>JAAGEH010000016.1:18897819-19033726 GCA_011751065.1 Lasiurus cinereus | reverse complement strand
CTCTCTCTCTCTCTCTCTCTCTCTCTCTCTCTCTCTCTCTCTCTCTCCACCTTTCTCCTTTAGGTCAGTTCCTTAGCATTGATATCTGGATTAGTTCAATAAATCAATAAATCATCCTAACTACTCATCCTTTCTCTAAGCTGACTTTGCTGCAATCCACAGCTATACTGATACCAGGGTGGTATTTTTGACAAAGCAAATCCATTCATACCTTTCCTTTATTTTGGAAACCTTTAAATACCCTTTTTGGCTTTCAGGGTAAAATTCAAACCTTTATCTGGATGGAATGATTTCACTAGAATGACTCTTGCTTATCTCTCTTTCCCATTTCTGGTTACTTTTTCATGTAGGAGTTTTTGGTCTAGCTATTTTGAGGATCTTAGTGTTACCTCGGCTCATGCCCTGTCTTTGTGCCTTTGCACATGCTGTTCCTCTGACAATAATGCCTTTCCCCACCTCTTCTAGCTCATCCTATTCATCTTAGAATCTCAGTTCCAACATTGCCCCTGAATCACCCAGGCCATCGTTCTACAAGTGTGTCCCTCAAAATGTTTCTTAAGATGGGTTCTTTGGTCATACACATTTGGAATGTTACCCCTCTCTGGAACTTGTAATAAATATTAGACTATTAAAAGCTCTGAAAAAAATATTACAAGAAAAAAGACCAATTTAACTATCTGTAGTGTTTTACAAACTTACTTGATAATTTAACTTCTTTTTTTCACAACCTCATTACCAACCCTCTTTGGACAAATCTAACTTAAGCTGATTGAGGAAAAACCTTGATTTTCCTGATACTATCCCAGGTGTAGCACTGCCATAGTACTTACTGCAAGTCCCTGGAATTTTGGAGTCTGTCATTTTCTTAAAACACTATTAAGAGAATAAGTTTCTCATGCAAACTCATTGAATAGACAGACTGCAAACATCTTGGTGGTAAAATAATCACCACGTTTTGTCTGTGTTATATGTCTAACACCTGTAGCACATGCTAAATATGATGGGTACTTGATAAGTAAATACATTATTGTCCAAAAGAGTACCGTCTACTTTATTTGCTATTGGTAATTAACATATTATTTGAATCGTGTGCACAATAAAATTATTTTGCCAAAATATCCCAATATGAAAGACAGAATACAATTCATAATATTTCTGGTATGCTTTCTGGGGGTTTCTTAAAGTCCTCATTCTAAAGACTAGAGTCTGTGCTTGCTCTGGCATGTCAGCTGGGTGTCAGTATGGGCATTTCTTTGTTGATTTGGGAGTCATTTTTTTGATTCATTGCTGTTGCTTTGTGTTTGGCTTTTGAGAAGGCCGTAACTAACAAATAAGTCAATCATCTATAAGTTGAAGAGATAGCTTACACTCTGCATTTGCTAGGAGGATCTGGAGAATTTGGAGGCCTCTCCCAGATCACTCAGTTGAAGGGTCCTAGCCTATTAGCCCATTCACCAAGGAAAGAGTCTCTCTTTACCACATGATGTCCCTTTGCCACATGCCCCACATTCCCCATTTACCGTTCACCTCTTGCAGACCTATTATTACTTAGGCTAACCCAACAGCCTACCTGCATATGAGCTGAGGACCTTTCCTCTCTTATGAGTCAGGAGATCTGGGTGTGTGCAGACAACTAACAGTGGGGAAGAGAAAATGCCCAAAACATTACAGAAGAGTCAGCAAACTGAAGGAAGGAACAACAACATACTCGGAACAGATGACTCTTGCAAGTACCCTTAAGGGAAGAAATAAAAAGAACGCAAAAGGATAATAATGTCAATTTCTAGGGAGACCAGAAAACTTATTATAAAGGAGCAATTTGAGGAAAAGAAAGAGTTCTTGGAACTCAAAAACATTGTTGAAAATGGAATTAAGTGTCTTGCAGCTCAGATGGGAGAATTATGCCATAAAGAGGAGAATCTCAAAGAAATAGAAATTATGAGTGCAAAGCGAAAGATAGATATGGAGGATGCATCTTATTGTTGTTAGAGGATAAATGAGTTTGACCTACTTGAAGAGTAATTTGGACTCTCCATCTAGTAGTGAGCTGCATGTACCCTATTATAAAGTACTCAGCATTCTAAGAACTACCCTACCATGTAAGAGTGTGAGTCCAAAAATAAATGTTCAAAATGCTTTGTGCAAACTTGTTGAATAGCAAAAATTCACAAATGACCTAAATGTCCATCAATATGGCTGGGTTCAATACATTATGGCATGTCCATGAATGGATTCTACTTAGCCGCCAAAGAAAGAGGAGATCCAAAAAATACTGATTTAGAATGCATGGCCATGAAAATATCCAGAGAATAATTTCCATGTTGTAGAAAATCATATAGCATAACCTTGTTTTGTTGAAAAATGTTAATAATACATGAAAGTGTATAAAAGTGTATGCATACCTGTGTGTTTACATGAGCATAAATAACAATTTAGAATGTTACTTTCATACACTATGGATCGTAATCACCTCTGGGAAATGGGGCTGGAGTGTTGGGTAAGATGTTCACTTTTTTAAAAAATATATTTTTATTGATTTCAGAGAGGAAAGGAGAGGGAGAGAGAGATAGAAACATCAGTGATTAGAGAATCCTTAATCAGCTGCCTCCTGCACTCTCCCCAATGGGGATTGAGCCTGCAAGCCAAGCATATGTCCTGAATGGGGAATCGAATTGTGACCTCCTGGTTCATGGGTCGATGCTCAACAACTGAGCCACACTGGCTGGGTGACATTCACTTCTTTATATGCTTCAAAATAAATCTGTGAGCTTGTGAGCTCTTTTTCTTGATTTTCATGCTCTTTTGTATTTTCCAAAGTTTCTGTAATAAAAATTATGTATTTAATTAAAAATTTAACCGTTTAAAAGCTAGAAAGAAATCAAAACTAAGAAGTCATTTATAAGCAAGGCTATGGGAGGATTCTCTGAGGTGTTGGCAAAGGCATAGAGTCGTGACAAAGGCACAGAGTCATGACAAGGAAAAAAGAAAAACAATGACATGCTAATATAAGAGAAGCAATTGGAAATGTTTATATGTAAAAGTCTTAAACCCTAGCTCTGGCTGGTATAGCTCAATGATTAGTGATTAGAGCATTGGAATAAGGATATAGAAGATTTGACTCCACGTGTTACACTATTCAAACAGTTATACAATTTTTTGGCAAATTATTAAAATTTTAAATAGTAGACAACTTAAGCCAGATATTCCAATCAGCATAGAACACTCCAGAATTACTAAATAGTCTATTCTTTCATGAGCTTCAACTGTAGGTTATAGATCATAACCAGATGGGATCCGCCATAGGAACCAAGTGAGCAGTTAAGATAGAGGAGTAGAGCGAACAGTCCCCTGGTGGGATACTCTGGCCTAGAGATCAGCTGCTCCAAGACCATAGTTGTCAGATTCTATTGGTTATCAGAGCATAGTAGAGTGGACCCCTAACAAGGAGACCAAAGAGGGTATTCAGGGGCTTTGCCCAAGGTCCATTCCATGTGGACCTGGCTGCTGAATTAGGCCCAGGTGCCACCATGACCCAAGGATGGTACCCTGCTGGCCTTGCACACCTTCGGAGGGAGGCTCGGGTACTAGGTGTGTGGTACAGACAGAGAGTCCAGATGGGCCTCACATCTCCCCATGGTAGGAGCAGAGCCATGCAGGATTGTTATCAGAAGAGCCCCATCTAAGATCCCTTAAAGCCTCCTACGAGGTGGGAGAATGGACTTTGCAGAAGTATATGCTCAGGAAGGTACATGGAACAAAGCAGCCAGTTCCTCCTGCCCGGGGCCTGTGCCCTTAAGATGTCCCTTTGCCCGGGGAGCCCCACATTCCCCATTTGCCTTCTTAGCTCCTACCCTGGGGTAGGAATAATACCTTTCTAGGATTGTTATGAGTAATAAGTGAATCAGTGAGTGTAAAAGCATACAGCACCGATCCTAATGCATTAAGCAATCAGCAATGTTAGCTGTTTTTATTGTTAAACATGAATTTTTCTTCTGATATTATCCCAACACTGCCCCAGTTAGACTTCCCAGATTTATTTTTTTAGATTGGAAGATCAAAAACCAACTTCCCTCCTCACTGACCACCTTGTAATTTTGTATTAAATCATCATGTGCTCTGCCCTGGCCAGTGTGGCTCAGTTGGTTGGGTGTTGCCCTGTGCACCGAAAGGATACTGGTTCCAATACCAGTCAGGGCACATGTCCAGGTTGCAAGCTCAGTTCAGTAAGAGGCATGCAAGAGGAAGCCGACAGATGTTATGCTCTCACCTCTCTCTCCCTCTCTCTTTCTCTCTCTCCCCCCTTCTTCATCCCTCCCTCGTTCCTTCCTTTCCCTCTAAAAATTAATTTTAAAAAATCTTAAATAGATCATATGCTTCCTCCAAATTGTCTACTGGTATCTCCAACCAGACAGATATTATCACGAGGGCAGGAATGAATGTATTATTCAGATCTAGCTCAGTGTCCTACACATACCAGGCTCTCAATAAACACTTAGCAAATGAGTTAATAAGTTAAAGGACCCTCTTTCTCCTTTAAGAATTCAGGCTTTTCTTTTTCTAATGTAGAAATCAGCCTAGAAGAGCAAAGGTGAGTTTTTATGTCCCTCTATAGTCCATGAGACCTCACCATCCCATTGTCCTTAATGGCTTCATTTATTTTGTACCCCAAGAAAAATCGGTATCACCGCACTTAGCTACATAATGCAGTCTCAAGGGCAGTGCTGAGTGATGTTCATAGTAATCACTGATCGTGTGGTGAAACTGGCCCCACTGAAGAGCTCTTGTCCAATGAATTTGTGGATGGATAACGAATGGTTCTCTTTGTTAATACTTTCATGGCTACAAAAGAACCCGCTATCGGAGGCAGTAGTGAAAACTTTTCTTAGGTGAGAGCATTCTACATTTGTTTCCTAGCAACAAGTCCCTCCAGGGAGCCAAAGGGTACACAATTTCAGAAGAGTTTGGAGGGGTGAGAGTGGGAGGCCTGTGTATATCAGGCGGGGAGGTCAGACCAATATTCTAAATTTCTTCCAGCCGGTACTGCATAGGACACCTTGGTAAGCCACACCATAGGATTCAGCTAAAAAGGTCAGCTCGATAAAAATGTATCCGAATAAAGAACTTGTGTAAAGCCCTGTGAAAGGAAAATTATCCCTTTTCTTCCTGGGCCCAGCAGTTCCGTAATTTAGCAGTTGGTAAGTCTAAGAGCCTCACCCCCAACCATGTCCATGAATAATAAATGAGGAACCACGTGGCTTGCTAAAGCATTTAAGTCCTTTTCCCATGTGGAATAAGGCTCTGACTGAATTATACTCGCATTGGGAGGCATGGAGATGAGAGGCAGGCAGTCTGAGAGAGAACTGTGGGACAGTTGACTGCCAAGAGTGGAATTCCTACCCAAGTAAGACTCTCTCCATAGCCACCTTCCAAGCTCCAGTGTCATAGACTTACCCTCTTCTTTGGTTGACCTTCTGATAATAATAATATTGACCTTCTGATAATAATAATAACATGAACAGCCTTAGCCAGTTTGGCTCAGTGTTTAGAGTTTCAGCCTACAGACTCAAGGGTTCCAGGTTTGATTCCAGTCAAGGGCATGTACCTTGGTTGCGGGGCACATACCCAGTGGGGAGTGTGCAGGAGACAACTGATTGATGTTTCTCTCTCATTGATGTTTCTAACTCTTTATTCCTCTCCCTTCCTCTCTGTAAAAAAAATCAATAAAATATGTTTTAAAAAATAATAATAACAAGAACAGTAACAACACCAGGAAGCATTTACCCAGTCTCCACTATGAGCCACTTTATGCCACTACTTTATATACACTGAGTGGCCAGATTATTATGATCTCTGAATGCATAATCATCTGGCCACTCGGTGTAGATTGACCACAGAGTTGGGATTTTAAAATAAGGTTTTTCCATGTATAAGAACTGCATTGTGGGTAGTTAGAAAGAAGCAAAAGACTTACTAGCCAGAGGCTGGGGGCCACTATCTCCTGTTCCCTTGACATATCAAGATTTGCAAACTTTCCCTTATACATCAGTACACTGATTGGCCAGATTATTATGTGTTCAGGGATCACAATAATCTGGCCATTCAGTGTATATTATCTTCTCTAACCCTTACCGTGATTCTTTGAAGTAGCCACCAACACAATTTCTATCAATTTCCTGCTCACACTATTACTACAAACAGCAGAGTTTGGAAAAATATTGCCCGCTGAAGTGAATAAGCTGACTTACCCAGAGCCATGTGAGTAGCATGACAAGAACTTTTTCTAGGTCTGACCGAGTGGTCAGTCTGGAGATGACCTGGAATTGTCTGAGTCTCAAAATGAGAAGAGTTCACATCAATCACAGGGACTTCCTGACATTCCACAATAGACCTGTCCCCCACTGAATGAATAATTGCCTACACACCTGTCAAGTGCCTCTCAAGCACAGACAATCTGATTGTTTCTTTTCACTGCCTTCTGGAAACACTACTCCCCAGAAACACTCTCTGTTCTTGGTAAAGATACTTGTCCACTCTCCCAATGAGCATGAATTGAGAAAATCATAACCTTTAGAAGGAGTTTTATGTAGTGGAACAATGTGTCAGAACTGGGCCTACAAGAACATGTCCAGTGTCTGTGTGAACCAGAAGCAAGAGTAGGATGACTCTAAGCCAGCAGTTGGCAACCGGTGATCCCTGAGGTCCAAAGGGTTGGCAACCATTGCTCTAAGCCATTGAACGAGGCCCTAGACTCTCAGGTTTCCTCTCACCAGGATCACACCGGGAGACAACATCTGCCGTGAGTGATCTCAAAACTCTAGGATATGCAGGGCAGGGAGCTGAGCATGAAATGAGATACAACCATTACTCCCATGTTTTCTCTCTGGGCTAAAGCTTCTTGTACCTCCAAGATATTTCCCAATAAATATGTTTTCATCTCTAGATTTCTCATTTTTCTCAATAAGTGGCTAGACCTTCAAGGGCAATTCACCATCTTTTTCATTTTGAATTGGTTACTATACAATTTTGTAATGCACTTTTCTCTCTCTGTTTCAGAGGCTACCCTTTAAAGACAGGCACTTCACCTGCAGCAAAATGTAAGTACATTTCCTCCTTGCAATGTCTACTTCTCTGCTATCATCCTGAAAATCTCCTAATCATTAAGGCTCCCTCTCACATCATTCTACTTTTAAAGTCCGGCTTCACAAACATGGCCATGATTGGAACTAACCTTCCCCCACTCTTGATTTGTATAGCACTCTGGAGCATTTTCTAAACCGTTTGAGAAGCAGATTGCACTTGATCAGTAACAACACCAGGAAGCATTTAGCATCTAAAAAGCTCGTAAAAAGTGCAGAGGAGCCCTAGCTGGTTTGGCTCAGTGGATAGAGTGTTGGCCTATGGACTGAAGGGTTGCAAGTTTGATTTCAGTCAAGGGCATATCCTGAGCTGTGGGCTCCATCCCCAGTAGGGGGTGTGCAGGAAGCAGCCGATCAATGATTTTTCTCTCATCGTTGATGTTTCTATCTCTCTCCCTCTCCCTTACTCTCTGAAATTAATAAAAATAATTTTAAAATATTTTTAAATAAAGTGCAGAGGAAAAATTAGGCAATATTCTTTTAGACATTATGACCCTTGGACAGCAAACATTTGAATATTCAGGTTCTCTCCTATGACTGATGAATTTATTACTCTCTGCCCAGCTGCTCCTCACAGTCACAGGCTGTTTCAGGTTGAATAACATTGCCATTATCTTGATAATTCTTTCTGGTGTGCATTGCATTGAGGCTGCTCTGTAAACCAGTGTTCTTTCTAGAATGAATCTATTATGTTTCTTTAACTCTTGGCTTTCCCAGTGTCTGTATCCAAATTCCAAATTCTCTCTATTCTACAGATCCAATGAAATTACACCGAATTTGAGTGGGGAGTTTTGAGTATTTTAGAGTTTGGTCTAAGTCAGTGGTTGGCAAACAGCGGCTCGCGAGCCACATGTGGCTCTTTGGCCCCTTGAGTGTGGCTCTTTCACAAAATACCATGGCCTGGGCAAGTCTATTTTGAAGAAGTGGCATTAGAAGAAGTTTAAGTTTAAAAAATTAGGCTCTCAAAAAAAATTTCAATCGTTGTACTATTGATATTTGGCTCTGTTGACTAATGAGTTTGCCAACCACTGGTCTAAGTGATTGGGAATAATTGGAAATGAATATGAGAATGTTTCTTGCCGCTTTTTAATAAAAATAAAGTTTATGTTCTCTCTGGAATAAATTGATCCCAGTGCTACACACAGATATTCAAACATCAGCACAAGAAACATTCACCCTTAAACCACTCAAATATTACATCAAAGTATTATGCATTCCCGGGGATATGTTAGAAATTCGGTCTCTGCATGATATTGCTTTGGTCTGTATTGCATTGTCAAGATACCTACATGTTATGAATATTTTAAACAGCTTACATGGATAGATTCATGTTAGACTTTTATGAGCAGCGCTATCATGAGTATTTTATTTGTGTTAACCTTTGACCGTATTTTCTCTTTTGAATGTGAAAACTGTTCAGAAGAACATGTCTGTGCTTACTTTGTTTATTCCATAGCTCTTTCATCACACAATTTCTGCTTATGTAGGTTTACTACTGCTTTTGAAGGATTTAATTTTAAATACTAAAAAATAGTTGCTATGTGTTCATGGCAAACATTAAATGGATGGCAATTTAAAGCAGCATTTTAAATCATTCTATGCAAACATGCAACTAGAAACACATTTATGACAATTACCTCAAGATCTCTGTCACAATTTCAGTCAAAAGCACCTTTATTGTCCCAGATTTGAGGGATAGGGAGGGGAGAAGGCCAGCCATTTCACCTTAGAGGGGTGAATTTGTGATTTCTTTATTTTCACATGTTTGTGTGTTTTTTTCTCCTGGAAATACAAAGTGGTTGGTGACCTATTACACTAGTAAATATTCTGAAAAGAACATGTGGGCTAGGAGTTTATATTATCCAGACAAAATGGGTCTGCATACCTCTTTCTCATCATCTCTGCACAACTGGTAGAAACTTGGTCTGACCCGTGCAGTCATGGAAACACATTAAAATCACTAGGCAACTGTGACTTGGGTTCATTTTGGCAACGGGACTGAGTTAGCCCCTTCTGGGGCTGACATTATTCCTAATGATGATTGCATTATACAACCAATGCAAATGGAAACAACCTCATCAGCACCCCATTCAGAGGAGCCCTGATCTAGGTGAATGGCAGGAAGCTTTCAAAGCAATGGCCCTGGAAAACTGTATGGGCGCCATAAAATCCCAAGGCCACTGATGGGGGATAGTCTTAGCCAAGTCAGGAATAGATGTAGATGTGCCTCCAGAGAGAAAGGGCGGGTGATGGAAAGAAACTCAGGACCAAAAATCAGAAGGCTCCTGTCTGAGTCCCCGATCAACCCCTTAGAAACTGGATGCTTTGGGGGAAGGTTACTAACCCCTTAGTTTCTAAGAATCTTTATTACGGGTGGGAGGAGGGGAAAGGAGAACACTGTTCCTGCTTCCATCGAAGCATTGCTATAATGATCACATCAGATGATGTTTCAGAAAGATGTTCCCATCTAACAATATTTTATATCTTTTAGGGATTTTTGATCAGACTACTGGAGGCTCCCTCCATTTTAGTCGGAGTCCCTGGGACTCTGAGAGCAAACTTTGGGCCTTAACATTAACACTGCATCATAGAAGAAAACCGAACCGCACTGGGACACGTTGGGCCTCTGGAAAGACTCGAACATACATATTTTTGTTTCTTTTCAACCACACATAGTCTTTGGGGCCATGGCCTCTGGTGGAGGAGGATTGTCTTCTGGGTGGTATGGGTGAGAAAGTTGCCAAACGGACCTGAATTATCCAGAGGCCCGTAAAATGCGCAATTGCTTTTTAAGAGGCCTGGTAATATTGTGTGTTCCTTTCGAGTTTTGGCAGTAACGATTTTCTGCAATTTGTGGTTTTGCAATTTCTCTTTATGCAGACAACACTCTGGCTCTCATTCAATGCCCCACTGGTGGGGGAGGGGAGGGAGGAAGGAGGAGGGAGAGATTCCCTGGGGCTCTGACCACTCCAGAAAAAGAAGGAAATGTTAATGAAATAAGTCAGGAAGAATGCCTGAGACTAGTGGAAGCTGTTGGTTCGGAGGGAAGAAACAATTGTTAATAAATTGCGTGGCGTGGTAGAGATTTCATTGGGGCTGTGGTCAGCTAGGCAAGGTCTGTTCGCTTGAAACTTTCTTGACTCTCCACTGAGCTCTGCTGGGATTAGTCTCAGTCCCTTCCTCTCCCCCTGCAGCCAGCAAGGGAAGAGCCTTGTCCAGGCTGAACATCCCAGCTGCTTCCACTGGCCCTGTGACTGCCTCTGGCCTTGCTGGGATGCTCCATCTCTCAGTGTTCGCGTGTCATTGACATCAAGTTGGTTTCTGTCCGTTACCTGGAGATCCCTATCCCAGAATTCTTGCACTCATTCTGGCTGTGTTTCCCTCCTCTTCCTCAAGGCTGAATGCTCTCGGCAGAGAGGTCCGGGGCCTGCACTCCGGAAGCAAGGCTCCCACGCAGCATTTATCTAGGCCCCAACCGTTTGTCCTGTTTCTAGTCATCAGCTCAAGAAAGGATTTGCCTCTGTGTTTGCTTATTTTATGACTGCAGGGCAAAGTTGCATCCAGCCCTAGCCAGTGTTGCTCAGTGGATAGAGCATCAGCCCTAGGGACTGAAGGGTCTTGGGTTTGATTCCAGTCAAGGGCACGTACCTCGATTGCAGGCTTGATCCCCTGCCCTGGTCAGGGTCTGTGCAGGAGGTAACCAATGCATGTGTCACTTTCCATATTGATGTTTCTCTCTCTCTCTCTCTCCTCCTTCCTTCTACTTTCTCTAAAAATTAATAGGAAAATATTCTCAGGTGAGGATTAAAGTTGCACCCAGCATCAACCTTGTATTTCTTCTCTGTTTACTTCTTTTTATCCACACAGCCCCCTGTTCTCCCTGGAGTGGAATCCAGGACTCGGGCCCATACTTCATGGCTTTCTATGCATCCAAGCCATTGCACAGGCTACTTATTTCTTCTCCTTTCATGACCTAAATGCCTCTAAGAGAAATAGAAAGATAATTACTGTTCATGTTAATTGGGTAGTTTTTGCATACTGGGGAAACTATGACCTTCTTCCTGTGTGTGTATGTTTTAAAGTTTTCGGGAATTGTTTGTGCCTTTGGAGATCATGGGATTGAATGTGGAAAGATGCTTTCACCTGAGGCAGTTCCATAGACCACCCCACGCCATCCTCCTCACAACACCCTCTCTGGGAGCTCTTTCGGGAACCGAGGAAAGCCAAGTCCATTTGTTTATAGCTCAACCTGCAAACTTTCTCCTGCTAACCTGAGGAAACCTTCAAGGAGACTGGTTGGTTTGCCTTCTGAGGCAGCTCCAAGGTTGATACGACAATCCTCCAAATCCTTTGGAATCTGATTCCCTGGAATCTCTGAGTCTTCCTTGTCCAGCCTAAACATCCCCATTCCCTCAGACATTCTTCCTATGACTTGGTTGAGTTGTTCTTTTTCATTTGTCCCAGTCCCTCTTCATGTCACAGCCTGAACTTCAGAGACTACTGCCACGATGGCTGACTATCACAGCGCCCAGAACAAAAAACTCTCATGTCATTCCAGTCATATTATTTCTATCACTGTAACCTATGAGCACCTCACAGATTTTAGTAACACTTTAGTCCTGAGGTTAACCCTAAAACCTTTAGATATGTTATATAAAAGCTGCCATAAAAGCAGATTTTTTTTTCCAGTCGTGTATTTATGCACTTGGTTTTGAATGTAACGCAAACCTTAGTGTTTATCCCTGTGATGCTTCTTAGTTACAAAATCTTGGTGAAAACAGCAGCTTTTTGGAATTTGAATTATTTTAAATCCTGCCCCAGTTTTATGACACATTTGATTTGTCTCTTGACTTCATTTAAAAGAACGATAAAAGCAGTGAGTATCTGTATTTTAAGCTCCTCAGCGGTGGAATCATGTTTTATTCATCTCCGTCTCTCCTGAAATGTCTGCGACATTCTGTTGAACAACCAGATGCTCAATAAATGCTTTTATGGAATTAGACAACGAAATCAGATACAGGCAGCTTTCCAAATGCCTGACAGAGAGCTATCTTTAGAGTAATGTCTGTGATATCAGTGAAATCAATTCTTAGAAATGAAGAACATTTCCGTATTGCTCCGGCTTGGTGATTTTGTAGCTTAGCACTCAAACACGCTAACAGGGCCACCTTCGGAGCCTGAGAGCCTGGCTTCTGATCGCACTAGACTTTGCTAGCTATGTGCTTTGGAGCAAGTTACTCCACTTCCCAGGGTTTGCTTTCTGATGTCTAAGATGAAGATATGTCTGTCTGCCTCATAACGATGTTGTTATTAAGTTCATTAATCCATAAACCGAATACAGCATGGTTGCCAATAATATAAAAACAGTATTTAATCATAATAACATTGTATTATTGTTGCTTTTGTTGTTATTCTCAAGGCATACTGATGTGACTACCCTATTCTAAGGTGAGTTTGGCACAATTTATTTACAGTGAACCCAGATTAACTCCACATAATTTCATTATCAAATTACCTTGTGTAATCTAAACATCTTTCAACGGCTTCATGGCCCATCTAAGTTTAGGTATTTATTTGAAAGAAACACAAACATCTAAACAGATGGAAATAATGTAAATTTTTATTCCAGTCCCTCAAAGGGGAATTATAGTACATTTTATAGCAAAATATACAAAGATTTCTTTACCCATATCCCTCCTGGTAACGGCACAAAAAACTAACCTCGCTCCTAGTTTGTGTTGCCTTTTTCCTCATTTATCTCTTCTCTCCTATCCATTGCCCAGTTCTCCAGGATTAATAAATTACTAGACTACTATTTTCTGTCTCCAACAGTTTCATTTCCTATGTAATTTCAATGTGGCCCTTCCAGGCTTCTTCTGGCAAAATAATTACATACATAATATACTTATAAAGTGTATTGATTAATGGTTGTGTGGCATACAATTTACAAATAAAATTGCAATAAAATATGTAATTAATAAGAATTCCATTTGGCCAACTGATTCTCACAAAATGCTTTCCTTGAGTTTTGCTCAACTTCTGTATCTGTAGACAACATACGGCTGCAGCAGATGAATAAGTGTAGTTTACACAGAGATGTGGTGGATATTTTTATTTATCTTAATGATAAGACAAAGTGAAACAACCAATATGCATGTTACAGATGCATTTGCTCATCTGTAATTTGAATGACACAACGCTCCTTTTTGCTTAATATGCATCATTACTATTTTCTACATCCTTAGTTAAATTCTAAACAACCAACAAGACATTAAATCAAACCTTAATTTGTTGTATTTACTGATTTATTTGGTGTAAATACTCGTGTCATGGCCAGTTTCTGATAACCAACATGACATCAGTGGACATGGGAGTAGGAACGAATGTGCAGTACCTTTACATGCTATTTCCACCTTGGGGATACAATAGATGCTAACAGGTCTTTTTAAAAATCAAGATTGTGTATTGAAATGTATCAAGTATTCTGCATCTATTGAGATAATTCTGCATCATTCCTTTAATCTATTTGTGTGATAGATTATACTCATAGATTTTCTGTGTTGAACCATCATTGTAGTGCTAGTGGTCTTTGAAAATACATTGGTAATACAATTTGTACCCATTCTATTTAAATTTTTTTATGTTCAGTTATGAGAATGAACTATAGTTTTCTCTTTTTTTGGTTCATTATATTCCTCTTTACATTTACCTAGTATTAAGTGTCCTTGTACTTTGAACATTTAATGTATATTTAACTCTTTTGAGACTTGCCTCTTTTTCTCTCCCTCCTTCCATATCACTCTCTTCTCTCCTCTTTATCTAAAGATTCTGGTGGTGCTTCTACTCAGCCCTCCACCCCATGTAGGACTCCCAGTCTAAGCAAATCTTTAATAGGAGCATAAGCTCCTGCTCCATGGTGATATTGGAAATAGCCAAGATCCAAGCCCCCAAGCAGTGACCTTGGGCTTAGCTACTGTTTACAAGCTGAGTGTGTGTTCTTCCTAGGCCATAACTGTAGTCCCAAGCAATGGGCAACACAACCCCTTAGTTTCTCCTTTGACAAGCTAAGACTCACATTCCCTCCTGGGTTCAAGCAGGGAGCCCAGCTTCAGATTCCCACCTGATGTCAAGTATTTGTAATTCCCAGTAACCCACCGGTGCTAAATTCCTCTCCCTCTCTGATCCTCACCCTTCCTTGTCCGGATTCCAGAAGGAAGCTCTCCTAGAGGGTTCACCTCTCCACTTGCCTCTTTGTTTTTAATGTTCTATTTGCGGTCTCTAGAGTTAATGATTTTGTTTATGAACAAGGTTAGATCTTTTGAATACTTGATTAATTTCATTGAGTCCCATAAACTTATATGGTCTTCTGGGGGAATTAATTGAGATAATTATGTGAATTAAAAACACACAAAGGATTATAGCAACAAAAGAAAACACGAATGTAAAGGTACATGCTCTCAGCCAGAAAACCCTCCTTCTCTTTTGTGCTTACTTAAATATTAACATTATTCCTAGCTACATATTCTAACTCATATTTTATCTTCCTGTCATTTGATCTCATAAATCAATATTTTTGAGCTATACTATCAGGCCCTATACTAGCCCTGAGCATACAGTCATCAAGGAGATAGGTGTGGTCTCTGTCTTCATGGACCTTATGTTTAGTATGGAAACAAACAAAAATTTACAACACAGCATAATAAAATATTATCAATGACTCTAGCAATTATTTAGGGCATCTGTTTAACGATCACATACTCATTTTTATTTGTCTCTCATTTTTATATGTGGATTGATCATGTTTTCCCATGAACACAGTGAATGTATAGCCCATGTTTCTCTTACTGATATCCATGATTTCACACATAGAGGCAGGGATTGCTATTCATCCCCCAGTGGGTTTCAAGGCACCAAAACACACAAAGAGGTAGCTTTGAGGTCAGCTATTACTGCTTTTCATCAACAGCCATTATAGAAGTTATGGGACAATTTGTTGGTACAATGAGATCTTTAAAGTCTCCAAGTTAGAGTAGGCTTTAGAATAAGACTATTTACTATTTTAGAGTTAATTTAAATAAGGAGCACTATGTTATTGTGTCTTTATGTTAATTTTAAGGCTGAAATAAAGTAACTATAAAGTGGCTCAAGTAACTTTATTCCTGATTTATGAAGCATCTTGTCTTTTAAAAGGAGAGAAGTAGACAGAGAGAGACTCGATGCTACTTAAAAGACACTGTAAAAACTAACTGCCCAGATCATGAAGAGATACCAGTTTAAAGTAGCTCCAAGGAATGTCTATCATATATTCTGGATATTTAGATCAAAAATAAGAGATAATGAAATGACACCCACCAAATTGCTAGAGCAAGAGACAGAAAATGCAAGTGTTAGTGGGGGTGTAGCACAATTCCATCCTCATACCTTGCTGGTAGATGAGATAGTGGTACAGTCACTTTGGAAAACTGGCGTATTATCTCTTAAAAAATGAACATATGGATACCCTATTACCTAGCAATTCTATTCTGATGTAAGCACCCAAACAGAAATGTATGTGATATATACACAGTGAAATAGTAGACAGCCATGAGAATGTAGAGTCTACAACTACCTGCAACCACACGAATAAATCTTAAAGAATGTTGAACAAAAGAAGCCAAACAATGGAAAGTGCTAATGTCACTGATAGTCATTATGAAGTCACCTTGAGAACTTAATAACCAGTCCTAGTTCAAATTTGCTGGATGCTAACCAGTTGAATCTTTTCCATTTGTATCCTTTCCCCCTCGATGCTATCATGTCAGCATCAGATGGAACAGATTCAAATGACCATCTTCCAGAATCCACATGATTGACAAGATATTAAAGATGCATAGCTAGGAGGTTAGTGAGCAAGTGAGCATCTTCCGTGCATGATGTCAACTTCTCAGCCAGATGAGGCATATAAGAAGCAAAGCTCGAATGAAGAGGCTGAGTGGTCAATAACAAAATCCAAATCAATTAGAAGGGATCACAGTGAGTTAATGTCACCATTGGGTACTCAACCACCCAAAGACAGTAAATTAGAGAATCTGATGCTGAGAGAAGGACCACAACTGTGGCAAAATAGGAGCACATCTTGATCTGAGGCCAAGGTTATAGTTGAATAAAGATTAGAAGGTATGATGTGATTTGGAAGCCAGAAATATGGGACCAGCTTACTAAAATTCCACAGCTACAAGAGGCTCTCAGGTAGATAGACTGACTAAAAAATTAAGATGGTTGTGAGCCACCATCTCACCATGAGAACCAAAGTTTAAAGGTCTTATTTCGTGAAATTATGTAGACATATCCATCTTAAATCTGGAATTACAGTTTTAATCTCTAGTTGCATACAGGATATTTAAAGAATGTTATTTTTTATTATTATTAAAATGGAAAACCTCTACAACTATCACGTTCTGTAATTCAGTGCCTTTGAATACATTTTCATTGCAAAACTTCATTGTACTGTGATGAAGGCAATGGGCCCCAGAGTTTAGCCCTACCCTAGACTATCAGAGATGAGGTGGGGCAGTAGCTAAGAAAGAAGGGAGATGCTGATTGGAGGGAAGTTCTGAGTGGCACACATACCATGTGGCAGGAAGGGAGTGATAACTTAAATTACTGTGTATGTGATTGCCTTTCCTTCTCTGCTCATAACCTATACCCTTCAACATACTTTTAAAATGTGCAGCAAGCATGTACCATTAGTCAGACACTGAGTGAGGTAAGCTAGGTGGAAATACAATACCTGAATAAAAACAGGCAACACCTGTGCACTTAAGAAGCTCATATTCCAGTGGAGGCGACAAGGTGAAGATAGAGAATAACTAAGAAAATACCTTCTTCCACACATTTGCCCCTAAATGAGGAGAGACCACCTTTAGTCATTTTTCCTGGGTTGGTATCTTTTTCAAGATTTCTCAACCTCCTACCCAAAGTCTCCTGCCCAGAGTTATCTCTCTCCGTGACTCAATGTGATTGCATTCTGACAGTTCCCAAGCCTTCGCATTTACAGTCCCACCACCTAGGGTCTTGAAAAAGCTGAATGAGTGAGTAATACTACAATTCATTGTTATGTTTCTTGGATCTTTATACATGGAATTAGATGCTGAGTCATTTCATACATGTAGGCAAACTGCATGCAGCCATCAGGGAAGGGCTGAATATCGCTGGATCCAGGGAACCTCAGTAAAATTGCTAGATCCATGGTTCTAACACAAGTCTAGCAGGGCCCAGTCAGTGTTGCTCAATAGTTGAGCATCAATCCATGAACCAAGAGGTCACAGGTTGCTTCCTAGTCAGGGCACATGCCCAGGTTTCAGGCTTGATCCCCAATAGGGGGCATGCAGGAGGCAGCTGATACTTCTCTCTCATTGATCTCTCTTTCTCTCTCTCTCTCTCTCTCTCTCTCTCTCAAAAGAAAGAATATTAGCAGGAAGTAGAGGGTAAACAAATCAAGCTCCCAAATCTCTGAATTATCAAACATTTGCTGATTATTTACTTGTCTGTAGTCTCTTAAAATTTGCTGGGTATAGCTCCAGAAAAGAAAAAAAAAATCACACTTGTTTTAAATTCTAATAGTCCATGGTTCATTGTTTTTGCAATCTAAATTTAATGGTACAATATTCAGCAAAATGCAAAATAAAATCAACAGGTAAGCTGTGTGAGCAATGGTGGCCACATTCCCAGTCAGTCATCCTTTGCCAGGCCCCAGGGTCACTGGGAGGCCTGAGCTACTGGTCCCTCGGGCATTCATTTCACTCTCTTTATGACCCCCATGGGTGAAGATCTCACAAACTGGAGTGATCCCAGTAAAGATGCTCTTGTTTTTCTTACACCATGCCACCTAAACACACAATAACTGCGCTACTTGGTGGTCACGGTGATCTTTTCTGCCGCCGTGGTTGTTCTGGATTTATTATAAGATGGTCCCACAGTGTATAAGGAATTTGTACTGGCAACTTTGACAGTTGGTACATTTTACACATCAACTTTGAACCCTAGCTCTCATGTGGGCTATGACTTCCTGTGATTCTTAAATTTTGTCAGTAACATTTTAAAGCTGATAGCAAACACTTGAAGTACTACCGTTTCATCTGTTCCCAAAATAAATCATTTTATTTACACTGTTTTAAAGGAGAAGACATCCAAGTTCCTTTTAATGATGTCATTAAAATGAAGACTAAATAGACCTGGGGGTTGAGACAGTATCAAGAGAAAAGTGCCTCTCAGGAAACTGGAGAATCCCCCTTTTATGCTAAAGTTTTCATACAAACCTGCAAGAGCTGTGCCAGTTCACTTGTTTTTATCATTTTGCTATAGCGCTAAGTCAGGTTTAATGGATTCTTTTAACAGAAGAGCTGTGTTGCAATTTATTAAAAGAAAAGACAGGCAGCATCAACCCACTAAAGGTCAGAGAAGGGAAAAAAGCAGATGGGCCTCTTCCCCTGAAACAGATTAAAATGGTCCTGCCTGTCAAAATAGCATCACTTTGTGGAAGAATACATTATTGATCCAAAAAGAGGCATCTGAAATCAATGCTGCTCCTTTCTATATGCCCCACCACCACCTCTATTCAAAGGAGGAGGAAAAGTCAGTAATACCTGCAAGATGATACCAAACTATATAGGAAACATAACTTGGGGTATGGGCTACCCAGACAGGGATCTGCTTCCTAATCAGTGTGTTTGGAGCAAACCTACTTCCTTCACAGGAACATCATGGGTACAGGCCTCAGTGAAGACTGAACTGAGACCTTTTATCTCAAAGAGATCAAATTCCTACAGAGACATAATTGCACCAGTCAGCCCTGACCCATCTCTGTAGTTCAAGTTAATAGCGGCGGCTTGATTTACAAAGTTGCCCAGCTAGGTTTGTTGCTCTGCCCATTTGGTTTCCAATCTTTTCTGATTATTTTCTTTACACACAAACTCCTTTTGTATTCTCTCCCCTCCCCGCACCCACACCATGGAACTCATGCTTTAAGTAACTTAGTCTACTGCATAAACGGTGAATTAATGAAAAATGCTACAGATTTTATGAATCAAAATGGGAAATTGGCCATCAGAACTTCAACTTAGCTGATGTGATCTGTGTTACCACAGTAGTTGTTATAATTCTATTACAAAACCAAGAAACTTCCCATTCTCAATTAGGCTTTTGAGAAATGTAGGCAGTTTCTTATTGGTAAATACAGTACATCGCTAAAAGTGATATAAAAGCCTAACATGTGAATATTGAGCAGAGGTCATACATATTATAAGGGAGCTTTCATTTCAAGAATTTAAAGAATATTATAAAAGCCCCTGGTATCCCTTGCCTTTAAGGCCCTAGCGCCAAGTGTCAATTACTCATTCCAGAGTTCTATTTTGTTTTCACCATAGTTAACCAGCTTAAGTCAATAGAATGCCAAGCAAAGGTTAAAGACCTGCTGCTTTCAGCATGTAGAATTATTTCCTTCTTAAATCTATGTTTATCACTAGAACCATATTTTTTTTCCACTTTCTGTTCATATTTATAAAATGTGGAAAGAAAATACAGTAAGCTACTCAGGTCACTGATAACTATATGCTGCTTCGCAGACAGCAATGCCATTACTGCTGAAACCCATGGGCAAGCAACATGATATTAAAAAAAAAAAACTGACGTGGCTCTCTGATATAAGTCTGAATTTGGTACAGGAAAGGAAGTTTATGGATTTAATCCTATATATTAAAAGGCTAATATGCAAATTGACTGAACAGGGGAATGACCAGTTGCTCTAAAGTGCACTGACCACCAGGGGAAAGATGCTCAACTCAGGAGCTGCCCCCTGTGGTCAGTGGGCCCCCACAGGGGGAGCACCGCTCAGCCAGAAGCCAGGCTCACAGCTGGTGAGCACAGTGACAGTGGTGGGAGCCTCTTCTGCTGCTGCAGCAGTGCTAAGGACCCCTGGGGGGCATCCTACTACTACGAGAGGGTATAGGCTGGGCTTAGGGACTACCCTCCCCCTCTCCCCCGCCCAGTGCACGAATGTCATTCACTGGGCTTCTAGTAGATAAATAAAATATATAAAAATGCAGGTTGTTTGAACATTAAACTTCTAAAAGTTGAGCACCACAGAAGACAGATTTCCCACAGATATTCCATACCTTAGACTAGTAAGCCTTAGGTAAGGAAAGGCTAAAGTAAATATTTCCAAGTTATACACTAGCTGCATAATAGCAGTTATTACCATTTACATAATTGAATATTGACTATGTGCTAGGCACTAAACTGGGCATTTTATACACATGTGTTTTCCAAATTACCCGATTTAATCTTCGTAATACTGCAAAAGGGGATTATTTCAGCATTTTACCAGAAAAAAAAAAAGACACCAAACAATTGAAGGCCAGTCATTAAGCATTCTGCCCAAGATCACATCTAACTAGAAAATGACAGAACTGAAATTAAAATCAAGGCCATCTGACTCTAAAACCCATCTTCTTTCTTCCACACTTAATTATCTTTTTCTTTTTTAAAAAGTATATTATTTATTGAGTTCAGAGAGAAAAGGAGAGAAACATCAATGATGAGAATCATTGATCAGCTGCCTCTTGCAGGCCCCCTACTGGGGAATCAGCCTGCAACCTGGGCATGCCCTGACCAGGAATCAAACCATGACCTCCTGGTTTATAAATCAATGCTCATCCACTGAACCACACCGGCCAGGCAGTTGTCTTCTTCCCCTTCCCTTCCTCCTCCTCCTCCTCCTCCTCCTCCTCCTCCTCCTCCTCCTCCTCTTCCTCCTCCTCCTCCTCCTCCTCTTCCTCCTCCTCCTCCTTCTTCTTCTTCTTCTTCTTCTCTTCCTTTTATTTTAATTGATTTCAGAGAGGAAGAGAGAGAGAAAAAAAAACCTGAATGATGAGAGAGAATCATTGATTGGCAACCTCCTGCATGTCCCCCAATAGGGATCAAGCCAGCAATCCAGGCATGTGCCCTTGACCAAAATCAAACCCGGAAGCCTTCAGTCTGATAGAGTCTTCACTCCATCCACTAAGCCAAACCAGCTAGGGCCAATTGTCTTCTTAAGATTGCTTAAGACTGAAAAAATTGACCCATCCCCCAGTTTTCAAACTGGGCCTCAGTAGGCTTTTCTCTAAAGCTACATTCTGGAAATTTTCCCAGATGATAGATAGCAAGATCCTAAAATAAGTGTGTAAAAAGCAGTATTCTGTGAATTCAGGAGAATTGAACAGAACGGTATCTACCAAACAGACTTTCCTAAATACCCTTGAATGGGACATGTTGTCTTGTCAGAGTAAAGTGATACCATGTACTCAGTAAGCAGCGACCAGGAGCTCCTCAGGAAGGAAAATTTTTAAAGAAACATTGTTGAAGGCCTGGCCTGCATGTCCTTCGTCTCATTGGCTCCTCACCATTCCTGTAGGCATCATGATCCTCATTACATAGATAGCCCCAAGGAAGTTTACAAGGTCACTCAGCTGATACACAGGGTATTTGAACCCAGATCTGTCTGTCTTCAAAGGTTCACCCCAAGACACAGAGCATGAAGAGCCCAGTTTTACACCTATGACAGATGCAGGTCCCTACTACCAAAGGTCACTGTTTGTCCTGAGGACACCAAGATTTGTTCTGCCTCTCATTCATCCTGGTTAACCACAACTAACCATAGTTTCCATTTGTCAGACATCAGTTGGTGCGAGTTGCTTAATTATGTCCCTTACATGAGTTATGCCTTGAAAAATAGATATCTGTGGAATGAATGCAAGATTTAGCACATCATTTAGTGATCTTAACAATGTTATGCGGTTTAAATTACTGTTTTCATGTAGGTGAAAGACAGAGGTGTATAAGGGCCATACAGTGAAAAGCTTGGGAAGCTAGACTTTAAGCATCCATCAGGCCCCAAAGCCCACGCTCTTCCCCCCAAATGACCCCACCTGGAAGTTAAAGTGGAAGGAATTTTTTTGTTCATTTTGTTTTTGCTTTCAGGTTCTGAGAATTAGATTTTATTACATTTGGCATGGAAGCAGATTTAATACTAGTCAAGGATTTTCCAGAAGCAGACCCTGAGGCAAAGATGAAAGTACACATGGTTTATAAGGATGTGATCACAGGAAAGATGAGTAAGAGAGTGAGAAAGAGAGCCCCAAGCAGGTTAACACTGTGGACCTTGGGACTTCACCCCGTTGGGGAGACAGCATGGAACGGAACTGAAAATTCCCAAGTCACATACATTCTGACTAGAGCAGCACAGAGTATCATCAAGCAAATAATTCACTTGTAGCTAAGATCATCCTTTCCTTTGAGATTTTTCACAAGCAAGATTTTTGAAAGACATAGGAGTAGTGTGATGAGCAACCAGATACATCATGTTCATGCACAGAAAGTCTCAACATTATAAAAATGTAAATTACCTCCTAATCTGTACATTCAAAGGAAATACAATCCAAATACCAACAGGATTCATAACAGAACTTGACAAGCTGATTCTAAAGTTTGTTTGGAAGCACAAAGCCCCCAAATAGCCACAACAATTCTGAAGAGGACAAAGGTTGTACGAACGTGCCATGAACAGATAGGCTTATAAAGTTGCAGTCAGTAAGATAGTATGTATGATCACAGGGATAGACAAATAGACATTGGGATAGGACAGATTCCAGAGTGAGACCCATGAGGGCACTGGTGGATAAGACGGAAGGTGGGGAATGTGGGTTGTTCACAAAGAGCTGTGAGTCTGTTGGCTCTGCATATGGAGATAAATGAGAAGAGGAGTTTTGCTTTTTCCATAAGGAAGCCAATAATCCCACAGCCCTTATTGAGATTAATCACCAGGGCTGCTTCCAGTGCTTCTAGATTTTCTGCTTACACCATGTTAGCATTTTTCTAGGGAAGAAAATTCTGTGAAATAGTTTATTGTATATATTTATACAGGGGTTGAAACACAGGTTAGGACATTGGAGCCCTACTTGCTTGGCTCCCTTTCCCCCCCTCCCCCCAGCATCTTCATAGGAACAAAAGGCCCATCTACACTAATAAAAGAGAAAAATTCAAATTGACCATACCTCTGTGACACCCACCAGCCAATCAGGAGTGAGTATGCAAACTAACCGAACAAACTGGCAGGTTAATTTGCATATACAGGCATGGAGCAAAGACTGAAGGCTCTGCTGTGGCCTGGGTTCCAGGTGCTGGAGGAAAACCCATGCCGGCAGAAAGGGAAGGAAGGCCTATTGCACAAATCTTCGTGCAACAGGCCTCTAGTTTACTAGAAAAGACAACATAACCCAGAACTTCTTCATTCTCTATTTCCTTTGAAAATGTAGAATTCAAAAAACCTAGTTTTACCCTTCACTTAAAATCCAGGCGTTGAGACATACCTACTTACCACATTCCACAGAACTCTCTTGCTAGATTTTGCGTTTTTCACAATGCATGGTGAATATGTTTCATCTTACATGTGACCTACAATCTATTGAAACTGTAGCTCAAAAACTCATCAAGTCAAATGGCAGCTCATGAAACAGAATGGCAGAATGAATGAGTAATGTGTGCCATGGGCACAGTAAGCGAAAGTGAGAGCATGCTTGCCAAGAATTCATTCTTTTTTTAAATGAATTCAGGGAGGAAGGGAGAGGGAAAGAGAGATAGAAACATCAATGATGAGAGAGAATCATTGATTGGCTGCCTCCTGCATGCCCCACACTGGGTATTGAGCCCACAACCCAGGCATGTGCCCTTACCAGGAATTAAACCATGACTTTCTGGTTCATAGGTCAATGCTCAACCACTGAGCCATACAGTCCGGCAGAATTCATCATTCTTTAATTTGACATGTTTCTGTCCAGAAATATAAATCTTCATGTCATTAATCTAGAGAGCTTGGTATTATTATTCAGAAACAGTTGCTCAATACCAGTTCTGCCCACAGTGCATTTTTTTCTTAAAGCATCTGGATGGAGTAGGCCCACAAACTGGGCCAGGCATCATATTACAGCTCTTCTCAAGTAAAAGGGGAAAGCGGGCCCTCAAGAGTTAAGTTATTTGGCTTTGGCAAGCCAACAGTTGATTAGGAAATATGATATGCAGCCCAGGGTTTCCCTTCTAAATACAATAGACAATTATGTATGATCATATATTTAAAATAATACCGCCATCTTTGATTATCACTTAAAAGTTTATCACTCTTGAGCAATATGAACAATTTTTTTCATTTGGGAAAGTTGGAACCTGACACATTACTTTATTTAGTGAATGTATTTATACTACATCTCTGTCAAAATAAAATGGAGCCATATAGAATCTTATGTATAAGAAAAGATAGTCTTATTAATAAAATATTAGTCATTTTTTCCAAATAAAGCCAAATTTGTTTACTCAATATTTCATTAATTGGTCTCCTTTCATAAGGGAGCTTTGCACTGCTTTCTAATGGTGTGAAATAATGTTTCAACTGTAGCTTATAAGGGGAGCTCCTAAAAGCATGATCTGTTACTCAGGGAGTGCAGTGCAATAAATGAAATTCTATGAAAGTGTATGTAGCTGGTTTTTAAAAATTGAAGGCTCTGTTTCTAGGGCAGATTTCATTATAGTTAGGCTAACATTTGACTTCCTTGTATTGATAGCAACGAAGACTTTTGTTGTGCAATTAGCAGAGAATGTGAATCTCTTGCTAAAAGGTTTCTCTCCAATGTCCCCATTTTCAGATTAGACGCCCATTTCAGAACTGCAGTTTTCATTTCCACTTATTATTTTGATGCTAAAAGTAAGCCACTTGATCTCATTTGTTTTAAGCTTGAAAGCTAACATGTTCTATCAGAATTAAAATTTTAAAACATAACCGGTACTCTTAACTTCTGTAGGAAGAGATCTTGTGGCTCTCTACAAAAGATTCCTGCAACATGAACATTAATAAACTAAAAATGGCCCTATCCAGTTTGACTCAGTGGTTAGTGTGTGGCCCATTGATGGAAGGATCAAAGATTCTGGTTTGATTCTGTCAAGGACACGCACCTCCGTTGCAGGCCTGATCCCTGGCCCTGGTCAGCGTGCATGTAGGAGGCAACCAATCAATGTATCTCTCTCACATCGATGTTTCTCTCTCACTGTCTCTTTCTCTCCCTTCCACTTTCCCTGAAATTCAATGGAAAAAATAATCTCAGGTGAGGATTAAAAAAAGAAGAAGAAACTAAAAATAGAAAAAGGGAGCAAAGGGTGAGGATAGCTTATTGAAATGAATGCCAAGAAGTCCTATTGAGAAATTAAATCTGTCTCTAATCAGTGGTCTATAGCTTTGTATTGATTTATGACCCCTTTAAAGATCTGAGAAGATCTGAAGCATTCCCTTAGAAACAAATATATTTATCAATAAATTGCTATCAATAAAAATTACAGAATTATTTATACCATAAAATTTTCTCAACAATTTAATTTTCATAACATAAATAAATAGGTGTTTAGCTGCTAACAAAAAATAACTGGAAATATTACTTCCAAAGTACCATCATAAATATTTACAAGTATTTCCCTAGTTCTGAGGTTGGGGAGTTAGAGGGAGATGCTGCAGCAAGAAGACTGGGAATCCCTATGAACCTCAAGAATTATTGGTATATGGAATCAGTAGTAACTCTTGTAGATATATAGCAATGTTTATGTATATAGATGCTGTTTTGATAAATAAAGTGTATTTAAAAGGAAAAATATCCAAACTTTAGGTTCATCCTTTCATTTGTTTACTCAACAAACATATGTTGAATGCTTGTACATGCCTAGTCTTTGGGATATTGTGAATGAATTTCAGAAACTCCCATTAGATTGGGGGAATCCGCCAAGTTGACTCCTTGGGGGAAGGGGAAGGTACAAAGTTGGCTCAAGGCAATTTGCTGTCGGTGTTTCATTGCGAATTGCACGCTCTATAGTCACAGAGCACAGGCTCCCAAGCTGGCTTCCATCTAGCATTGAGCATCTTTATGGGTTGCTGATAGATGCCGAGAGAATGCGAACACCTTAATATTCACTTCTTCCTAGACAGAGAAACTGAGGGCCTGTGAGATAAAGCGGCTTCCCTAAAGTTACCCAGCTAAGCATTGATGCGACCAAGACTGGGACTTTAGCCAAAACTGGTTTGGCTCAGTGGATAGAGCATCAGCCTGAGGACTGAAAGGTCCCAGGTTTGATTCCAGTCAAGGGCACATACCTTGGTTGCAGGCACGTCCCCAGTGGGGAGGTGTGCAGGAGGCAGCTGATCGATGTTTCTAACTCCGCCTCCCTTCTTCTCTGTAAAAAAAATCAATAAAATATATTTTTAAAAAAAGACTGGGCCGAGACCGGTGTGGCTCAGTGGATAGAGCGTCGGCCTGCGGACTGAAATGTCCCAGGTTCAATTCCAGTCAAGGGCATGTACCTTGCTTGCGGGCACATCTCCACTGTGGGGCGTGCAGGAGGCGGCTGATCGATGTCTCTCTCTCATCGATGTTTCTGATTTTCTATCTCTCTTTCTTCCTCTCTGTAAAAAATCAATAAAGTATATTTTAAAAAAGTAAAAAAATAAAAATAAAAAAGACTGGGACTTTAGTTATTATGCTCTTTCACTGAAGAAAAATGAGGGCAGTACATCTGCAAAGGAATTCTTTAACTGTATTCCCCAGCCAGCTGCCTGTGCTTATTTGTGTGTTTACTTCCTTCCATTCCTTCAAAGGTTTTTTTTTTTTATGAATTTGAAACATATACAGTAAAGTAAGATAAAAATAATGACTGAGACCATCAGGAGTGAAAAAGAGGAGGTAAGAAAAATTAGGTGAAACAAGAGGTTACTTTGGTAACTAAATGCACCTCTAAGGTTCTACATGGTGGCCAAAAATGGGTCACCACATAATGCTGTACTTCTCAACAGCTGAGGAGGAATGGAAGCAAAATCATGATAGGCATCAGATGAAAACAGTCTAGAACCTGAAAAGATTACATATTATGTGATCCCAACTGTATGACAGGCTGAAAAAGACAAAACTATGGAGGTAGTCAAGAGATCAGTGATTGCGAGGAGTGAGGAGGAAGGAAGGGGTGAGTAGCTGAAACACAGAGGGATTTAGAGGAGTGAAAATACTCTGTATTATCTCATAGTGTCTTTTATCCAAACCCATGGAATGTACAAACCAAGAATAAAACCTTATCTGTAGTTTCACTTTCCATGATTTGTTACCTGCAGGCAACTGTGGTTCTAAAATATGTAATGGAAAATTCCAGAGCCCTGGCCAGGTAGCTCAGTTAGTTAGAGTATCATGTCAGTGTGTCAAGGTTGTGGGTTTGATCCCCAGTCAGGAAACACTTGAGAGTCAACCAGTGAGTGCGTGGATGGGTGAAACACCAAACTGATGTTTCTCTGTCTCTCTTCCTCTCTCTGAGATTGTGATGATACTGACTTCAAATGGTTATTGTAGAACTAGTGACCTGGTGCATGATTTGTGCACATTGAAAGGAAATAAAGTAGGAGGTGGCTGGTAGGGAGGGACTGGGCAAGATGGGCCGGACATGCCCTGGAGCCAAACCCCCGTGGTACATCACCAGCGTCTGCAGAGTGATCGGGGTCCCTCTGGCAGGAGGAGTCCCTCGGCCTGGCCTGTGGAGATCGGGCCTAAACCAGCTCTCCAACATCCCCCGAGGGGTCCAAGAGTGCAAGAGGGCACTCTGCAAAGTTGCTGTTGTACAAGGTGTGGAACGCAAATGAAAGTGTGCAGTAAACCAGTGCCCCAGCAACAACATAACCCACAGCCAAAGATGGACTCGCATGGCAAGGAATTGGTCTCCCTTCTCTCTGCTTTTGGAGTGCGTCACCTGAGAACCACTGCTGCCAAATCACTGTAGCTCGGCAGCTCCTGCATTGAGCATCTTCCCCCTAGTGGTCAGTGTGTGTCATAGCGACCGGTTGGATGGTAGGAGGGACACTTAGCATATTAGCCTTTTTTTTATATATAGATAATGAGATGATAATTTAATGCCCTTGGTTTGGTGCCTGGATATAGTAAGCATAGCATAGCTTTATGTGGATGATAGTGCCGGTGGTGGTGATGATGATGCAGTAGTCGTGGGGCAGATATGTCACTTCTTCACTAAGCATCCCTGGCACTAGAAGGCTATGGTAATGGTCAGAGACCCTTGGAGTCTGGAGCCCATAAGGACCTTCAAGATTCATCTGTTGCTTGACTCTAGCTACCAATGGAGCAGCAAAAAACAGGGCCTCATTAATGCGACCTGCTCCATGACTGATTTATCCACTGGCCCTTAAACATTAACAGCCTCTCTCTTGCTCATGACTCTGGAAAAAGAGGGTCAGTCCCAGAGGCAAGGGCCTGCAGACACCCAGATGACATTGTGGCAGCATTTCCCAACTGTGTAAAACCCTCCCCGTGACCCGCAGCCTCCTAGGATGGTGGCCTCCTCAGAAACCTTTCCAGTTTACTCACAGCCGCCGACCCTCCAGGCCACAAGCAAATGAGGACACGGGGACTCTTCAGGGGACTCCTTCCCGCCACCCTCTATCCAGATGTTTGGCGCCGGGAGCCACAATTTCCTTTGGAGAATTTAAGAAATTAATACGAAAGGATGTGTCACACCAGACCTAGGACACAGGTCGCCGTAGGCTTTCTTGGGCAGCACTTGGAGCCCAGGAGGGGCTCTGGGAAGTGAAGGGGGAACACATGGGTGACGTCACCTGTCTTCTCCCTGCTCCTCACCAACCCTCCTTCCGAGAGCACTTGGTCAGTGCTTGCCCTGCCCCGATTCAGATGCTCGCCTGGGAGCCTCAATACAACTCCTCACCTAAGATGGGAGAAAAGCCACACACGGCCATCAGCTTCTCTAGCAGACTGAGATGTTGCTAGTGAAGGTCCCTCCTGGAAGTTTATAGTTTTAGCCAGCGAGGTGAGCTCGGGCAGGGCTCACCAGATTAACTCTTCCCTTGCCTCTGTGTGCACTCGCACAGGATGATTTTGCTGAAATGATGCAGTGTTTCTTTGTGCCGTGGAATCGCCATCTCACAGTTCTAATGGGATTCAGATGGCTTTACGTGAGAGGTGAACTTTTAGGAATTTTCACCACCCAAAGTCCAAACTAGAAACAATCATGCCCTGCTATGCCTTAAAGACATATCTTAAAGACAACACTAGCCTGCAGGTGTGAAAATAATAACAACATTCATAAAGGATTACTACAGTGGTCCCTTTTCCCCTCTTAAGTTGTCTCTATTTTGCTTTCACATTCCCACAGGACGGGAGGGTTTTGTTCGGACTCCCATGTGGGGAAGGCGCTGGCCTCATGTGGTTTCTCTGCAGAGCTGGGCGTGCGTGGAGCCTGTCCACCACTGGGCAGGACTCAGAATAAAGGGATGGATGAGAGAAGGGACTGCGGCACCGATTGGTCTCCTTATTCGGCAAATAGCAGGCACAACCCTCTGCCTTGAGGGCAGCCAGTAGCTCAGCTCTGATTGGTGGAGTGCCTCCTGTGTCTAGAGCCTGCTAGCTGAGTGTCCTGTTCTCCTCACAGGAGCTCTGAGGTATGGGTACTACTGTTATCCCCAGTGTGAGCACACAATCCCCAGTGTGAGCGCACAGAGACACCGCAAGGCTAAGTAACAGGCCTATCCCCAGCCAGCCAATGGTGGAGTGAGTATTCAACCCTGTGTCCTCATGTTAAACCCCATGTACCATTTGACTTTGGGAGTCAAATTTTCTGGTTGGAGTTTTGTCACAAACTCTATTTATTTTATTTATTTAATATTTCCCCATCACCACTTAGACCCTCAGTAGCCTCTCCCAACGCCCCCCTCCAATCCCCTCAATCACCACACTTGTCTGTGTCCATGAGTTCTGTCTCTTCTTTGTCTGTTTCTCTCAATCCCTCTACCTACCCAAGTTCCACTCCCCCAGACAGCTGTCAGCCTGCTATCTATCTATGAGTCTTGAATTTCTGTGTTCTCCTCCGTATAATGAAAAGGTTGGAGTAGGTGTTTCCAAAATAACTTTTCCCATGAGATGCAGGGAAGAGACAAAAAAAAAACATTTTAAAAATACAAGTCCAGTGGCATCAATCACCACAGAGAAGAGAAATAAAGGAAAGGGTAACGATTGGCTCGTCGTTTGTCAGTGGGCTTGATGACACTGGTTCAGTAATCTTAACTAGTCTTTAACCAGGTCTAGTTGAAGAAGACTATCTTCCATGTGTTTCCCATTAATTGTTCAAACACATAAACCATTTCATGTTGGTCCTCTCCTATTTCTCAGCATGCAATTCCTCTTGCAGTCCCATCTTCCCAGGTATATGTAGGGTCCAGAAGATTTAGCCTCATGCACGCACACACGCTCCGTTCAAATTACTTAAAAGGAAGTAACTTATTCACAGATGCAATTTAGCTGATTACATGCAATTAGGAGCGTGCATCTGCCATCTGAGCAGAGCCCTGCACCGAGTTTCATGCGAGAGTAGCCAAAAATAGATTTCTCTACACCATGGTGGCCCAAGAATGATCATGCCAAATTAAAACTTTTGGGTATTCAGCTTTCCCGATGTGACTTCCTGTTTTGCAGAAAAGAACTTGAAGACATAATAATAAAAGAAGACTCAGACTCATTTCTGTTCACCAAAGTGGCTTGTTCAAAACAACATTTTAATGATTTAAGTGTAAATGAATCAGAGGCATATGGATTAGATTTCCCTTAAAATACACAAGGATTTTTAAAGGAGGGAGAGTGGAATGAAGAATTTCCCCAAATTTAGTGCCCCTTGGAATTGCCTTTTCTCATGTTATTAAAAATTGGCTGTTGGGGGAGGGGAAGGGGTGGCAGAGCAGGGGGGTTGCGGGGAGCTGATTCACTTTGAACTAATTTAGCAAACAGGGGTGGAGCAGGGAAAAGGTTCCTAACATTTTCTTTGAAAGGGGACCATACTTCTCCTTGGGCATCGACTAATTCATCCCAACCAGCATTTTTGATGAGTTAAGTGTAAATGAATCAGTAACATACGGATTGCATTTGGAATACACATGGGATTAAAAATGAAGGGAAAAAGCACTTGGTAAAGTATGTCTGGGGTTTTGCCAAACCCATAACATTAAAAAAAAAACGGGGGGAGGGGGTGCGGGGTTTGAAACAATTGATGAATCCCTCTCAGGCCCTGCCAGCCTAGCCAGGGAGAGCAAACACAGGGCTGCTGGGACCGCTGTGCCAGGCCATGCCCCTTCACCCTGCAGAGCAGCCAGGGCCCAGCCTCACCAGCCAGGTGCCCAGGAGGCTTCCTTCTGTGTAGCTCCCCTCTTTAAAAGGATCGCTTCCTGAGAAAGAGAGGACACTAACTTATCCCCTGTGTTGTGAGCATGTAAATAGAGTCAGTTGGCCATTCAGGCATTGGCTTTTCTAGAAAAACATACAGGCAGCTGAACAGAGATCAGAACCTAACTGGGCTCTGCATTCTGTGTTTATTTCTGATTTTCTCATTAGGGACCTGAATAACACAAGCAGTGACTTGGTGCTCCATTGCCCCCTAAACCAGTGGTTCCCCATTTTTCATCTCCATGGACCTTGTTTTCTTGCTCTCCTCTCAGATTTCACATGTGGAAGATATGATCTACACACTAGATGCAATTATTAAGAACTAGAGGTCCAGCCCTAACCAGTTTTGCTCAGTGGATAGAGCATCGGCCTGTAGACTCAAGGGTCCCATGTTAGATTCTGGTCAAGGGCATGTACCTCGGTTGTGGGCACATCCCCAGTAGGGAGTGTGTAGGAGGCAGCTGATCAATGTTTCTCTCTCATCGATGTTTCTGACTATCCCTCTCCCTTCCTCTCTAAAAAATCAATTAAAAAAAAAAAAAGAACTAGAGGCCCAGTGTACAACATTCATATACTGTAGAGGGTGGGGGATCTCCCTCAGCTCAGCCTGTACCCTCTGGGCCTGCACCACCCTCGGAGGATGCCCAACTGCCCACTTAGGCCTGCTCAGCGGACATCCCCTGAGGGGTCCTTAGCACTGCTGCTGAGGCAGAAGAGGCTTCTGCCACTGCCACTGCACTCACCAGCCTTGAATCCAGCTTCTGGCTGAGCAGTGCTCCCCTGTGAGAGTGCACTGACAACCAGGGGGCAGCTCCTACATTGAGCATCTGCCCCCTGGTGGTCAGTGTGCATTAGTGACCGCTCATTCCGTCGTTCAGTCAATTTTCATATTAGCCTTTTATTATATAGGATAATTTCTTCCTTTTGTTATTAAGCAGAAAATGTCATTGCAAGCAAACCAACATCAGCATACTGAGTGGATAGCATCTGAGTTAAAAGAGATATTTTCACCATCTGTCCTCTGCAGTCAGAGCCCTGTTAGTTCTATGACTCATTAGTATCACAAACTATGGAGAACATATCAATCCCATTACTCCTGCCCAGGCCCCAGAGGGCCAGGATCTCAGATAGGGAATCCTTAGCCTCATGAGTCTGACAGGTGTCTCAAGGTGAGAGATTTCCAGAACAAACCCAATAGAATCTCTAGATCTGAGCTCTCCAAGAGTTACTCCTAATACCATTTATTTATTTTGTATGTGTTTTCTTTTATCTTTATTGTTGAAGTATTACAGATATCCCCTTTTTCTCCAATTGCCCCCCACTACCACAATGATTCTCCCTAGGCCTTCACCACATTATCATCTGTGCCCATGGGCTATGCATATTCTATCTAATAAAAGAGTGATATGAAAATTAACCATCACTCTGCCACACCCACAAGCCAATCAGGAGCAAGTATGCAAATTAACCCAACCAAGATGGCTGTGGCCACAAAGTGAGCAGGAGACTTGGGTTTCCCTGGCAATGGAGGAAGCCAAGCTTTCTGCACACCTTGGCAGGGACCAGGCCTCTACTTAAGACTACCAAGTTTCAATTATAGAAGATAAAGAAATTCCAACAAAAATGGCAGCAGCCATGGAACTGGAGAAAGCAGGAGTCTTGGGTTGCCCCCAGTGATAGAGAAAGCCAAACTTCCTCAGCCCAGGCCTGCCTTGGTCTCTGCTCAAGGCTGCAAAGTTTCAATTATAGAACATAAATAAATCACAGATACCATGGCCTCTGCTTGGGTTATCAGGGGGCATGGCCAGTCTGCAAACCACTATAGGCTGCCCACACCACAAGGGAACCCTCACCCTAATCTGGGACACCCTTCAGGGCAATCCAACTGGCCCCTACTCATTCACTAGGCTTCTATCCTATCTAGTAAAAGAGTAATATGAAAATTGACCATAACTCCAACACAAAAGATGACTGCCTTCATGTGGTCAAAGATGGTTACCCCGATTTGGACACAAGGTGGCCAGCAGGGGAGGGCAGTTGGAAGAGACCAGACTGCAAGGGAGGGCAGTTGGGAGGGACCAGGTCTACAAGGGAGGGCAGTTTGGGGCAATCTGGCCAGCAGGGGGAGGACAATTGGGAAGGACCAGTTCTGCAAGGAAGGGCAGTTGGAGGCGATCAAACCTATAGGGATGACCAGGCTGATAGAGGAGGGAAGTTGATGGCGACTGGGCCTGCAGGGGAGGGCAATTAGGGTGACCAGGCCTGCAGGGGAGGGCAGTTAGGGAAAAACAGGCTGGCAGGGGAACAGTTAGGCATCAATCAGGCTGGCAGGGGAGTGGCTATGGAGTGATCAGGCTGGCAGGCAGAAGCTGTTGGGAGCAATCAGGGAGGCAGGCAGGTGAGCAGTTGGGAGCCAGCAGTCCTTGATTGTGAGAGGGACGGGTAGTTGGACATCCCTCGTAGGGTCCCAGATTGGAGAGGGTGCAGGCTGGGCTGAGAGACACCCCCCCTGCATGAATTTCATGCACCGGGTCTCTAGTCTATATATAAAAGCCTAAGTGACCATCTGACCATTCAACTGATAGCTATGATGCACAATGACCACCAGGGGACAGGTGCTCTGACAGGTAGCTATGACACGCATTAAACACCAGGGAGCAGAATATCAACACAGGAGCTGCCTCGCTGCAGTGACTTGGCAGCTTTGAGTCTCGGGTGACACACCCAGAAGCAGAGAGGAGGGAGCCCGATTCTGGGGTGCATCACCCAAGAACCACCTTCTCGAAATCTGGGACTCCTCAGGGGATGTCAGAGAGCCAGTTTCAGCCTGATCCCCACAGGCCAGGCCAAGGGACCCCACCCGTGCACAAATCAGTGCATAGAGCCTCTAGTATGCATATAAATTCTTTAGTTAATCTCTTCCTGCCCGAAACCCTCCTTCCCTCTGAGAATCCTCAGTCTGTTCCAGACTTCAGTATCTCTAGATCTATTTTGTTTGTCAGTTTATTTTGTTCCTTAGATTCCACATATGAGTGAGACCATGTGATACTTGTCTTTCTCTGGTGACTTATTTCACTTAGCATAATACTCTCCAGGTCCTTCCAGGCTGTTTCAAAGGGTAAGAGATCCCTGTATGGTTTAACCAAATCTTTGTCAAATACAAAGCAGGTCTGAGACTTAGTAGCTCTGAGAGTCATCTCAGGGGGAGGCTAAAAATGGCTCCATCTTCTCCCAACACAGAGTTTCTGACTCCTTAATCACCATTCTGCTCCTCACTGGGGGCCCAAAGTCATTCCCAACTCCATTTCAGACCTCTGCTGAGACTTCAATGGTTTCAATCCTGCAGCCACACAGACACCTATTTTATTTTCAAGAAAATGAGGTGTGTGTGTGTCGTCAGGCCTCGATAAAGGGCTTCCAAGAAAATTGGTTTTATGATTTCCCTGTTCTGTTTCTGAGGGTGGGGAAGGGAGTGGAGTAGGAGAGAGTGGTTATTTGAAAATCTCTAAAAATCCAAAAGTGAATCTTTTCATGTCAGGACTTTGACAAACATATCCCTGTGTGTTTTTATGGGAGGAGGGGGGAAGGCAGTTCCTTTGGGAACATGTGAGCCTAAGCTTACTCTCTAAATTCCTACAAGGCAGAAAGACTCCAGCAAATGTCTCGGGAGACGGGCCCCCTGAGACACCGTGGAAACAGTTTGACGTTAATGAAAATATGCAAGTGAGATAATAAACCAGAGTGGAAGAACCATCTCTAAACAACCTGAGACCATTTCTATCTTTCTCCTGCCGTACCCGCTGTGGAACAGGACACTGGTCCCTCCAAGGAGCCATGATGGGATTAACTATTATGGGACAAAGGAAATTGTCCCCTTTGGCTGGTGTCTCCATTGTCTACATCAGAGTTAAGAGGTCATTGTAACAAGCTGCTATGTCTGTGGCTTAGGGACATTTAGTGCGGGGTGACCAGACCTCAGCAGAGAGGCCGAGTCATGGGAGCAAGCATGTGTGCTTCATTTTATTTCAGGAAAGCAACCAAATCAGGGGCATTTAGGCGCTATGGTGGGGCCCGCTCAGAAACAAGACGGACAAGTTCACAGGCCATTGCCCGGGAGCCTTGGAAGGACTGACATAAGATCGATTGGCCATCTTGGGCCATTTAGCAAACAGTTTACATAGGTGGCCTGGGTCCTGGATTTCAACTAAATGAAAACTATCGGGAGAATTCCCTATAAAGTGGACTTGATCTATATTAGGGAACAGGCTAATTATAGGGATTGGCATATATGGAATCAAAGTGAAACCCTATATGGGACGAGAGAGTGGTGGTCTTTCATACCAGGGTGGTCTGAAACCGGGGTTTAATGTATGTACAATATACAAACATTTTTGACAGACCATTAACACCTATAATCTTGTAAATATTTGCCATTTTCTAGATCATAAATATAGCTGCATAAGCAGTTCTTTCAGAACATCATTTATACACCATTAAAGGTTAATTTACAAGTTAGTACCTTATAGAAAGAAGATATGTGGGCTCTATGCTAACTTTCTATAAAGGAGACGGGTGTCTCCACAAGCAATTTGTAGCTCTCCTGTGGGTCTGACCCGGGTCCTCGTCAAAGCTCTATTTGAATTCTTTTCATCAGCTCATGTTCACAGCAAACTTAATCTTCTGTTTTGGGAGGGAAAAAAGAAAAAAGCAGAGGGGAGAGAAAGATCTGAGGTCTCCGGGCTGTGCTCCCAGGCATCCCACTGTTTATTTGCACAGGCTCTCTTGACACCACGCTCATTTGTCACAGTCCCTCCCATACCTGCCCTTGTACCTTGTCCCTGTCCCGTAGGGCCTCCAATGCTTCTCCACGTACAGACGCCGGGGAGGGACCCTCAGTGTAGTCTGACCTCGGCTGTGTGACACTGCATTTTAGAAAATATCAAAGAGAGCCAGGAAATGCGGAGGGAAAGTGTTTTGCAGGGGATGTTTTCTCCCTCAGGATAGACAACTCTGGAATCCCATTAGAGGAGGTAGTAGGGACCCCGGCTCCCCTGGGAGCTGTCCACAGCATGTGGAGATGGACAGATGCTGGGACATTCTGGGAAAGGAGCATCCTTTCCTCAAGGGGGTGGGTACTCAGCAGTCATTCCCACAAGGAGAAAGTCACAGAGCGAGGGCAAGGGGTCTCAGCAGGTCTGCGTTGTGTGAAAAGAAGCAGCATGGGGGAACTTGCTCAGTAAGGAGCCTCTTCCTCAGCAGAGCGATTCCCTCGGTATCATGGCTCTTTGCCTGACACGTGCACAGCCAGGTGGCAGGCCGCAGGCCTGACAGCCGGCACAGGTACTTTACATGCATCTTGAGCTTCCAGAACAGAGGATTCTAGGGACTTGCCTGCCACTCTGGTTTCTGAGAGTTCACTAGGACCCTGGGAGAAATCTCAATGTGTTCACTTTCTACTCCTTCCTTCTCTCTCTGCTGATCCCGTGAAGTTTCCTGAGCACCTGTCCCTGTGCTCTTCAGTCCCTCATAGTCAACCCATTTCTCAGGATAGAAAGCCAACTCTCTCATGCTTGCAGCCCTTCAGCCCAGGGGAGCCATAGAGCACTGACTGGGAGTCTAGAGGTTTGGATGCCAAGCTTAGGGCTGCCACTCTCTGATCCTAGAGCGATGCTAGTCTATGTGGGATTAGTTTCCCATTTGTGATTGTGCTGGTCAGTTAACAAGATGGGGTCAAAACTCTCTCTGTGACTCATAGTCTATCTTCTATGGTTTGTCTCACTGGGGATCCATAAAGCTACTAGTACTCTCCTCTCTCCTTTACCAAGACTTCGTTTTAGGGAGTAAACAGTATTATTCTCCCAAAGCTTTACACCTAGGCCTGGAGCTCCAGATCCCATCATCACACACTTTTGGCATTTTTCTGATAGCCCATCTAAGCCAGAGCCACCCTGAGTAGCTTCTGTTGCCTTCTCTGCTCCACATTCTCCCTTTTCATGCTAATTTAATGTTATTTTTTTTAATGTTGACATAGTTCATTGATTTTATGGGAATGGAAGGTTCCCTGATATTCTGAGAAGCAACCCAAGATTTGAGCAAATGGTGTAATCCTCCTATCTAATAAAAGAGTAATATGCAAATTGACCATACCTCCGCTACCCCAAGCCATATCCACTAGCCACATCCACCAGCCAAGATTGCTATGGCCACAGAGTAGGAGGAGAGAGGCTCGGGTTGCCCCTGGTGATGGAGGAAACCAACCTTTCCTCACACCCTGGATACCCAGGCCTCCACTTAAGGCAACAAAGTTTCACTGGCTGCTGCCAGAAGGCTTCGCTCTGCTCCAGGCTACAAAGTTTCAATTGTAGAAGAAAAATAAATCCCAGATTTCAGGGCCTCTGCTTGGGTCGCCAGGGGGAGCATGGCCAACCTGCAAACCACCCATGTCCCAAGGGAATACCCATTCTGATCCAGGGCACCTTCAGGGCAAACTAGCTGACCCCACCCATGTACCAGGCCTCTATCCTATCTAATAAAAGTAATATGCAGATTGACTATCACTCCAACACACAAGATGACTGCCCTCATGTGGTCAAAAGATTCTGCTCCCATGTGGACACAAGATGGCCAACAGGGGAGGGCAGTTGGCAGGAACCAGGCCTGCAAGGGAGGGCAGTCGTGGGTGATCAAGCCTGCAGGGAAGGGCAGTTAGGGGTGACCAGGCCTCCAGAGGAGGGCAGTTAGGGGCAAACAGGCTGCCAGGGGAGCAGTTAGGCATCAATCAGGCTGGCAGGGGAGTGGTTAGGAGATGATCAGGCTGTCAGGGGAGTGGTTAGGAGATGATTAGGCTGGCAGGCAGAAGTGATTAGGGGCAATCAGGAAGGCAGACAGGCAGGCAAGCAGTTGGGAGCCAGCAGTTCTGGATTGTGAGAGGGATGTCCGACTGCCCATTTAGGCCCGATCCAAAGGCTTAAACAGGCAGTCTGACATCCCTCAAGGGATCCCAGATTGGAGGGAGAGAGGGAGCAGGTTGGGCTGAAGGACACCCCTCCCCCCATGCACGAATTTTGTGCATTGGGCCTCTATTGTTCAATAAAATCTGAGTTTGATGGCTGTGGCTAGGGATTTAGGACCATCACAGCCTGGGAGACAACTGCAGCATAATACAGACAACGTGACCAATCAAAGGGCACAGTATCTGATGGGGCGAACACACACAAACATAGGTGTTAGCATGACAAGTGTTGAGATATTGGCTTTTCTCTAGAACCAGAGTATGGAACTTTTTAAATTAGTAAACAGTGAAGTTTGGTTCTCTTGTTATTTTTTAATTGAGTCATTCATAAATAACAGTTTATCAGAGCATCAGGGGATTTCTTTTCCATTTGGAAATACAATCATTTTGAGCCATGGGCTCTCTATTTCTTCAATTTCTGATTTGAGGCTTCAGAGCTAGGCCTCATTGTACCAGCCTCTCTTGGGCATCTACTCTGTGAGAATTTGAACCTCCTTTGGATCTAATTCTCTGGCTTCCAAACACATCCTTGCTGAATCATGAGTCAGAAGAATCTGAATGTTGGTTTCACCACCCTTCTGTTCTGCCTTCCCCTTATCTCCCTCTCCTTACTATTTTCTCCTTCTACTTTCAAGATGACCCTGCCCTACATACCTTTCACTCAGGACCCTAGTCTCAACTTCTTCACTAACAGTTCCGTAAAGTGATCATCTACCCTGTGCATGTTGGTGGTTTCCATTGGGGGAACTTAGCTGCCCTCTATCCCAATGAGTTAAGATCACCTCAGTGTTGAGGAGAAACCAAGATAGTGGCATAAGTAAACACCTAACCTTCTGCCTCGCACAACAATTTCAAAACTGCAACTAAAAGACAAAATGGACATCATCCAGAACCACAGGAAGGCTGGCTGAGTGGAAAGTCTACAACTAGCTGGAAAGAGAAAAGCACACTGAGACTCAGAGGAAGGCAGAGGTAGGAAGATGTGCGTGCAGAGAAGTTTGGCAACTGAGTACACGGCTGGCTTTTTTAATCCAGAGGGAGACAAAAGCTTCAGATGACTCTGAACTCCAGTTCCTGGTGAGACTCTGGGACCCCAAATTCATTCAGGGAAAAACTAGACTGTCTGGCAGCAATTACTGTGGAACACTGAGACACAGGGGCCTATTAGGGAAGGGCTAATGGAAAGCCATTACTGTCTTCTCCACACTGAGACACCTCCCCATCCAAGCTGAGCACAGAGGCTTTTGCAAGTCTTATCTTATAAGGGTGTCTCCAGCACAGAAGTTCTCCCAGTATAGACACAGCTGATCCTCACAGCCAATTGTCCTGGAGGTCAATTCCTTCCAGTGATACCAACAACAATCAAAGCTTAACTACAACAAGACTGTGCACACAGCCCACAAAGGGGTGCACCAAAAGTGTCCACTTCAGGTAACTAGGGAGGCTGAGCCACTGGGCTCTATAGGACACCCAAACATGCAAAGCCACTCTATCAACTAAGGGAAGCAGCAAAAATGCAGAGACAAAGAAACAGGTCACAAATGAAAGAAATGAAGGAAATCAAATGACAGGATAAAAGAGTTCAAAATCATGGTTATAAGGTTTTTTAAGAATTTTCTAGAAAAGGCTGATAAATTTAATAAGACCCTTGAGGATATGAAAAAGGACCAACTGGAAATTAAGCATACACTGACTGAAATAAAAAATAATATACAGAGATCCAACCACAGATTAGAGGATCTCAAGAATCAAGTCAAAGATTTGAAATACAAAGAAGCAAAAAACACCCAACTGGAAAAGAAAAAAGAAAAAAGAACCCAAAAATATGAAGATGGTGTAAGGAGCCTCTGGGACAACTTCAAGTGTTCCAACATCCAAATTATTGGGGTGCCAGAAGAAGAGAGAGAGCAAGGTACTGAAAACCTACTTGAAGAAATAATGACCAAAAACTTCCCCAACCTGGTGAAAGAAATAGACTTACAAGTCCAGGAAGCACACAGAACCCCAAACAAAAGGAATCCAAAGGACCAAGACATATCCTAATTAAAATGCCAAAAGCAAAAGACAAAGAATATTAAAAGCAGCATGAGAAAAACAGTTAGTTCCCTACAAGGGAGCACCCATATGATTGTCAGCTGATTTCTTTACAGAAACTATGCAAACTAGACAGGAGTGGCAAGAAATAATCAAAACAATGAATAACAAGAACCTACAACCAAGATTGCTCTACCCAGCAAAGCTATCATTCAGAATTGAAGGTCAGATAAAGAGCTTCACAGACAAGAAAAAGCTAAAGGAGTTCATCACCGCCAAGCAAGTATTATATGAAATGCTAAAAGGTATTCTTTAAGAAGAGGAAGAAGAAAACAGTAAAGATAAAAATTATGAACAACAAATACATATCTATCAACAAGTGAATCTAAAAATCAAGTGAATAAAAAAATCTGATGAACAGAATAAACTGGTGAATATAATAGAATCATGGACATAGAAAGGAAGTGGACTGATGATTCTTGTGGGGAAAGGGGTATGAGGGTCTAGGAAGAGACTGGACAAAAATCATACACCTATGGATGAGGATAGTGGGTGAGGAGTAAGGGCAGAGGGTGGGGTGGTGACCGGGTGGAGAGAAGCTGTGGGGGGGAAAGAGGAATAATTGAAATAATCTGAACAATAAAGATTTATTAAAAAACAAAAAATATTACCTCAGTGTTGTGTGAGCCTACATGGCCTAACTTCACTATAGATATTCTTACAAAGAGCTGTGGTTTTATTCTGTGTCCTTGGTTTGATGAACGTTAATAGATGAAACAGCCATGTGAAGGATGTTTCTGTGTCTTTTGTAAATTTGCTTTTGAAGACTGTCCATTATGTTATTCAACACTTACTTTTTTTTAATTTATTTGTTTGCTGAGAGTATTACATATGTCCACCTGTGTTCCTCCCCATTGACCCTCTCCACCCTGCTCCTACCCCCAAACCAGACCTTTACTGCACTACTGTCTGTGCATGGGTTAAACATATATGCATATAAATTCTTTGGTTAATCTCTTTCCACCCTCTCTCCACTGTCTTCCCTCTGAGATTCATCAATCTGTTCAATGTTTCAATGTCTCTGGATCTATTTATCCATCAGTTTATTTTGTTAATTAAATTCCACATATAAGAGAGATCATGTGATACTTGTCTTTCTCCAACTGGCTTATTTCACTTTGCACAAGACTCTCCAGGTCCCTCCATGCTGCCTCAAAGGGTAAGAGATCCTTCTTTTTTACAGCTGCATCAATACCTCTTAAACATAATCAATTTTTTCTTAGGGTTGATTGCTAAAAGGAAAAATACTCTTTGACTCTAATTATTTTGCTTGCATTTAAGAGGTAATTAGAGCCACAAAACTCACTAGGCTCAAGAGTATTAGAGGGGGATCGAATCCAAGATGGCGGCATAGGTGAATACCTACACTGCTGCCTCGCACAACAATTTCAAAACTACAACTAAAAGACAGAACGGACATCATCCAGAACCACAGGAAAGCTGGCTGAGTGGAAGTTCTACAACTAGAAGAAAAGAGAGGGGCTCACAGAGACCCAGAGGAGCTGCAAAAAGCTGAGGTACGGAGACGCGCGCGCTGAGAGAGTGGGTGCCGGAGTACCTGGCTGGCTTTCTCTGGCGGGAGGGAAACAGAGACTCCCAACGGCATTGAACCCCTTATCTTACGACACTAAACCCCAGATCCAGCCGAAACTCATACGGGGGGAGTTTGGACTGTGAAAAGGGAGAAGTGCAAGGAAATTTAGGGGAGCCGCAAAAGATCAAAGGCCTGGTGGTGGCGCGCACGGCGCTGCGCAGAGGATAGACTGCTGATTGTGCCGCTGGCTTTCGAGAGTGGGCGGGAGACAGACCCTCCCAACTGTGCCACTTCTGAGTCCACTGGGCCCCTGTTTCGGGCGAAACCCTGTGACCTAGACTCCTGTGGTCCTGGCTCGCAGGGGAGCTGGAAAAGCAGCGGTTAGAGGCACTGCGGGCACTCTGGCACAAGGACCGCTCCAGCGATTACCCAGTCACGTGAGACTCAGGGGCCGTGGAGGGCGGGGCCGACTGCAAGGCAAGGCAGTCCCTTAAGCCCTGAGACTCCACCCATCCCAAGCTCAACAGAGGCTTCTGCGGCTTTGCACGTCTGGCATTATAAGGCTGAATCCAACACAGAAGTTTCCCCAACATAGTGAAAATGCCAAGACAAGGGAAGGGATCACAAACAAAAGAAATGGAGGAAAAAAAACGACTGGATATAGAGTTCAAAACCATGCTTATAAGGTTTTTCAAGAATATGCTAGAAAAGATGGATAAATTTATCAAGTCCCAAGAGGAGATGAAAAAGGACCAACTAGAAATGAAACATTCACTGACTGAAATAAAAAATATTATACAGAGTCCTAACAGCAGACTAGAGAAAGGCAAGAATCAAGTCAAAAATTTAAAATATAAAGAAGCAGAAAACACTCAACTGGAAAAGCAAGAAGAGAAAAGAATCCAAAAATGTGAAGATAATGTAAGGAGACTCTGGGACAGCTTCAAACGTACCAACATCAGAATTGTGGGAGTGCCAGAAGAGAGAGAGCAAGATACTGAAAACCTATTTAAAGAAATAATGACTGAAAACTTCCCACATCTGGTGAAAGAAATAGACTTACACGTCCAGGAAGCACACAGAATCCCGTATAAAAGGAATCCAAAGAGGACCACACCAAGACACATCATAATTAAAATACCAAGAGCAAAAGACAAAGAGAGAATATTAAAAGCAGCAAGAGAAAAACAGTTCATTACCTACAAGGGAGCACCCATACGACTGTCAACTGATTTCTCAACAGAAACGATGCAGGCCAGACGGGAGTGGCAAAAAATATTCAACGTGATGAATAGCAAGAACCTACAACCAGGAATAATCTATCCAGCAAAGCTACATTCAGAATTGAAGGGCAGATAAAGAGCTTCACAGATAAGAAAAAGCTAAAGGAGTTCATCAACTCCAAACCAGTATTATATGAAATGCTGAAAGGTACTCTTTAAGAAGAGGAAGAAGAAAAAGATTAAAGTCAAAAAATTATGAACAACAAATACGTATCTATCAACAAGTGAATCTAAAAATTAAGTGAATTAAAAATTTGATCAACAGAATAAACTGGTGAATATACTAGAATCAGGAGCATTGAAAGGGAGTGGACTGATAATTCTCGGGGGGAAAGGGGTGAGGGGTATACAGGGAGAGACTGGACAAAAATCATACACCTATGGATGAGGTCAACGGGAGGGAGGGAAGGGTGGGAGCTGGGTGGAGGGGTGCTATGGAGGGGAAAAAAAACAAATGTAATAATCTGAATAATAAAGATTTAATTAAAATTAAAAAAAAAGAGAGAGTATTAGAGGAATAACTCCTTGATTTAGGAAAGAGACTCATCAGGATAATTCTAACCTAGTCTTCCACTCCATTGTCAGCACCTCCCTTATCCTACTTTCTGAACTGGTTCAGCACTTCTCTTTCCTTCTCCTCTTCCCACTCCTTTGATCTTCCTGGCCTCTTCGCCATGCAGTCCCACTCTTCCCACCTCTGAATCTCTAATGCATTATGGAAGGAAAAAAGGTTACAGTAATCGGCTACATTCTGGGGGAATGGTGCTTTAACCCAAGGCCAAAGAAAGGATGTTTTATGAGAGGCTTCTCTAAGCAAAGGAAAATAAAACAAAAAGTTCTTTGAACAAAAATGATTAGAAAATATTAAGTACTCCAGCTTTTTCTTAGAGAGTCTCTAAGAATATTAGGATCCTTAAAAGGTCCAGAAGTAAAGAAAGTAAACGTATTTAAATGATTCTTTTACATGTGGTATTCAAGACACACTTTGTGAACTTCTGCTTAGTCCAATCGTGGATTTCAGTGGTGGATCTTTTGAGTACTGAGGACAGCAAGTAGAGGTGATATAGAATCAGTATGGAGGGTCAGCAAGTATCTCCTACTTCCCAGGTAAGACCAGCAGTAACTGCCCACTCTCCTGCATGACTTAACACTCAACCCTGAACTCCTCCTCCATACTCTTGAAATCTTCCATAATATCATTGGCTTCCACAAATGATCCACTCACCTTCATCAACCCAACTTCCCCACCCAATTTTAACAAGCCTGCAGAGCTTCTCACTCATTATATTCAACTTTTAAAAACAAACCTGACAGAAACGCTTTTGGAGAAAAAGAATGTATTGGCTCATGTAAGCATGGACGTAAGGCATGGATTAATCCAGAGACTTAGCAATGACTCCTCACACTTACTCCTTTCTCTTTCTCTTGGATCCACTTCCAACTGTCCATTGACATCACCCTCAGTATCTCTCTGTGTGTTGAGAAGAAGGCCACTGTCTACTCCACATGGACATGCTGCAGACCAAAATCCAGCAGGAAGAAAGACCCCCGCTCTCTATTGTTCATATACCAAGTAACATGGACATGCTGTGGCTGACCCTGTTCACAAAGTCCCCTACGCATCCTGCACCAAGAGCAGAGTGTTGCCGGGGAGTGCTTGTTTGGCCTGCCACATGGCCACTTAGGAGGGCTTAATGACAGAGAACGTTTTCAGGTTTACCACATGAATACCAACATATGTCTTGCTTGTTTTGGAGCTATGAATTTTCCTGCTCAGTCAAAAAATCCATCTTTCTTAAGGAAAAGGAAAGCTTTATTTTATTCTATTTAGAATACGTACATTGAATTACTTTGCTCTCATTTGCAGTGCTCTGAGTGTCTTTCATATACATCTTGTCTCCACAGCTGGGCTGTAAGCTCCTCCAGGGCAGAAACCATGCTTTCTTTTGATTTTTTTCATTTCTCCCTCTCCCACATCATGCTCTTGACTCATTTACTCATTCTGCAAAACTTTATTGAGTATTTGTTGCATATCAGGAATTCTGCTAAGCCGTGCAGAGTTTTTAAAATTAAAAATACAAGATGTGCCAAAACCGATTTGGCTCAGTGGATAGAGCATCAGCCTGTGGACTGAAGGGTCCCAGGTTCGATTCCGGTCAAGGCATGTATCCTGGTTGTGGGCACATCTCCAGTAGGGGGCGTGCAGGAGGCGGCTGATCGATGTCTCTCTCTCATCGATGTTTCTAACTCTCTATCCTTCTCCCTTCCTCTCTGTAAAAAATCAATAAAATATATTTAAAAAAATACAAGATGCTCAGAAAATGCTTTATAACCAACTGAACTGCATTCTTTGTGATGTTCCAATTGCTAACAATGGAGTTTATCCACTCAGCCATAGGCCTCAGAGCATTTTTAGTGAGGTAACTATGTGATCTTAGGACTTTCGTTTCCCTCCTGGGCCTCAGGTTTCTCGAGTGTGAAATAAAGAGATTAAGAAGTAGCTCTCTGAGCTCTAAAATTCTAGGGCCCTAAGTCACGGACAGCCAAATGGTCCCTAATTATTTCACTTCACTTAGTTGACAACCTCCTCCTCTCAGCATAAGAGAGATGAAGATAATTTTACTTCACTGTCCTCTCTACCCCATATCACTTCCAGATAAGTTGGACATACCATTTTAATGTTTTTTATTGATTTTAGAGAGAGTAGAAGGGAGAGGGAGAGAAAGAAAAACATTGATGTGAGAGAGAAATATCATTGGGTTGCCTCTTGTACACACCCCAGCCAGGGATCCAACCTGCAACCTGGGTATGTGCCCTGACCAGAATCCAACCAGTGACCTTCTGATGTACAGGACAACACTCAACCAACTGAGCCGCACCAACCAGCACTGGGTGTTCCATTTTATTTATTTATTTTTAAATACATTTTTATTGATTTCAGAGAGAAAGGGAGAGAAACATCCATGGTGAGAGAGAATCATTGATCAGCTGCCTCCTGCACACTCCACACTGGGGATGGAGCCCGCAACCCAGATGTGTGTCTTTGACCGGAATCAAACCCTCAGTCCACAGGCCAATGCTCTATCCACTGAGCCAAACCAGCCGAGGTTGGATGTTCCATTTTAAAGCTATCCACACTCTTCTGACACATTCATTATAAGCAACCATTTTATTTAAATGTGCTCTGCGATTCACACAGCCTCTCAAACAACTGTAGGGAAGAGGATAAGTTGTCTCCATTTTACAGAGGAGACAACTAAGGTTGAGATATAGCTACTGGCACAAGGTCACAGAGCTGGTAGGAGTTTCCGAATGATGCCAATCCAGTGTTTTCTCTCAACTCGATGAGGCCACGGCACAATAAAAAAGATGGAGTCAGTTCTCATCATCAAAAGCCTGGATCCTGGGAGAACATGTGAGCTTCCTGGGACGTTTAAGTCCAAAGCCCTTTGGTGAACATAGTTTTAACCCACAGCATAATGAGGCCTTTGGCAGTGAAACAAGAACTAGCAGGAACGCAGTGTCTGCAAGGAAAATGGAGCCGAATGCCACATATATCAAGCAGCTCTCACGACCTGGGGATGAAAGAAATTGGAGCAGGGAAAAAAGATCTCACCACGTTTGGGGCCCTCCATTCTGTGAAGCTCTCATTCAGGTCTTTGCAGAGCTCAGCCATGCCTTTCCTCATCCCCCTAACCCTTGCCTTTCATTTTTAAAGCAACGGGCCTGCAAAGGGAAATCCACTGCACATGTTTCTGATTCATTTACACTTAACTCATCAAGCTCTGCTTAGGAGCTCTCTGATGTCCAAAACTCTTTTGGAGTTGTCCTCCCCCTTAACAGCCATTGAACTTTGTCTTACCGCCATGCCCATGCTTGAGTTAAACACATGTGAACATACTAAGGCACCCAAAGAGCCTAGTCGACATGCAGGCCTTGGTCTGCTTAGAGACTGAGAGGGTCATCTTTGCTTAGCAGAGTCTCTTGGGCTCCGTGGCAGTGGGGCTCCACAAGGGGACCCCAGAGAAACTTGAGACAGGGCAGGCAGTTTGCTCCGGCCCATGCCCCTGTAGTTGCCCTGAGGACCAGCAAGAAGCAGACAGGGTTGTGGGGTTGAGGTAGAGGGATTTCTGAGTCCTGCCCAGTCTCCAGAGATACAAGGAGAGAAAAACGATGGTATTGTTGCTCAGAAGGAGATGTTCATCCCAGGAGCAAAGAGTCCTGCTCGCTAGGCAGACAGTTCTTGCCACCTTCATACCTTCCTGGGCCCCAGCAACAGTGCCCCCGGCTGGTGACTCTGCTTCTACTCTTGACCCCCTTACAGTGCAGATTTCACTCTTCAGAAACCAGGGTAGCCATTTAAATAGAAAGCAGAGCTTGCCCCTCCTTGAAACTACTAATGCTTTCCTGAAACACTGTGAGTAAAATTCAACTTCCTTGCCAAAGTCAGAATATTCACAGTGACCAAGCCTCACCTGTCCTTCCAATCTCAGCCCCTAGTGTTTGTCCTTCACTCAGTGCCAGCTTGACAGCTGCTGTTCTCTAACTTGAACTGCTGTTCCTTTCAACCCCAGGATCTTTGCGCTGGCTGCTCCCTCATCTCCTGCACTATTCTTCCTTCACACAATCATACAGCTGACTCCAACTCATTATCTGTTTCTTCTTTCGAACATGTCTTTCCTTTTTATTCATGCTACAGTACACTTCCACCTTCACTTGCTCTCTAATGTTTAATTTTTTTCTTAGCACTTCCCACCTCCTAAAAGTGTCTTAATTGCCTTTGTTTAAATGATTTCTTTTGACTTCCTACGAAAGCATAAGTTTCAGAAGGTCAGGGACCATTTTTCCTTACCTCTGAATCTCTAGTGCCCAGAACAGTACTCAATATAGCGTATATCTCAATAAATATCTGTTGAGTGAGTGAATGAATGAATGAATGAATGCTCTTAACCACTATTTCAACCTAGAGTCACACATAACCTCAAGAAGCCAGGGATGCCTGAGCAATAGGAGCAGGGAGACCCAGAGGAGCCTTGCCTCTGTCTGGGATAAGATGGCATCAACCCAGTGTTCTCAGGCCTCTGTCCCTTGGGGTACATGCCACGACAGTGACCGGGGAAGGCAGGGGAGTGTCCAGCATATGATTCTATGAGCAACATCTGGCCCAAACCTCTGGAGTGTTGGAAGGCTTGATGTTATAGAAACAGGTTGGGACCTGGGACCTGCCAGAGTGAGCAGCTCGTGGGATCTGAGAAGCAGCCACAGCCAGAGTAGGTCTGCACCCACATTCCACCTCTGACATTCATGGGCCAAGTGGCCTTTGGGCAAGTCATTTACCCTCCCCGAGCCTGTGTCCCTCTTGTAAATTGAGGATGATAATGTCTAACTCAGAGAGTGTTGAATTCTTGAAAATGTATAAAATACCAAACACAGGACCTGACATAAAAAAAGTATGCAGTAAATGGGAACTCTTGTTGTTCTTGGGAAGAGTAGAGGTACAAGAATTCTGATGATGAACCAGAGAAATGTGGCTTTGTTGCAATATTAGGACAGGTACTTCTCCAGACCGGCGTGACCTGGGACCTGTCTCCACCCAGGCATCCAACAGTTACATTCTTAAACAGAGGCTGAAGGAGGGCAACGCAAGGGCTGAGTGGAATACCGTAGAGAAAGGATATTAATTCCACACTTCGCCCCGCCTGTCTGGGAAAATGTTCTTCAGTTTGTTTCCTTTAATTCGCTGCCAGGGAAAACTGATAGATGATGCCTGGATCGCGGCCCTGGTGCAACAGCCCAAATATTTTTTCTAGATATAGCTGTTAATGCATCTTAACAGCCTGAGTCATCGTCTGACACAAAGGGCAGCGAATTCTAACTCCTACAGGACACATGTCTGGCACTCTGCATCTGACAGATGCTTTGGTGTTTTCCTTCAGTGTTTCTGCATTTATATGATACAATCTACATAAAATATTCCACGTGACTAAGTTATAAATATGTGTACCCCTTTTCATTTAATAGTATGCATGTTCATCTTCCTTGTGATAAACAACTCTTTGTAAATATCTTTAGTTAATGGGTGTAGAATATTCAGTTCTATGACTGGCTCATAATTTTCTTAGCCATTCCTCTGTTGTTCAATACTTGGGCTTTTCTTTCCAACTTTTCACTGCTACTAATAACACATAAATCTTTGCCTGAATTTTATGTAGTTTTCCTAAGCGACAGTGTAAGAAGTGAATTTCAAAAATAATGGCGCCTAGCCGGTGTGGCTCAGTGGTTGAGCATCCACCTATGAACCAGGAGGTCACGGTTCGATTCCAGGTCAGAGCACACACTCGGGATGTGGGCTCGATCTCCAGTAGGGGGCATGCAGGAGGCAGCTGATCAATGTTTCTCATCAATGTTTCTAGCTCTCTACCCTTCTCCTTCCTCTCTCTCTAAAATCAATAAAAAAAATACCAGATTTATGAAAACAGCTTATAGCTCATGCTGAAGCCTTATCCCGCCTACATGCTTCTTTGCCAGCCGCTCCAGCGCTCTTACAGATAACCACAGTGCAGTACAATCCCAAGCCTGGCCAGATGGCTCCCACGGAACCTTTCCTTCGCTGCTGCCCCACCCGCCCCCCTCCTCCAGGCACCCTCTTCATCCTTGGATCTCAGTTTCCCAAAATCCCCAAATTAGGTATTAAGTACATGTTTATTTCATCTTGGTTTTCTCTTCTAATCTGGGAGATAAAGATAACAGAAAGCAATGTCTGTAGTCTCATTTTATCCTCTACTGTCCCCAAAGTAAACTTTGTCATGTCACTGCTCTCATGCCTCCTCTTTCTTCATCTGGCCCCATCCAAACAGGCCAGCTCCCCGGGCGGACCCCACATAGAGCTCCAGTGCAGGGAAATCTTCACTGCGTTAAGAATATGCAGATGACTCTCAACATGCTTCTGGAGCACCACTAGTCCTTTTAAAACTGGTCCTAGTTCAAAATCTAGAGAATGGGTGACTGATTGGCAACGGTAATTCTGAGTTAAAGACCAATAGAGAGCTTAAAAGGTGCTTTGTTGACAAAACACAAATAAGCAAAAACAATTTACAAAAGCCCTGATCTCCTAACTCAATCGGTACCTTGAACAGTCGTCTTGTATTTTGAACAGCCTTAAATGAGAAGAAAAAAAAAAAGTGAAATTCTACATTTATTTTTTAAATATATCTTTATTGATTTCAGAGAGGAAGGGAGAGGGAAAGAGAGATAGAACCATCAATGATGATAGAGAATCATTGATTGGCTGCCTACTACTGCATGTCTCCCATTGGGGATCAAGCCCACAACCCAGGCATGAGCACCTAGCCCAGGCATGTCCACTGAGCCAACCAGGTTAGAGCGCTACATTTATTTGGAAAGATCTTTAATGAGAAGCTTAAAGGTGAAAGTTCTATTTAGTGTGGATTTTGTAAAAGCTTGGGAATGAACAGCATCTAATTGTTAAAGTGAAAGCTGTGGGACTTTCGTTAAAGACATGGTGACGCGGCCCTTGGATTTTCTTCTTCAGTGAAATAGTTCAATTTCACAGTGATGGACAGCTCTCCAACGGCCGTGTGCTAATGGGAGCAAGGAAAATGTGGTTTCTGTCCTTAAGGAGCTTTAAAAGTCTTATGTTGGGGGGGTGCGGGGGGGGCACGCTACAAATTCTAATATTCTCACTTTAAAGAGCTGATCATTGCATCACATCCATTTTTCTGCCCATTGTCCCATAATTTCTACTTTCCCAACAAACGGATGTTGAATCCCATGGAGAGCGAACAATACTTATGCATGCTGAGCAATGTTCTTTTTTTCCTGTGGCGTTTTAAAAGCAATTTTCTTTCCAAGAAATTGAAATAGAAAGTGCTAATATTGAAATTAGCAATATTATCGGATCTTCTGTGTTCTTTTACCCAAGAAGCATAAGAACTCCGGCATCAATCACAGTGTTTCTCCAAACAGTCTTGTTTTCAGAGCTTGGAAAGAGACAACACAAAGGCAGCCATTGACTTGGCATCCAGGGATAAAACAGCATACCTGGCCCTCGGGTCTGTGGCATTTCTCTTAATTCCTCCCTACCCTTCCCAATCCCTGCCCTTTATTCTTGCTCTTTGCTACTTCCCTGGGAAAATTCATATTTAGAGTTCCGTTCGGCGAGACACAAAGAGCTGGATGACGTGTTCTCTGCTGGCAGGGATGCGGCAGCTGATTAGCTTTGGTCGGAAGCTGCGGCGGCAGTTGTTTTGTAAGGTTTACATAAATTTTTTGTGAACATCCACAGGACATTGTGCGAGGAGTCGTGGGTTTAGAGTGAGTCAGTTTGTAAGTTTGGTAAACGTAGGCAACTCACTTCTAATTTTTGGGCCTCAATTTCCACCTCTATAAATTTGAGCACTAAACCAGTGGTTCCCAAAGTTGGCTGCACATTAGAATCACCAGGAGAGCTCTTAAAAAGCCTTGATGCCCACGTTGCACGCCAGACCAATTAAATCAGAATATCTCAGGGTGGAAGACGCATTTTTGTCGTTTAAAGATCCCCGGGAGATTGCAGCAGGCGGCTATGTTAAAGAGCCGCTGCAGAAAACCTGCATTGTTTCCATGCTCTTGTTAGCTCTAGCAGTCAAACTTCTAGGGCCCTCGGAGCTTCTGTTTGCTCATCTCCTTATAAGGGAACTGATATCTGGTCATTGATAAGAGTTCCCAGAGAGATCTGGAAATTGTGTCTGTGTGTGTGTCATGTTTGGGTCTGAAAGAGAGAGATTGACTTGTAAAATTCCAGCAATGGACTTAAATCCCGTTTCTAGAACACTAAAAAGCATTCTAAACTTTCCCATTAAAACTCGACTTTTAAAGTTGTCTTAGAAGGCCCGAGGTCAAAGACACTCAAAGAGCTTTCATTCTTCCCTCTTTTCCTTGACACACACACAACCTTCTCAAGTCTCATGCATACAATTAGCACTAATGATTTTCAGTTTCTCTTGATTGGATTTTGCCTAATCTAAGAGATCAGCCCAGTCCAAGAAAGCACAGCCTAGGATAGAAGGGGATGGAAGCCATTTGAGTAAAAGCAGAGTGAATCATATTAGCAACCTTCTGTGAAATTTGGGTGTCAGCCCTGTATATGTGATGTGTGCGTTCACTGGGCCACCACGCAAAACGTGTGCCCTAATATAAGCTGTGCTCGAAGATGTTTGTGGGCCACGGCACCCAATGCCCAGCAAAACAACGGAGGTGAGAGAGCCAAAATCTGGTCACAGGACAGGGGCTTTGGCGCGTCCGTGTGTACAAAAGTGAGAAAGGTTCGGAAACAAACAGGGAATTAATTCCCAGGCAGCCCAGAGAGAGACTTCATTCAGTTCACTGAGACAAGCTCAGTGGGATGAGGGCGAGGGGCCGGCACGTTCCCCTCGGCTGCCCAGAGGGGAACAATGGGCGTAATTGTCAGGAGCATGTCAGAAAGAGCCCCATGACCTGGAAGGGGCTGTGTAACATAGAAAGCCCAAGTCAGGGTTCTATTTACTCTGCCACTATATAAATACTGCACTATTTTCTGATAGAAAGGAATCTTTGACTACTCCACTAAGTCATCTCCTGGAGAAATCTACAACTACACCGTCCTTATAATCTGTTCCCTTCTCACAAAATTTTAATTGAGCCATGCCAATGTCATTTAGGGTGACAGCAGGGGTGTGGCTGGGGACTGTGTGTGGTCTTTCCCTTGCAGACAAATTGCTATTCTTTAAAGGGTACGAAGCAGAGACTAGACAGGCTGCTAAAGGCTTATTCCTTTGAGCTGCTGAGCTGGAGGTGGTATCCCACCTTCCATGTAATCGTTGGGGTCTTGCAGTCAGGATCTAGTAGCACCCCAGCTCAGGTCTGCCCCAAAACATTCTCTCATTCTCTCTCTGGAACTTCCTTCTTCTCCCTTCACTCACTCACACACACACACACACACACACACACACACACACACACACACCAAAATGCTCTCTCCATCTTCCACGTCTTTTGTTTCTTAAAACAAAATGGTTAGTTGAAGTTCACCTTCTCAGTTAACAGAGGTCTCAGATGGGAGCAGTATACTGTGTTTTCCTTTTTAGCTTTCCTGACTGAGCCTCCCTCTGCCAACCCAGTCTGCACCTGGCCTCCCGGCTCCATATGTCACCGCTACAAACACCAACTTCCCTGACCAGATCTCCAGACCATCCTTCCTCAAAGTCCCCCTGCTGGGTTCTGCCTGCCGATCAGAATCCTCACCAGCTCTTCCTGGTCTCCCCAGTGTCAACCTAGTCTCTAAGCCTCAGTTTACCAGGACACCCACATCTACACTAGCTGTCCCAGAGTAACTCTTAGTAACACCCCCTTTCCCTGTCAGAAGCATTCCGGTGTGAAAAGGCACCGCTCCAAGGCCAACACCCACACAGCCTGCTTGGCGAGTTCTGTGCCTGTGGCCTGCAGCAGGTCCATCCCTCAGGTCTATAGTCCCAGGTTGGCCCGGATTCAACATCTCCTGCTTCCCAGCACCCTCTTGAAAACTCAGTGACTTGAAAGAATGATCATCATTCATTCTCCAGAAGAGTTTCTGTGGTTCAGGAATTCAGATGGGACATATTGGGGGCAGCTTGTCACTGCTCTGTGATATCTGGGGTCTCGGCTGGAAGATGGAAAGGTTGAGGGCTGGCGTTTTCTGAAGGCACATTTGCTCACACATCTGGAGATGGATGCTGGCTGTCAGCTGAGGCCTGGAACACTCACTCATGGCCTCCCCTGTGACCGGGGCTTCCTCCCCACATGGTGGCGGGATTCCAAGGACAAGTACCAAGCCAGGTGGAAGCTGATCCTTTTTAAGATCTGGGCTCATTTAACATCAAGTCACATAGCATCCCCACCATATTCCATTGATCAAGGATTTGCAAGCCACTGCTAAGATTCAAGTGCAAAGATCTTTAGATCCCCACCCCTAGGTGGGAGAGGTATAGTCACAGTGTATGATCCTGTGGGATGGGGGAGATAGAGATCTATATGTAATAAAACCAGCCACCTCCTCCAAGCACCCCACCAACCTAGGCAATATGTCATCATCCTTGCTACCTCTTTTCCAAGGATAAGCCCCTTGATATTATGACATTGGGTTGACCATTTTCTCTCTCTCTTTTTTATTGTATTTTTTCAATTACAGTTGACATTTAATATTATTTCATATTTGTTTCAGGCAGCATAGTGGTTAGATATTTATATAATTTATAAAGTGTTCGCCCTGGTAAGTCTACCACCCACCAGGCACCTTATATAGTTATTACAATGTTGTGGGCTATATTGCCTATGCTGTACTTTACATCCTTGTGACTATTCTGTAATGACAAATTTGTACTTCATAGTCCCTGCACCTTTCACCCAGCTCCCCAACCCCCCTCCCATCTGGCAACCATCAGTCAGTTCTCTGTATCTGAGTCTGTTTCTGTTTTGTTTGTTCATTTATATTGTTCTTTAGATTCCACATATAAATGAAATCATATGGTATTTATCTTTCTCTGACTTTTTTCACCTAACATAATACCCTTAGGTCCATTCATTTTGTCACAAATAGGATAGATTTTACTCTTTTTTATGGCCAAGTAATATGCCATTGTGTGTGTGTGTGTAATCTTTATCCACTCATCTATTGATGGGCAGTTGGGTTGCTTCCATATCTTGGCTATTGTAATTAATGCTTCACTGAATCTAGGAGCGCATACACCTTTTCAAATTACTGTTCTGGATGTCTTTAGATAAATACCCAGAAGTGGAGTGGCTGGGTCCAAAGGTAGTTCTATTTTTAATTTTTTGAGGAAGCCTCATACTGTTTTCTGTAGTGACTGCACCATTTTGCAATCCCACCAATGCTCGAGGGTTCCCTTTCCTCTGGGGTGGTAACTTTTTAATCAGCAATGCTTCTACAACCCCTGATGGTTGTAAGGCCTGTGGCCTTCAACAAATCTCCGCATGTGATCCTCACAACCCTGAGAGGCAGGTGACCAGGCTTTTTATAAAACAGAAAGGAAGCGCAGCAGATAAATCATTTCCCAAAGTCACAGTGCTGGCTCTCAGCACAGGCAGACGGATGTGGCCTCCATTTTCTTTCCATCACTAAGTACCTTCTGCTAACAGCAAAACCCCTCAGCACGAGCCCTCTCTTTGCACCAGACAAGCCTGAATTCGTCTTGGCTCTACAGCTTGATGGCTTTGGGCAAAGAGCTTACCCTCCCCGAGTGTCTATTTCTCACCCTTAGAATAAAAGCAATAAAACCTACCTCATATTTAGTTGTTGTGTGGAATTAAGTTGTGTTTATAAAGTGCCTAGAACAGTGCCTGACACATCTTTGGTGCCCAAGCAGAAGCTAAGAAGTTCATTTTAACGCTGACATGTGATCTAACAGATGACACACTTGCTTAGGGCCTGCCCTTTAGGAAGTAACTGTTACACCTGGCCACCACAAGTAAGAGATGCTTCACACCAGGTACAGACGCTTTGTATCCTATACTCACGCCTACAAGCCACTCATCATAGATCTTTTCTCACAGAGACATGCTGGTCACCAGCTTGAAGAAGAAACTTGACAAAGGGCGAGCAGTTCTCAAACTCTTCTTTGCAAACGTTGACTGGGATACAGGCCAATCATAAAACTCCAGCTCACGAGGCTGCTAGGGATGCAGGATTTGCTTTGCTCTGTGGAGCAGGCTCCGCGTTGCTGGGAGATGATCTTGGAGTTGGCCAACATTCCGTGGGTGGGCAGAGCACAGGGTGAACACAGTGGAGGTTGGCGGCAAGTTACTGTATTGTCTCCGTTTTGTGAAGGGGGACTGCACTCGAGGGAAGGCCCTGCATTTTGTCCTCATTGTTTCAAGAGAACACAGTGTTCTGCTGCGAAGGCCACTGGATAGGACATTTGTCATTCCGGAGAGACCAGGGAAGGAGCTGGGCTAAGCAGCGTTTACCAGCACAGTATCTGAGATGATGTTGCGGGGACAGGGGAGAGGCTGAGGTTGCCTCAAAGATCTTGAGAAAAGACATTCTGCTGGCATTCAGGAATTATTTTCCTGTTTCTTCGGTTGCACCACTTGCGCCTGCCTTTGTAGCCTCGACTCTGCTTCAGGGTGTGTCAGGGGGGTAGGGGGGGCAAACATCAGATTCTCGTAAGAAAGCCCAAGGGGCACTGAATATTTACAACCTGTTTCTACTCCTCACCAGTGAGCTGCTCATTCAGGGCGCAGGAAGCCTGCCTACAGGGTGGGGCATCTCGGCTGAGGTCTTTCCCTGCTTTGCTGCTTCCTCATCAAACTTGCACTGCGGCTGTGCTAAGTGTTCCTGTCTTGGCATCAGAAAGCAGGGAGACGGCTCCATTTCTTCTGGCCCCTGGAGCCCCGCCGTGGGGCAGCTCCCCCTATCCCTTTCGGCATTGCTTTGGATCCTCGCTGTTTAAAAACCAAGCCCACGTTGGCCCCATTGTAACGGGTGGTTCTCACTCCATAAGCACTGGGGAGTTCCAAGCTCTGACATCACCCTCAGGTAAGCAAAGCCCTGACAGGGAAACGGATCTCCTGCGGTCCTACTACATTAGAGTGGATCAGTGCTCTCTCTTCCAAAGCTCCTCCCCACACCCGGTCTCCTGTGGCCTGTGAATCCTGTGTGAAGTCAGGGCAGATGGAACTAGTCCCATTTCACAGATGAGAGGACTGAGATTTGGGCAGTCTTTGAACACTGTAGGATTATAGCGCCAGCTTCACCATTAACCCAGCAATTTAAACAGGAACTTAATCAGCTTTCAGCACCACTCATCTTCTGCAAGTATAAACTAAGGATGCCATGTGGATAACTACAAGGTTAGTGCGAAAGGATTCTTAAAGGCCAGTGGCGCCCATGGCATTGATTTAGGAGCTACATACCACCTGTATCTCTTTAGATCAAATTTCTGTGTGCCTGGCGCTGGCCAGGTGGCTCAGTTGGTTGGACTATTGTCCTGTACACCAAAAGGTTGCAGGTCTGATTCCCGATCGGGGCGCATATGGGAGGCAACCAATCGATGTTTCTCTCTCACATCGATATTTCTCTATCTTTCTTTCCTTTCCTCACTAAAAATCAATCAACATATATTCGAGTAAGAATTGAAAAAGTATTTATATGTGCCTGGATGTAGCAACTTTTATTTTCTCTTTTTAGAATTTGGAACTAGGTTCTCTTGGAACATTTGAGTTGCAGCCTAACCTGGAGCTATCTCCCCACCCACGCATCCTTCCCACTTGGGGAGACACACAAATGAAATAGTCAAAAGGTCCAGTAAAGAGCTGAGTCTGTCTGGCCCTCTGCATAAAGATATCTTAACAATTCAAAGCAAAGCTGTTCTATTTTCCCCTCGCAGCCCAGCGGAGGCAGATGGTATCTAGTCTCATTAGTCACTGCACCACGCCCTCTAATAGCTCCTCTCCCTCGATTTCTATTGATTGGCAGATGTTTGCAGGAATATCTAACTATCGAAATTGCTCTGAACAATGGCTGATCTCCTCTCCTCCCCTCCCCTCCGGTAAAAATGAATGACAAGAAGACAAGTTTTCCCAGTGCCTGTCTCCAGTCTCCAGGCGCTGAGGGCTGTAATGCTTAGAGAACCTTGACTCAGTATGAGGATTTAAACGCCTCCAACCTACTTTACAGAAACATAGAAAGGTACTGTCTCAAAACCATACCCCTCCACTCTTAAAATCTGTTGGTCCAATTTGTAAACAAGAGTCGGGATCATTTCACACATTCCATCCTGAGAAAGGACCAGAACCCAGAGAACCCTAAGGAGACTGCCAATAATTCCTTGGGGGCAAAGGTTTATAGGAGAATGTCCCTGGATGATTTCAAGGGTCTCTGTGTATTTTGGTCCCATTCCAATATTTCTTCAGAATCTGTTCTAGGTCTCCCTAAATTGCTAGTCTGATCTACCTTCTGTAGTGTTCGGTGTTTTCATTTATTAACTACGTGAATACATAGGATTTTCTATTTTGAGAGGACTCACTCTCAGGAAACTCGGATATTAGGAAGTGCCTGCTTGAAGTGACCAATAAGGTCCAAGTAAGGCAGATCAAGACCATGTCAATGGACATGGGCTCTCCTACTGAGTAGAACTGACCTTCTGCTGCCTAGATACGGAATAGCTCAAAGCACGTTGAAGGGCCTAATGGTACGACTGGTGCTGGTTTTATTCCAGCTAATTTCACCTTGGCTTCATCTAACTGGGCTGACCTGAACACTGGACAGCTGCCTGTTATAGTGGCCTTGGGTAGCCTTCCCTTCTTGCCCAACTTGGCCTAGAGTCCTTTGCTGGAGGGCTTGGAACGAAATAGAGGGGCCAGATGGTGTGGCCACCCAGCATGCTACTGGCCCTTCCCTGGGGCGATTCAGAAACTCTCCTGCATTCCTTTGAAGCAAGGAAGGGCTGTGACTTCTGACACTTGGTCCAGAGACATCTGCTGAACTTCTCTAGTGTATTCACCTATTTCTTTAAATATCTTCTTAGTGCTAATAAGAAGATACTTGCCTTTCAAATGACTTCACAAACAACCTCAATTTAACAAAGAATCAGGAGCTAATTCACTTAAGAGGACAAGTAGCTCTCTGGAATTTTCCTACAGCTTATGACAAATTCTTTATCTCCTTTAGAGCCGCTGCCCGGGTTTTGTTCTTCAGGTGGCATCTCGGAGCATGTGGCTGGGAATGCACACTGCTAAGTAGTGGGCATCCCTTGTACCTTCTTTTCCTTTTCATTGGCGGCATGAAAACCAACGTACCTTCCAAAGAGGCAGAAGCTGAGTCAGATTCCTGCAAGGACAAAGGAAAACTTGGTTTCCTGGGCAGTACAACTGGAGTGACTCAGCGGCCAAGGATCTAACAGTTGCAGGAGGGAAAACGAACCAGAGTTCAGTACTCTCAATCTTGTATCATCTTAGGGCTGCCTTCCAGGGAACAGCGGTGATTCGATCAACAGCAACAAGTGGTCTCATCTTCATGGAATTGGCTGTGAAAAGCTAAGGCCTGTGCCTGCGGGAGATAGACTTGCTCTACTGGAGTGTGCTGGGTCCCAGAGGAGACCGCTTGGGAGAAATGGAGCATCTTCTCTTCTTCTATGTCTGCGATAGGTCTCCGGGCAATCCTAGGAGGTTCAGGGCCCAGACATCAGTATGTGTTGTTCATCTTCTCCAGATATTTCTTTTCTCTGTTACCAGATTAGACAGCTTCTCTGTTTGCATCTGTAACCATTTCTAGTTTAACATCCATATTCCCTTAAGCAACTGGAAAGCAAACCAAATAAATGCCGAATCTCTAGTGAAAGCAGAGCGTAATTAAAAAGCAAAACAAAACACTGCCATCTCACCTAGCTCACCCCAGCGTGTCAGAAAAGACCGCAGGATCACGGCACACTGCCTGGGCTGCTGAGTCAACAGTAGGAAAGAGCCTCTCATGCTGAAAAGGCAACCAGCGGCCCTATTAAAGAGTCATGCTTTCTCACCTCCCTGCAACTGTGCTGGCCTCCGGTGGAAGCAGAATAATTGTCCCTAGTGAAGCACGGCTCCCGTGCTTCCAACTCCTTCATTTATTCATTTATTCATTCATTCCTTCATTTGTTCTGACACAAACACTTATTTGTACCCACTTATATTTCAGGGTTTTTTGATTTCATGCATCCACCCATTTCTTCTGAAGTTCTTTATTTTTTTTTAATTATTCTTGGTTGATTTCAGAGAGGAAGGGAGAGGGAGAGAGAGATAGAAACATCAATGATGAGAGAGAATCATTGATTGGCTGCCTCCTGCACATCCCACACTGGAGTTTGAGCCCGCTACCCAGGTATGTGCCTTGACCTGTCATTGAACCATGACTTCTTGGTACATAGGTCAACATTTAGCCACTGAGCTATGACAACTGGGCAAGAAATTCTTTCTTTTTGAACCCTTACTATGGGCCAAGTACTGTCTTTGGTACTAGGTGTACAAGACATAGTCCATAACATGAAAAATGTAGAGTTCGTTTAGTAATTCATACTCCAGTCACTCATTTAGTCACTCACCTATCACTCATTCCTTTGACAAATATTTGCTGAAGCCATGTTGTGTGCCAGGGGCTGTGTGTTGAGGATTGGGTTAAACATTTATCCCATCTTCTTCTCTACCTTCTTAACTCAGTGTATCAGCACCACTGCCAAGAACAGAACCAAAAACAAATCCAACAACTGTCAGGGTTTTGCATGTGTGCATTTCTGTGGCTATTTTAGGGGGAAAGGAGAGTGGGCCTAGGCTGGGTGGGCAGGGTTGTTGAGTTAATGGCTTCACTCGGGTGAGATACCAGGTGGCAGATAACAGACTCGGTGCAACACAAGGTGACCCTCTGAGCCACGATCATGTGGAGCAATGGGAGAAGCTGCTGCACAGTGGTTAGCTCCCTGTCTCCGTGTGGTCAGAAGACAGGAAAAGATCTGCCAAGGATAGCACAGGAGAGACTTCTGGTCCCTTATCTGGAGTCTCTCTCTACTCTGAGATTTGTTTACCAAAATAATCTTGCACATTCTAAGTGTTCAAGAAATACTTGTCAAATCGCCCTCGCTGGTTTGACTCAATGGATAGAGCATTGATCTTTGGACTAACGGGTCCTGGATTCGATTCCAGTCAGGGGCACATGCCCAGGTTGTGGGCTCAATCCCCAGTAGAGGGCATACAGAAGGCAGCCAATCAGTGATTTCTCTTTCATTATCTCACTCTTCCTCTCCCTTCCTCTCTGAAATTAATAAAAGTATTTTTATAAAAGAAATAATCGCCAAAACCGGTTTGGCTCAGTGGATAGAGCATCAGCCTGCGGACTGAAAGGTCCCAGGTTCAATTCCGGTCAAGGGCATGTATATTGGTTGCAGGCACATTCCTAGTAGGTGTGCTGGAGGCAGCTGATTGATGTTTCTCTCTCATCATTGTTTCTAACTCTCTGTCCTTCTCCCTTCCTCTCTGTAAAAAATCAATAAAATATATTTTTTTAAAAAAGAAAGAAAGAATCATCAAACGAATGACTGAATGTACATTAGGCCACTTGTTGAAACTTGGGCTCCTAGAGGGGAAGGTGCTGGGTCTTACCCTCTCTTGTCCCATGCGCCATCCCGTTCCAGGGCTGCGGGAGCTGTGTGAAGGTCTTGATGCCGGAGGCTCGCCAAGCTCCCTTCTCAGCCTTCTTGGCAGAAACATCTTGCCTGTGGGATTTAGCCCCCCTGGCAAGGTCTCTGGGCAAGGGGAGCATCTCCTAAAAGCACATTCAGTAGTCTTTTCCATAAACTCCGGCTTTTTCTTCCCTGATTAGCAAATTGCTGGTCCACCTCTCCCACCCTGATGCCTTATGTACTCAGGGAATAAAAATTTATTTCTCTCTCCTCTAGAAAGACAAAATAGCTATATTTAAAAAAAAAATGATGCTTTCCCAAAGCAAACAGTGGAATTAGCTTCTGGGTGAGTTCTGTTTGGGGTTATCTGTGGCTGTTTCCCTCCCCCAGTCTCACCCATAATCATAGAGAGAATGCATGATCCATCACTGCCCTGAGGCCCAGACTCCGCTACCCAAAGAGAGGCTGGAGGCAGGGGAGGCAGAGCCCATCAAGATTCTCAGAAGCCACACAGTCATTCAGGTCCACACACTTTGCCAAGGAAGCTTATCAAAGAAGAAAGCAGACTGACATTTTATGGGCCTCCGGTCTGCTCTGAGAATGCGAGGCTGGAAGCGAGCCTGGCTTTCTCCATCCTGCGGAGAGAGCGCAGACGCTTGAGAACTGGATTCTGTGCTAGTACAGCCAGGGCAGCCCTGTACAGCACTGTGCACGCTGCCTTGTGTGAGTTACAAAACAGCTCAAGACAGAATTTCAAACAGGAGCAAGGGCCTGACCTGCCTGTTCCCAGCTATGTCATCCAGGGACAGCCCAAGTCTGGCAGAAACGGAAGCAGTTTTCTGCCACAGAACTCACCCCCTTCATTTAGATGAAAATATTACTGCGTGAACACTGATTCTAAGCTCCCCTAATCTGATATGCCGAGAAACTTCTGGAAGCCATGCACACAGGACAAAGCCAGAGCCTCCAGGGTGCTGGGGAGCAGATCACAAGATGCTTTGGTGGGGGAATCTGAGAAAGCAGTCACAGCTTCAGCAAGGGAGCCTGGTCTTTCCCCAGCGGGAGGAGGTCCAGTTCCTGGGCTGGCTATCGAAAATGACCGAGCTTGTTTGCACCATCTCTAAAATACACCAAGTAACCGAGAAGCCAACATCTTTTCCCGTTATGGATGGAGAGGAGACCATTGGAAAATATCCACTTCCTCCAGCTTTCATCTGTTAATGACCTCCCCTGGGACTTAAGTGTCTAGCCTTCCGGTGGGAAACCCCATGTCACCATATGTACAAAGCGGGCCCGGTCTGAAGCGAGCCCGGTTCTCCAGGTGGCCACTCTCTCTGGTCACATCATGACTCTGTCATTTCAGCAGAAAGGCAAGTTGGCAGGAATTCAAGGAAGAAAGGCATGTCCTTAAAAAGTCATGGCAAAGGTCTCTCTCTCTTTGGGTGAAGCCCGGGCAGATCATCTTCTCCCCATTCTCAGAGGTGCTCCCCAGACCAGCAGTAGCAGCATCAGTCTCTGAGTTTGAACAATTTGAACACTATCCAATCAAACTGTATTATTTTTATCAAAGGATTTACCATTATCTGAATTGACCTTATTTACTTATTTATTGAACGCATCACAACTGGAATATAAGATCAACAAGAGCAGAGCTGCTGTGTCCTGTTCACCCCCGGGCCCCTCGAGCCTACAAGAATGGTGCCTGGCCTTTAGTAGATGCTCACTAAGTATTTGTCCAGAGAAGGAGGGAAGAAACTATTTCTTGTCTTTCAGAGATAGTTCAGACATCTCCAGAATTTCACAGCAAAGTTTACATGGATTTTGGAAAGTAAAAAATAAACCTCCTTCCATGTATGGTTGTGAACTGTGCCTGAACTGAAGACACAGCACCCTCCTTGTAAAAAAAAAAAAATACATATATATATATATATATATCTATTGTTACTTCTCTATATATATATAGATCGTGTTTTATTTATATATATACATATATATATATATAGTTATGGGTTTTTTTATTGGTGTATCGCTTTAAAAATGGTAGCTACAATAGATTAACTCATTTGGTATTACTATCTTTTTTATAAAATGTTGACTTTTTTCAGGGTGTCTGATAGGAGAACTTCATGACCTCTACATTTGGTACTTTTTTATTATAAATCTCCCATCATATCAATTGCAAGAGTTGTAGCTTTAACAACCAAGAGTGACTGCAGACTGTCATGGAATGGCAAGCTTCCATTCATGGCAAGGTGATTACAATCAAAAGACTTCTCTTAAAAATCTTCTTCCTTGGGTTTAATGCTGAGCTCTACCTTTTCAAATAAGGCTTAATTCTCCTGAATTCTTCTTTTCTATATAACATTGAATAGATATTAAAATCCAAATTTTATTCTTCCGTTTGGGTGCCTGTGGATTTTAAGATGTTTCTTCCCTGAGATCAAATGCCTGTGAAAAATGATTGCTGAAGTTTTTCATGAGTACAATGATGACATGTCTCATTCAATTATCCTTTCTGTATTGAGCAATGAAATAACCACATAATAAATGGTATATCTTCTATCACTAGTCAGTACAAATAAACCTTGTGTTCTTACTGCTCTTAGAGGGACAACTTTGTTTATAAGCACCTCCTTTCATCTCACTGTCCTTCACTATAAATCTACAGGAGAAAATGCCATTTAAAAGAAACGGTACATGATGAAACTACACACCAGCAATGTCCAACAGGAATTGGGTTGAGGCAAATCAATTTTCCAATCTTTTCCTTCTTTATGTCTAGTTTACTATTTTCTACTCTTAACACAATTCTTTTAAAAAAATATTTATTGTTGAGAATATTACAGATGTCCCCCTTTTTGTCCTCATTGCTCCCCTCCACCCAGTTCTACCCAGTCCCAGGCTTCCACCACCCTAATGTTGGTGTCCCCAGGTAAAAACTTTGGTTAATCTCTTCCTGTCCCCCACCTCCTTCCCTCTAAGATTCCTCAGTCTGTTCCATGCTTCAATGCTTCTGACTATTTTTTTCACCAGTGTATTTTGTTCATTAGATTTTGTGTTATTTTGATTTTTAGATTCAATTGTTGATCATTATATATTTGTTGCCATTGTATTGTTCATATTTTTTTATTCCTTCTATTTTTGTTCCCATTCTTCTTCTCTTCCTCCTCCTCCTTCTTCTTCTTCCTCTACCTTTTTCTCTACCTCTTATTAAAGAACTAGTGACCTGGTGCACAAAATTCATGAACATTAAAAGGGGATTAATTAGAGGAAATTATTTAATATTGCTATTTTCCCTTTCTCTGTAATAGAAGTGTCAGAGATGAAAGAAACTTAGTAAAATGTATATGAAAACCTTCCTCTTGTCAGAGTCTGGGGCTTACCATGGATCCCAGAATCAAGTCCCTGCCCACCCATATGCACCTCGAAATTGCATGAGACCCAGACCTGACCACCCTTCCCTCACCCCCATTGGGCTAGATCCAGACCCAGCCAGTCCCACCCCTGTCAAGCCCTACTGGGCAGTGGGCATAGCCTCAGGTCCTCTGGCCCAGTGCCAGGACGCAGGGTGTGGCCTGAGGTCCCCCAGCACAGACCCAGGTCGGGGGCGTGCCTTCAGAACCTCCATCAAGCCCCGCCTGGTAGGGGACATGGCCTGAGATCCCCTGTCAAGCCCCTTAGGTGAGGGGCAATGGCCTGAGGTCAAGCCCTGCCTGGCAGAGGGCTTAGATTCAGCTCCCTGGGCCCAGCACCGGGAGGGAGGCACAACCTCAGGTCCCCCGTCAAATCCCACTGGGCAGGGGCATGGCCTGAGTTCCCCCGACCCAGCACTGGGGGAGCACCTTGGGGTCCCCCATCAAGCTCTGCTGGGTAGGGGGCATGGTGTGAGGTCCCCTGTCAAGCCCACTGGGCAGGGGGTGTGGTCTGAGGTCCTTCAGCCTGGTGCCAGGGTTGGGGGTATGGCCTAAAATCTCCTGTGAAGCCCCACCTGATGGGGGGCACAGCCTGAGGTCCCCTATCCTGGAGCTGGGGCAGGGGGAGCAGCTTGAGGCCCCCTAGCCCAGCATTAGGATGGGAAGCCCACCTTGAGGTCCCCTGTCAAGCCCTGCTGGTTAGGGGCATGGCCTGAGGTCCCCTGTCAAGCCCCACAGGGGCAGGGAAGGGCATAGCCTCAGGTCCCTGCTGATGGCTTGTTAAGGCTCCTTATGGGAACTTGGCCTCAGCTGTGGGTACAGCCATCTTTCTGATGGAGTGATGGTCAATTAGTATATTCCCTCTTTGTTAGGATACCCTTCAACCTTTCATGTAATACTGGTTTAGTGTGATGAACTCCTTTAGCTTTTTCTTATTTGAGAAGTTCTTTATCTGACCCTCAATTCTAAATGAGAGCTTTGCTGCATATAACAACCTTGGTTATAGAGCCTTACTATTCATCACTTCAAATATTTCTTGCCACTCCCTTTGGGCCTTCAAAGTCTCTGTTGAGAAATCAGCTAACAGTCAAATGGCACACCCTTGTAGGTAACCAACTGCTTTTCTCTTGCTGCTTTTAAGATTCTCTCTTTGTCTTTTGCTCTTGGCATTTTAATTATGTGTCTTGGTGTGGGCCTCTTTGGGTTCCTTATTTGAGACTCACTATGCTTCCTGGACTTGTAAGTCTATTTCTTTCCCCAGGTAGGGGAAGTTTTCTGTCAATATTTCTTCAAATAATTTTCAATATCTTGTTCCCTCTCTTCTGCTTCTGTCCCCCACCCCGTATAATGCAAATGTTGGTACCCTTAAAGTTGTCCCAGAGGCACCTTACACTATCTTCATATTTTTTTATTCTTTTTACTTTTTGCTCTTCTCTGTAGGTGTGTTTTGCTTCCGCATATTCCAAATCATTGATTTGATTCTCAGAATCCTCTACTCTACTGTTGAATCCCTGTAAATTATTCTTTATTTTAGTTAGCACATGCTTAATTTCTGACTGGTCCTTTTTCATGTCTTTGACATTCGCACTAAGATCCTTGAATAATCTTATAACCATGGTTTTGAACTCTGTATCCAATAGTTCGTTTGCTTCCATTTCTTTCATTTGTGACATGTTTCTTTGTCTTCACATTTTGGCTGCTTCCCTGTGTATGTTTCTATGTATTAGGTAGGCTGCTATGTCTACGGGGATTGGTAGAGTGGCTTTGTGTAGTAGGTGTCCTGTAGGGCCCAGTGGCTTAGCCTCCCCAGTCACCTGAGCTGGACACTCTAGGTGTGCCTTGTATGGGCTGTGTGCACAGTCTGGTAGTTGAGACTTGGTATCTCTGGGAGGAGTTGACCTCCAGGCCAATTGGCTGTGAGGATCAGCTGCAGCTATAGTGGGAGAGCTGCTGTTCCAGAAACATCCCTATGGAGCAGGACTTGCTTCAGTGGGGCTTGGGTGCAGAGTTTGCCTCCTGAGTGTGTTGCTCATGGACGTGTAGAGTTGTAATCCGCTCTGGTCTGAAGCTGTCCACCGGGTGCACTGGCTCTAGGGCCTCCAGGGGGATGCAAAGTCAGCCACTGCCTGGGCCACTCAGCAGGAGCGATTTGTATTGGGCTTGGAGGGGCCCAGATGGGGCCCGGCTGTGAAGCAAGGCAGGCTCGGGCTAGTGCTGGGTCTTGGGCCTTTTATTGAGAGGTTTGAGCTGCTGACCCACCTGCAGCTTGTCTGAGGCTACAAATTGGATGGGGCAGGGTCTCCGGAATCACTAGGGCGGAGCAAACAGTGAAGGCCACGCTGATGGAAACAGACATGGCTGCCAGTCAGCTCTGCAACAGGGGAGATCCCAGCCCAGGAACAATGACCCCTGTGAGCACCCCCTGTCTGGGAGAAAGCTGTCCCCAAGTTCCTACCTCGGTGCCAGACAGCCCAGTTCGTCCCTTTATGTGTCTGGGCGCTGGAGCTTAGAAGAAGCTGGACCAGGTAAGTTTGTGTGCTGTGTGTGGGCCCTTTCTAAAAGGAACAGCTGGGGCTCCGGCAGCCTTTGTGTCTCTCAGCCACAACTCTGCTGGTTTTTACAGTCCATAGTTATGGGGACTTCTCTTCCCAGCTCTGGGACCCTGAGGCGGGGCGGGGGTGAGACCAGGACCCCGTTCTCCTCTTGGGATGCCCCTTCAGAGACAGTCTCCCTCCCAATTTAAAAACTGGCGCATGTGGGTGCCAGAGCAGCCTGCTCAGCGCCCCCATCTCCCTGCTAGTCTCCGTGGGCTTTCTTCTTTGCTTCTCTGGTTGCGAGATTTCCGTTCAGTCAGCTTTCGGGTGGTTCTGAATGATGGTGGTTCTGTATTTTAGCTGTAATTTTGATGAGGCTGTGGGAGGCAGCAAGCACAGGTGTTTACCTTCGTCGCCATCTTAGTTCTCTTATATACTTCTGACCCCAGATTTAGAGTCTCTTTGTATTCTGAGATTTGATTACCAAAACAATCTTCTTAGTTACTATATATATATTTATATGTTGTCTTTGGCAGTTAGTTGAGTCTGATGAACGGAATTAACTAGTAGGGATTTTCTTAAAAGAAACTGATTAGAATGGTGGTAAGGAACATGGACTTGGGAGTCAGATTTGGGTGTTAAGTCTGCCACCACCAATTGCCAGCTGAGTGACATTGGGCAAGCGATTCATTTCTTCACTGGTAAAACGGGAAGGATGATAGTATTGAGGTCCTAAGGCCGATGTGAGGATTAAGTCAGATCATACACAACCTATAGCAAATGCTCAAGCAACAGGTGGTCTCATAGTTACTATTCTTTCACTGGGTTCACCCACAGAGAACAGCACCGAAGTGTCCCGAGGTTTCTCACTGTGACATGTAGCTTCCTAGCATCTCTTTGGAATTCTTCTTCAGGGACCGCGTGAGATAATGAAAGAGAAAGAGGATGCTAGATGTTTGTGGATGTTTCCGGCAAGGGAAGGATGAGGGGTGAGGCACAGGCATGGGGGAGGGGAACCGCTGCAGGGTGGAGGCTGCCATGCCTGGTTGGCCTCCGAAGCTCTGTGGTGGCCGAGTTTTCCTTGCTCATTGTTATGGCGTCTGGGCAGAGAGGCGCTCGGGAGCCAGACCTCTGAGGCTGCGTGTGGTGAGCCTGTGGGGCTGGCAGTCGCTGAGGGCGGAAACCACTGTTTGGAGCTGCTGGCAGTTTAACTGTTTCTGTTGCTCATTGCCGAGGCTGAGAAAAAGGCAGGAGGGCCAGAACATTCCACACTGCGATTCTGTTTGTGGTCAGAGCCTGCTTACCAAGAGCGTCAAAGGTTTCTTTGGAACCATAAACTTATCAAGCGGCTTCTGAAATGAGATTTTTAGCTGGGTGCATATCAAAATGTCAGTTGCCTAGACTCGTGACTTGGTTCTCTCCTACAGATTTCAAAAGAACCATTTGGCCATTTCAGAAGGCGGTGAGAACTGCCTGGCGGGAGTTACAGCTGGTGTGGCCTACTGGGTCCTCACTGCCCACCTGAAATGATTTAGCCAGGACTATGCCTATTGGTGGTGTGGGCATTATGACTTTCTAGGGCCCAAAGTAGCCATAAGCATGTAAAGTCCCCTTTTATGGCACAGCCTTGGGTGTGCCTGCTCCCTCTCAAGGCTAGAGGTGCATCGTACTTATCATAGCAGTGTTTTCTAAAAGAAATACATCCTCCAATTCATGGGTATGGGAAAACTGTTCAGCAGTAAAGGTGTGCTCAACAAATCAGGTACTAAAGTATTTTGCAGCAGTGAAAAGAGATATTTTCAAATCCGTTTGATGCTTCTGATGCAATTGAACTGAAAATGCCAAGAATCAAAACCTTGCATAAAGCAGTGTGGGTCTCAGAGGGCAGTCCCTAGACCAGCAGCAGCATCTGTAAATGCAGTAGAAATGTTGATCCCAGGCCCCATCCAGCCCTACAGCCCCGCCAGACCCACTGAATCAGAGACTTGGGAGTAAGCCCACAGCCGTGTGTGTTTTAATAGCCTGGTGAACCTGATGTATGTTCAAGTTTGAGCGTCACAGGTATAGGGCATAAATTAATGTAAATAAGTAACTTATATAAATAGAATATGCAAAAAGTTAAAGGGATTCTCCCTGTGATAGGATTTTGGATGATGTTTTGCTCTTCCTTGTTTATCTTTTGTGTTTTTTATATGTAGTTTTTCCAAAATGAGCATATCTTGCTTGGTATTTAGTGTTATCCCATATTTCTGACACACGTGTATCATGTCAATGTGTACCACAGTACACTTTCTTGAAGATTTAATTATTCATGCCCCTTCAATGTTCTTCAGTTTTTTATTCTTACAAGTCAACCTCCCTACATCTTTTATGATAAATCTTCTCAGCCTCACTACTTGAGGACTGACTCTCCCTCCCTTGCATCTGGAAGCCCCTGCTATTAATAATAGAATTTTGGAAACTGTCAAGTCTCTATGCTTGGCTTGTCATAAGTGAATAAATAGTTGCTTTTTAAGGCATGATATTTCCTTTTGGATACATTTATTGTGAATATGTAAATTACATGCATACAAAAATATTTTCATGCATTAGTAACAATTTTAACTTCTGCATTATATTTCTATGCACAATTTCCATTTTAAAAATATATTTTTTATAGAAGAAGGGAGGGAGAGAGAGAGAAACAACAATGTTGAGAGAGAATCACTGATTGGCTGCCCCTGCATGCCCCACACTGGAGATTGAGCCCAAAACCCAGGCATGTGCCCTGACCAGGAATGGAACCGTGACCTCCTGGTTGACATGTCAATGCTTAACCACTAAGCCACACCAGCCAGGCTACAATTTGTTGGAATTTCCTTTTTACTACATACACTCAAAGCATTTTAAACATGACCCTTCTAATTTCAAGGGTTCATTTGCAAAATAATGGATTTGCATTTATAAAGGAGGTTTCCATCCTAAAGTCAGCAAATAGGGTAACAATCATGTAGGTCAAAATGAGTACATCTCAGCAAGGGCAGCATAGTCTGCTTCTTGCTCCAGCTGTGGAACAGGCTTTGCCTGAATACTAGCTCACACAGTTAGGGGCCGTGTTATGCACTAATGTACACCTTACATCTCTAGAATCACTTAGATCTGTGACAGGTTCTGAGTCAGAACCAACTGAAAAAATAACAGACTCCTCCTAGTTTATACTCATGTTCTAGGCAATGCAGATGAAATTGCCTGAACTATTTAAACTATTTTGGAAGGTTTGTTTGCTTTTGCTTTTTGGTTGGTGGCACATAATTGCCTCTGCCTGATTCAAAGTGCATTTGGTCTGATTTCACTGTACCTCTACAGAATCTTCTGCTATTCCCTAGGCTTCCTTCTCTCGGGGCTTCTCTGGGATGTTCTCCAGTAAGAAATGACCTCTCCCTTGGTATTCAGATCTTACTCATCCTTTAAAATCTTATGCAAAAGCTGCCTCCTACACAAAGCCTTTCTAATCTCAGTAGAAAGTAATCCCCCCATGCTATGAATGTCTCTGGAACATTGATCATTCTTGATTATGCTTGCATTTGAATATGGCTGAGCTTGCTCAGAACACTCTAAGGTCCTTAAAGGCAGCAGTGTCTTTAACATCAGTCTTGGTTTTGAATCCTCTATCTGCCCTTTCTAACCAATGCTATATAAATTTTAAGTCCCTCTGTGCCTCCCACCTCCTCTGTAAAATGGAGATAGTACCAACCTCTTAGAATTCAAGTGAGCATTAAATGAGATACTGCATCGTAGGGGTTTGCATAAAATCCAGCATATAGTAAATCCCAATAAATGTTAGCTCCTTTCACTTTTATTCTCCATTGCAGTTGCAATAGTACAGTTATGCTCTATAAGCATTTGTTTATTGAATGCATGAATGAATAAATACTATAGCTAAGTTCATATATATATCCCTCTGAATTCTCAGCGCTCCATGGGGAGTGTATACTTGCCATCTGTCTGTTAATCTATTACAGAACTTAATGAGCCAATGATTCTGTTTTATTCTCAAGGCAGGTGTTGGATGTATATGGGTAAATTTTCTGTCTCAAGGAAGCTGCCATGGACCATCTAGTTTCATACTTCATCAAGCTCCATGTTTTCAACGTGGGAATTACAATACTGAACTGTGATTTTTGCCTAGATGCAAAAACCCCAGGAGGACTAGACCTTTAGGGAGAAGTTTATATACAGGGACTGTATGGGGCAACCTGAAGAATCAGAGCATGAGTTTGCAGATTAGCATATTTCACTTACAGAGCCTCCAATCACGCGGTACTCTAGATGTCGCTCAATGAGGGCATAGGGCAAAACCAGCTGCTTTTTGGGTTTGTCAAGCATCTCAAGTTATTCCTCAGGAGCTGGGGTTTGGCAAAGCCTGAAGCCCACATTGCCAAGTCCTTCTCTCCCCCTTAATTTTTAAGCCCATGTGTATTTTAAGGGAAATTTAATCCGTATGTTTCTGTTTCCTTTACACTTAACTCATAAAAATGGCTTGTCAGAGCAATTTGATGTCCCAAAAAAATCTTTGGAGCCTTTATAATGATATTTTTTAACCTTCCTCCCCTCTCTTAGACACAGGAAATTGTGTTTGTGTTTTTTTTAAGAAAATGAATCAAACCAAAAGCCTCAAGGTCCCGTATCGGTGGGTCAGATACACAAGCTCAAGGAGCTGTGCATTAGTGACAGCGGCATCTCCCACTGCTGTTCTGCAGGCTCGGAAGGTGAGAGAAAGGGCAACATCACATGACCATGTGTTGGAATAGAGTCCTCAAATATTTGATTGTGTGCTCACCAGGCCAAGAGCCTCTCTCCCCTCTGAGCTTCTATATTGGGAGATCTGCTCCTTAGAAATGGGTCCCTCCACCTTAATCAAGTCCTGACATTCAGCTCTAGAAGTTCATGCACACATTAAGTTTAAAAGAATTGAGACCACTAATTCTAAAATACCGTGTTTTCTAATGTAGTTTTCCACATAATCCCTTGAGAAGAAAACCAGAGTCAGCAGGCCCATGTTAACTGCCACAGAAGTGTTCCCACATTGCTTTGTAAAGATGGCGTGCCTCCAGGCTTAGTGAGTTCACATCCTTCCCAGATATCCGTTTCTATAGAATATGAACACCAAACTGGGGTAGTGAGACGGCGTATCACTTTTATTTTGGATCTTGGATGATAACAGAAAACAAATGATAGAAAGTGGCCAGTCTTGGAAATCCACTGAGTCCATGGGGCCTGGTGGACATGAATGATTTACAGGATTGGTAAGTCATAAGCAGGTGCACAAGTCAGAAATCTACTAATCTACTTTTCAACCATCTAGGCAGTGCCAAAGGTACACAAATATACTCTATTTTATCTGCTTTCAGTCAGGCCTTGAATCAAATGTTTATACCGCCTTACTGAATTCAGATGATAACTTCATAATAAGCTGAGTATCATTATCCCCATTTTACAGAAACTGGTGCTAACATTACTTACTGGGGAGATTAAGCAACTTGTCCAAGCTTGCATAGTTAATGGAAGTGCTAGAATTCAGATACCATTCTGTCAAACTCTAAAGCCCAGGCTGATGAGAATGTAAAATGGTATAATCACTCTGGATAAAAGTGTGAGTTTCTTAAACTCTACATGCAACTAACATATGTTCCAGCATTTGCACTACTAGACATTTATCTTGGAGAAATGAAGACCATTTGGGGCATGAACACTTGTGCACAAATGTTGATAGGAGCTTTATTCATAATAGCCTCAAGTGGAAACCACTTAGATATCTTTCGATAGAGTCAATGGTTAAAGAAACCATGGTATACCTGGACCATGGAATACTACTCATTAATAATAAGGAACAGACTTTAAAAAAATTTATTGTTGAGAGTATTACAGTTATCTCCCCTTTTTCCTCTCATTATGCCCCTCTACCCAGTTCCTGACCCATCCCAGGCCTTCACCACCTTGTGTCCATAAATTAACCTTATGGTTAATTTCTTCCTGTTCTCCCTCCCCCTTTCCCTCTGGGATTCATCAGTCTGTTCCATGCTTCCATGCCTCTGATTCCATTTTATTCACCCATTTATTCTGTTCATTAAATTTCTTGTTCATTTTATTTTTAGATTCAATTGTTAAATATGTATTTGTTGCCTTTGTATTATTCATATTTTACTCCTCCTCCTCCTTCCTTTTATTAACAAATACCTTCTAACAATTCATGTATTGGTTTGGTGGTGACGAACTCCTTTAGCTTCTTATTTGTGAAGCTCTTTATCTGACCCTCAATTCTAAATGAGAGCTTTGCTGAGTGCAGTAATCTTGGTTGTAGGTTCTTGCTATTCATCACTTTGAATATTTCTTGCCACTCCCTTCTGGCCTGCAGTTTCTGTTGAGAAATCAGCTGACAGTTACATGGACACACCCTGTAGGTAACTAACTGCTTTTCTCTTGTGCTTTTATGATTCTTTGCCTTTTTTAATTATGTCTTGGTATTTTAATTATGTGTCTTGGTGTGGGCCTCTTTGGGTTCCTGGTATTTAAGACTCTGTGCTTTCTTGACTTGTAGGTCTATTTCACCAGGTAGAAGTTTTCTGTCATGATTTCTTGAAATAGGTTTTCAATGCCTTGCTCCCCTTCTTCTCCTTCTGGTACCCTTTTAATGCAGATGTTGGTATGCTTGAAGTTGTCCCAGGGGCTCCTTACACTTTCTTCATTTTTTAAATTCTTTATTTTTGCTCTTCTAATTGGGTGTTTTTGCCTCTTCATATTCCAAGCTATTGATTTGATTCTGACTACTCTGCTCTACTCTTGAATCCCTGGAAAGTATTCTTTATTTCAGTTAGTGTATGCTTAATTTCTGACTGGTCCTTTTTCATGTCTTTGACATTCTCACTAAGATCTTTGAAAGTCTCAGCAAGATCCTTGAGTAATCTTATAACCATGGTTTTGAACTCTGTATCCAGTAATTTGCTTGCATCTATTTCTTTCATTTCTGACATGTTTGTCTCCACATTTGGGTTGCTTCCCTTATTTGTGAAGCTCTTTATATGACCCTCAATTCTGAATGAGAGCTTTTCTGGGTAGAGTAAAACTCTATATATTAGGTAGAGCTACAATGTCTCCTGGAATTGGTAGAGTGGTCTTGTATAGTAGGTGTCCTGTAGTATCTAATGGCTCAGCCTTCCCAGTCACCTGAACTGGGCATTCTAAGTGCGCCTCTGTGTGGGTTCTGTGCACAGTCTTATAGTTGAGCCTTGTTTGCTGTTGGTGTCTATGGGAGTGGTTGACCTCCAGCCTCAATGACTATAATGACCAGCTGTGACTACAGTAGAAGGACTGCTGTGGAGAATCGGAGGCCTGGCTGTGAAGCAAGGCAGTTTGTTCTAGTGCCAGGTCTTGAGCCTTTTATTGATAGGTTTGGAGTATGCTGTTTGTTTGAGAGATTTTAGCAAAGTCTGAGCCAGAACAGGCCATTCATTTGGAAAAGCTGCTGCAAACTGCTTCATTTGGACTACAAATTGGATGGGGTTGGGTCTCAGGAAATCATTAGGGTGAAGCAAACAGTGTGGGCCACACTGACATGGCTGCCAGTCAGCTCTGTGACAGAGGAGGTCCCAGTCCAGGAACAATGACCCTTAAGAGCACCCCTGTCTGGGAGAAAGCCACCCTTGGGTTCCTGCCCTGATGACAGACAGTCCAGTTTCTCCCCATATGAGTCTGGGTCCCCCAGAGCCACCTGGTGCTGGATCTCAGAGGTATCAATTCCAAGTAACTTAATGCACAGGCCCTTTAAAAGGAACACCTGGGATTCCAGCAGCTTCTGTGTCTCTCAGCCACAATTCCTGCTGGTTTTTATAGGCTGTAGTTATGGGGACTTCTCTTCCCCACTCTGTAACCCTGAGCTATGGGTCTGGGACCCCCTTCTCTCTGGTGTCCTCCACAGAGACAATCTCTTCCCTCAACCCCCATTAAAAAAGCCCAACATATGAATGTTGGACCAGCCCTCTCATTGTGGGCTCCCTTCCTACCAACCTCACTGTGCTGCCTTGTTTACTTCTGTAGTTATAGGACTTCCACTAGCCAGCTTTCAGGTGGTTCTGAATGATGGTTGTTCTGTATATTAATTGTAATTTTGATGTAGTTGTGGAAGGCAGCAAATACAGATGTTTACCTACGCTGCCATCTTGGTTCTCTAGGAACAGACTTTTGATACACACAATAACCCTGATGAATTCTGAATTATGCTGAGTAAAAAAGCCAATCTTAAAAGGATACATCCAATATTATTCCCTTTTATATAACATTTTTTGAAATGCAAATTTGTAGAAATGGATTAGAGATTAGTGGTTGTCAGGGGTTAAGGAAGGAGTGGGAGTGGCAGGAAAGTGGGTGTGGTTATAAAATGGCAATAGGGAGGATTATTTTATGTGATAGAAATGAGTAGATGTGGAGAAAGGAGGGTTTATGAATTTGGGTTAATTGAAAATATCAGTGATTCTTTTTTTTCAAGCAGAACTCCAAACCATTTCACTCTTACTCTGGGGTCCTGTGTGATGCCTGATGCCATCTAAGACAGGAATCTATTCTCACTCTTAACCACTCAACTCTGCCAAGCGCAAAATAAACTCTTCTTGTTCAAGGGCAAATGTGTTTTACTGGGCTACGTGAAACTGCCTTCAGCCTATTTGGTCCTAATTCAATCAGTTAAAATAACCACAATTTCTCCTGTCCATATGCCACATTGCACTAAATTAATATTTGGTTGATGAAGTGTAAATGCTCCTAAGTGCTGGATTTTCTCTCATTTTTCTGAAGGAGACGATGAATATATAGTGTGTGTTTGGTGATTTTTTTCCCCAACTTTGAGAAGTAAATGTATTTTGGAATTGGACTGTCATGGAAAAATCCCTCCTTTTCCTTGATGCTGAAGGTAAATCACTGGAGAAGCAGTGAGAATGAATAACTAGCTCTGGCTGTGTTTGAAACACTGAGTTTGAGCATTGAGGATCTAAGAACCAAGTGAAACTGTGTGACCTCCTTTTCAAACTAAGAGGAGCCTGAACTCCTTGGACTGGCGGCCCAGACGGAAGGCGCCTATTGCAGTCTTTTTAATCCCCTCTGAGCAAAGTCTTGGATTCCCCACCCCCCCATACACTCCCTACCCCCAATAATGAATGAAGTGAATAAGCCATTGAGCTTCTAATTCCATTCAATGCCTCTGCTCTCCTGCGAGGTGCATCCGGTAGGTCTGACAATGCCATAGAAGAATTACACTGAGTACTTGGCATATGCAGTTCTTGAAAAAGCTCTGCTGAGCAGTCTGACAAAGTGGCCAGGACACCCCATTCAACCCGTCCCAGGCCTGCTTTCAGGGGAGTTCAGAGTCTGGGGCAGAGTGAAGAAAGGGAAGTGGGACAGAAGTCTGAACAGAAGAGCTGGGCCAGAAGTAAGAGGGCTGTGACAGGTGTCTACTCAAGTAGGAATGGAATAACAGAGGCGAGGCTCAAATTCAAGCAGATGAATCTTCAGAGCCTTCTTAAAAAGTATTAGTATAGTTTTTTTAACTTCCTTATTTCTCCCTCTGTTTTTCTTTCTTCTCCAGTTCACTCAATGCCTCTTGCTATATGCTTTTGGTCAGATGCTCCTGACATTTGAACAGCAGTCTTGATCTGGCATTTTTAGGAGGAAGAGGAAGAAGCTTTTTCTTGCAGCTAAGAGTAATATTAATGGGTAAAATGGCATTTGCAATGTCGAAGCGACAAGGTAGACTGCCTTTATAATTGTCAGGTCCTATCACACAGGCACAGGTCTCCACGATTATGTCTGAGTGTGCCAATGCAAGTAGCTTCCTCACATGCCCTTTACCTTGGCATACTGAATTCTCTCTGTGATTAATCACAAAGAATTCTCTCTTCCGTACTAAGATTTGATGTCATGAAGTTATAAAGATTAAACCATTGGTCTAATTGCAGAGGTAGGAAGGTGAGCATTTGGCAGGAGACTGGATCCCAAGCCCGCCACACAAATGTCATCTAAGGGACTCTCAGCCACAAAGTTAATGGAAAAAGAAAACCGGGGGAAAATGGAAGGCCTTTTTAGAGAGATATTTACTCATTAATTAACCCATGATGACAGCACCTTTTCTGAAATTTAGTCTTAGGGCCTAGAATTTAACTTGTACTTGGACTCAAACCCCTCGAAGAGTTTATGAAAATTCAGTTTGGCTGGTACTCAGGAGGGGGGGGAAATGAGAGTGGAAAGAGGAGAATGTACTCTATGTCTTAACTGACCACTAACACTACCCAGATTACTCATGCAAATCACTACCCACCCAGTGGGGCTACTTGGGTTGTCAAAGAACCAGTGCTCCCGTGCACTATGGTAAGCGTGTAGAAAAAACCAGTCCCACTGCAGGAAAAATCTTCTTGGGTTTATCCAGTCTGTTAATGAGTAAGGCACATCTACAATAGTTTTGTTGGTTTTGTTTTAAAGCAAACATTCCTGATAAGTAGCATGGCTCAAGTAGATTTCCATGCACTCTAAGGAAAGAAAAGTCACATATGCTGGTTCTGAAGTATCAGAAATTTCCAATACAAACCAATTAGCTGGATGGAAATAGAACATCTTGTCTTTGTGACGGAGATACTCTTCTCTGAGCTACGCATTATGTAGCCTTTTGATGCGAGCATGTTAAGAGTTGGAAGTGGCCTTCAAGATCCAGTTTGACCCCCTCAATTAAAGGACAGAAAGCTAAAAGTATTGTTTTAAAGTCAGGAGAATTTTGAGAGATTCTAGTTGATGTCAAGAGACACTACATGTCACTTATTCAGATTATTTTGCCAAAAGAATTGGCTCAGCCTGTCTTCTCTGACTCATAGGGAAGGTGTAAAATCCACCCACGTAGTTAAAGCTTGCTTGCTGGACAGCTGCTTATTTTGAAGTTCATAAAGGCCAAGGAAATGTTTAGAGAACTATAATCTCAATTTACCCTCCTTGTTGTCATGGTCATTTTTTTAAAAAATGACAGACTTGAACCACAGAAGCGAAGAAATGTCAGGCATGGCAGGGATAAGAGGATGCTCTTTCTGGTTTGTTGTTGTTTTCTGTGTGCTTCTAGAGATACTAGGTTTATCACCATGGCTGAGGATGGGACAGAGAATATAGTGGGTAATATGACAATTTATTTCCTTGTATGTCCCTGAATAGCCAGCAGAATAAACACAGACAATCTACACTTGCACTGTTGCTGCTGACAGCTTCACATCAGTGATATTCAGCTGGATAATTCATTTTCAGAGCATGGCTATATCTCCTGATATGTGTAAAGGGTTGAATGTAATTTTGCAAGCTTTTGAAGATGAATGTGCTTGCTTTTGCCCTAATATGGGAAACAATGATAGCTACCATTAGAAAATAGCATTGTAGTGTTCAGCTTTCTAGTGCAGGTTAAGTCTCCAAACTACACAGGCAGGAAACCTGAGTGATTGGAATGATACACTAGATGTGGGTCACTGAATGTCCCTTGTAACAGCTTTTTTGCCTGCCTCTGCATTTAACCTTCATATGGCCAAGGCATCCTACAAAACAAGGTGGCCTTTCCAAGGATGTAAAAGCAGTTAATTAATGGTCCGATGGATGGGGTGGACTTTGGCAATGCTATCCTTAAGTGGAAGAACTAGATGAGAGCAATAAGTGTGACCTGTCTGTAGTATCCAATATCTAAGCTGCAATTTTTCTTTAAACCTAGGAACAAAAATATAAAATATATCCCTCTGAGTTCTTTTTATCTCATATGAGAAGTAAACATGTACTAATTTAAAGCATACACTTATTGATCATCATCTATTATGCACGGACTCCAATCCTCGAGCTGAGAGGCAGAGTCAAAGGTTGGCAAGATTGAGTCCTGCCCTCATGGAGATCTCAATCCAGTAATGAAATTGGAGCCCCACATAGCTCTAAGGAAATGACAAATTCTACAATGAGAGAAGATGCTCCTTCTATTGGGAGCATAAAAGAGAACATTAATATTGCAATCTCCAAAGACTTCTACCTTCACCCATCTAAATTCTTTTGAGATAAACTGGTTTCCTAAGAATCTTACTTAAGTCCACTTCTTTGTTCTGAGAGTTAGGACTCCCCATCTGATCTGATTTCTAAGTGTTTCTTGGTCATCATTGGTAAGGATTAGTTCCAAGTATTCCAAATGAAAATGGGAAGGTCAACATTAAGATAGATCTACGAATCTTTCAGCTTATCCTTGTATCTACCACTGCATCTGCTTTCTTGACTTTATAAAAGTATATCCTCCTAGACAGACTCTTATTGTAGGCTAGAAAATAGATTCTGTGCTAATACATTTAACAAGAAATATTTTTTATATTAATTCTTTTTTCCAAAAAAAAAAAGGAAGAGAACATAGGAAGAGGAGGCAGAGGAGGAAGAGTCTGCTGAAAATTCAGCAGTCATTTATCCTTCAGTATTTCAATTCATCAGCTTGACCTCTGATTTCAGTTTTCATGCTTCCTGGTAAAGATTCATAAGGTTTGATGGTTACTTGTACAAAGGGTTTTGACACTGTGTGAAACCATGCAGTCTGCCAATTGCTTTATTGTTCTGATCTGAGTAGGCTCTTCCTCTGAATGATGAATGTATGAATGTTAAAATCCTAAGAATTAATAATTTCATTTTAAGTTATTTGAGAAATCTGACTTTCTTAAGGTGAAGATGCAAAAATCATCTTGGGCTTTGAACTGCAAAAGAAAGTCCTCCCCAGGAAAATGGCCAAAATGAATGTCATCCCAACCTCTCTTCAATGGCTCATCCTCCTCTCCCACACTCCCTCAGTCCAATTCTCACTACCCAGAGGCACAATCAAGATCCAGTTAGCAACCCATTTATTTTAAGTGCTATTCTTTATGATAAAACCCAGTGCATCAAAGAATGTAGATGGCCTTGGGGATGGCTGTAAGGAGAAGTGACCTTCGCTAATTCCTCCTGGAGAGATTTAGGTGAATACTGCCACCTATTGATAGGTGAAATATATGCCACAAATTCTTACTCTGCCCTGAGATTGTTAATGCTTATCAGAGTGGATCTCTGTGTTGGCCAAAACATTTTAACAGCCCTAAAAGTTCATAGTTCTTCATATGCTTGTAATGAAAAATATGTATTTTATAGCAGTCTATAACAATTCACAAATTGTATTCCTGGTAAAAGGCAAAGGATAGAGACACAAATGTCTTTAGCTTTACAGACAGAGATCTGGGTTTGAGTCTCAGCTCAGGCCCTTAGTGCACATAAACAAGTTAATTAATCTCTCTGAACCTTAGCTCCCTCTTCAATAAAAAGTAGATACTCCTGGGTGTGAGAGCTCAGTGATATGGCTGCACAGCCCACAGGAGGTGTTTGATAAGTGGCAACATTTATGATTATTTTTCCACAGGGCCATTTCAAGTAATGATTTGTGATGTCATGACTGGTAGATAATATGACAAACCACACCACAGGTCAGACTCTGGTGGACTGTTCTGTGTTCGGTTACCCTTCAGCAATGCTACTTGTCTCGTGTAGTAGCTTTGACGTACAAAATTAGGACAGTGTGAACATAAATATTAGAACTTTAAGTGTGCCAATTGAGAAAATGAGGATAAATGGGCTTCATTACCAAATGTCTCCTGACTGCCCTAGAGGATATATGGGGCTGAGCAGATAAAGAATTATGATAAAACTTCGTAGCTGTGTATAAATGGGGCTTTGTGACCTGCTGGAGAAGGTTGAGACTTAGAGCCAGACCTAGGAGGTTCACATTCCTCCCTCGGCATGGTGTGGGGGATCCCAGGCTCACACAGACAATAGGGGATTCATAGCTTGAGAATTCTAATGATGACTGAAAGGAGGGTGGCAGGCAGAACAAGAAGACTTTTCAGAAACAGGGACCCTGATTATCACATCGGTGCTGCAGCGAGAGGCTGCCGAGAGGCAGTGTGAGGCCGTTCTTGGAAAGCCGTCAGTGAAGTGTTTGTAAGCTCCTTAAGAGAATTCCATTTCTCAAAAATGCACCGCTGGAAAGTCTCACATGGTTCGTAAACACTCTGTCATCAAATCACGCCAGCAGTCGTGCAAACCATCTCTTTTCGAAGAGTCTTTATGAATGTCATGAGTCTAGTCTCCAAGACTTGAGAGGGGGGAGAATCCAAAAGAGTGTTTCTCCGGATATTTTGGGACCTTTACTTTTAGTTTGAAAGGTCAACTGGTGCTTTAAACAAAATAATCAAGAAATACCCTGCCCATGAACAGACTGCACCTTTTGAAAAGGTCTGCTTTGGAACTGAATAGCCTATCCCCTCCCCAACCCCTTTTTCTTTTTTCTTTGGGGCTTAGAAATGGAGAGGGAGGAGGAAGAGTTTCACATTCATTACTAACAACTTCACACATAATAAGTATATTCAGATACACCCTGGGGTGTTATAGTTTTCTTTTCCTATTTTTTGTCTTCTTTTTAGCAGCTTTCAATAAGTAGCACATTTTATTTTTGAAAAAAGAATCAGAGCCCTTACGGAGCAGCCGTGCCCTAAGGAAGGTCAGGAGATTAGGGAGCGGAAGTAGGCTGGCCAGACTCTGCTGACCACAGTAAGGGACTGCCGCTTTCTTCCCATAATTTAATTTTGAGACTCCAATGAAAAGGTAACCCCTAAAAAAAAATCTTTCCTGAAAAAAAAAGTGAAAAATTGTTAGAAAATGGTCATCAAAAAGTGATCAATTTAAATTTATGTCTTACAAACAAACCACATGGAACTAACCGCAGGGCAGACATGCATTTGCAATGATATATGGACAGTCTCAAAATATGGGCATGACTTTGCAGGAGAGGGTGAACATTAGTCGTTGGTGGGCTTTGGCCTAATATCACAGGTCTTCTGAAATTCTAAATGTTGCACTTCACAAATCAGAGGACAGTAAAATAAAAGGAACCTTTGAATTTCACTGGCCCAACTCCCTCATCTTACAAGTAGGAAAACTGAGACCTCAGGATAGACAGTCATTTGCCTAAGGTCACATAGCTGGTGAGGGGCAGCTTAAGGACTCAAAGCTCAAACCCCATCTCAAACGAGGCTTCTTTTTCCCTGAGCTAACCAGCTCCAAGGTGAGAAACTACAAACCCTCCCATTTAATCTAGGAGTCCCCTTTCTAAGGAAACCACAACCGCCCTCCTCCCCCCACCACCAATGGCCCTGCATGTTTCTTGAGGTAGTTCATCTGTCACAGCCTGAAATGACTTCTTCAGCCAATACTAAATTGGCTTCCTCAAAGCAGATTAGGCACAAGCACGTGTACCCAGGGCTCAGCCTCCTGCTCTTTTCTGTCTTCAAAAGGTGTACAGACTATGACGTGGCTGCCTAAATTATGTTTACCAGGACCTATCAATGTCACCGTTATCTGCCATCACGCAGGTTAAAACTTTACAAGTCAGCTTCTTTCTCTCTTATTTCCTGACCTGCTCTCACCTGCACCATAGACCACCTCCCATGTTCACCTCCTCATTTACATTTCCACATGCCCTCACCATCAAGGTCTTCCTGCTTCCAGGTTCTCACCACTTCAGTTCATGGGCCACAGTGGCTGGGACAGAGAGATATAATCAGCTACAGTGACTTCTGCTCAAATCCTGGTCACCTACAGGATAAAGTTTGAACTCTTTAGCAGAGCAACTGAGCACTCCCCAACCTAACCCCTGTTCACTTTTGGAATCTAGATTCCAGTAACCCTCCTATCCCCATCACCATTTACTCCATCTCAGCTGAACCATTGTCCTTTCCCCAGTATTCCAGGAACTCTACATTCTCTCTTTTCAACCCCTGGAGGTCTTCATTCCTCCGCATCCAGTTCAGAAGCAACCACCTCTGTGCATCTATCCTAACCATCCCAGAAGAAAATGTTGTTTTTTGTGTGTTTTTTTTTGTGCTCCCTCAGTTCATTGCTCATACTTTTTATGGAACTTATTTAATTCTGTCCTGTGCTATACATTGCATCGCTCATGAAATGGATCTCTTTTACCTTTGAAAAGGTGCCTCATTCCTCTGTGTACCCACTCCTCACCATAGTGCTTCATCAGGTGCTTTTCTTTCTTGATATTTACTGAGCTCTTACTATCTGTATGATAAAAACTCTAAGGGCTGAAGGAGGAAGATATAAAATAATTAAAAAGCAAGCCTTCTCTTTGGGGGAGCTATAGTCAGTGAGACATGCTCAGGAAAAACCTAAGCAAGTAAACTGATTGTGGGGGTGGAACTGGGTGAAGGGGAAGTGCTGAATATGGAACAAACATTCTCAGTTTTCCCAAGGAGAACACTGGTGTAACGATATGGAGGGTGGGATGATGGGGGAGGAGTAGAGGGGGTAAAAAAGGCAAGGCTGCTTTTAAATCCTCTCTCTGCTCTGGTCATTATTAGAGTCCTGTCTCCCTCTGGCCAATGAACCCATCTTTCCCTAATACCAGAGTAATCTTCCTAAAGCAAGTCTCTGATCACTTAACTCCCTGTTCAAATGTTTGCTGTAGAATGAATCAAGCATCAAATAATTGCAGGCTTATGCTAGGAATTGTGGAGAAAATCAGTTTGTAAGAGATGAGACAGACGCCAGGAAACAGCTGGAGAACAAAAAACAAGAACATGCTGTAAAAGTGCTGGGAGGTGGGGGACAAGCAAGTGTGTAATCAGTATGGTTAATCAAGAAGGACTAATCAGACCAGGCAAGCCTCCAACGGATGGCCACTTGGCAAAAGAAATCAGATGTACTCAGTGAACTTTAGGTTTCCTTTCAATTCTCAGACTCCATTTATTCTTTGAGGTGGTTGGTTCATTCAACAAATACATGCTAAGCACTTCAACAAAACAGTCATTAAATATTTATTGAATGCGTTCTGTGTGCCAGGAACTCTGCCGAGGCACTGGAAACAGAGCTGTGAATGAGGGACTTTGCACTTGAACTCTTCAGTGTCAAAAAACTCTTACAGTATTTTGTTGCAAAAAATGATGAGAAGGTATAAGGTGCTGTAGGACCACAAAGCAGGGAACATCACAGCCCAAGGGGTAGGAAAATATCCCTGAGAGGTGATGTTTAAGCCAAGACTGCAAGGCTGAACATGAGTTAATTGGACAAAAGGAACAGCATTTAGGAAGAAGAATCTCATATGCGGAAATTTAGAGTTAGGTGAGTATTGTGTATCCAAGGAACTGAAAGACATTCAAAGAGACAGCATGGAAGTTAAGTAAGAGGGGCAGCAAAAAATTAGGCAAGAGGTAGGCAGACCCAGGTTATGAAGAATTTTGCTAGAATATATCATAGGGTTTATATTTCAACAATAGATTTTTGGTAACATTAAAGTACTTGGCTCAGTGTATTTACGTAGTAAATACTTAATGTCTGAAGAGTGGATGAATGAATGAATGGATGGGGATCTCCTCTGCAAAGGATGGGGGCTTATAACATGAGCATTTGTTCCAACAAGCAATTACAGGGAGCATCATCCCACGGGGTTTGCAGAGTATAATGAACTCCTGACCCCTGTGAGGCTGCCCCTTACCTTAGAAGAATTAATTACCTGCCTTACCCCAGCAGTTGGTTTTTAAGCAAATCTGCATTAAAACCAAAGGTTTTTGACAGATAAGGGTAAAGTATTACCTGGTGATTATTAGGCTGAGTTGAGAAAGTGTAGCCTGACTACTCCTTAACTCTTGATTGGGGGAGGGGGCAGCCTTCTGAACCACAAGAGCACAAATAGTCCCAAATTTGATAATTTGTAGCAATGCTGAATAAGTCCAATAAGAAAGAGAGAAAAAAAGTGTTTCAGAGGAAGGTGTTTCTAATGGGGAAAAAAGTAAGACCCTTGTGAGAAGCTAAACTGAGCTCTCCCTTTGGATATGGGGTTTTAGGAGCCAGGCGGTCTTGCTCAGATTCCAGAACAGCACCTGGCGGGGACCAGTGAGCTGTCAGGTGAGATGCTATCCCTAGAAAAGGGGAGACTTCAGGAATACGGCCTGCCATGCCCAGAATTTTAATTAGTTAACCAGGACAAAGATGAGTGCTCCACCCACCTGTTTATAACCAAGAAACTGATTATCCACAGAGTTGCATTCAAAGTTAGGGAGTTGATTCCATTCCAGGTATAAATAACAGCCCAGAGTCCCTACCTAGTAAAAGGGTCCAAAATTACTTCTGAAGTCATCCCAGCAGCTAAGCTTTCATTTGGCAGAGAGAGACGATCTGAAAAAAGCTTTAGAAAGAGTCGTAAAGCTGTTGCTAGGGACGTAGTGGGAGAAGGGGAGGAGAGCATTCATATGTGCTCTCATTCTGCAATGTCTCCCTAACGCAATAAGCAGTCTGTGAAAGTCCCTTGCCATTTTAAAAACATTTAAAAATGCCTACATTAGTGGCTTTCTAGGAAATTCATTCTGTGTCTTTTTAGTCATTTAACACATACTGCTGTGAAAGGTGCCAGACGCACTCATAGGTGACTTGCCTGTAGGAAGTGCTGGAATATTCCTCTTAATATTGAGGCTCTCCATATCCTATGACCCCTGTCTATGGACTACTTGCTCAGAACCTGCTCCAACAAAAGGTCGAGCTTGGTTGAGTAGCCGCTACTGGAATGGGAGCTTTCTTAAGCTGTCTCTTGCTTCTGCAGGAGCTGGTCAAGGATTGCACAGGGGCCTTGAGGTGGGAGGTTGGCTGCCACCTGGGTGCTTCTCGTCTATGGGAATGAGGGGGACTGGCCCCAGAGAGCTGCAGTTCACTTGCAGTCCGATTGCTGGTCAGGCTCTCAAAAGCCAGCCGGTATTTCTTTTCCTACAATTGATATAGTGCAAAGCCAACTGGCTGCCTTGCTGCCCCACAGCTCATCCGAGTGACAGCTGGTTCCTACTCAGTCTTATTTGCCATGAAGCTTGTTGTCCCTGCATTCTGTTCCTAAAGAACCACCCAGATACAACAGGCTAAGACACACACTGAAGGCATGGTATCCTTTTACTACAAGAGCTTGAGAAATCAAGTCTTCCCGAGGCTGCAGTCCCAAAATACATTTAATTTCTGAGCCAAGCTGTCTCCCTTTCCCCTCCTCTCTGTGTGCATCGTTTGCTCTTTCATTTCGCACTAAGAGTAGCTTAGTGATCATGGACTTCAGCTCTTGCCTGTAGTGATCCTGTTCACATTTTATTCCTTACACAGAATAGGAAGGAGGTTCGCTTGCTTTGTGCAGAGGCTGAGCCACAGGAGAAGGCAAAGTCAATGTGATTTATTGAATGAAAGCACTGGACAATCACCAGCTACTTGCTCCTCTGCTGCCTCGAACAACCTAAACTGGTAAGTCAAATTTATTGTCTTTCTCCGTGTGAATGTGGGCTTTCTTAGTCACTGGTTAATTTTTAAATGTGTATATGTTGCTGCGGTTTCATGATATAAAAAATTTGCATCTTCCAAACTTAGCTGCAGATGGTCCATGAAGAATGCACATGAGCACAGAGTGGTCCATAACACTACACATACATCCATGTGGAGAGGCAAGGTTGGGATGGGGAAGCCCCCACTTCTGATCACTGAGCATTTTGTTTTTGCAGCAAGCTTAAAGACATTATGTGCTTGCATAACTGATTAGCATTAGCTATGAAAAATAAATTACTCTCTCGTTGCATAAGATCTTTTCTAAGCAGGTGCCTGACTACTTAAAAAATACCTGTTGGATCAGGTAAAAATGGATCTCATCATGCTGATAATCGTGGGTACAAACGCAGATATATTGCTATCTTTAATGCAGCTTGTAGCCTGGACAGAGTAGAAGGCAGCCTTCTGTCCATTCTGGGTCAGCCTGCCCATAAATGACATGACTGTGATGTTGAGGATACCTGCCAAGGGGATACAGTGGACATGTTGCATGCCAACCCTCCCTTGACCCACTGCACGTCTGCACCCATGTTCATTAAATCCTTTCTTCATTCCATGAAGATATATGGTAGCCAGTGTGCACTAGGTTCAAAATGGGTTGTTCCAAGTGTCCCATTACCTGTGCTGGTCATTAGCCCAGCCAAGACTGCTATAAGTACCACTGATAATCAAGGTTGTTTTTTTTCCTATTTGGAGCCCCCAAACCCCTATTTTCACTTGATCCTCTTCATTTCCTAAGTGAGATGTAAGCCAGCCTCTATAGAGGGAGTCTGAATGGAGAAAGCTATTGCTTTCCTACCACCACATCTCCTTAGTTTTTTGTTTGCTTGGCTACTACAAGACTTTATGGCTGCATCAATCCATCTCTGGTGGGCTCAGAGTCCATATAAATGTCATACATGGTTTAATGTCTTTGGTGCACTCTATCTGCAATATATCACTGGCTATTCAGATGAAGTTGTGGTATTGGATGCTGACAAAGATGGATGATGTTGTAACAGTGAGCAGCATGCTTCTCTAAATAAAAACCAAAGTTAGGAAATCTGAGAGATGGGTGACGTTTTGCTTAGTAGAAAGTAACCTCAGACCACTCCATCACAAGAGCAGGATGATTCTCCCATGCTTTGATATTCTAACAGGAAGGAGATAGAGTTTTCTAGTGGCTAGAGATGTCAGGATACCAGCCTGTGTCTTTGGAAAATGGCCACATTCTCCCTGGATTCCCATTCCTAATAGTTTCAAAGAAAACATGCTAATCTCAATTAATGTATCCATGAGATGCTTCTTAAAAGCTTTCTTGTTAAGGGGTGCAACAGATAACCAAGACTATTGTATACACACTGAGACCATGCATCAGAAACCCACAGATGAGTGGGTATGTGGGGAAGAGGAGAGGCATGCCCCTTCCCCATGCAAGGAATATACAGCACACTGAAAGAAGCATGATCACACATAAGGGATTAGAAGGGGAGAACAGAGCTGGAAAATAGCATTAAAATAGCTTCAAATTCAAACAACTAAGTGATGTAAATTTTCAATATTGATCAAAAATAACTGATTTTCTATCATCATGATGCCAAGATCCAAAAGATCTTAAATGTTTTGAAACAAACATGTAAATATCTGGGGCTTAGTTCATGAATGAGAATTCATGTCTAGAACTTATGATTACTTTCAGTTGTTCAAATTACCCCCATACCCTTATACATGGAATTACAGATACATATGCTCTATGATTTGAAGAGTTCTAGACAAAGAGAGAGAGAGGAAGAAACTGCCCCATCTCTAGGATTAAGGTACCCGAAATTCTTTCATCAGGAATTCCCTTAAGTACTGCTCTCTTTTATAAAGTACAAATATTCTTAGGAAAAAGAATAATTAAGCTACTAATGCCTTACCATAAACGAATGTATTAAAATCTTTCCATCTCAGCGGAAACCTAATGTTGCATTAATATTATATTAATTCTATTGTTTCCTATTTATTTCATAACTTTCTCCAAAAATTGCCCTTATAATTGTTTCACTCTTAGAAAACTAAGTAGCCTTTAGAACAAGTAAACTTCTTTTTATGGAATACTTAGATTAGACAATATAATCTAAATTTCCTCTAGAGTCTAGAGGCGACCTTGCTAAGCAGTTTTCAACCTGTGGGTCACCACCCACAAGTTGAGAACCGCTGCTGTAGAGCCTAAGACCATCAGAAAACACTGATATTTACATTGATTCATAACAGTAGCAAATTACAGTTATGAAGTAGCAACGAAAATAATTTTATGATTGGGGGTCACCACAACATGAGGAACTGTATTAAAAGGTCACAGCATTAAAAAAGGTTGAGAACCACTGCTCTTGACCCTTGAAAGTCACACTAGGGAAAGATGAACTCACTATCTTTCCCCTTTTAAATCCTCTATTTCTCCTATATTCCTTCCTCCCCACCCCCCCCCCCTGCCCCTTCAATTATTGGTGGAATATTATGCACCTATCAACCAAGCAAAGCTCAGAGAAGTTTTCAGATTCCCTGACTCCTTTTAGCCCCTCCATCCAATCACTAACCAAATTTGGTCTTTTTTGCTTCTTTCCTTTTTAAAAATCTGTTCCACCCTCTCTATCCCCCTTGTCATATACGGGGACTTTCTCAAGAGCTTCATACTTGGCTGAAACATCACTGGTTCCATTATACCCACTTCCCATTCAAATAATCCACCAGGTGGTATCAGAGTAATTATCTGAAAATGAGGATCTCCAATTTTGCTTCAAGTTCCCTAGTGCTTCTCTTTTGTGAACCACTGGAAGTCTGTATTAATCATGCATACAAAGTTTGATGGCCAGGCCCTGCTACCTTTCCCAAAGTCTTGGAACAGTGGAGGAAACGCACAGCTGTGGACAATGACCTACCAGCCACACAATGGCATTTCACATCTCTATGTCCTCACCTAAGATGTTGTACCTGGATGCCTTTTTCTTTCCTTCCTGCTAATTGATTCCTCACTTTCTATTCCAAATCCTGCTCAGGGACCCCTTTCTCTAACTCATTTCCTCACACCCCTTTCTCGCATGACCAGCTCTGTTACCCACAAAGGTAATCACTCATCCCTACGTGCTACTTCTTTGCCTTAGGCATTTGAGAGCAGTGTTTAAAGGTTAAGATCTCAGACCTAGAGCCATATTTCCTGTGGTTTAAATCCCAAATTTGCCCTCTACCATGCCTCAATTTCTGACTATGTAAAATGGGGATAACAGTAGTCCTTCTTTCACAGGGTTATAATAGGATGCAGGAAGCCGATACACATAAAGGCATTGTTCTAAATAGTTTCTGGCTCATAGAGTGCTATAGATGTAAAAGCTATTATTACATATATATATATATATATATATATATATATATATATATATATCGTAATATGCAAATTTGTCCAGGACACCTTTATAGTCACAACTAGTGTGGCTCAGAGCACACCCCCACCCCAGCAGACACAAACAGAGGGGGGGGTGCCTTTGCATGTGAGCTGCAGAGGAAACACCTTTTCTAACTGTTCACTGGCTAAGCTCCTTGTACGCCACCACTCGCAGTGTTCTTGGTAATTTAGGTAATAAGAATCCAAGAAAGTGATCTAGAGTTTTTCTACCTCACTCCTGGAGGAAAAAAAAAAAAACGAAGTTCTACTGCTGGAGGGGCTAAGAAATGTCATATCCTGCCTTTGCAAGTTTGGCTCAGTGGATAGAGCCTCAGCCTCTGATCACAGGGCCCGAGTTTTATTCTGATCAAGGCCATGTACCTAAGTTGCAGGCTCCTCCCTGGCCAGAAACCAGGTCAGGGCTCATACAGGAGGCAACCAATCGAAGTGTCCCTCTCACTTTTATGTTTCTGTCTTTCCCTCTTTTCTATGCTCTCTAAAAATCAATGGAAACATATCCTCAGGTGAGGATAAAAAAAATTGTCATATCCTATGAAATACACATCTTGAAAATGCCTAAAGAAAGTTGTCATTTTTTTTTCTTTTTTTTTGTGGTGAAGGGTCTAGATTCTGCATTGATGAAAACACCTTGGTAGCTGCAGTGGCCAACAGTGGCAGCAGCCACAGGGTGATGCGGGTGGTGCCTTCCCCTGATCAGCCCAATCACCTCCCACAGAGGGAGGCCAAACTGTGGCTTAGGCCTGCTCCCCAGGGGAGCCATCAGTAGGACTCCCTACTTAAGCCTTCAGTAGGAAATTCCCTGAGGGCCCTGGGACTGTGAGAGGGGGCAGGCTGGGCTTAAGGACCTTCCCACCCTAGTGCACAAATTTCATGCACTGGGCCTCTAGTTACTCCATAATTGTACATATCACACTATTTCATAGTGACACTTAAATAACTGTCTTCCTTTTTATCCTTTGAGCTCCTTGAGGCAAGGTTGCATAATCAATTTGTTTCAATTTATCCAAGACTTTCCCAGTTTTTATACTATAAATTATACATTCTGGGAGTTCCCTCAGTCCTGGGCAAATGAAGACAGTTTGTCATACTATGAGGAATCCTGTCTTTTTCACCTTTGAATCCCCAGGGTCTATGTAGGATATGTAAGTTACAAAGTAGAGCATCCATAAGAGTTTATTGCCCTATAAAGTCAGTATTAATTGTCTTTCTACTTTCTTCCTCTTAGACATGCTTTCAAACTTCAAAATCTAATCTTCTTGCTGTGAAGTCACAGTGACTTTTCAAAAGTTGTCACTGAATAACTGAATACATAACATTTTTAAATGCACAGGAACGTGAAAGGATGCTTCCACCTGTTGTATATCAGTATAATAGCACTGGCCGCCCTCTAGCAATCAGACATATCTGTCATAACAGCAGACGGGGAGTTAGACGGAGGAGTCATGCTCGCTTTTCTGTGTAGTCACAGGCAGGTTGAAGTCTGAAGGCCCCTAGTTCACACCACAGCCTGAAAAGCAATCTTGTCCCAGTCAGGAATGTCCCCTTCACTGAATGTATCTGTCTACCAAGCTGTCATAGGTGCCTAGAGCTCCTGTTTCTAATATGCTTTGTCTTACAACAACTACTGAACTGGTTCAGATCATTTTCCACAGTACAAATGCAATGAGAAAGTTCCTCAAGTAATCTCTATGAAACAGGGACCTTGGATATGCCAGAACTCCCGAGGGCAAGATCTTATCTTCAGAATCAAGGTCTAGAAGAAGAATCTGACAGATAGATCCTCAGGCAGAATAACATCAGTATTGCTGAGAACATGGGCTTTGAAGTCAAGAGTTCAGAGCACACCCTCACCCCAGTGGACACACACAGCGGGGGAGAGGTGGGGAGAGATACCCATGTAAATAAATATTCTCTTTACTACCTATAGGATCTTGGACAAGGTACCTAATCCCCCTGACCTCAGTTTCCTTCTTTGTAAAATGAGAATATAGTAATAGTCTGACTTTCTCAAATGGTTTTATTAGAATTATCTTAGCCTGTGAAAACAAAGCCAGAGGCAAAGCTGATTGCGAATGTTCCATTGGTTATAGGGATATACAACTTCAGGGCATCAGGAGTGAAGGAAGGAGGAAAAGTAAGTATAGGCTGAAGTACAGTGAATTAGCAAGGTTTCACAAGCAAACATATCTGGTTATCCGTATGTGATTGCTTCTAAGAAGCCCTCAAAACAGTCCAAAGGAGAGGAATGAAGAATGACCTTTTGGCTACTTCCAGTCTCCTGTCTTACTTATTGGTCCAGTTTTCCCATTTCTAGATCATGTTACCTAGTCCCTCAGGGTAGCCATTAGTGAAGCGGGAGCCTCCCTCCATGGGTCTGGCTAGGTCAGAGCTACTGTTACCATAATCATGATGGAGGCCATTTTTATTCACTTGAACAGCTGCTAGTATTAGGAGAAAGGAGAAAGGCAGCAGCCGATGCTTGCTTTCTATCTGAGCAAGCAGCCAAGGCCCGCGAACCAGGTGTTTTTGAAGTAAACCTGAGGAGGCTCCACACTCCACAGGTTATGTTGCCATTTTGGACCTGGATTCTCCAGGACAGCCATCACTAACTGGTGGTCCTTGGACCACTGGTGGTCTGTGAGGTCTAAAAGGTTGGCAACTGCTGCTTCAGGATACTATCACTCTTCTTACAGCTTGGTTCCAGGTGTATTCAAAGTCTTCCAACAGGGTATCTAAGATCAAAGAACAAAATACTTAATTTTCGTAAAGTCCTATTTATCTATTTATTTTCTCATGTATGCTTTTTGTGCCTCCTCTAAGGAATCATTCTTATTCAAGTTCACAAAAATATTCTGTTATGTTTTTTCTAGAAGTTGTATAGTTTTAGCTTTTGCAGTTATTTTCATTTCAAATTTTTATACATAATGTAAAGTAGTGGTTAAGGGTTGTTGTTTTTTTTGTGGGGGGGGGGGAATGAGGGAAGGGTTGCATATAAATATCCTAATGTTCCACCACTACTTGTTGAAAAACTTATTTTTCCCTACTGAATTATCTTGACACCTCTGTCAAAAACCAATGGATCATCTATGTGCAGACTATTTCTGGACTTTGTTTCATTCATATAACTTTATGTCACTGTCTTTATCTCTATTGCTAATTTTACACCAATATAGCACATCTTGATCTCTATAGCTATAAAGCTGCTCTTGAAGTTAGGTAATGTAAGTCTTCCAAACTCTGTTCTTTTTTCCCCAAAGTTGTTTTGACTAAAAATTTTAGATATCTCCTATTTTTATAAAAATTTTAGAATCAGCTTAAAAAAAAAATCCTGCAAAAATTTTGATTGAAATTGCACTGACTCTCAATTTGGAAGAATTAACAACTTAACAATAGTAGTTCTTTTTTTTTTTCTAATTCTTTATTGTTTAAAGCATTACATAAGTCTCCTTTTGTCCCCACCAACCTCTCCCCAGCCACTCTCACTCTCCAGAACATGTCCTCACCATCTCTCCCAACCCCACCCCATTCCCCGTCTGTGTCCATGGGTTATGCTTATATGCATGCATACAAGTCCTTTGGTTGCTCTGTTACCGCACAACCCCACCCCCCCCACACACCTTCCCTCTGAGGTTGAACAGTCTGTTTGATGATTCTGTGTCTCTGGATCTATTTTTGTTCACCAGTTTATTTTATTATATTCCACAAATGAGTGAGATCATGTGGTATTTCTATTTCTCCAATTCGCTTATTTCGCTTAGCATAATGCTCTCCAGGGCCCATCCATGCTGTTGCAAATGATTAAGAGTTCCTTCTTTTTTACAGCAGCATCATATTCCATTGCATAGATATATCATAGGTGTTTTTTTTAATTAATCTTCATTGTTCAGATTATTATAGATGTTCCTCTTTTTTCACTCATAGCTCCCCTCCACCTAGTTCCCATACCATCTCCTGGTCTCCTCCCCTCTCCATTGTCCTTGTCCATAGGTGTAAGCTGTGTGTCCAATCTCTTCTTGTACCCCCTATATCCCTTTCCTCTACTCCCAGAATTGTCAGCCCACTCCCTTTCCATGCCCAATTCCTATTACATTCACCAGTTTGTTCTGTTCATATTTTTTATTCATTTGATTTTTAGATTCACTTGTTGATAGATATATATTTGTTGTCACTTGGTTGTTCATACTTTTTTATCTTTACCTTTTTCTTCATCTTCTTAAAGAATATCCTTCAGCATTTCCTATAATACTGGTTTGGTGGTGGTGAATTCCTTTAGCTTTTTCGTGTCTGTGAAGCTCTTTATCTGACCTTCAATTCTAAATGATAGCTTTGCTGGGGAATGTTGGTTGTAGATTCTTGCTGTTCATCACTTTGAATATTTCTTGCCACTCCCTTCTGGCCTGTTGAGAAATCAGCTGATAGTTGTATGGGTACTCCCTTGTAGGTAACTAAAGGTTTTTCTCTTGCTTCTTTTAAGATTCTCTCTTTGTCTTTTGCCCTTGGCATTTTAATTATGATGTGTCTTGGTGTGGTCCTCTTTGGATTCCTCTTGTTTAGGGTTCTCTGTTCTGCATAGCAAGATAGGCTGTTGTTTCTGGATTGATTGCTTTGGAATTCCCTGACCTAGCTGCTGCCTGTTTGACAGGTTTTAAGCTGAGAAAGGACAGGCCATTTATATACAAAAGTTGCTGCACACAGCTTGGGTGGGGTTGTAAATTGGGTGGGATGGGGTCTCAGGTAATCACCAGGGCAGAGCAAACAGCAATGGCTGCCAGTCAGTCCTGCACCGGAGAGGGCCCAATGCAGGAACAATGATCACTGCATGCACCTCTGTCTGAAAGAAAGCCGCCTTCATGTTCCTCTCTCAATGCCAGACAGTCCAGTTTCTCCCTGGATGTGTCTGGGTCCCCCAGAGTCTCACCCAGAACTGGATTTCAGATCAAGCTAGAGCTTGTATATCCCTCCCAATTAAAAAAGCAGCACACCCAGGTGCCAGCCTGTTCTGTGCCTTCACACCTCCTACCAGTCTCAATGTGCTTTCTTCTCCTCTCTAGTTGTAGAACTTCCACTCAGCCAGCTTTCCTGCAGTTCTGAATGTAGCTGTTCTTTTAGTTGTAATTTTGATGTGGTTGTGAGAGGCAGCAAGTATAGGTGTTTACCTATGCCTCCCTTGATTCTTTCCTGTACCACAGTTTTTTAATCCACTCATCTGCTGATGGGCACTTAGGCTGTTTACAAATCTTAGCTATTGTAAATTGTGTTGCTATGAACATAGGGGTGCAAATATCCTTTCTGGTTGGTTTCTGATACCTTGGGATATACTCCTAGAAGTGGAATTACTGGGTCAAATTGGAGTTCCATTTTTTAACTTTTTAAGGAAACTCCATACTGTTTTCCACAGTGGCTATACCAGTCTGCATTCCCACCAGCAGTGTACCAGGATTCCTTTTTTCTCCACATCCTCACCAGCACTTGTCCTTTGTTGATGATAGCCATCCTGACAGGTGTAAGATGGTACCTCTTGATGTTTTGATTTGCATCTCTCAGATGATTAGTGAATGTGAGCATATTTTCATGTGTCTCTTGGCCTTTTGTATGTTCTCTTTTGGTAAGTATCTATTTACGTCCTTTGCCCATATTTTGATTAGATTGTTTAAATTGTCTGAGCTCCCTGTAAATATTGGAGATTAAACCCTTATCAGAGATAACATTGGGAAATGTGTTCTCCCATGCAGTGGGCTTTCTTGTTGTTTTGTTGGTTTCTTTTGCTGTGCAGAAGCTTTTTATTTTGATGTAGTCTCATTTGTTTATTTTGTCCTTAGTTTCCATTGTCCTAGGAGCTGATTCAGTAAAAAAAGATATTGCTATACATATGTCTGATATTTTGCTGCCTATGGATTCTTGTAAGATATTTATGGTTTCCCGTCTTATATTTAACTTCTTTATCTATTTTGAGGTGTTTTTTTTAATATATTATATTTTAATATATTTTATTGATTTTTTACAGAGAGGAAGGGAGAGGGATAGAAAGTCAGAAACATCGATGAGAGAGAGACATCGATCAGCCGCCTCCTGCATGCCCCGCACTGGAGATGTGCCCACAAGCAAGGTACATGCCCCCGACCGGAATCGAACCTGGGACCTTTCAGTCCGCAGGCCGATACTCTATCCACTGAGCCAAACCGGTCTCAGCCTATTTTGAGGTTTTTTTGTATGGTGTAAGTTTCATTTTTTTGCATGTATCTGTCCAATTTTCCCAACACAATTTATTAAAGAGACTGTCTTGACTCCATTGTACGCTCTTGTCTCCTTTGTCAAATATTGAGCTTAATGGTTTGGGTCGATTTCTGGGTTCTCTGTTGTGTTCCATTGCTCTTTATGTGTTTTTCTGCCAGTACCAGGCAGTTCTGAGAACAGTGGCTTTACAATATAGCTTGATATGTTATTATGATCCCTCCAACTTTGTTCTTCTTTCTCAGGCTTGCTGCAGCTATTCGGATTGTTGTTGTTTATTATTGCATATGAATTTTTGGAGAGTTTGTTCTAGGTCTTTGAAATATGCCATTGGTATTTTAACGGCTAGTGCATTGAATCTATAAATTGCTTTGGGTAGTATGGACATTTGAATGCTTTTGATTCTACCAAGCCATGAACACAATACAGTCTTTCATTTGTTTATGCCTTCCTCTCTCTTATTTTGCATGTCTAGTAGTTTTCCAATTACAGGTCTTTTACCTCCTCATTTAAGTTTATTCCTAATTATCTTAATTTTTTTTTGGTGCAGTGTTAAATGATATATTTTTTTAGTTTCTCTGTGAGTTCATTAAGGTATATAAAAAAGCCATAGATCTCTGGGTGTTAATTTTGTATCCTGCTACATTGCCAAAATTATTAAGTCTTGGGTTTTTTGATGGAGTCTTTAGGATTTTCAATGCACAACATCATGTCGCCTGCAAATAATGGCAGTTTTACTTTTTTTCCAGTTTGGATGCTTTTTTATTTTTTTCTTCTAGTTTGATCACTATGGCTAGCACTTCCAGGACTATGTTGAACAGGAGTGGTAAAAATGGGCATCCCTGTCTTGTTCCTGTTCTTAGGGGAAATAGTTTGTTTTTGCCCATTGAGTACAATGTTGGTTGTAGGTTTGTCATATAAGGCTTTTATTATGTTGAAGTATGATCCCTCTATTCCCATTTTGCTGAGAGATTTTATCAGGACTGGGTATTGGATTTTGTCAAGTGCTTTTTCTGCATCAATTGATGTGATGTATCACATTTATTGATTTGAGGATATTATACCAGCCTTGCAGCCCCAGAATAAATCTCTCTTGGTCATGGTGTATGATCTAATGTAATGCTGGATCTGATTTGCTAGAATTTTGTTGAGGATTTTAGCATCTATGTTTATCAGGCATATTGGTTTGTAATTGTCTTTCTTTCTGGTTTTGGGATTAGGGTAATGTTGGCTTCATAGAAAGAGCTTGGAAGTGTGCCTTCCTCTTGAATTTTTTAGAATAGTCTGAGGCAAGGTTTGAATTCTTCTTATCCAATGCATGAACAAGGTATATCTATACATTTATTTAGGTATTCTTTAATTTCACTCATTAATGCCATATAATTTTAAGTATATGTGGTTTGCATATATTTTGTTGTACTTATTCCTAAGAAGATTTCCTATTACAAAACTTTCCTATTACCTGCAAATGAAGACTGTCTTGCTTCTTTCTTTGCTTCTTTCTTTCCAATCTATACTCCTTTATTTTGCTTGCCTTATTTCACTGGCTAACTACCCAGTACAATATAAAAGGAATGAGTAGGCATTTTGGCCTTGAATGTGACCCTAAAGGAAGCATTTGGCCTTTAATCCTTAAATACAGTGTTAACTATAACTTGTTTGTAGATTTCCTTTATCAGGTTGAGGAGAACTTTTATGTCTGAAAGTTTTTGTGTTGTTTTTTTTTAAATCATGATTGGGTGTTTAATATTGTCAAATACTGCTTTTCTGCATCTATTAAGATATCCATAATTTTTCCGTTACTGTGTTAATGTAGTGATTACATCAATGGATGTTTGAATATTAAACCAACCTTGCTTTCCTGGAATAAACCATGTTTGATCATGACATATTATACTTTTTGTGTATTGCTAGATTTTATTTGCTTATGTTTTATTTCCCTCTGTTCATGAGAGACATTGAGTAATAGCTTTTTCTTGAAATGCTTTTTTTTTTGCTATCAGGGCAATGGTAGCCTCAAAATAAAGCCAAATTTTTGGAAGAGTTTTGTGTAGAATTGGTATTATTTCTTCCTTAAATATTTGGCAGGCTGTAACATTTAACAAGACTTTTGTTAATAATTTAATTCCCAGAGCTTTAAGATGCAAAGAAAATATAAAACTAGAAATAACTTTCCCATAGAATATCTTTCCCTGGATAATTATATCCTAAAGTCTGATCCTATAGTCATGTTGCAGAGACCAGCTCACCTTCATTCAACATATTTGTCCCTTTCTCTTTAGAAGAAAAACATCTTTCTTTAGAACGTGAGATATCATTCTCATAATTTCCTTGATTTCTTTAGACATGGTTCTTTAGGTCCTTGAAAATATTTAAAATGTGAAACTTAAAAATTTTTTTGTCTAATAAATCCAGCATCTGGCCTTGCTTAGTGACTGCTTTCCTTTCTGTGAATGGAAAATAGTTTTGTTTCTTCACATGCCTTACTTTGTTGAAAACACATCTTAAATAACATAACAAAGCAACTCTAGAAATCAGATTATCCCCTTTCTTCAAGGTTTATTGTTTAGTGATTTTTTTTTTTAGAATTGTATCTGTAAAACTCTGTATTTATTGTCATATGTGGCTACTAAGTCTCTTCTTGGTTAGTTTAGTGGTCAGCTAATGATTGAACAAAAATATTAAAGTGCCTGGAACTACTAAGTTTCCCAGTCATTGCAGAGGGGCTCTGTGTGCATTTGTGGGCACACCTTCATAGGCAGTTGACAGCTCTGCCATAGTTTTCACTTCCTGCGTGCACAGAGTCTCAAAGTCAGACAGATATGAGAGCTTAGAACCTTCTCAGGTGTTTCATGGGAATGCTCCCAAACCTGGGCATATATGAGGTCTGATAGAGCCCCAGGAATGTGTCAGAGCTTTACAAAGTATTTCATGTACATTACATTTAAGCTTTTCCTTTAAGCTTTTTGGTTAGTCTATTGTTTGCCCCACTCTTATCCACCACCTCAGGCAGCTGTGATGTTAAACAGTTGCTGATGTTTGTTTTTTACAGATACCCAGAGGAAAAGGTTATTTGCACTTGGTAAGCTCAAAGTGAGGGCAAATAAAAGACTTGTGAGTGGGCTCTTCCAAGGAACCACTAAACAGGTCAAATAATGACAGTTCTCTGAAAATGGGTTTTGAAAGAACTCCATCACCATTCTGCACCACCAGTGGTTGCCAGGTTACTTTTTAAAATTTTTGTTTTGTTTTACCATGAATATAGGCTGTTGGTCTTCAGGGCCACCACAAAAATGGGGAAGATGGAAATTAAGCAAGGTAAAAATGCCGTTAAGCTTACTATTCTTAACTGAATTTATCCACTCTTCTTGACTAAACACGTCCTGGATTGCTGCAAATTTTTTGTTAATTTCTATGGTTCTGAAAAAGTTAATTGACCAATTTTAGTAATGTTCTCATTGCTTTTGTGGAGGAGAGAATTTTTAGAGGTCCTTAGTTTGCTATTTCCACTGTCATACTATTCTACTTACCATCTTTCTGTGAAATGTTTATTTAGGTGTACAGCTTGTAAATGGCTTTTTAAAAATCTCAATTGACAGTTTCGATTTTTATTAGAAAAAGTAAACCATGTGAATGTATTGTGCTCACAGTATAAAAACTAAATTGTATAATAAATACATAAAGTCAGATTTCAAAACAATGTTTAAAACAACGCTATTTAAATTGTTGCAATATAATTTGATGTCTGTTTTTGGGAAGATTTGAGGTAACTTCAATTGCTATTTATTGAGTGGCTACTGTGATTAAACAAACTCAAATAACTTACATTTTTATATGACTGTCCAGAGTAACATAGATTATAGATAACAATATCAGGATTCACTTTTGGGTCTGCCAAATAATCAAAACCAAAGCTATAATGCTTCTCAAATGCTTGTTCTTTTCCATAAGGGTAAAAATTTAAGAGCACAGTTAGTTAAAAGGGGCATGCAAGTTTATGAGAACAAATAATAGGAAGTTGTCTCTCTCAGTATTTCTAACCAGACAAAATTTTAAATTTAGAAGAAGAAAAATATATAATAACAGATAACATCTAGAAGAATAAAAATATGCTGAAGGATAGCCTGGAAAGAAGGGACAGCTGGAGAGTATGATAAGGAAGTCGAAGAGAAAGTAAATCTATTTTGACTAAAAAGAACAGATGGGACATGAGCAAAGACAAAAGGGGCCAGTGGGTAGGTGTCATCAGTTGTAGAGAAAGTAGCTGGAATCTGATCAATCGAAAATAACTTATTTACTGGACTCCTGGGCACTGTGTCAGATACAAAAAAAATGTAGAATAATTTTGGGGATGATAACGATGTACACAAGACAGATGGCACTAACTGATGCATTAATTTGGAAGGGAAAGGCTACAGACAGAGTTTAAGGCAATCCCCTTGTGAGCCAGCTTGCATTTCAATCTAGAATTTTTGTAGGACTAAAATGATACAGAGAAATCAATATAGTTGCTATTAAATCTAAAGTAAAGGACTTGTAATGGAATAAGATGTCAAATAACCTAATCTTTCCATTTTTGCTTTTGTGTAAATTAAAAGATGAAAGATTTATGAAAACACATTAACACATATATACACACTACAGACAGTGCTTTATATCATCCTCCCAAATTTAAATGAGACTATTAGGTAAGACTGGGCATGACTAATTCTGAATAGGTCTGACCACGTTAGACCTTAGAAGGCACTAGAAAACCTTTTTGTGTTGGAGGAAATGCAAGCAAGACATAAAATGTGAGAGAGAGAGAGAGAGAGAGAGAGAGAGCGAGCACATGGGTCATTTTCAAAGATAGACCATATGTTGGATCATAGGCAAAGTCTCTTAAAATTCAAGAAGATAGAAATCATATCAAGCATCTTCTCATATCACAGAGCATAAAACTAAAAATCAAACACATGGAAACTAAACAGCATGCTATTAAACAATGATTGGGTTACCAGAGTGATCAAGGGAGAAATAAAAAACATCATGGCAACAAATGATAATGAAAACACAACAATCCAAAATCAATGGAACACAGTGAAAGCAGTCTTGAGAGGGAAGTTCATAGCTCTAGAAGCCTATTGCAAAAAAACAAACAATGGTAATAAACTACCTAACCCTACAACTCAAAAAGATAGAAAGAAAGCAACAAGAAAATCCCAGTGTAAGCAGAAGGAAGAAAATAGTAAAGATCAGAGCAGAGATAAATGACATAGGGATCAAAGAAACAATACAAAAGATAAACAAAACCAAGAGCTGATTCTTTCAAAGGATAAACAAGATTGATGAACCTGTAGCTAGGTTCACCAAGAAGCAAAGAGAGAGTATTCAAATAAAATAAAAAATTAAAGAGGTGAAATAACAGACCCCACCAAAATACAAAGGATTGTTAAAAAAAATTACTATGAACAACTCTATTCCAACAAACTGGACAACCTGGAGGAAATGGACATATTCCTAGAAAAATATAACCTTTCAAAACACAATCAAGAAGAATCTGAACATCTCAACAGACCAATAACTATAAAAGAAATTGAAGGAGTCATCAAAAAGCTTCCAGTAAACAAAAGCCCAGGCCAGACAGCTACACAGGGGAGTTTTATCAAACATTCAAGGAAGAATTAAAACTTATCCTCCTCACACTATTCCAAAAAATTAAGACTAAGGGACACTTCCAAGCACCTTCTATAAAGCCAGCATCACCCTAATACCAAAACCAGATAAAGACAATACAATGAAAGAAAATTTCAGGCCAATATCCCTCATGATCATAGACGCCAAAATCCTCAACAGAATTCTAGCAAATCGGATCCAGCAGTACATCAGAAAGATCATACACCATGACCAAGTAGGATTTATCCCAGGAATGCAAGGATGATACAATATACGCAAAAAAAATGATGCATAAACAAATTCAGAGATAAAAATCCCATAGTAATATCAATTGATGCAGAAAAAGCATTTGACAAAATCCAATACCCTTTCTTGATAAAAACTGTCAACATAATAAAAGCCATATATGATAAACCCACAGCTAACATCATACTCAATGAGCAAAAACTAAAAGCATTTCCCCCAAGAACAGGAACAAGGCAGGGATGCCCACTCTGACTACTCTTGTTTGAGATAGTTCTGGAAGTATTAGCCATTGCAATTAGATAAGAAGAAATAAAAGGCATCCAAATTGAAAAAGAAGAAGTAAAGCTGTCCTTATTTGCAGATGACATGATGCTGTACATAAAAAACCCAAAAGACTCCATCAAAAAACTAACAGACTTAATAAATGAATTTGGCAATGTAGCAGGATACAAAATTAAGGCCCAGAAATCTATGGCATTTCTATACACTAATAGTGAAATTACAGAAAGAGACTAAAAAGCAATCCCATTTACCATCGCACACAAAAAAATAAGATACCTAGGAATAAACTTAACGAAGGTAGTAAAAGACCTATATACAGAAAACTATAGGACACTGACAAAAGAGATAGAGGAAGACATAAACAGATGGAAGAGCATACCATGCTCATGGACTGGGAGAATCAACATCATTAAAATGTCCATACTACACAAAGCAATCTATAGATTCAATGCACTACCTATTAAAATACCAACAACATATTTCACAGACCCAGAAAGAACTCTCCAAAGATTCATCTGGAATAAAAAAAAGACCCCAGATAGTCACAGCAATCCTGAGAAAGAAGAATAAAGTAGGTGGGATCTCAATACCAGATTTCAAACTGTATTACAAAGCAACTGTTCTCAAAACAGCCTGGTACTGCCACAAGAACAGACACAGACCAATGAAATAGAATAGAGAATCCAGATATTGACCCAAACCACTATGCTCAATTAATATTTGACAAAGGAGGCATGAACATTCAATGAAGTCAAGACAGTCTCTTCAATAAATGATGTTGGCAAAATTGGACAGATACATGCAAAAAAATGAAAGTAGACTACCATCTTGCACCATACACAAAAATAAACTCCAAATGGATACAGGATTTAAACATAAGACAGGAAACCATAAAAATACTATAGGAATCCACAGGCAGCACAATCTCAGACATATGCTGAACGAATTTCTTCACTGATACTGCTCCCAGGGCAATGGAAGCTAATGAGAAAATAAACATTGGGACTACATCAAGATAAAAATCTTTTTTTTTTGTATTTATTTAATTATTTATTTAATTATTTATTTATTTATTTATTTATTATTAATTTTTTATACATATCTCCCCATTGCCCCCACTCCCTCCCAGGCATGCCCCAACCCCCCAGTGTCTATGTTCATTGGTTTTGCTTATATGCATGCATACAAGTCCTTTGATTGATCTCTTATTTACCTCACCTAACTTTAATCTTCCTGCTGTAATTTCACAGTCTATTAGAAGCTTTACTGTCTCTGTATCTATCCTTTTGTTCATCAGTTTATAATGTTCTTTATTATCCCCCAATGAGTGTGATCATGTGATGCTTCTCCTTCATTGGCTGGCTTATTTCACTAAGCATAAGGCTCTCCAGTTCCAACCAGGTTGCTGAAAATGGTAATAATTCCTTCTTTTTAATGGCAGCATAGAATTCCATTGTGTAGATGTACCACAGTTTTCTGATCCGTTCATCTGCTGACGGGCACCTAGGCTGTTTCCAAATTGTGGCTATTGTAAATTGTGCTGCTATGAACATAGGGGTACATAAATCCTTTCTGATTGGTGTTTGTGATTTCGTAGGATAAATTCCTAAGAGTGGGATTACAGGGTCAAATGGAAGATCCATTTTTAGTTTTTTAAGAAAACTCAATACTGTTCTCCACAGTGGCTGCACCAGTCTGCATTCCCACCAACAGTGCACAAGGGTCCCTTTTTCTCTGCATCCTCGCCAACACTTGTCGTTTGTTGATTTGTTGATGATTGCCATTCTGACCGGTGTAAGATGGTTTCGCATTGTCGTTTTGATTTGCATCTCTTGGATGATTAGTGACTTTGAACATGTTTTCATGTGTCTCTTGGCCTTCCTTCTGTCTTCTTTCAAAAAGGTTCTATTTAGGTCCGTTGCCCATTTTTTATTGGATCGTTTATCTTCCTTTTATTAAGTTGTATAAGTTGGCTGTAGATTTTGGAGATTAAACCTTTATCAGTGATATCATTTGCAAATATGTTCTCCCATATAGTGGTCTTTCTTGTTGTTTTGTTGATGGTTTCTTTTGCTGTGCAAAAGCTTTTTATTTTGATGTAGTCCCATTTGTTTATTTTTTCTTTAGCTTCCATTGCCTTTGGAGCAGTATCAGTGAAGAAGTTCTTTCGGCGTATATCTGAGATTGTACTGCCTGTGGATTCCTCAAGTATTTTTATGGTTTCCCTTCTAATGTTTAAGTCCTGTATCCATTTTGAGTTTATTTTTGTATTTGGTGTAAGTTGGTGGTTCAGTTTCAATTTTTTGCATGTATCTGTCCAATTTTCCCAACACCATTTATTGAAGAGGCTATCTTGGCTCCATTGAATGTTCATGCCTCCTTTGTCAAATATTAATTGAGCATAGTGGTTTGGGTGGATATCTGGGTTCTCTATTCTATTCCATTGGTCTATATGTCTGTTCTTGTGCCAGTACCAGGCTGTTTTGAGAACAGTTGCTTTGTAGTATAGCTTGAAGTCTGGTATTGAGATCCCACCTACTTTATTCTTTTTTCTCAGAATTGCTGTAGCTATCCGTGGTCTTTTTTTGTTCCAGATGAATCTATGAAGAATTCTTTGTAGGTCTGTGAAATATGTCGTTGGTATTTTAATGGTAGTGCGTTGAATCTGTAGATTGCTTTGGGTAGTATGGACATTTTAATGATGATGATTCTCCCAATCCATGAGCATGGTATGCTCTTCCATCTGTTAACATCTTCCTCTATCTCTTTTTTCAGTGTCTTGTAGTTTTCTGCATAAAGGTCTTTTACCTCTTTAGTTAGGTTTATTCCTAGGTATCTTAATTTTTTTGGTGCGATGGTAAATGGGATTGCTTTTTTAGTTTCTCTTTCTATAATTTCACTATTAGTGTATAGAAATGCCACAGACTTCTTAGCATTAATTTTGTATCCTGCTACATTGCCAAATTCATTAATTAAGTCAATTAGTTTTGGAATGGAGTCCTTTGGGTTTTTTATGTACAATATCATGTTATCTGCAAATAAGGATAGCTTTACTTCTTCTTTTCCAATTTGGATGCCTTTTATTTCTTCTTCTTGTCTAATTGCAATGGCTAATACTTCCAGTACTATGTCGAACAGGAGAGGTGAGAGTGGGCATCCCTGTCTTGTTCCTGTTCTTAGGGGAAATGGTTTTAGTTTTTGCCCATTGAGTATGATGTTAGCTGTGGGTTTATCATATATGGCTTTTATGATGTTGAAGTATGATCCTTCTATTCCCACTTTGCTGAGAGTTTTTATCAAGAAAGGGTGTTGGATTTTGTCAAATGCTTTTTCTGCATCAATTGATATGACTATGTGATTCTTATCTCTCAATTTGTTTATGTGATGCATCACATTTATTGATTTGCGGATATTGAACCATCCCTGCATTCCTGGGATGAATCCTGCTTGGTCATGGTGTATGATCTTTCTGATGTACTGCTGGATCTGGTTTGCTAGAATTTTGTTGAGGATTTTGGCATCTATGTTCATGAGAGATATTGGCCTATAATTCTCTTTCATTGTGTTGTCTTTATCTGGTTTTGGTATTAGGGTGATGCTGGCTTCATAGAAGGTGTTTGGAAGTGTTCCTTCTTCTTGAATGTTTTTGAATAGTCTGAGGAGGATAGGTTTTAATTCTTCCTTGAATGTTTGGTAAAACTCTCCTGTGTAGCCATCTGGACCCGGGCTTTTATTTGCTGGAAGCTTTTTGATGACTGCTTCAATTTCTTTCATAATTACTGGACTATTGAGATGTTTGGTTTCCTCTTCATTGAGTTTTGGGAGGTTATATGTTTCTAGGAAAATGTCCATTTCTTGCAGTTTGTCCACTTTGTTGGAGTAGAGTTGTTCATAATATTTTTTTAACAATCCTTTGTATTTCCACAGGGTCTGTTGTTATTTCTCCTCTTTCATTTCTGATTTTGTTTATTTGGGTCTTCTCTCTTTGCTTCTTGGTGAGCCTGGCTAGGGATCCATCAATCTTGTTTATCCTTTCAAAGAACCAGCTCTTTGTTTTGTCGATCTTTTGAATTGTTTCTTTGGTCTCCAAGTTGTTTATCTCTGCCCTGATCTTCACTATTTCCTTCCTTCTGAGTACACTGGGCTTTTCTTGTTGCTCTCATTCTAGCTCTTTGAGTTGTAGGTTTAGGTAATTTATTACCATTGTTTCCTGTTTTTTTGCAGTAGGCTTGTAGGGCTATGGACTTCCCTCTCAAGACTGCTTTCACTGTGTCCCATAAATTTTGTATTGTTGTGTTGTCATTGTCATTTTTTGCCATGATGTTTTTTATTTCTTCCTTGATCTCTGTTTACCCAGTCGTTGTTTAATAGCATGCTGTTTAGTCTCCATGTGTTTGATTTCTTTCTATTGTTTTTATTATAGTTGATTTCCAGTTTTATGCCACTGTGGTCTGAGAAAATGCTTGATATGATTTCTATCTTCTTGAATTTGAAGAGACTTTTCTTATGACCCAACATATGATCTATCTTTGAAAATGACCCATGTGCACTGGAGAAGAATGTATATTCTGTGGCTTTGGGGTGAAATGTTCTGAAGATGTCAATTAATTCCATCTGTTCTAATGAGTCATTTAGGATTGATGTTTCTTTGCTGATTTTTTGTTTAGAGGATTTGTCCAATGGTGACAGTGGGGTATTAAAGTCTCCTACTATGATTGTATTGCTGTCAATCTCTCCCTTAATATCCTCCAAGAGTTTTTTTATGTATTTAGGTGCTCCTATATTGGGTGCATATATGTTTACCAGAGTTATTTCTTCTTGTTGGATTGTTGCCTTTAGTATTATGAAGTGTCCTTCTTTATCTCTTGTTATGTCCTTCACTTTGAGATCTAATTTGTCAGATATAAGTATTGCAACCCCAGCTTTTTTTTCATCTCCATTTGCCTGAAATACCATGTTCCATCCCCTTCACCCTCAATCTGTGTGCATCTCTTTTCCTAAGGTGGGTTTCTTGAAGACAGCAGATATATGGATCATGTTTTCTTATCCAATCGGTTACCCTATGTCTTTTCATTGGAGCATTTAATCCGTTTACATATAAAGTTATTATTGATAAGTACTTATCTGTTGCCATTTTTAGTCCTTACCCCCGAGTTCCTTCTTCGCTTCCTCTTTCTTTTTATTACAGCAGACCTTTTAACATTTCTTGCATTGCTGGTTTGGTGGTAATATATTCCCTTAGTCCTTTTTTGTCTGTGAAGCTTTTGATTTCACCTTCAATTTTGATTGAGAGTCTTGCAGGGTACAGTATTTTTGGATTCAGGCCCTTCCTTTGCATGACTTTGTATATTTCATTCCATTCCCTTCTGGCCTGACGAGTTTCTGTTGAGAAGTCAGTAGCTAGTCTTATGGGGGTTCTTCTGTTTCTCTCTGGCTGCTTTTAAGATTCTTACTTTGTCATCGGTGTTTGCCAATTTAATTATAATGTGCCTCGGTGTCGATTTGTTGGGGTTCATTTTGTTTGGGACTCTGTGAGCTTCTTGGATTTGTGTGGGTTTTTTCTTCTCTATATTGGGGAAATTTTCTGTCATTATTTCTTCAAACACATTCTCTAATCCTTGTTCAGTTTCCACTCTTTCTGGAACCCCAATTATGCGGATGTTGTTTTGTTTCATGTTATCCCAAAGTTCCCTTAGACTCTCCTCTTGCTTATTAACTTTTTTTTCTAGAAGCTGCTGTACTTGGGTATTTTTTCCTACCGTGTCTTCTAGCTCACTGATGCGGTCCTCTGCTTCTTCTAGTCTGCTTTTGATGCTTTCTATTGAGTTTTTTAAAGCAGTGATGTCATTTTTTATTTCTTTGTGCATTTCTTCATGCTTCTTCTTCATTTCCTCTTGGCTCTTACTCATATTGTCAAATTTGTCTTCCATTCTTTTCAACCACATTATGATCATTTCTCTGAACTCTTTCTCTGGTAGGCTTATTCCTGGTTCTATTTCATTTACTTCCTTTTCTGGTGAAACCTGCCTTTCTGTCTTATGTGGGCTGTTTCTTTTTCTGCCCATGGTCTTTCTTCTCCAGGTGGTCTGGTTATGTAGTTCTCTCTCCTACGTTGATTGAAAGGCACAAACTAGAGCACGACCAGGTACAGCACACAAGGCACTGTCCGTGTGCTCTGTGGATCTCTGGTTCCGCCGCGTGTCTGCGCCGATTGGAGAGCAGAGTTCTGGGTCCCCGGGTCCCTGGCTGCTCAATGGGTGCCCAGCTGAAAGCTTCAGACCGTCGCAGACATCCACCTCCCACTGCAAGATGGCTCGGGCTCCGCATTCGCACTGGTGGCTCTGGCCGACAAAAGCCCCGCGGCAGTGGGGCTGCCTAGCCGGGAGAGCCCCTTCCAGCAGTTCTCCGCCTTCTCCTCAGCTTTTTGCAGCTCCTCTGGGTCTCTGTGAGCCCCTCTCTTTCCCTCTGCTTATAGAACTTCCACTCAGCCAGCTTTCCTGTGGTTCTGGATGATGTCCGTTCTCTCTTTTAGTTGTAGTTTTGAAATTGTTGTGCGAGGCAGCAGGGTAGGTGTTTACCTATGCCGCCATCTTGGATTCCCCCCAAGATAAAAATCTTTTGCATAGCAAAAGAAACCATCAACAAAACAATAAGAAAGCCCACTGTATGGGGAAACATATTTGCAAACGTTATCACTGATAAAGGTTTAATCTCCAATATCTATAGGCAATTTATACAACTGAATAAAAGGAAGATAAATGATCCAATTAAAAAAATGGGCAACGGACCTAAATAGAATTTTTTTGAAAGAAGACAGAAGGAAGGCCAAGAGACACATGAAAACATTCTCAAAGTCATTAATTATCTAAGAGATGCAAATCAAAACAACAATGCGATGCCATCTCTCACCTGTCAGAATGGCAATCATCAACAAATCAACAAATGACAAATGTTGGCGAGGATGGGAAGAAAAAGGAACCCTCGTGCACTGCTGGTGGGAATGCAGACTGGTGCAGCCACTGTGGGGAACAGTATGGAGTTTCCTCAGAAAGCTAAAAATGGAACTCCCATTTGACCCAGTAATCCCACTCCTAGGATTATATCCTAAGAAACTAGAAATAGCAATCAGAAAGGATATATGTACCCCTATGTTCATAGTAGCACAATTTACAATAGCTAAAATTTGGAAACAGCCTAGATGCCCGTCAGCAGATGAGTGGATCAGAAAACTGTGGTACATCTACACAATTGAATACTATGCTGCCATAAAAAAGAAGGAATTCTTACCATTTGCAGCAACCTGGATGGAACTGGAAAGCATTATGCTAAGTGAAATAAGCCAGTCAATGAAAGAAAAATGCTACATGATCTCACTCATTTATGGATAATAAAGAACATTATAAACCAATGAACAATAAAATAGATACAGAGGCAGTAAAGCACCAAAACGATTGTCAAACTAAAGTGGGAAAGTTAGGGAGGGGGGGGTAAATAAGAGATCAACTGAAGGACTTGTATGCATGCATATAAGCACCAATGGACACAAGACACGGGGGGGGGAAGGGGAGTAGGGCATGCATGGGAGTTAGGGAATGGGGGGGAGTAATAGGAAGCTATGTACACATATAACACATTAATCAAAAATAATAAAATAATAAAAAATAAAAAGTGCCTGAAGACATTTAACAATGTACCGAAGATGGACCTCCATTTGTGAAAGTGTAAGTTAAGGTTAATTGGTGCTAGTAGACATAGAACCCAATTCAGAGGCCTGAGGAGGAAATTAGTTTTCTGAGTATCCCCTTGATATGCAACAGTTTCATATGTGCCTTCATTTATTCTAAGGTATCTGTTATCTTCTGTAACAAAAATAACAACTGCCATGAACTACCCTATACTTTAAACTCTTTACATGCATTATCTCATCAAATCCTCACAACTAAAATATGTGGATGTTGTTATCCCTATTTTATAAATGATAAAAATGATATTCAAACATGTTAAGTAACTTGCCCAAGTTCAGATAGTACGTGGAAGATAGTAATTCATATCCTAATATGTATTATGTTGCATTTACCCTGAGGAAGGCACATTTTAGATGCTAGGGATATTTGGCAGTGCTTATCTTGAGATGCATATAGACTAGTCAGGAACAGCCAAAAAACAAAGGACAGTTGTGATACAAGAAGATATTTGTTTTAACAAATATATACTAAGTGAATGAGTAAAGAATTACATAGTTTTTGTCTGGGGATGTGAGAGACCATTTGAGCACAGACTTTATGGATCAGCTGTTGTTTCTTAGATTATAAAGACAGATATGGAATTCCAATATGTACAAAGTAGTGCATATAAAGACCCAGAAGCAGGAAAAAGTTTAAATTACTTAGGAAACTCCAAGAAGTCCGAAAGACTGAAGTATAAAATGTAGAGGTATAGTAGGAGATGATGCTTAAGAGAAAAGCAGTATATATGAGGTTAAAGAATTTAGATTTCATCCTGTAGAAATTGGGAAATTGTTAGTCAGTCCTGTGAACAGTTCAATAAAAGATACATGTTATTATATCATTGGATCCATAAAGCTATAAAAATTCAAGGACTGGAGATTTTAAGGGAGGTGGTGGGAATACAGCAGCTCTAGACAGACCTGGGTCCAATGTACCAAAGACTGCATCAGGGGTGAGGACACTTTACATATTACTGCCTTGACTAGTGATTTCATTTATGTATGTGTTCATCCAATATGTGTATGCATGCCAGCAGCCTTAGCCTTGGTAGCAGATATTTCAATAGCAGTATCCAACATAATGGTGGGTGGCTTTTGAAATGACTTGGCTCACCTGGAAACTGACTTCAAGTACGACATTGGGACCTGTGTAGAGATTTGTAGAATAGCAGTCAAGTACTACTTAGAAAATGCTCGTAGTGAGTAGTACCTGGGGAGCAGGAACCAGCTTAAGGATAAATCCCCCAAACCTCTAGGCAGTGAGTTTGTTCACCAGATCTCAAAAAACCAGGCATAATTAAAACCTCGAGAGACAGGGATTCTGCAGGGAATTCCACATTTTCTTATACAGCCAACAGAGAGCAGCATCTAGGAGGAGGTAAGCAGAACGAAACCAATTACATATACCCAAGAAGAACTGAACAGACTCCCTGGTTTATAGAATTGAGATGCTTCCTCCAAATGAGATAGAGACAAAAAGATGTGAAGCAGAGGCTCATGTCATGTATATGTTTGTATGTAGATGTAGATGTTCACATAGTAAATGGAGATCATTTCCTTTCTGCCAGTAATTAGCTATGTGGCCATAAACAAGCTTTTTCCTTACCCTGAGATTCAGCTTTCTCACCTATAACATGAAGGCTGGTTTGATGACTTTGAAGGTCTCTTCCAGCTATAATGTTTTATTAGGATTCCAGATGGTTACTAGAGAAGATAAAATTCTGTGTTAATTTATAATTATGTTGTATAAATGATACATTATCTTTTCTTCCTCTTAGGAACTGTCATATGAAAATGACCCAACAAATGCAGAGTTTACATCTTTCTCAGTCAAAAAAACATAGTGCCCCATCATCTCCCAATGCTGCCAAACGCCTGTATAGGAACCTCTCTGAGAAACTGAAGGGAAGCCACTCTTCGTTTGATGAGGCCTACTTTAGAGCAAGGACTGACCGGCTAAGTCTCAGAAAGACCTCGGTGGTAAGAAAATTCTTTATATTCTTGCCTCGGTTTGATTTATGCAATTGTGTCTAGATTTCAGGGAATGTTAATATGATCCACATTTACCTCAGAACTTCATGTTTACAATGTTAGAGATGCTGGGTATCAGATAAGACAGGAGCTGCACATATCTATGTTGTTAGCTGAAGTATGAGTTACTGTGAGATGTCCCCTTTCTCTTTCTTAATTTTCCCCCTTTTCCATTCTCTAACATACCAAAAGCAGCAAACAGGAGTATGAGATTAAATAGCTTTATTGCTCATTTAAATATTGAATGATCAATAAACAATTTTATTTATTTATAATGTATACTCCCTATGTTTTCCAATGGCATTCGAGACAGAATTCAAGCAAAAAAAAATGTATATGCATTATATAATGGGAAATAAGACAGAAAAAGATAGAGGGAGACAGTGAGAAAATAAAGAGAAAGAAAGATGGAGAGCAGAAGTGAAGGTGAAAGGATAAAGAAAATAGAAAAAGAAACTGGTGGGGATGGAAAGAAGTAGATATACCAAAAATCTAGGCAAATATAGTACCTAAATTTTATCATTACATTTATCTCTGAATACCTATACAGTCATAGCAGGAAGGGAAACAATGGTTATAGCATCTCATTAGCTGATAGCTAAAAGTAAATCAGTCTATAAGGAGACTTTAATATTTTTCTGTTGCTAAATTCTCTGGCTTTTATAACTGTCATGGTGAATTATGTAATGGAGAATAAAAAATAGTATTGGTGATGTTACAAACATTCTCATGTAGTAGTTTCTTATATTGGTCCTCAGTAAAAGCTGAGGGTAAAACATTAACATGCTCAGCAAGGGTATTTCTGCAGGGGGTAATGGCACCATTTGTTTGAGTTTAAAACAGAAATGAGCCCTAGCCTTTCCAGAGAGAAGCATACTAGAGTTTGCCAGCAAAAGCATGGGGGAGGAAATGACTTAAGAGTGAGAGCAAATATGGCACATGAGAAATGAGACATACTAAGAATCACAAATGCACAACTGTGGACAGGACAGCATTTTAACTTTGTACTTATTTGTTTTCCCATTTGAAACTCATCTTCTGGGAGGGCTTGGTTGTGGCTGAGGTATGGCCTAAGTCTCAGAGGCTCTTCAGTTTGGTAGATTGTTGACAAAACCCTTTTCCATTCAGCAGATAGTCCTGAGAACTGCATACAAAATAATTCTATTCCCTGGGTGCCCACTGTCAAAACGAGCATTTGCATAATTGCTTTGTATTTTCTTCAGTCATGTGTTATGTACTCAGCTAAGCAGACCTGCAGTCTTTGATAGGGAGAATCATTTTTTGAGACTAAAAATAAAACCTGCCAATCTAAATACTTAGTCCTTACACATTTTAGTTACATGACTCCTATGCTAGGTTAAGACCAATGATACTTCAGTATTTTAAAGACCGAGCTACCCTTGGAAAAGATACCAGATAGATATGTAAATGTGAATGGGTCGCTCTTCTCCCATGAGCTACAGAAATATGTATCTGAAAGAACTTTTCAAAGGAACCATGTTGTTGTTATGGGTATTGTATTAAACTTTTGATTCTCTATGGTTCCAAAACAGTTTGCCACCCAGCCCTGGAAACCCTCCTTGGATACCTCTTATTTTGAGCCACCCTCCCCTGACGGCTCAGAAATGCCAGTTGTTCATGGTTGGAGCTATGGGTTGAGAAAGAGTAGAGGGTAGTACAAAGTAGTGTCTAAGTTGGGGAACCAGCCTGCAGGCAGTGTGGAGCTATTAGAGATTATAAACAGGGAATGAACATGTCATGTAAATTTTAGAAAGATTACTACTCTTGTATCAGTGATGAGTTGGAGGAGACTAAGACTGCAACAGGCAGGTTATTACCATGGTCCACGCAAGGGATGATGATGGTCTGAACAATAGTAGAGATATAGGGTAGAAAGAGAGGCGCTGAGATTGAGACAGAGAAAGTGTATTCTCAATTCCAAGCTAGTCACAATTTAACTACCATTGCTATGTTCTCGCTGCCAGCATTTCCCAAACTGGATTCTGTATAACATTATTCCAGGAGCAGTTCAAACAAATGCAATTAAAAATACATCCTATGAACAAATACTGAAACATGTCATATTTCCCACCTACTGGGGAGTCATAATCGTATGTTAAAATTATTAAAGGCCCTGAGAGGTCTTAGAGTAAAATAATGGGGTAACTTGGCTTAATCCAATGTTTACCAAATTTATTTGATCACATGCTCCTTTTTTCATAGAACACTTTTTAAGGGTCTATCAAACAAGTGTTCCACTGAAGACTGGGTTGAGAAAGCTGATGTTTGCTCTTAGCTGTAGACTATCCATGCTCTACTGTGTTGCGTCAGTGCATCTAAATGTACATGTCTTTTCAATGTTCCTAAGAAATGATGGAAGGAAGATCCAACACAGTGTTAACATTGGAGACCTTGGGATAAATTAAAATTATATAACTTACAAGTGGGAATGCAGTTACTGAAGCAGTCCCAAAATTCAAGACAGTTAAGCTACTAAGATACACTAGGCTATGAAATTGTATTAACCTGCTTTTGTTCTTCTTTAGAACTTACAAGGCAACGAAGCCATGTTTGAAGCAGTCGAACAGCAAGACATGGATACTGTGCAGATCCTTCTGTATCAGTACACAGCAGAAGAACTAGATCTCAATACTCCTAACAGTGAGGGGTTGACGCCTCTGGATATTGCCATCATGACCAACAATGTGCCCATTGCTAGGATTCTCCTGAGGACAGGAGCTAGAGAAAGTCCACACTGTAAGTAAACCTGAATATTACAACATGTTCTTTTTTATTTAGTTATTTATTTTTTAAATATATTTTATTGATCTTTCACAGAGAGGAAGGGAGAGAGATAGAAAGCTAGAAACATTGATGAGAGAGAGACATCAATCAGCTGCCTCCTGCACGCCCCACACTGGGGATATGCCCGCAACCAAGGTACATGCCCTTGACCAGAATCGAACCTGGAACCCTTCAGTCCGCAGGCCAATGCTCTATCCACTGAGCCAAACCGGTTTCGGCTACAACATGTTCTTTTAAGGCTAGACCCCACTGAAATAGCCATTACTGACCTTTGGAGTACAAATGATTGACTAAGCATAGGTTCCGAAATACTTTCCATGTTTCTATGGACTTGCATGCAACTATTGATCAGTCTAGGCATCAGATTACATTCTAAATAGAATACACTGAATGATATTGAAAAAGAACCTCAAGGAATCATCCTCATAAAAATATAACTAAATGTGAAATACTCCAAGTGAGGCTATAGAACAGGAAATATGCATAGAAAAAGAGTATGTGTATGATACTGTCTTTATGTTTATAATCAGTATGCTGGCTTCACTGATTCATTCAACACACTGAGGACGGCACTGTTCTAGATACTAAGATTGCAATGGTGAGAAAGACAAAAATCTCTATTCTCATAGAACTTCCATAATTAGTACAGGGGGACGGGACTTCTAATAAGCAATTAAAAAGCTAAATTAAAATATAAACTCAGTGATAAATACTATGAAGAAAATAAAATGAATGAGTGACTAAAAGTTGATGGAGTGGGAACTATTTTAAATAGGGTTGGTCAAGAAAAGCTTCTCTGATGGAATGACATTTGAGCCTAGTCCTGGACAACATCAAAAAATGAAGTGAGGGGTCAAATTCCAGGTAGACTGAATGTCAAATAGAAGATGCAGAGTCAGGCAGGAATGAGATTGCCATATTTGAAGAACAAGAAGGCTGATGTGGCTAAAGCAAAAACAAACATAGAAGAGGTGGATTGCTGAGGAAGAAGTCACCAGAACTAGATCATTCAGGCCATGGTGAGATACTTCACTTTGATTGTGTGATGAGACAATGGGGCAGTTGAATGATACAGTCTGCTTTACATTTTCAAAGGTCACTACAGTGCTCTGTAGAGAATAGAGAATGTTGAGGTAATTATGAAGAGCAGTTAGGAGTTTAGTTTTAGTGGTCCAGTTGTTTGACTAGCATGCTAATGACACTGATGGTAAGCAGGGGTGGAATTCTGGATGTATTTCTTAACGGCTTTATTCAAATATAATTCACATGCCATACAATTCACTGATTTTTAGTATATGCACAGAATTGTGAAACTTGTCATCAACATCCCCAACCCCTCAAAAAAACAAAACCATTAGTTATCACCTTAACCTCTCATTGCTCCCAGCCCTGGACAACCAATCTACTTTCGCCTATTCTGGGCATTTTATATCAATGAAATCATATAATATGTGGTCTTTTGTGATTGACTTCTTTCTGGAGTCAAACTGAAGATATTGGCCAAAGGAAGTTGCTCTGGGGCCAATGGTAGACCCTGCCCAGGAGTGGATGGGATAAAATCACACAACCCTACCCCTTTGCCAGGCACTATTCTGAGCACTTTATGTGTATTCACTCCTTTAATCCTCGCAGCAACATTCTGGGGTAGGCACTCACATTCCCCTTGGTACAAACTCTCTGACACAGTGACCACAATGGCTCTGAGCCACAGTTTTTATGTTTCCTAAAAGAAAAAAGTAAACTCATCAAACTGTTAGTTTCACTAATACTGATTCACTTACTTCCAAGTGGTAAGACCCAGAGGCTGAAAGAGAAGCAAGCAAATATGTAATTAGAGGTCACGTCTCTGGCTCTAAATTTCATAAACCCCTGCCACCCAAAGACTAGGTCCAGAGACAGATCCCTGTATCAGAAAACGCTTTATTTTAAAAATGCTAAGCTCACCACATCCATGTCAAAGAGTGTGAGGGTTTGGGTTCCACAGGATTGAGGCTCTTCATCTTCAGTAAGAGCGCATCATCAAAGTGCTGCTTCCTTTTAGTGGACTGGAGAATTTGCAGGGATGGGCAAATAAGGATCGAAGAAATCAAAAGGGCTTATTTGTTACCTTCCAGTTCATATTGCAATAACGTCTGACCCGAAGATCCAGTGAGAGAGCAGTGGAGGAAGAATCAGAGGGTCTGAACATAGAGAATGCAGACTGAGCCCCATTCTGAAGGAACAAGGAGACCATTCATTCAGATGTTGCTTGCACTGGGCTGGATGAAATATTAGTCCTACTTACCTAAGACGCTACAAAGAATTCTCCATTTTCATTAAACTAGTAAGACTCCCAACTCTCCCCAAGCCTCTTTGTGCATAATTAAATCTCTATAAAAGAATCCAAGTACTAAATATCTTGTTAAATCAAAAGAAATGTGTTCAAAGATCCCTGTTTTTTTTTTTTTTACTCACTCCCTTGAGAATGATAACCACAAAGTTGGAAAGGACAGTGGGAGATCAACCCAGGTTTTAGCCTCTGGGAAATACGACACCTAAGTCATCTTGGCCACCCAACAAGTCATAGACATAGTGGTATAGACTCTCACAGGTGTAAAAACAGCAAAGAAATCTTGTCTGAGTATCTATGAAGTCTCCACATATATATCTCCACTTTGCACTCTAGCCCTTTAGGATAGTGTTATTAACTCCATTTCAAAGAGGGAATTTTTATGCTGAAAGGCTAAATGACTGACTCAAGGATACCTTTATGCAAATTTACTGCCTTTCCAAACAACGGAAAGCTGTGGCCATTGGACCCTACATCTCTCCGAGTGAGCTAAAATACTGTTCTATGCACTAAGGTGCATTCCTGTGAGAAAGAGGCAGGATAAAAGAAGACAGCCTGTTTCCAGGAATTTCTAATTCATTTCATATACCAAATACAAAAGAAAGTGCTATTGTGCATGAGTATGAAACTGCCCAGAAGAAAAACCAGTTTGCCAGCCAGAATCAAATAAGCAAATACCTGCTACAAATTGTTTCCCAGTAACTACAGAGACGGGGTATAAGAGAAGAAAAATAAAAATGAAGTTCCTAGCCGAAACCGGTTTGGCCTGCAGAATGAAGGGTCCCAGGTTTGATTCCGGTTGTGGGCACATCCCCAGTAGGAGGTATGCAAAAAGCAGCTGATAGATGTTTCTCTCTCATCAATGTTTCTAACTCTCTATTCCTCTCCCTTCCTCTCTGTAAAAAAAAATCAATAAAATAAAGTTCCTAGAGTGTCTTACATATTTCAAAAAATGTTTTTGCTGGCTAAAATGAGGAAACTCCCATTTCAATGAGAAAACTGGAATAAGATAAGTCAAATAGTTCACCCAATGCTAGAAAACTATTAAGTGGTGAAGGTATGATTTGAAGCCAAGTCTTTAGGTATTCAGTTCTTTGGTATTTGTGGAAAAGCTTAACACTCTTGTTATCACACCATAGATGCTCAATCCCTTCCTTCCCTGATCCTCCATCTGTTCTTCTTCTAATGCTTGTCAAGTATTTCAAAGCAGAGTACAGGGTTTTTAACTAGGGTTACTTTTCTGTCTTCTCCCCCTGTGTGTATCCTTCTGAAAACTAGCCCAGTACTCTTTCTACTATGCCAATCAAACCAGCACAACTCAGAAGAAAGTCCTCTGTAATTCTCCCCATTTTATAACAGGAATCACAAGGACTGAGAGGAGTTTAGGAACTTGTCTTTAGTGCCTCAATCACAGAACTATAGAGAGGTGTTCTTTATAAACATGACTTGAAACTCAACCATGTACATTTTTTTATTCACAGGGAAAGTTCTAGAAGTGGCCACCCAAACTTGTACACTGCCAAGGTTAAATGTATTTAGAACTCCCACCTGCTTATTAGATGACTCTACTATCTTTACTCGGTGACTCTTTTCTGTTTGTCTTACCTTTAGGCAAGCAGCACAAAGTAATACTTAATCCTTTTAGAAGAAAACTTCAGTCATATTATAACATCCCAAGTGTGCTGAGTTCAGGACACAGAATCTGAAAGGGCTGGAGTTAGGAAAGCTAATGTGCAGATCTTCTTCAGGATACCTGTGCCTTTGATAATTCATCCATTCAGTGTCCATGACTACTCATGTTCAACTGAACAGCGGTATCTGAGAAAGACTTGTCTCTGCATGAGAAAATCCCTAGTCGTAAACCCACCCTTATCCTAACTCATACCCTCAAATCACAGTCCAACAGTCTCCAGAGGAATTTGCTGAAACATCAATGAGGTCCTAGCCTTTCTGAGACTGCTATTTATTTGGCATCATGTAGGCTCTGTAAATAATTAATCACAATGAAGCCAGGTGTTATCTTTTGGCATATCTACCATGTGCAAATCCCATCACTCACATGGATTTTTGTTGCACCTTTTAATCCCAGTACCTGGCACATAGTAGGTATTCAGAAATTTTTGGTTGTAATTTTAAGCCCTGTCCTATGCTGCTAGGAAGTACAGGTATCAAATTTTAGCACATACAAATACACTGTGTGTGATATTCATAATTATATGGAGAAAATCTTTAAGTTTTCCAGTAATTTATATTTGTGGTACCTGTTGCAGAATTTGGTTGTAAATGCAGCCTGATTGTCTTTCTTTTTACACAGTCTAATAATATGAAAGTAAGAATGGTAGAATGCTCCTCACTCTGTCTTTCTGCCCTTTCCTACGGTAAGCATTCTCTCTCCTCTTCAAATGCTCTCCCCTCTCTGCATTGCTTTGTGAACTCCTCTCTCTTGCTTTCTCTTGGATACTGTAAATGGGACAAGGAAATGTCTCCCAGAATGAGTTATGTTCAGTTACTTCATAAAATGCAACTGCATAGTAACTGTCATTTGAGTAGGACACAGACACCGGTGTTATAATTTTGGCCGACTTGTCAGGATGCACCCCTCGTTTCTGCGGTAGTTGGGGGTTCATGCTGGGACTGGTTCAGGGCACGTCTAAGAGGTGTGACTATAAACTAATGAGGCCAGCTTTATGTAAACAAACACACCAGAAAGTCTACAACCCAAACGAATGTTATCCTTCAACATGGTCCTCATGGGAGACCCCACACTTGCTCCAACAGTGCTGCCATTGCTCTGAACACGTTTGGATTTGTCCTCAGAGCCAGTTTATGAGAAAATCTGACTCGTTGCTTAAAGTCACACCTGATTTTTGTTCCAAAACAGCACTGCCCAACGTCATCACTCTCCATGTTCACCAGACTTGATTTAGAGTTTTCCTGAAATTAAACCTGCCCTCGAAGGACAAAGATTTGCAACCATTAAGAATATGTAAAGAACTAGCCTTAGGCACATCTCTAGAATGAGTCCTAAGATATCTTCATCTACTTCATTAAAATGTGTGGACAGTAAATTTGATAGGATCAAGTAGAACATAGCATATAATCTCTTGGTTTGGATTACATGGCTAAATATCCTTCTATATAATAAACGTCTAATATGCTAAATGTCCATTGTCCAGTCATCCCTTCAACCAACGTGTAATATGCTAAGGCTGCTCAACCACACACATGTCATGCACTGACCACCAGGAGGCAGACATTTTGACTGGTAGTTTAGCTTGCTGCTGGGATCCAACTGATTGGGACTGAGCAAAATGGGCTGGAACCCTCCTGTGGTCCCTTCCCGGCCCCAATAGTGCACTGGTGGGGTCCCTTGGCCTGGTATGACCCTCTTATAATCTGGGACCCCTTGGGAGATGTTGGAGAGCCAGGTTCAGCCCAATCCAGCTCAATGCAGGAGCTTCCCCCTGGTGGTCAGTACACTCCCACAGGGGGAGCTGCTCAACCAGAAACTGGTCTCACAGCTGGCGAGCACAGCGATAGTGGCAGGAGCCTCTCCCACCTGTACAGCAGTTTTAAAGATGTCCAACTTCCGGCTTTGGCAGGGAGTGGGCCTAAGCCATCAGTCAGACATCCCCTGGACTGTGAGAGGGCACAGGCCAGGCTGAGGGACCATCCCCCAAGTGCACAAGTTTCATGCACCAGGCCTCTAGTATGATTTAATAAAGAGAAACCCAGGAGCAAATGTTAGGTATCACAGAAATCTTTGTCAGTGATTTAAAAATGATTAAAACATGTCTTCAGAACTGGTTGCTCCAGGCAAAAATAATAAGATAATAAAATAGGTGGCTAAATCCTCACCCTGACATACAAACCTGCTCCTTGAGCCTCATATCTCATACTGCTCACCCCTCTCCCATGATACACCAGCCCCACCAGACTCCATTCCATCCCTTCAAAGTGCCATACTATCATACCAGAGGGCCTTCAGATTTGCTATTTCCTATGTTTGGAAGGCTTTAAATTTTATCATCACATGCTCAACACCTTCTTAACATTCCAGTTTAAACATAACATCTTCAAGAGAAGCTTTCTCTGACCACCAAGTCCAAAGTCCCTGTATTTTCATTTTTATGAGTCCCTGGCTTCTTAAAGAACTACAATTGCAACCTAAACTATATAATATGGACTTTGTGAATACACATTGTACTAGAAAGTAGCAGAGAGAAACACTCCAGACCTCATGTCCAGGGTATAATGAGTTCTAAGAGAAGAAAATTCTATGGTAATTAAAATAAAAATTTTAACCTCCAAATCTATAAAACATTTTTGGAACCACTCTCAAAGTCCTTGGGAAAACCTGAAAATAAGTAAAGCCAAAGGGAATTTTGAGTCCTGAACCTTAGCAAGATGGGTAAATTAAAACTTATGGAATGAGTACTTCTGGTATGAGAATATTTGAATTTAAAGATGTTCAATTATTGGACTACCTCTATATTCTTTCTTTTGATGTTCCTACCTGAAAATAAATCAGCTGTGAGGATGTTAGAAGGTTGTCACTTATAATCAGCAAAGATAAATTTTATTAACTATCTATTCTTGTTCGCCCAGAGGATATAGGCTTACAATGCAAGGTTTATACCTTAGTAACCTTATTTTATCCTTTGAAACAATAAATAGGGTTGAAACTGATACCACTCACTATATAAAATATTTCTGAATTGTAACTGAACAGAAAATTTTTATCTGGATCGAGGGGTTTCTTTTTAATGTAAGAACATAAAATTATTTTATAAAAACAAGTATTTATTTTTATGTGCCTCTAAAAAAGTATAACATATACCAATGGATTTAATAATAAAATGCAAGCCTCTTCTAATTGAGTCTCTTTTGTAAATTATCACTAACTTATCACAACTTATGAGAGGGGTGCCAACATTATGCTATTTTTAGTGATGAGACAAGGGCTCCAGATGTTGGCATAACTGGTTAGGGTCATATATTCATAAGAAACAGTGGTATAGGGACTCTATAGCCTTTTAACCAGATCAGGACAAGGAAGCTCTTTAAAATTAAACTCATTAAGTTAATGTTAAAAGTGAAAAGGACAAGGCTACCTTGATGACTTCTCCTCACAAAGGAAATCATATAGGGCCAAGGGACTATAGGAAAAGGCAACTAAAGCTAGTTGTAAGGATCCTTTGAGCACTAGACTAAATGCCTGTCTTAGAACAATAAAAACAAGGAAAATGCTAGTAACAATAGAAAAATTAGTGCTAAATTGAAAGATGGCATATCATTAATGGACAAATGTATCCTTTTTTTTCAAGCAAGCCAAATGAGTTGTTCCCTAAAAGTCTCTTAAATTAGTGATCAATTGGGTTGTTTCTATATCTTGATTACTGTAAATAACATTACATGATAAAGAAGAAGTGGTACATATATGCAATGGAATGTTATTTGGCCAAAAAAAAAGGGGGATGAAATTTTACGATTTGTGACAACATGGATGGACCTATAATGTTGCTAAGGGTTATTATGTTAAATCGGACAGAGAAAGAGAAATTCCATATGATTTCACTATGTGAAATCTAAAGAAAAAAATAAAGAAAACAGAAATAGACTCAAATACAGAGACACACTGATGGTTGCCAGATGGGAGGGGTTTAGGGAGGATGGCTGAAAGAGATGAAGGGATTAAGTACTACAAATTGATAGTCACAAAATGGTCACGGGGAGCAGGCCCTAGCCATCAGTCAGACATCCCCCAAGGGCTCAGGCTGTGGGACGCTGCCCGCCCCCGCAAACCCCTACCAAGTATACAAATTTCATGCACTGGACCTCTAGAATTGTAATAACTATATATGGTGGCAGGTGGGTTCTAGAAATATTGGGGAACCACTATGTAAGGTACATGATTATTTAACCTGGAACTAATACATAATAATATTGACTATAAACTAATTTAAAAAATTTTTAATTAAAAATGTAAATATTCACTTTTATACCCCCCCAAAAAAAAACTGAAATTACTTTACATTTTACCCTCATAATATTTTCAAGCTTTTAACAATTATCAATCAGGCCCAAATTTACTAATTGCAGGGCAAGGGCGAAATTAAGAACTAGCAAGGCAAGGGAATAGTTAGTGATCTATAGTTTAGATTCTGATGGTGTCTGATCACTATTTATCTCAGGATTTAAACAATAATCGTAATTGTATTCTTTGAACACCAAATGCCTGCCCCTCCCCCCCTACTCTTACCCAGTAGTTAATTAGCTAGGCAGGTCTTATAACAAATACCCACTCAGAAACACTAGGTAGTAGAAATGCTGTTGATAATTAAACACCACAATAGCAAGGAGCCTATTTCAAGAGCCTCCAAGTGGTCCTGCCCCAGCCGGACTGCTCCCCGCACACTCACAGACCCTCTATTGTGCTGGCTATGGCAGTGTAGAGGGATACCTGCTTGGCTGGAGAAGGGATCTAGCTTGCAAACAAATTCAGGAGCTCTGGACTTAAGAGGGAAATATTCAGATGGTGGAAGGAAAGGGAGAATGGATCCAAGAATAAGATAAATGGATGGGCAGGAAAATCAATCATAAAATAGACACAGCCTTCTAGTTTCTATGTCAACCAATCAACCAAAATGAATTCACCAATCTCATGATAAACAAGTAGCTGTTAGAAAATGGCAATACATAAATAACAGATTAATTTGCATTCCATTTGGTTTAGAGGAAGTTCACTGAGTTTTTAAGAAAATCTTGGATAATCATTCCACCTCCCTAGGTCTAAGTTTCTTCACCCTAACAGTGGTCGGCAAACTGCGGCTCTCAAGCCACATGGGTTCTTTGGCCCCTTGAGTGTGGCTCTTCTACAAAATACCATGGCCTGAGAAGTGGCTTTAGAAGAAGTTTAAATTTAAAAAATTTGACTCTGAAAATATATTTCAATCGTTGTACTGTTGATATTTGGCTCTGTTGACTAATGAGTTTGCCGACCACTGCCTTAAAATAAGGAAGTTGCAAAGGTTCTCGTCCTGTGAAGGCAGAAACAGGAATGCGATTCCCAGAAGGATCAAATGCCTAACCTACCACAGGAGTACTTAAGATAAATCTACACAGTTTAAGATAATTATCATTTTTACTTACTTTTGCTTAAAATGTATTAACCCATTTTGTTAGGTTGGTTATCTCCGACTGAACAGATGCTTCTATTGGCAGTTATATAGGTCATTAATAATAGGGAGAAAATGATTAATTTATGAGTCAGCTGATTTGGTAGTCAATAAAAAAAATCTTTCAAAAGAGAGTGTTTTATTAAGTCATTAAAAAGTCCATAGGGAGAAAATAAGGGTTTGCTTGGTGAAACCTCTGGCTCAGTCAGTGCCTCTCCCACTCATGCATGGGATTACCTCTAACAACAGAGGCAAGTGCACATATTCCCATGGGTACCTGGAGATTTAGCCTGAGATGGTGGGGGGAGGAGGCCTTCCATAAAGTTTCCCTTAAAAAAATCTTCAATTGTGAGGGAAATTTTTCCTTCTCCTTCATAACAAAAGTGTTCATTTTAATATCTAAATAATGTGCTTTCATCAAAACCTACACAGGAAATTTGGTGATCCAGGAAGATGCAGGAATGATCCTATTCATTCTGGGGCATCAGGCTGTGGTTTAGGTGTCCCAGTTTGAGAAAGAAGCACATGGATCTAGATGAGCTTGGAAAACTTACATAGTCATCAAATTCTATGGATCTCCCTTGTTAGCCTATGAAAAGGCAAAGTGCTTTATCTTGAAGATATAAAATGCCTTTACCCCTATAAGTCAAATAACATGTCTACAACCTGGGAGAAGAGAGAAAGTCTGGAAACAAAGCATGTTATACTAGGGAAAGGAGGAAAAATATCAGGGGAGCCAAACACAGCTCAAGAGAAGCTGTCCATCTGAAATGCCACCTGGAATTCACACCCGTAATAACTGTTGTGAATATAAAAATTAATAGGGGGGATTTTATAGTATTAGAAAAATTTATTTTTATAAATCATGTGTCTATCACCCAAGTGTTGACGCATGCATGCAATTCAAACATCAGGCTTACAATAAAAAGCTCACTGAATGACTTAGCAAGGACAATTCCCCCATTTTCTCTATAATTTGGAGTGGAAGAAGGAGGGGGGACTGGGTAGAGGGTGCAGTTACTGGGTCAATTAATCAACCTGAAAACTGTGACACAAACTCTGACGCCTAACCTATGTCTAAAAATACACAAATGTATACGAATTTGTTTTAAACTGTCAATGCCTATATTTAGGACCTTCCCAGCAAGGCTATAATGAGACTGTGTTTGAGGGCTTCAGTCATAGCAGACTCTACCATTAATCTGAAGTTAGTTAAATTAACAGCATTTAGTACTGACTTGTCAATCTCACTGCTCCAGGAAATTGCACCTTGAGGCCACTAATATTGCCAATTTTTCCACTGGAGTATGCGCCCACGTGTGTATATGTGTATTTTTTTTCTCCAGAACCTCCTGTTCATACCCCATCATTGCTTCCCTAGGTCCACAGCACTTATATTATCATTTATTCTGGCCTCCTTTAGCCTTCCCGGGGGATTCTGCGCAGGGTAGCTGCTCAGTGAAAGAGTTTTTTAGCTTTATATTTATTTGTTTATTTTTCTGTCATGGCTCATGACTGAGGCTTTAAAAAAAAAGCGTGACAGTATTTAGAGTACATGATTGACTGCTACAGCAACATTCATTAACCATGACAAATCTGCAGCAAAACACAGTCCCAAGTGTTCTAAATAGCAATGTTAAAAAGAAAGAAGAAAGAAAAAGGAAAAAAGGACCAACTCATTTTTCATTGACCTCATCGGTAAATAAATTTAGTCTGATAGTGAGCAGGGGCAATAATAAATTAGTATTCATTTCCTATAATTAATGCAAACATGCCTATGAACACAGAGAATATGAATATATAACCACCTAATTTCCATTTCAAAATACACCTAACAAATTTTCACTTGAGTTATCTTCATCATATTTTCCCCCTTCATTAGAAGAATGTAATAGTTGGATTTCTTCCCCACCCACCTGGGGGAAAATACTGTTTTGGTCAAAGAGAGTGTTCAGTGGGTGGGTAACAGAACTGCCAAATTTGATTCTGATCTGTTTCATGATCTGATCCCCTACTACATGCCCAGATCAGAAGTGACCAATTAGGCAGACCCTCGCGGGAAAGCAACTACAAGCAGCAGCCTCCTAGCCTGACATAGAATGTCAAACATCATGGTCGTGAACGTTCACTCACTTGAGAGCAGATTGGGTCACCAACATGATACGAATCAAATAAAGACTATCATGCATTGAGTAAAACAGAACTATCAAGCTGGGTAAGTTCTCTCAGCAAGAAGAGCTAGGACAGCTTTCTCTCTTGAGCCTGGGCATCTCCAGAGACCATACCTACAATCAGACCACAATCAAAGATCAATGTCTGATCACAAGTCAGCTATCAGAATTCTCTAAACCTATTGTGGCAGCAGCAGAAAACTTTGTTAGTAATAAATAAATTGAACAATACTAACAGGATTATGCCACTAGGATATGCATACAAAAATGTCTATGAGCTGGGCAGAAAGTTGTAAGAGCAAAAATGTGAATCAAGTTCTAAAAAAAATAAAGAACAAACAACTCTGGCAGAATGTAGCTTGACTTATCAATGATTTTTCCTAGGGCCTTACTGGCCCTACAGAGCTTTAGCTCCTAAGTGTTTGTCCTCCAAAGAGCATGCAAACACATGCAATCTGGATGAGAAGCAGTGCTCATGGGCACTTGACAGTGGAATTCTAATTAACTGCTAAGCAGCTGTATGGGATGCATGTCACAAGAGGACCAGAGGGCAATGGGAATATCTTAAATGAATGGATTTATTGTTTAATCTAGTTGTAAATGTCACTAATTAGACCTTATCATGACAAAATGTTAGTAACAAATATGGATAGACCCCACTTCGCCAGGCATTTTTTAAAACCTGGAACTAATACAGAATAATACTGAATATAAACTGTAAGTTTTTCTAATACTATAATCGTGGACTCTCAGATCTCTTGCTAGTAAACAGCATTTTCCCAGCAAGTAAAAGGAGTCACCCATTTCTTTCTATTTAGTTGTCAGCCTGGAAAGTCGAGCGATGCACCTCAACACACTGGTGGAGGAAGCCCAGGAGAGGGTGAGCGAACTGTCTATTCAGGTGGAGAATGAAGGATTCAGTCTGGACAACACAGAGAAAGAGAAACAGTTAAAAGCTTGGGAGTGGAGGTACCGGCTCTACAGACGCATGAAAACAGGCTTCGAACACGCCAGTGAGTATAAGCAGAGGACCTCTAGGTTTAACTGGACTAAACCTTGGTTTGAGACAGCTAGACCTTCCTTACTGATTTTTCAATGGATAGCCGTTGTCAGCCTATTTGGAGCAAGGGTTCTGGGAGGTTGTAAAAGGATTTTTTGTCTTGCATGATTTTCTGGCTCCTGATAGGTTCTCTGGCCACAGCCATGAGGCTTCAGTGCTGTTGGCCTTCCTCCACCATGTCACACTCATCTAGCACTTTCCACCCGTTACACCCCAATGCCTAATGACCTGGATGGTCTGATGCCCTAAGTGACTATATTTTGGGATGCAGAGGTGGAAAAATATTTGCCTATTTGTCCATTTTTTGCTTCGGGCTCAAGTGTAAGTTGTTTTCAACTCTCTACTGCATTTTTTATATAGCGCTTATGTAAACTGACCTTCAGTGAATACAGGCTGCAGAGGACAGTCAATCAACACATGAATTATGCTTTTGTCTGCATATCCATTCTCTATTACCAGTTCTTTTTGTTAGTTTAAACAAGTCTTGTTTATGGATAATACTAGCACTGAAGGTACTGCTTTGTGCAGCCTCTGATATAAAAGAATATGTATGTAATTCAAACTCAAACTTGTAAAATATTAAACTTTAATTCCAAAATAAAATCTTATTCAAACAGCAAAAAAGAAATATACTGAAAATTTAAATATAAGGAAAAGGTTAGTTCATTAGTGTGGGAATTATCTACCTCTGCTCCAGTAACCTTAGCTGTAATAAAGATCAAGGCAGTGAAAGTCTTGTTTTTTTGTGGTAGTACTGAATACTAAGCCCCAAACCAGGCCTAATCCTTTCTCTTGAAGCAAATAACTGACATGAATGAAAGGTTCCTTTTATTATTAACAATATCTTAAGCAATGCTGACACGTTTGTTCTTCTTTAAAAATGTGTGTGTGTGTGTGTGTGTGTGTGTGTGTGTGTGTATGTATGTGTCCAGCCATTGTTTTAACAAATATACTTGCTATTGTGCTTCATTCAGGACAAATTAATATTAGAAGAAATCATGTTTTTAGGCTTGATACTAATTTTTAATTTTCTAAATCACAAAACACCTAGAAGGAATACCTAACCCCATCATAAATCTATTAGTACACATGACATTTGCATATGAATTCTTTCCTAGTAAAATGCAATGGTGTAATAGGAGAATGAGAACAAGGTGAGTTAACATCCCATGTTGGGAAGAGTCCAGAATTGGTCATCCAAAGCTATATGGTCCTTGAACAAGTCATTTGATCTCTTTGGGCTGCAGCTTCCTCACCCAAAATAAAGAGGGAATGCTATTACTTGCCCTTTCTACGCAACAGGGCTGCAAAAAGTCTCCCCTGAGATGATTTACACAAAAGTACTTAATGAAATACAATAGTTCCTGCTAACACTTTCTAGCCTCCTCTCCGCTGGTCCAGCTAACCTCCTGCTATGTTTCCAGGATACTTTGGGAAGGCTTACCTGGTATTATTTACACCTTCAGACAATGTTTTAATGATCAAATAAGACCAAGATGGCAACAAATAAAGGACATTGAGACTTCTAATGAAAATGTTCAAAAGCAAAAGCTATTAGGCTCTACAAACAAATGTTTCCATAGTGTGTATTTCTGGGTATCCTTTGAAGAGGCAAGAACATTGAAAAGGATTTATGTTAAGATCCTTGTGTTTTTCCTTCTGTCCCAGGAGCCCCTGAGGTGCCAACCAATGTCTGCCTCATGGTAACCAGCAGCACATCACTCACCGTCAGCTTCCAAGAGCCTCTTAGTGTCAATGCAGCTGTAGTGACCAGATATAAAGGTATTGATCTCAGATAATTTTTCATTACTCCTTCTTAAAAAATACAATCCATTGTTTGAGGATCAGTTGTGCATTTTGTTTTCCTGCTGATGGGCTATTTTATTCATTCCAAGTGGAGCTGAAATATTTCCACATACAGAACAATAAGGTAACTGAGAATAAGTCACAGAAAGGCCAGGCTGTCATTCCAGGATTCTCAATTAATATTCCAATCCTATTTGCAGAGGACCTGCTGTGTGCATAGTATAGGGTTAGGTACAGGTCTGAGGAGGACATACTAAAGAATGAGCTTGGCTCCAAGGTACTTAGAGGCTGGTAGTGTAACATACTAAATAGAGGACATATAAATTGATAGCTATAATGACAGGTAACTAGAGTTGAGAACTAAAAAATACAATCCTATGTAATAAAAGTGTAGTATGCAAATTGTCCCCTTGACCAGGAGTTGTCTGGGAGTTCGACGAGGGGCGGAAGGGAAAGAGACCTCAACAGCAGCAGGCAGCCAGGGGAAGGAAGGGAGTACCTGGCTGGCAGACTCTAGGGACCCTACCAGTGCATGCACTGAGCCTCTAGTAATAAAGATCACTGGAGCTCAGAAAAGAAGGGGTTGGGGAAATGACAGGCTCAGAAAGGCCCCAGGGTGTAGGTGGCATTTGGGCCCGTCTTTCAAGGATGGCTAGGATTTGAAGCAGAAGATAAACTCCAAGTGGAGAGAAAATGAGCACAGATACAAAAGCAAAAACATGTCGAGACAAGTGAAGAAGAGTAAAGCATAGAAAATAGCATGGTAACAAGGTATAGTGAAATGTCAAATTAAGAGTGTGAAACTAGAGTTAAGAGGTAAGGGTGGGATGAGGCTAGAAAGCAAGATGAAGGTGTTTGGACTTTATTTGATGAACTCTGCAGATCACTGAATAAGATAAAGACAAGATCAGAGACTGAACGATTTCAGTGGCAATACAATGTATGAAGTATTGGAAGAAATGAATTTAGAAGAAAATTAATTAGGAAGCTACTCAGGAAAGAGATCATAACAGTCTGAGTTGACTGTTATAGCAGCACCAGGAAAGGAGAGCCCAGAAGAGAAAGATATTATAGAGATGCTACCAACAAAACAGTCCAGGTTTACATAGTGCCTACTATATGTGAGGCACTGTTTAAAGCCTTTATATGTATTAATTCTATTTAATCTTCACAACAACCCTATGAGATAGGTACTGTTAAGATTCTCACTTTGCAGATGAGAAAATGGAGGCAATGAGGTTAAGGAATCTGCTTAAGGCTCACAGCAGAGCCAGTTGTATCTCTTACAGTGGTGCTTTAATGTGGTTGACATAAAATAATCTAGTTCCCTGACTGATAAAGACATATGGAAATACCCTGGACAGTTCTAAAATCTGACAAAGCCTTCCAAGATGCCAGGCCACAAGGCAGAATTTCTGTGGTCAGGTCACTGTTGCTCCCTTTGGGCCACAGAAATGTACAAGTGGCATAGGTATTTCCTTTCTCCTTCCCAGGCCCTGTTCCCATGTCTGCAAACACTGCTCTCCCCACACCCTATAGCTTCTGAGGAATTTCTAGATAATTCCACTCTGTGTGTAGTATCTTCCTTAAAATAGCATTGAATTGGTCATCATTTTGGATTTTTTGTATCATTCTAAGACAGTGATTTTCAACTTTTCTCAGCTCATGGCACACATAAACTAATTACTAAAAGTCTGCAGCACACCAAAAAATACATCTTTTGCAAATCTGATCCCAAAAAAAGGTATAATTTTGATCCATTCACACCAGACAGCTATTGTGTTGGCTATTGTCTTTTTTTTTTTTTAACAATGTGTTAAAAGAGATCAGTGACCCTGATTAGTCAGATACTGCAAATGGTTGCGGCACATTTTGAAAATTGCAACCTGGGAGTACTAGCAACAACAGCTAAAGGCAGCCACCCAGAATGACTTCCCACAGCTATCTTTTGATACAATTCTGACATTTTCTCTGCATCTGCCAAGTCTGCATGAAATTCAAAGTTTGGCCAGCAGTGTCAGACATGGCCATTTTCCTGTTTCTGTATTTCTCCTGCTCAGGGTTTGATGAAGGGTTTCATCAGTGCTGCCCAACTTGACATTTGCTTCTCCCACTTGATTAGTAAGCTATCAGGAGCTAATTTTTCCAGACTGTCAGCTCTTTAATACTTGACCACGATGCTAGCAAATTCTATCAGCATTCACATATTAACACCTCTCATCTCTGGAGACTTACATTTGGTAAAGTTGAAACAAAAGGTCACAAGTGTGCTCTGTTAGTGACTGGAGGAGATTAATTAAGCATTATAAATAGATTGTCTGTTGCATTATGGAGTAGGTTTCTTTATGTTAATTTATAAGGTCATAAACTAAGTCCTTAACCTGACCCTCTCAGGGGTTATTTAAAACAGCTGGTGGCCTACTGTACCCAGAGAAGGACAGTATTTAATTCAGGGCTGAAGTAATTATTTCATTATGGAAATGTCAGCAAAATTATCCTAAGACAAGGCTAACTATTTTATTTGCTTTAAGAAGAAGAAACAATGAAAAATCCACAGAATGAAAAGGCAATTATCTAATTGATTAGAGGGAAGGCTTACCCCTGCAGTATTTTAATATTTCCCAAAAACATCTCGCAGAATTTCTGGTCTCAGTAAAAAACCTCAAGCCTATTTTGATAACTGGATGTTTTCCCAATTTGTGCGTAAGCCAGTGTTTGAAAGAAGATCTGATGCTTCTGTTTCTCACTTGTTGACACTCATCAACATGCTGGGGGTTTTTAAGAGTTTGTTGATATCTAGAAATCTTTTTAAGAGCAGCTCTTTATAAGCCTCCTTCAAATTCTGGGGGCCATGTGCCAAGCCCATTGCCATCACTACTTGGACACGAAAGCTGTCGAATTCAGCTTAAAACCCCGGAAACAGGGTGAAACCTACAGGATTTTTCTACCTGCAGCTCCTCTGAATGCAGGGAAACAGGGCTAAGAGGACTACTGTTTCTGGATGTTTCTTCTTAAATTCAAAGAGCCCTTCCATCCTTTGGTCCCACCTCACCAATTTTCATAGTTTGCAGAGTTCAGCTAGAACTACTTCAGATGCTTTGGAGAATTGCCAGAACTTCGTTCCGCATTTTTTCCTCACTGCCTTGGGTAACCTGCCTGATGCTCTCATTTGCTGAGGATATGTCTTTTCTCTGTAGAAAACACTTTCAAAACTGATTTTGCTGCTCTTTGTAGGGTGGATAGAACAGTATCCTATAACAGGTGCAGTACAGCATCTGTTTTCTATCCACAGGATAAATTATTTTCTACTTTTTAAGAGTGTGCCCTGAAACAGTCTCGTTTTGGGGTTTGCCAATTTTGAGATGCTGCAATAAGTGCTCCAGTGATTCTGAGTATCTTGGTTGAATGGTGCCCTTCCCCATCTCTCTTCCTACCTTGTGAACCACCTTAAACTTTCCACCAATAAGATATGTTGTAAAACACAGCCTTTTTTTTGCATATTCTTCATTTAGAGAAAAAAAAAGTAAACCACAAACAATACAGTATAGGGTTATCTAAAAGAAAATGTCAAGATTTCACTTTGTGGGAGAAATCAATATGGCTGCATAGGTATAAACACCTGGATTGCTGCCTCACACAACAATTTCAAAACTACAACTAAAAGATAAAATGGACATCATCCAGAACCACAAGAAGGAAGGCTGAGTGGAAATTCTACAACTAGAAGGAAAGAGAAAAGCACACCGAGACTTACAGGAGCTACAGAAGGCAGAGGTAGGGAGGCCTGAGCGCAGAGAGGGATAGCAACTAAGTACGTGGTTGGCTTTCTCAATTTGGAAGGAGACAAAAGCTCCTGACTGCTCTGAATTCCAGTTCTGGGCTAGACTCTGGGGACCTAGACTCATATGGGGAGAAACTGGACTGTTTGGCAGTGGGCGACACTCAAAAGTGGCTTTCTCTCAGAAGTGCTGGCAGCCATTACCACAGGACACTGAGACCAGGGGCCTCTTAGAGTAGGGCTGACAGGAAGCCATTGCTGTTTGCTCAGCTCTGAGACTATCCCATCCAAACTGAGCACAGAGGCTTTTGCATATGAATGGTCTGGTTCTTTGAATTCTAAACTAACCTAACAAACTGCAGCTGAGTCATGAGACCCAGAACATCCAAAAGAAGGCCCAAGGCCCCACAGCAGCTTGCATTGCTTCACAGCCTGGCCTCATCTGGATACCTCCAAAACCCAAACAAAGTAGAGAAATCTGCAGATCTATCTATACCTCCTGCTAGTTGACCTCAGGCAGGGGCTAAATTAGCACCTCCTTGGAGATCCAAGAGCCAGTGTACCCACAGGGGTCAGAGTGAGACCATCCAGATTACAACTCCTCAGAGCCATAGGGACACACTCAGGGGGCAGACTCAGTGAGCACCAAAGCCAGTCTTGTCTCATAGGGTGTTTCCAGCACAGAAGTTCTCCCATTGTAGATATAGCTGATCTTCACAGCCAATTGGCCTGGAGGTCAATTCCTCCCAGTGATACCAACAACAATCAAGGCTTGACTACAACAGACTGTGCACACAGCCCACAAAGGGGTGCACCAAGAATGTCTACCTCAGGTAACTGGGGAGGCTGAACCACTGGGCCCTGTAGGAGACCTAGCACACAAAGCCACCCTATCACCTCAGGGAAGTAGCCAAAATGCAGAGACAAAGAAACAGATCACAAATGAAAGAAATGGAGGAAAGCAAACAACTGGATATAGAGTTCAAAACCACAGTTACAAGGTTTTTCAAGAATTTTCTAGAAAAGGCCCATAAATTTAGCTAGCCCTCAAGGATATGAAAAAGGACCAACTAGAAATTAAGCATACACTGACTGAAATAAAAAATAAAACACAGAGATCCAACAGCAGACTAGAGGATCCCGAGAATCAAGTCAAAGATTTGAAATACAAAGAGGCAAAAAACACCCAACTGGTAAAGAAAAAAGAATCCAAAAATATGAAGATAGTATAAGGAGCCTCTGGAAAAACTTCAAGCGTACCAATATCAGAATTATAGAGGTGCCAGAAGAAGAGAAAGAGCAAGATCCTGAAAACCTATTTGAAGATATAATGACCAAGAACTTCCCCACCTGGTGAAAAAAAGAGACAAGTCCAGGAAGCACACAAAACCCCAAACAAAAGGAATCCAAAGAGGACCACACCAAGACACATCAGAATTAAAATGCCAAGAGCAAAAGACAAAGAATATTAAAAGCAGCAAGAGAAAAATAGTTACCTAAAAGGGGGCACCCATATGATTGTCAGATGATTTCTCAACAGAAACGATGCAGGCCAGATGGGAGTGGCAAGAAATATTCAAAGTGATGAATAGCAAGAACCTACAATCAAGATTACTCTACCCAGCAAAGCTATCATTCAGAATTGAAGGGCAGGTAAAGAGCTTCACAGATAAGAAAAAGCTAAAGGAGTTCATCACGCCAAACCAGTATTATATGAAATGCTGAAAGATATTCTTTTTTTTTTAATATACAGTATTTTATTGATTTTTTACAGAGAGGAAGGGAGAGGGATAGAAAGTCAGAAAACATTGATGAGAGAGAGACATCGATCTGCCGCCTCCTACACACCCTACACTGGGGATGTGCCCGCAACCAAGGTACATGTCCTTGACTGGAATCGAACCTGGAACCTTTCAGTCTGCAGGCCGACGCTCTATCCACTGAGCCAAACCGGTCTTGGCAAAAGGTATTCTTTAAGAAGAGGAAGAAGAAGAAAAAGGTAAAGATAAAAATTATGAACAACAAATAAATATCTATCAACAAGTGAATCTAAAAATCAAGTGAATAAAAAGTCTGATGAACAGAATAAACTGGTGAATATAATAGAATCAGAGGCATAGAAAGAGAGTGGACTGACAATTCTCAGGGGGGAAAGGAGGTGTGGGGGTGTGGAAAGAGACTGAACAAAAATCATACATCTATGGATGAGGACAGGGGAAGGGCAGGGGGGG
>JAAGEH010000016.1:18837531-18897719 GCA_011751065.1 Lasiurus cinereus | reverse complement strand
GGGGGGGGGAAAGAGGAACAATTATAATAATCTGAACAATAAAAATTAAAAAAAAAAAAGATTTACCCTTCCCTCAATGTCTCATCCCTAATCACCAAGTTCATTTCTGTTATGAGTTTCATGTATTTCCTTACAAATCCTTTCTTGATGCATGTACACATGTACTATAAGTATATGCCTATGGAAATACAGCTTTGTTTGTGTGGACTCTAATATGAATATTATCACACTGTCTAATCCTACAACTAGATTTTTTTTCAACTCAATACCATGTAAAATGTTTAATCTTCACTTTTTTTAATAGTTGTATAGTATTCTTACTTCCTAGATCAGTGGTTCCCAACCTTTCTATTGCTGTGAGCCTTTAATACAGTTCCTCATGTTTTGGTGACCCCAAACCATAAAATTATTTTCATTGCTATTTCATAACTGTAATTTTGTTACTGTTATGAATAATAATGTAAATACCTGTGTTTTCCAATGGTCTTAGGTGACACTGCTGTAGAGTTAAAGTTCTAGCATGATATTGCAGCAATTCAATCACATCTTCTAATTCTAGTTCTCTTGCTATTTCCACCACGTACGCAATTCCTTCCTCCACTGAAGTCTTGAACAAATCAAAATCATCCATAAGGGTTGGAATCAACTTCTTCCAAACTCGTTATAATGTTGATGTTTTGACCCATTTCCATGAAACATGAATGCTCTTAATGGCCTCTAGAATGGTAAATCCTTTCCAGAGGTTTTCATTTTATTTTTTTCAGATCCGTCAGAGGAATCATTATCTATAGCTTTATGTATTTCTTAAATAATAAGACTTGAAAATCAAAATTACCCCTTGATCCATAGGCTGTAGAATAGATGTGCTAGCAGGCATGAAAACTTTCATCTTAGTGTACTTCTCTATTAGAACTTTTGAGTAACCTGGCACACCATCAATGAGCAATAATACCAGGTATACTGGTATTACTAATGTGGATTTTTTCAATAGATAAAGTTACACATCTATTGATATTATATATATATATATATATATATATATATATATATATATATATCCTATTTTGTTGTATTGACAGCAAGCTTCAAAACTTCATGTCAAATTTTCTGAAAGTTTTAATATCATAGATATTTTTATGCTTAAAAATATCGAATTTTGTGCCAAAAAAAGATCATTTGCGGGAAGTTTTAATTCATTACTTTGAAGAAAAAGTTGTATACTTCAGGAAGCTTATGGTGAACATGATCCATCTCAAGATACTTGTGACCGCTGGTTTAAATGCTTTAAAAGTGATGATTTCGATGTGAAAGACAAGGAACATCCTGGTCAACGAAAAAAGTTTGAAGACCAACAATTACAAGCATTATTGGGTGAAGATGCATGTCAAACTCAAAAACAACTTGCAGAAAGATTCAATTTTGCTCAGCAAATAATTTGTGATTGTTTACAAGCAATAGGGAAGATTTTAAAGGAAGGAAAATGGGTGCCACATCAACTAAACGAAAAACAAATGGAAAACCGAAAAGTCATCAGTAAAATGTTGCTTCAACAGCATGAAAGTCTTTTTTGCATCAAATTGTGACTAGCAATGAAAAGTGGATTTATTTTGAGAACCCCAAATGCACAAAAGCATGGGTTGATCCTGGTCAACCATCAACATCAACTGCAAGGCCACATCGCTTTGGAAAGAAGACAATGCTCTGTGTTTGCCGGGATCAGAAAGATGTGGTGTATTATAAGCTCCTAAAACCAGGTGAAACCATTAATATTGATTGCTACTGACAACAAATAATCAATTTGAACTTCGCTTTGATCATGAAACAACCAGAATGTGCCAAAAAACAAGCGCAAAGTAATTTTGTTTCACAATGAAGCAACATCATACACTTCAAAACCAGTTAAAGTCACATTAAAAGATCTTGCCTGGGCAGTAGTAACCCACCTGCTGTATTCACCAGACCTTGCTCCTTCAGATTACCACTTGTTCGATGGCATACATACTGCCTCTGCAGCACTTCAAAACATGAAGAAGTGGAAAATTGGGTCTCTGAATGATTTGCCTCAAAATGAAAATTCTATTGGGACGGTATCCACAAATTACCTGAAAGATGGGGTAAGTGTATAGCTATCGATGGACATTACTTTGAATAAAGCATTTTTAATGTTTCTCTTGAAATTATCATGTTTTCTTTGATTACAACACCTACATTATTAACCAGTACACCTGGTAATTTGCATGGAATCTTTTATTCTGAACAGTAGGTCCTAACAGTGAGTTTAAAATATTCAGTAAACCACATTATAAACAGATGTGCTATCATCTGGGCATTGTTCCATTTATAGGGAACAGGGAGAGTAGATTTAGCATTAATTCTTAAGGGCCTTAGGATTTTTAGAATGGTAAATGAGCAATGGGTTCAACTTAAAGATAATAGATGCATTCGCTCGCCCCTAACAAGAGAGTCAGTTTGTCCTTCAACGCTTTGAAGCCAGGCATTGATTTCTCCTCTTTAGCTATGAAAGTGCTGGATGGCATCTTCTTCCAATATAAGGTGGTTTTGTCTACATTTAAAATCTGTTGTTTAGTGTAGCCAACTTCATTATTTTAGCTAGACTGCCTGGATAACTTGCGGAAGCTTCTATATCCACACTTTGCTCCTTCACCATGCCCTTTTATATTATGAAGACGACTTCTTTCCTTAAATCTTATGAGACAACCTCTGCTACCTCCAAACTTTTCATCTGCTGCTTCTTCACCTCTCTTAGGTTCACAGGATTGAGAGATAGGCCCTTGTTCTGGATTAGCCTCTGGTTTAAGGCAGTGGTTGGCAAACTCGTTAGTCAACAGAAACAAATACCAATAGTACAACGATTGAAATTTTGTTTGCAAGCCAAATTTTTTAAACTTAAACTTCTAATACCACTTCTCAAAATAGACTTGCGTAGGTCATGGTATTTTGTGGAAGAGCCACACTCAAGGGGCCAAAGAGCCACATGTGACTCGCGAGCTGTCGTTTGTCAACCACTGGTTTAAGGAAATGTTGTGACTGGTTTGATCTTGTATCCAGACCACTAAAACTTTCTCCAGATCAGCAATAACTGTTCTGCTTTCTTATCACTTGTGTGTTCACTAGAATAGTACTTTTAATTTCCTTCAAGAATGTTTCCTTTGCATTCAAAACTTGTTTAACTGTTTTGTGCAATAGGCCTGGCTTTTGGCCTGCCTTCAGCTTTCAACATCTCTTTCTCACAAACTTAATTATTCCTACCTTTTTATTTAAAGTCAGAGATGTGACTCTTCCATTTAGTTGGACACTTACTAGTAGAGGCCACTGTAGGGTTGTTAACTGGCCTAATTTCAACATTGTGTCTTAGAGAATAGGGAGGCCCAAGGAGAGGGAGAGAGATGGAGGAACGACAAGTCCATGGGACAGTCATAATGCACATACTTTAAATTCACGGTCTTATTTGGGCCTGCAGTTCATGGTTCCCCAAAACAATTACAACAATATCAAAAATCACTGACCACAGATCACCATAACAAATATAATAATATTAATGGTAAAAGTTCAAAGTACTGGGAGAATTACCAAAATGTGACACAGAGACATGAAGCAAATAAATGCCTTTAGAAAACTGGTGTCAATAAGCTTGCTCAGTGTAAAGATGCTACAAACCTTCAATTTGTAAAAAAAAAATTCAGTATCTCAGAAGTGCAATAAAGTTGCCGAAGCTGGTTTGGCTCAGTGGATAGAGCGTCGGCCTGTGGACTGAAAGGTCTCAGGTTCGATTCAGGTCAAGGGCATGTATCTTGGTTGTGGGCATATCCCCATTGGGGGTGTGCAGGAGGCAGCTGATCGATTCTCTCTCATCGATGTTTCTAGCTCTCTATCCCTCTCCCTTCCTCCCTGTGAAAAATCAATAAAATATGTATATTTTAAAAAGTGCAATAAAACAAGGTATGCCTATATGTGTCTCTATGTGAATGCACAAGTCTTTCCACTTCTAGTTAACAATCCCAGAATATGTGTGTGTTTTTCTAGGATTGTTAAATAGAAGTGGAAAGATTTGTGCATTCACATGCTCTGTCTTACTGATCTGTCTACACCTGTGATAATCCTATATAATAACTTTACATTTTAACATCTGGTAGGGCAAGTCCCTCTCCATAGAAATCTTATCCAAAATGTCTGTTATTTGCACATGTTCTTTTCTAAATGAATTTTAGAATTGGCTTGTCAAGTTTAATTTTTAAAATTTTATTGGGATATTATATTCCTAAATTAATTTGGTGAAGCTCTCCATTCATCACATCTTCCTAATTAAGCTGAATTTTACATATACAAGAAAATTTAATAATTTTCTTTACATGGGTCTTCTACACTTCCTGTTAAATTTCATGACAGATATATTTTACAGTTTTGTTACCATCATGAGTGAACTTTCTTTTTAAGATATTCTACAACTGGCTATTATGGGTTTATTACTACTTTTTAAAAAATCTTTAGTGGGTTGCTTTACTTTACTCTTAGTAGTTTTTTCCCCCAGTTGAATGTCTTATATCTTATGAATTTTCCCCCTTATTAACTTAAAGTTAAGTGTCATTTTGTCTCTTCCTTTCTAATAGTTTCTTTTTTTGTATCTCACTTTAACTAGATTTATTGTGAATTCTAGTTCTTAACTACATTGTGAATAGTATCTGGGATAGTAGGTATCCTTCTCTCTTACCTTCTTTTGTCAACATGCATCTAATATTTTACTAATGAGTATGATGTCGCCCATACACTGCTAGTGGAAATGCACAATACAGATTCTCAGAAAAAGTTTGACAATTTCTTTAAATACTAAACATGCAATTACCATACTTCCTACCAATTACACTACTGAGTATTTATCCCAGCAAAACGAAAACAAATGTTAACAGCAGCCTTAACTGTAATGACCAAAGTCTGGAAACAAATTAGATGTCCTTGAATTGGTAAATAATTAAAAAAAAAAAAACTGGGTAAATTCTCACACTGGAATACTACACAGCAATCAAAAGGAACAAATTACTGACACACATAACAACCTGGATAAATCTCCAGAGAATTATGCTGAGTTCAAAAGCCAATCCAATAAGACTACACAGGGTTTTAATCCACAGATATACTCTTAAAATAACAAAATTATATGAAAATAAAGAACAGATTAGTGGTTATTAGGGATTAAGAAGGAAACAAGGAGGGAAATGGGTATTTAGAACTCTTGTTTTCTAGCTAATGATATTATTTTAAAATACTTTACTTTTTAAAGGATTTGGAGCGAAAAAGGGTAGCAAGCATGTGTGTCAGTTTAGCATCTTGATCCAGTCTCCAAGTCACTTCTCCATTTTTCCCCAGACTGTATGTTCAGTAAACATGACCTCATGCTAATATTAGCCTAAGCCAACCATACTTATGAAAGCATATCTGCTGCTTAAAAAAACTGTGTACGTTACCTAGGGACAAACATGAAACTGGTTTTTTTTTTATCAGCTGGTGAAAGATTATTCCTGATAGTTCCTTTTCTTCCTGTTATATTTGGGAAAATCACAGATCCATAAAGTAATAAGGACTATTTGGAATATGTGAGTTTTTCCCTATAGTATAAATTCCTTGAAGGCAGAAATCTTGTCTTTTCCTTTTTTTCACTTTACCACCTTCATTCCAGGAGCACAGGCTTTCTTTCTGTTCTGAAAACATTTTCCCTATCGCAGGACCCTTGCACACAATGATCCCTCTGCCAGGAGCACTGCCTCTCCCATTCCCTGACCACAGATTGTTCAGGTTTCTATTAAGCTGTTTTCTTCAAATAAGCATTTTCTTATTATTAAATACCAATCAAGTCTGTTCTAAGTTTCATTGTGCTTTTCAACTTTTCTTCAAAGTAAGGTTCACAACCTACAAACATATATTTACTTCTTTAAGTTGAAATAGATTTATAATAGAACTTCTCAGTCTTTAATATCTAATATACTCAATAAGTTAGTTCTCAAATTTAATTATTTGACTATCACTGGATGTTTCACAGAAATAATGTTTCATGGAACCCTGAGAATATTTTAAAATAGGGATTCTCAAACTAAGCTGCATGTTTGAATCACCTTAGAATCCATTCCAATCAAACTCTTCCAAGATCAATCAAATATGAATCTCTGCAGGGTGGGAACCCAAGCAGAAATATTTTTTCAAGAACTACTCAGTGACTCTTAACAGTCAACTAGGCTGTAAATGTGCTATTGTGGTTCTAGTATTTGTCCCTCCCATCAGACTGTAAGTCTCAGGTGAGCAGGGACTTTTAGTTCATTTCTGTATTACTAGTACTTGGCACAGGGCTCAACATATACATAGTAAGTACTCAATTATTTCATTGTGAGTCACAATAAACACAGTCCCCTTGTTTATGGGACTTGGAGGTTAGTGGGGAAATCAAAGCTCACCAACATAAAATTCACTTCACAGTATGAGGAAAGTAAGGCCTGTCATTGACTCAAAGTGTTGAGGCTGGAGTTTTTCACAGGCTTTGTCCAACACCCTCTTTTATTGAATCTCACCTCTCATCCCTTTCCTTTTTAAGTACTGTAGTCCCTAGTTCTCTTCCCAGACCCCCTCCCTTCACTTTCAGTTTCATCCTCTTCACTATGCTGGCTCCCCCCAAAGACCGCTGTCTTTAACACAGTTGCCACTGGAAAGTTTCTGCAAAGGTGATCACATCAGTGCTGAGTAGAACAGCTTATTTCTTCCTCCTCCCCCTCACACACCCCTCCGGAACTTTGGAGCCATGAAGCCTCTTGGCTGAGAAGGAGGCCCACCAGGCAGCTCTTTATTGCCATGCAACTGTGAGATTCCTCCCTACACTTCCTCCTGGGGAAAAGTCAGCCTGCCAATCGAGATTTAACAGTGGAGCAGTGCATGGTGATGTGCCAAGCCCCCCTCTTGCTGCCTCCCTCTTGCTACCCCCCACAACCATCCCCATCACCACCTCACACCACCATCCCACCCCAGACTGAACAAACTGTATCACTTACCCCCTGGGAGACTGGCAGTTGCTGAGGCCAGACGCCACAGGGGCTGGTGAGTTTCCAGTGGCCACAGAGGCAGGTCTCCGCTCAAGGCGCAGCTCTGTCTGTGTCTGCCTGACTGGGCACAAGGCTAGGACTACAGATGATGCACCACTTTCTGGGCCACCTTCTCCCCTCAGAGATTTTCTCGATTCCTTTTTGGCCAGAACCCTTTGCAGCATTATAGTTTGTCAATAGTCCGCGACTGCTTTCTAGAATTTCTCTCCAGGAGAAAGTGTGTTTTTCTAAGAAATAGGTGTTCTGCCTGAAGCCTAATTTCATGTGAGGGCTCAAAAATGAAACAAAAATAATCACTCTCAAGCCTGGAAGCTGGGGGGCCTCTCCATGCTGTGAAGAGTGCTTTCTTTGGGGAGATGGGAGGCTATGGTGGTCCTCTGTGATTCTTAAAAGTTTTCCAATTATAAAAATAATGGAGACCTCTTCTATCAGCCAGGATCCCAGCAGAAAACAGAAGCACACTCAAGAAAACTTAATGAAAGACTTATTTACAGTTGTGTGAGGGATAGCAAGACATATAGGACTGGAGAGGCGTCATTATCCCTACGTTGGAAAGGAAGAGGGGGGTAAAGGCTGGGGTAGGGCACCAGTCAGGAGTTGCCTTGTGAAATAACACACCCACCACCATACAGAGGCACTGTCTAAATCCAACTAGAAGCCCAGGGGCAAGGGGCCGTGAATGATGCAATCCATAAGGGTGTCCTAGAGACACAGAGCAGGAGAGCAAAGGACAAAAACTTTTCTGGAGGTGAAAAAATAGAAGAACAAAAAAAAAAACTAGTATAATAATTATAGAACATTGTAAAGAATGGAACTGTTAAACAGAAACAAATGATTCACCCTTAGTCTTACATCCCAAAGAAATCTACCACAAGAAGGTAGATGTTGACATATCCATAGTAGAGATCACATATTTAATAACAATGGTGAACACTTGTCAAGGCCATACCACTCCAGGCATTGGGTCAAGACATTACGAGCACTGCTTCTTCAAACTCTCAAGCAGAATAGGTAGATTGTGATCCTCTCCTCATGAATGAGAACTCTAAGGCAAAAGAGGAACTTACTATGAGCATAACAACCAGTTATTGATCCCAGAGCCTCTAATTGTTAATGTGTATGCTGTACTGCCTTCTTTGCCACTTTACAACCCCATATTTTGACTTTAATTTGAAGTACTGTTTCAATCCATACATAATATTACATGGAATGTATTAATATGTATTTTACTGTTTCTTGATTATTGGCTACTCAAGTTGCTTTTAATTTTTTACTATTATAAAGGCTGTTACCATGAACACCTCAGTATTTAAGAGTTTTCCTGCATTTTACAATATTTCTTTAAATGACAGTTCTACTGGATTTTCTTCCCATTTTAAAATCAGTCTTGGTTTTTCTATCATGTCAAGTCACAAAGTAGTAAACAGATAAATGTGGATATGGAAAGTAATATTAAAATTATCCAATTCTATCACTCCACCCCCAAAGAAAAGAAAAATTAAGAAAAGTGGGACCGAAACCAGTTTGGCTCAGTGGATAGAGCATCGGCCTGCGGACTCAAAGATCCCAGGTTCAATTCCTGTTAAGAGCATGTACTTTGGTTGCGGCTGCATCCCCAGTAGGGGGTGTGCAGGAGGCAGCTGATTGATGTCTCTCTCTCTCATTGATGTTTCTAATTCTCTATCCCTCTCCCTTCCTCTCTGTAAAAAAAAAAAAATCAATAGAATATATATAAAAAAACAAAAGTGGGGGAAGTATAATGGGTCACAGAACTCTAAGTTTAATGAGAAATGGCATTTAAACAGGTTGAAGATCCATCATTCCTTTCCCTATGTGTTCAATGGGAACACATCCATGAATGATGAACATAGTGCACACAGAAGGGCTACTACACATGAACTAATTCTAAATAAATGGATGGGGCTATATCTCTCCTAATCAACCACTTTCACTTCTAATGAAGTGTGTACTTAGGACTACACTGATGAAAACAAACAATTCATCAGGACAACTTAGATCAAACTGCTCACTGCCAAAGAAAAGCTGCCCATTGATGGAGGATTTAGGCTATTCTACAAAGTACTTTAAATACTAAAATTGTGCACACGGTTTAGGGAAGTTCATCCCACCCTTCAGTACAGCAATTGATGAACCATTCAAGGAAAATAAGATGAACTATTTTCTAAAAATTACCTAGAATAAATTCAACCTCATTACACACACACACACACACACACACACACACACACACACACACATATATATATATATATTCGGCAAAAACAACTGTATAAGCAATTTTAAAAAGATATAAATTTCATAGAATAGTCATAGGTTCCTCTTTCTAATATATACTAGTACTAGCTTTTGAAATCTATAAGAAAAGTGAGGAAATATTGTTCATAGAGAAACACAGCATATAAAAGAAGTTTAACTTCTCTCATTATAAGCAAATACAATTTAAAACTAACCTGAGATACCACTTGTCACCTTTCAAAATGATGAAACACAAGTTTTAACATACCGGTACACTCAAGAGTTTTGTCTCTAGGAAACAGTCCCTCTCATGTAATGCTGACAGAAGAATAAATTTTTATGATCATTAGGAGGGCAGTTTGGCAATATATATCAAAACTAAAAATGCAGCCCAGCTGGTGTGGCTAAATGGTTGAGTGTTGACCCAAAACCTGGAGATCACAGTTCAATTCTTAGGGCACATGGCCTGGGTTGTCGGCTCAACTCATAGTAGGGGGTGTGCAGGAGGCAGCCAATCAATGATTCTCTCTCATCATTGATATTTCAATCCCTCTCTCCTCTTCTTTCCTCTCTCTGAAATCAATAACATATTTTAATAAAAAATTACAAGTGCAAATAACCTGGCAATTTTTATAATGGATATTTATCCTATAGATATACTTACAGCTGTATAAAATAAAATATGCACAAGACTATTCATATCAGCATGACTTTTAAGAGTAAATTGCATCACATGGCAGTTGGTAAGAGCAGAATATCTATTAGTGGTAAATTAATTAAATAAATTGTTCACACACATCTGTCTATACACAGCAGCAATGCTAAGAATGTGAAATTTCATCATATGGAGAGATCACCAAAATAAGTTTTCAAAAAAGTTTGAAAGAATACATATAATACTGATACGTTACCTTTTGTGCAAAATGGAGGGATCTATATGTTTGCTTGAGTCTAATAAAGAAATCCTGGAAAGATACTTAAGACACTAAGAACAGTGGGGTATCTGTGGTTAGAGAGCAAAGCTAGGAACTGGGAAAGTGGCACACAAGGAATTGAGGGAGACTTATAGGAATCTCATTTTTATTACCTCATAGTTTATGAACCATGTGGATCTATTCAAAACATTAAAATTAATAAAAGGATCAAAAGGAAAAGTAAAGTTCATGGGATACAGAGGAAATAGAATGAGTCAAGAGAAGAAAACGCAATGGAAGGAGGCATATCAGACAGAAGACTATTATGAAGGAATAGCAGAAGAAGTGAGGACATGTAGAGAGGCTCTTTTCATCCCATGCCCAGGAACAGAAAATGCCTAAGAAGGGTACATCTAAAAGAAGAACAAAAATTTTCAGTACATTTCCATGTTTTCCCTATATTGACAGACAGGAGAGAATACAGTAGCTAAAGTGAGCAAATTATTTCAAATCTTTCAGTGAGAAAGAAAAAAAAGTATCTGTTGCTATCATTTCTGTGACCATAGAGGGTGAATTTCATGGGGCAGGCTCTCATACTATATGAAATAACACATTTCTCTAAAGGAGCCTTTTGTGGTGCTTATTTAAGCTATCAGCAAACTGAAGAGTCTTAAATGACAAGAGTGTTTACATATTTAATTTTTGTGTAACACTAGAACCATAAAAGCTCTCTCGTTGAGATGGGGAATATGTGACACATGCAGTTAATTTGCACATTAAATTATTGAACGAAAAATACACACATTATCCATTGCGACTCTGGGATTAGGTCAGGTCAAATTTTATTGCTTTTGGCCAACAGCTTTTGTAAGACTTATAAGGCTAAGAGCAGCTACAGTGTGATCTTTGGTGTAAGTTATAGAGTTAAAATGAGGTTCTGAGTGGGAAAATACTTAGCATTTCAGAGGTCATTTCATGAAAGTCATCATAAGACTAGCACATCACTCTGTTGATTTCACTGGAACTTTATATCATTTTAGCTCTGGTTTCTGAAACTGCCAAGGTTCATGTATCTGCCTGATGATAAATAACCAACCTTTTTCTGGATTGATCTGGAATGGATGTTAATTTGAATTACTCCCAAGAAGTTTCTGGCATGGGACCAAATAAATATGGCAAGGGAGAAAAGATGGATGATTCTGTAGCTCAGGGTTCCAAAAGCAAACATTTGATGGGCTAACGGTGTCTCATAGTATCTGCCTTCAAACCTGGACATGGGCATGAAATCTGAAAAGGGTTTGATTATTCCATTAAAGAAAATTTGTATCTTATAAAAACAATCTGCCAAACAAGGTATTTTGAACAAAGCAGTATCCCTTATATTGGTTTATGAGACAAATGTACTATATATTAGTGATAGCAGCAATGGTAGCAAGTATTTCTGAGCTCTCAGTATGTGCCAAGCTAAATGTTTTGTGGGTTTTAATCTCTTAATTCTTTCCACAATCTTACAAGATAAGGTCTATTCTTCTCTTCATTTTTTAGAGAAGGGAAATTAAAAAGTTGCCCAAGTTACACAGCTAGAAAGTGATAAAGCCAAGATATATATTCCTTCAAAGTGCATACTCAGGATATATTAGACCCCCACTTATGTTAAAACTTATTCAGGTTTTTATTATTCTACAGTAGTGGGTCAGATCAATAGGTTCCTTGGATTTGGTTATGGCTTCTAAAACATAAACTTGAATTAAGGGAATCTAACCACTCCCAGCTCAGAACTGCTCAAGTATCAGAGAACTAAAAGCAAGATGGGAAGTAATTTAGGACACTTTTACAAGAAGTTTAAGCTATATTTACTATAGATCATTTTAGCCCCATAAGTCTATAAAATAATCTCAGAGCCAGATTTCAACAAAATGTCTAGATGCTTTCTTCAATGCTTTTCTCTTTAATTATAATATGAACCTCCTAGGTTATTTTAGTGCACATAAATAGCTACACTTATAGTTCCTTATGTTGATAAAGTAGTTGGCTCATTATAATATTCTGTGTCTCTTCATGAAAATGATCATAGATGTTAAAAACGTTTTATCTTCCTACTAGAGGCCTAGTGCATGAAATTTGTGCACAGGAGGGGAGGGTCCCTTAGCCTGGCCTGTACCCTCTCTAATCCGGGACCCATCAGGGGATGTCCAACTGCCGAGCATCCCTCTCACGATCTGGGACTGCTGGCTCCTAATAGCTCACCTGCCTGATTGCCCCTAACCACCTCTGCCTGCCAGCCTGATTGCCCCCTAACTGCCCTCCCCTGCCAGCCTATATACCCCTAACCACCTCTGCCTCAGCCCCATCACTGTAGCTTTGTCCAGAAGGATATCTGGAAGATGTCCAGTCTAATTAGCATATTATCCTTTTATTAATATAGATGTATGTTTGACAACCAAATTTCCTCCAATTTTCTTCTTTGAGACATTATAGTTAAACCTGAATTCCTATTTTGAATTAACAGAGGTATAAATTGCTCGTGGATTAGGATAAAGATATCTGTGAAAATGATGGGAGCTTTTATGTGGATCCAGCAGGGATATACTCTTGTATTATCTTTGTGGTGGAAAAAAAAGACCAATCAGATTCTTTATTTTCGAAAACTACATTCAACTCAGATTTTGTAAAAAGAAAAGAAACAGAAGAGGTCACATGAATAAAGGTTAGATTATATGATTAGTAAAAGCTTTCATTTCTGTTACATATTTCATAAATATCTATGCCAGGTAAAAAATAAAGAACTAAACTATGATGCAGCCTATAGAACTGGTATCCTTCTTGGTTACAGAGGTAAACCAGCTCCTGAAAGATCAGTGTAGCTGACTCTGTGGAAATGGTTAAATAAACACAAAAACAAAAGCTTCTCCCCCTTTAGACTGGGTTTCACTATAAGGGAAGAAAAAAGGACTAATAGAGACATAGGAGGATGTCATGAGATCATGTTACTTAAAAATACAAAAAGGTAGATGTTTTTAAGAATTGTATTTTAAATCTGCATCTTATAATTTGTTTCTCCATCCTATGAGACTCCCAAGAAAGCAGATGGATTGCAATAATCTTAAAATCTCATCAAAAGACAAATTTATAGGAAGATGGAGTAGACATACTTTTTCCTATTTCTCCTGCTAAATACAACTGAAAACACTGGAATGGTATAAGAGAAAGCGAGCTCACATAGAAGGTTTAAAAAATATCCTGAGTCTCATAAAATAATATGAAAATGTCCAGCTTTCCATTTAAAACCAGGATGACTCCAAACTGAATGAAAGAAGACAAACAATAGATGTCAACATTAGGATAACAAAGATGTTAGAACTTTCCAACAAGAGTGTATAGCAGCTGTGGTAAAAATATTTCAATAGGCAATTATAAACTTTCTTGGAACAAATGAAAAAATAAAAAGCCTAAGCAAAGTAATAGAACACCCTAGCAAAGAAACAGAAATATAAAGAAAAATTAAATGCAAACTGTACAACTGAAAAATGCAGTAACCAAAATACAATGTTCAGTGGAAGTGTTTAAGAGCAAAATGAAGAGATGGGGGGAAAAAATTAGTAAACTAAAAGATAGAGCAATAGAAATTACCCAATTTGAAAAACAGAGAGAATATAGACTAAGAAAATAAATAGAGCCTCAGGGACCAGTTGAGATAATAACAAAAGATCTAATATTCATATCATTAGAGTACCCAAAAGAGTGGAGAAAGAGGGCAGTGCTGAAAAAGTACCTAAAAAAATGACTGAAAACTTCCCAATATTCGCAAAAGACATAAACCTACAGATGCAGATAGCTGAGCAAACCACTAACAGGATCAAACAAAAGAAATCCACACCAAAACACAACATATTTTTCATTTTTGTCTCTGTTAATATTTCAAATTGCTGAAAACTAAAGGAAAAAAATATTTTAATGCAACATGAAAAAAACAATACCTGACCTACAGGAGAAAAACAATTCAAATGATAGTGCATTTCTCATCAGAAAACCTCGGGTGCAGTCAGAAGTAGAATAATATTTTCCAAGAGCTAAAAGAAAATAATTGTCAACCCAACCTGGAATCCTATACCCAGTAAAATTACCTATCAAAATGGAAGCAAGATTTTTTGTAGATATAGGCTGGCTTTTTAAAATTTATATTGAAAGGCAAAGAAACTAAAATAGCTATAATAATTTTAAAACAGCAGTATAGTATAAAGTGGGGAGAATTAGTCTACCCAATATTAAGACTTACTATATAGCTCTTGTAATAAAGACTGTAGTATTGGTGAAAAGTTAGATATTACAGATCAGTGAAACAGAAGAAATCCCAGAACTAGAGTAACACAAATATGCCAACTGATTTTGGAAAAAGATGCAAAAGCAATTCAACTGAGGACAAATAAACTCTTCAACAAATGGTGTAGGAGCAATTGGATATCCAGAGGCAAAACAAAAAAAAAAAGAACCTTTACCCTAAGTTTCAAACCTTACACAAAAATTCATGCAAATTAGATCATGGACTTAAATGTGGAAGAGAATATAAAATGCAAACCTATTAATTTGTTGATAGCACTGATCATTAGCAAATTTTTCATTTTTCTGTCTGTTAATGTGTTTCTCATTTTTAAAATAAATTTTTTCTTCAAGTAAAAAGCCTATGAATGGAATGATTTCCATACATAATGATTATAAAGTTATTTGGGGAATGCCTATAATTTTAGAGATGCCTATGGGAAGAAGAATTTATTTTAAAGTCTTATTTATTTAAAAGCCTGTTCCTAGAGCCATATGAATAAATCCTGATCCATGATGAGGAGAGTCTACAGAAGTTCAGCAGCAGCTCTTTAAATGAGACCAAATAGCCTCTATGATCTTTGTTCCTCTTCATTAAGCCAAGTTATCTCCAAATCACTAAATAACCTTAATATTCTTATGTCTAATTTTCTTCTAAAACAATAATAAAGCAAGAACAGATACCATTTTTTAAACACAAGCAATCACAATTCCCTTCCTCATTTATTTCAATTTGTTTCCAGTTCCTCTACTTATCAGCTACCTGACCTTGAGTAAGTACTTACTCCCTTGGACCTCAGTTACTTCCTAAAATAAGAAGGCAAAGTTTCTGCTCTTTTCAGAATCCACGGTTACTTCAATAATACAGTAGTATAATTTAAAATAACTGAGAGTATAATAACCATTAAGGAGGGGAAAAGCTGGGCCAGTTTTGAGAATTGAAGCATCAAACAAAAGACTTTCCTTTTCCTTTATCCTGGGACAACTTAACATAACTAGGAACCTACTAGAATTCTTCCAAGTCCATATTATTTTCCGTCTCCAAAGAGTAGGGTTTAAGATAGTTTCAGCCATGTACTTCTTAGAGGCTTTATCTTTCCTACATAGCTATTTCAAAGAATCAAAATATAACCCGTATTCTGTTTGTTTTGTTAGTCAAAGGAAGGGAATCCAATTTACCTAATTCTGGAAAATCAAAACCCAGTAAAAATTAACAAAATAATTGGAATTTTTAAAATGGTCTTAAGAATGGCCCTTTGTTTTAAAATGTTAAGAATAAATTTTAAAAAGGTAATAAAAAATAAGAGGGTTAGACCTTTTTACAAAAAATTGTATTTTAAAATACAATTTTTTTTAAAGTATGTGTATACTTTTTTTTTAAAGTATTTGAGGGGATACCCTATATAAAAAAATAAATTTTAGAAGAGTTTTATTTAAAATGGTGATGTGATAAGATCTAAAAAGCAAGAACAGAAATCATAAAACACTATGAGTCACATAAAATATGTATAATTAATCAAAGAAAACCCTGGAAGTTAACAACCAAAGAAAAGCAAAGATCATCTGGTTCAACCTATTCTTTTAAAAGGAGGAAACCAAGACCAAAACAGGTGAAGGAACTTGCTAAATATCACAAAACTATTTGACAGAGCCTAGAAAAAAACATATATGCCTGCGCCCATTTCACTATTATCTCCACAAAAGCACACTACTTCCCAAGAGTGGAAAAAAATCACTAGAAACTAGAGACCTAAAGTCTAGGCTAGGAACCTTGGGTTAATGCACCTAGCCCATAATCTGAGCAATTTGTAGAACTGAAGTGAGATTTCTTGAGTTTGCAGAAGTTGAGAATTCTCAACAAGAGGAGCTTGTTCAACTCTGATCTCCTGGGATTAGAGTAACATGCTGAGGGCATTTTAGATCCTTGCTACTTCTGCTGACATCAAAGGTTCACACCTCAGTCTCAGATCCCTGCATTCCTAACTGAGGTGAATCATGGGAACCAACAATCAGAATGTGGGAGTAGCCCATTGTCCCTTCTTCTCCAGGACTCTGGTCATGACTTTAAGACACATAAATTCAAGAGTCTGATTTTAGCCCTAACTGGTTTGGCTCAGTGGATAGAGCATCAGCCTGCAGACTGAAGGGTCCTAAGTTTGATTCTGGTCAAGGGCATGTACCTTGGTAGAGGGCACATCCCTAGTGGGGGGTATGAAGGAGGCAGTTGATCAATGTTTGTAACTGTGTGTCTCCCTTCCTCTCTGTAAAAAATCAATAAAATATATATATTTTTTAAAAAGAGTCTGATTTTATGTGGCTTCCCTATAGGCATAACCAGATTTATATGGTAATGACTACAAGGCTCCATCCTCCTTAACATGCAGAAAATCTTTCAAATACTGGCCCCATCATACCCTCCCAGCTTTATCACTAATTGCTATCTTGCATCCTAAGGCTAAAACCTGGATGTAGCAAATAATCTCATATCTTGGATTTATCATATACTGTAATTTCATGCCTTCACATCCATGTACATGTTGTTCCCTCTGTATGACAGGCCATTCCACCTTCTCCCAATACCTAGCCTGGACAAATAAATAGATGGCTGGATTAATGGATGGATGAAAAATGAATGAAGGAATGAACAAATATACTGTAATTTAAAGAGTACTATCCTAAAGTAGCTCCGGCTCCCAAGGAATTAAAATTTAGCTTCTCCTCTTTAAGTAGTCTCATCTTGTTGGACACCAGTGTTGTGATGATCAGCTACCAGGTATGCAGCAAAGTCTAAATAATGATTATGATACCCAAGTTAGAGTAGTGAAGTTGTCAGAAAATTCTTTTTTTTTTAATGTTATGGAAAGCTCAAGGTTATCCATGTACTATTAATCTCTCTCACTTGTATTTTGATAAATTTTGAGTATAAAATAGGTGAGATTATACCTAGGGTTCAGGTAATTGTGCATGACCCTGGATTCTTCATTGTGCATCATATATGGGAATTTATCATCTACTAGAGGTCCAATGCACAAAATTCATGCAAGAGTAGGCCTTCCTTCACCCAGCTGCTGGCACCGGCTTCCCTCTGGCACCCAGAACCCAGGCCTCCCTCCAGCTGCCAGCAGGCACCCACAACCTGGGCTTCCCTCGAGTCCCGGCTTTGTCCAGAAGACATCGGTTTCATTAGCATATTATGCTTTTATTATTATACACCAGAGGCCTGATGCATGAAAATTCATGCATTGGAGGGGAGTCCCCCAGCCCGCCTGCCCCCTCTCATAGTACAGGAGCCCTCAGGGGTGGGAGGCAACCCAGCAATCAGGGGAAGGCAATGCCCTATCACACCTCTGCTGCTGCCACTGCTAGCAGCGCAAGCCTCTGCTGGCCCTGGTTACCTGAGCCTCAGGTGGCCCTGGGCAGCTGGGCAACTGACATCTGAGGCTTGACTGCACCTCAGGCTTCGGCTGGGCAGCCACCATTCCAGGCATGCCTGTGCTTCAGGCCAGCAGCCATGGACAGCTGGGCAGCTGCCATCCGAGGCTTGCTGCACCTCAGGTCGGCCCTGGGCAGCTGGGGAGCTAAGAGAACTGGGGGACTCCAGAGGCAGGCGCACAGAGCAGCTGCGCGCTTGCCGCCCTAGCAGGGCTGAGGGGACAGGGCATCACCATCTTGTGACCACCATCTTTGCAACAGCATGAGGATCAATGAGCATATTCCATCTTTATTAGATAGGAGGATAATGTTTGCAGTAAAGGAAACAAGCTTGGAAACACTATAGTAAAAAGTAATATCCTATTTTGCATCTTCTGACTTTTTTTAAATATATTTTATTGATTTTTTACAGAGAGAAAGGGGAAGGGATAGAGAGTTGGAAACATAGATAAGAGAGAGAAACATCGATCAGCTGCCTCCTACTCGCCTCCCACGGGGGATGTGTCTGCAACCAAGGTACATGCCCTTGACCAGAATCAAACCCGGGACCTTTCAGTCCACAGGCCGACGCTCTATCCACTGAGCCAAACCATTTTCGGCTCTTCTGACTTCTTAAATTAAAATGCCTTAGGGGAAAAAAACAACTAAATTAAATACATAAATATAAATAAACAATCTTAGGGCATGTCTTTATGCAATTAGCCATCATTCATACTTTGACATCATTTACCATTAGATATGTCTTCAGTTTTTAATTAGAAGTTTAACTTTCCAGTGACAGCTGGGTTCAGTGTTTTGATAGTAAAAGAAGGCAGAGAGATCATCTGGAAACTTGGCACAATGGTGTAAAAAGGTAGGCTTATTCAGAGGAATGGGGTAACTCACTCAGGAACATGTAGACCTGTTCTGGATGAAGGCAAATAACTCTTAACTGCTTCACAATCTTCCTCCACTCATTCATGTGGTGCACATTCAATGAATAACGCACAACTCCAAGACAATGGAATTCCAAACATTGGTTCTAAACCACTTTGAATAGCTCATGGCCACAATGGCTCTGCCTGACCAGGAAACGCACATAGCAAAATAAACTTAAAAAAATGCATTCATGCACCTACCCAGTATATCTTATCTACAACTGCAGGACTTTTATAGACACTCTGAAGCCAAGCCTTAGAGTTCATAGAAGTCCATGAATTCTAGGCTAAGGACGCTGTGATCAATTAATATTTGCTCATCCTTCCAAAGTCTGTCAAGTAGTTTTTATGCCATTATGTCATTTAACCTAATTAGCCAGGTACCTCTCATATCTTCCTCATGCAGAAACAGTGTCAGCCTGGTTTGTCAGAGTATATTCTCTATTTTTACCTCAATGGAAAATATCTGGAATAAGATTCAAAAACTGATATCAGCAGTTGCCTCTGGGAAACAAGCTAAGGGGAGATAACCTTTTCTAGTGTTTATATATTTTCCATATGTGATGTCACTTTTTTTAAAAGAAAGATATCAGATCTGCTACTTGTAAACCTGAATTTTATCCCTTTCAGTGGATGAAATAATGGGTACAATTAGCAAAATCAGATATTTCCAACGTCTTCTGAAAAATGAAATATTTTTATACAAATTCACATACCATTTAAAAATCTTTAGTCTCTTAATACTAGTCAGATAATTTATGGCCAAATTATACATTTTAAAAGTAAATTTCTTTGTAGCATAAAAGGAGATTACATCTTGCTAATATATGGTATTTATATTTGTAACAAGTAGTTTATTGGGTGTCCTTGGTTTTTTACTTGCAAATTTATTTTTAGCAGAATTATTGGACTTTGCAGTTTTAGGCCAGATTTTTTGTCACAGTAAATACTAAAATAAATAAACTTTTACTATTTCTTCTCTTTGTATGCTACTAAAAATTTTAATTAACTGAGCAGTACTATCACTTGTACATGTTTTTTAAAAATCAAAACCCTGAAGACTGAGATGTTCATTAGTTTTCTATTTTGAGGCTTAAAGAAATAATGAATGGTAAGGACATTTATAAACAATGAGGACAGTGAACATACTGATGTGAGATCTTCTCTTTCAAAACAATTTTTAAAAAATTATTGAGTGGTGATCATTAAGAGGCTGGAAATGCTTAATTTCAGCCACAACCCAACTCTAGTAGGTTTTCTAGTTTCTATCAAAAATAGAAGACTATCCTGTAAAGAGGACAGCTTCTGCCTGGACTCTAGCTTTTGCTTTCATTCACTGCTGGAGCTCAATGACAGGTGAACTTAAAGAAGAATCCTCTAGGTTTTCTACAATTAAAGAGACCACGTTCCAGGTCTAGAACTGGTGTTGCTCAAGTTCCCAGAGCCCTGGCCCTGTTCTAGAAGAATTAAAGCAATAGTGGGTCCATGCAGCAGAACTCCCGGGGGTCTGCTCTCAGCATTCAAATGGTGTGATTCAAGCATTTGCCAACATCATTCAGCAATTACTCTCAGGAAATTAATCTTGGTGACTGGGTTAAAATAAGATTTTTTTTAAATAAAGAAAGTATAGAAAGGTCACTATTTTCAGATATGCCAGATCTTCATGGGAAAATCTAAGTTATCTGTGTACAATATTGGTGGTGAATGAGCTAGGCAGACCACCTCAAATATTATTTATCATAGAATCTACAGAAAACAAAGGTTTTGCACCAGGTGTCACAAAGGCAGGTGGTTGAAGTCAGGAAATATACAGCTGAATTATGACACCTACACCTTCTAGCTATTGGGAAGTCACTAAACACTCTAGGATTCAGCACCCTTACCAGAAATATAAGAGTAAGAACTAACCTAGCATAGCTAGTGAGATTTAAATGTCCTCCCATGATCCTCCTTATACCAACACTGGTCATCAAATTAAAACATGAACTGGTCATGGCATTCTGTTCATAAACCTTCACTAGCTCCCACAGGATAAAACCCTTTTTAGCATTGCATTCAATGACTTTCACATATCAACCATCCCTCAGCCTCCATATCCTGCTTCCTCTACTGAAAGCATCCCATCTTTACTTTATTATATCCAGTGTTTTCAACCCTCAATCTCTCTCCCTGGAAAGTCCTGCGCTGTGTAAAATCCTACTAAATCTTCTAAATCAGGCCCTTTCCTTATCCTATCCCTCTCCTAATTTTGTTGGCCTTTGGAACTTCAACACTTTGCTCACCTGCCTGCTGGTCTGTAAGTTCTAGGGCAAAGATGATGTCTTATTTATGTTTACATCTCCATCATCCAGCACTGTGCCTTTCAATCTTAAAGATGCTCAAAAAAATACTGGCTCATACATGGAAATGGAACTACATGAAGGTGTTTTTAAACTGGAAGTCTCATTAAAATGTAGTAATTATTGTCATTAAGGTGAAGAACCTGAGCAATAAGGAGAATTTGACATTTAAAGGAATTAATCTCACAACCTTTTAAAATCTAGATACTACAATTTTTTCCAGGTCCCTGCAGGAGCACTGGTTGGTATACCAGAGGGTAGGCCCCTTGGCATTACAAGGCATAACATCATACCCTTCATTATAGAACAGAACTGGTCCATGGAACTATACCTTCATCTGATAACTATTGAAGATTCAGAAAGATCTTCTCTCAGACTCTCTCAAAATCAAAACTTATAAATCTGTGTACCACTATTCCTTATTTACAGCTACTGTTTTCCACGCCTTTTAGTACAAGCTGCGTGACCCTGGCTCCCCTGTTTTCCCAATTTAAAACCCACAAATATGGCCAGTGATTCTCCCAAATTCATAGTGTCACTTAACTATGAAGGAAAGAGGCAATAGACTTTGAGCCCAGACAGACATGAGTTTGAAATATGACCCTCTCATTCATTCCCAGTGTGTGGCCTTGGACAGCACACTCAGTTTTACAGAGCCAGTGACCTCACCTCTAAAAATAAGAAAAATGCATAACAGGGTTGTTGTGAAAAGCAAATAAGAAAATGTGGAAGAAAATATTGCAAACTAAAAATGTTATAAAACTGTAAGATGTTATTCCCATAATGAGAAGTAGACAAGTACCAGCCACAGTCACACCTTCCTTTTTACTCCTTCCCCCATTTCTTTTTTCTGGATTCCCTTGCAAAGGGACCACAGTACAAACATACATCTAACTGGGCTTGGGTCTTCTTTTGCATAGAGGGTTGCTCTAATCCCTAATAAGGCTGATCTATTTCTCCTCCATAAAGGGAGAACTTCTGTGGGGGAAATAACAGTTTCAGCAGCCCCTGTGGTAACAGAGCATTTCTTTGATCTCTTGCCACTATCTGAGTGTTGTTTTGAAAGTTACTTAAGGATGAAAGCATCCCCAAAAAAACTTACTGTCAAAAGGGATTTTAGCTCACCTCAAATCCAACCAACTCTGAGGTTTTGCATGTGTAAAATTGAGATGGTGACAGCTACATAAATATTAAATGAGCAATGAGATGTCAATGTTTTCATTACTGTTTGCAATTGAACTTGGAGTAAAGCTGAGACCAGTTACATATACCTGGAGAGAGAGCATGGTTTTTGATATGACCACGATATTTGATTTGGAAATTTTTAAGTATACAGTGTTGCTAATGGCTCTTCATTTAAAAAAAAAATGTAGTTGAACTCCAGTATTCACCAGTTCCTATGAGAGCTTGAGATGCCAAATAGTTGGGTTTACATAAAAACTTGGCTTACAAATGCCTCAATAAATAGGAAAAACTGTCTCTTGGTGGGTAATAGGAAGTCAGGCCATTTCCTCCTACTCACAAAGGGTGAAGATAGTGCCAACCCTGATCTGGTATCCTATCTCCCATGGATCATGGCACTAGTATTTTTCTGGTCTCCTTGACTACAGTCTTGCTCTCTGTAGTTTTTCTCCAAGATACTGATCTTTCTAAAATGCAAATTTGATCACTTAATGGCCTAATCATTGAGTAGCAACAAAGAACTTCAAACTATTGACCCTTATTAGCTTGACACTAAACTCCTGCTTCCCTATTGAATTTCATGTGATTAAAGTCACCCTCCCATCTCACCTCACCTGTTCTCCAGTCCCCATAATTTTCTTGTCCCTTACAGTTCCCTGACCACATCAGAAATCCTTCTGCAGAAGCAGCAACCTCTGTCTGGAATGCCTTTGGCCACTCTCTTCCCATGGCAGACCTACACATCCTTTAGAATTCTGCCAAGAACCAGCTTGTCCAGAAAGCTATCCCTGACCACCTTCACCCCAGACTTAGCCTGCTTCTATCATAGCAGTAATATTGCATTATAACCTTGTAATGATTTGTCTCTTCCATAAGACAGTATTTGTCTAGAGGGCTAGGATTAGGCTTTATTCATATTTGCATCCCAACACTTTACAGCATTGGGTCTCTGGTAAGATGTAAGTGACAAGTCTAATAAATCAATCAGCAATCAGCACTAGATTTAAAGTTGGATCTGATTTCTTATCCTAAATATATCAGCAATTAGTTTGGGACTGGGCCAAGAGAATCAAAATTCAATAAATTCAATTATCTTATTGAGAAACTATTTTTATGTATTCCCCTCCAATAAGCCCACATAATTCTTTTTCTTACAGTCTATGTACCAAGTACCTTACTCCCAAGGTTTAAATATTGCCAATTACTTTCTTGTTCTACCTTGTTATCTTAGAATAGATAAAAGACTTTTCAAAATCTTAAGAGCTCCTTTCCCCATCTTCCCCACACTGGGTAACCTTTCTAGAATGTTTATAAAACAGCAGCCTGGTGGGAGCATTCAAGATCTTGTTTCCCAGCAAATGTCATCAGTTTGGTTCAAATAAACGTTTTTTAAAATTAATTATATATAGATAGATAGAAGCCTGATTCTTTCTTTTTAACTGTGAATAAACAAAATATTCTTTATTAAACGAATTGCTACATTCATTTATTAAACGAATTGTTACATTCAATCACTTAAGACATCTTTATTGATACCTACTTTGTGCCAGTTGTTCCCATGGACCAAGATAAAGGGCATGGGGTATTCTATCAGTTTGAACAGATGAGCTGAAAAAATGCTCAACATTAGATATTTTAGATCCAAGCTACTGATTAAAATGTGTTTTGTAAATGTTGCAAATATAGAGACATCATACGTAAGTATATACCAAAGACAACAAAACAAAATACAGATAACTATAGCACTATCTTTTTTTTTCTTTTTTTAAAAATATATTTTATTGATTTTTTACAGAGAGGAAGGGAGAGGGATAGAAAGTCAGAAACATCAATGAGAGAGAGACATCGATCAGCCGCCTCCTGCACGCCCCACACTGGAGATGTGCCCGCAACCAAGGTACATCCCCCGACCGGAATCGAACCTGGGACCCTTCAGTCCGCAGGCTCTATCCACTGAGCCAAACCGGTCTCAGCTATAGCACTATCTTAAGAAAAGTAATTATACCCATCAAATAGCTGCAGCTAGGATATACACTATGATGTGTAATTTTTCATTGGGATCTTGAAAAGCACACATGTATGATGCTTACAATATGAAGGGATTTTTCCTGATCCTCAGAACCTTATTTGGGATTCCTGGACCCCAGGCAAAAAACATATTGCATGAACATGTTGAGGTTTGTGCTCTCCACATCAGCCAGTCTGATCATCCACACAGAAGCAGAAGCTGAGGTTAGGAGCAGAAGACAGGGCTCTTTGTGTCTCTGTAAGGCTTCTTCTTGCCTTGATGGGAAACCCTAAAGATTGGATTTTTCAGGATCAATAAGGCACCCTTATTGAGTAATTTACAGTAGAATGTGAAAGCAACTACAGAAAGGATGTACCCCAAACACAGAACATTCCCCTTGTTAAGACACAAAGAGAGGACTGTGGCTGGCTGCTCCCAAGGTGTTCTCTCTCTCTCTCTCTCTCTCTCTCTCTCTCTCTCTTTCTCTCTCTCTCTCTCTCTCCTCTCCCTTTCTCTCCCCCTTCCTCTCACAAATTCCAATGGATCCTAGGGAACCACTCTTGCTTTGGAGTTGGTTTGTTCCCAGGTTGTCCATCCTATCTCTCATCTCAGTTTAAGTGTCTCCAACCAGAGGAGAAACAAGTAAGGAAAAAAGATGTAAGTCTTATTCAGGCCTGGGGAGGGCTGGGAATAGGCTATTGGAGAGAGAGAGGAGGAGGAAGAGGAAGACAGCACCAGTGAGGTTATTTACAAAACATGAACCAAGCTCAAATTATATGCCAGGAGTTTACACAAGTCTTCTGTGACTGTTCACACTGCTGTTTATTTTTACATCAGTACTTATCTTGGCCACCAGAGCCTATGTCGCTGACATCAAAATACAGAACACCTTCATGAGACTCCCAGGCCCCCAGCATCAGTACAATCTTCTGTTCTGCGCAATGGTCACTATCCTCATCCCTCTCCCCCTTTTGAAACCACAACAAGGAAAGCACAGTACTGGAGACAACTCTGGTCCTTGGGGAAAGGGGACAGAGGTGCCAACCAGGAGTCTGGCCTTAGGTTCCCTCAGTACAACTCAAATGTTAAAATATTTTCTGCAACCTTTTCACAGTTGGAGCTCTCTCAAGTTTAAAAGACCTCAACATGGCTATTAGTCCATTTATCACTTTCTCCCCACAAGGGTGCTGGAGGCAGACATATTCTGCACTGATAAGCTGGGTGGCCTTGAGCTAGTTATTTAAAAGTTTTCAGTCTTAGCCAAAACCGGTTTGGCTCAATGGATAGAGCATCGGCCTGCAGACTGAAAGGTCCCAGGTTCTATTCCGGTCAAGGGCATGTACCTTGGTTGTGGGCACATCTCCAGTTGGGGGCGTGCCAGAAGGCAGTTGATCGATGTCTCTCTCTCATCGATGTTTCTAACTTTCTATCCCTTTCCCTTCCCCTCTGTAAAAAATCAATAAAATATATTTTTAAAAAAAGTTTTCAGTCTTAGTTTCCTCATCTAAAAAATGAGGAAAATACTATCTACCCTATGGGACTGTTATGAAGATGAAGTAAAATACTTGGAAGAAAAGCACAGTGCCCAACAAATATTAATAGATATTTTCTTAGTGTCCTCCAAAGACCACTAAGCATTTTTCTATAAACCATTATCTGTTTGTATTTAATTCAGGATTTTTTTGACCCACCCTCCTTTTTTTGGTAATATTTTACACATGCCATATTTTAGTTTTATTTTTTAAATTTTATGTTATTGTTTAACATATTACAAATAGTAATACATGTGTCTCCCTTTTTTCCCCCATTGACTTTCCCCAGCCTCCTCTGCCCCCTGGCACATGCCCTCATTCCACCGCCCACCCCCACCACCTCCAGTGTCCTGCGTCCATTGATTATGCTTATATGCATGCATACAAGTCCTTCAGTTGGTCTCTTACTTCCCCCACCACCTCCCCTGCAACCATCCCCAGCCTTCCTGTTGTAATTTATACTCTTTTTGATGCTTCTCTGCCTCTGTATCTATCTTTTTGTTCATCAGGTTATAATGTTCTTTATTACCCATAAGTGAGGGAGATCATGGGGTATTTTTCTTTCACTAACTGGCTTATTTCACTTAGCATAATGCTCTCCAGTTCCATCCATACTGCTGCAAATGGTAAGAATTCCTTCTTTTTTATAGCAGCATAGTATTCCATTGTGTATATATATCATAGTTATCTAATCCAATCATCTGCTGATGAGCATTTAAACTGTTTCCAAATTTTAGCTATTGTAAACTGTACTGCTATGAACATAGGGGTACATATATCCTTCCTGATGGGTTTTTCTATTTCTTGGGATATATTCCTAGAAGTGGTATTACTGGGTCAAATACACATGCCATATTTTAAAAGGTAATCTATAATCTTTTTGAAAAATAACTGGAGCAATTTTCTTAGGAAAAACTGCCAACCCCACTCTTGATCAATAGTTCTTTTTTCCTATTATCAGAAAATACCTCGTTTAACTCTGCATCAACTAGTAATACCCTTTATTGGGGCACATGAGGTACCCAGGGCTACTGTTCTTTGAAGAATATGGCAGAATCCATGGCCTCTCCTTAAGATGTACTGTTAAACAATAGAGTGTAGATGAGGTGAAAAAATGCACTATTGTTTCTTGGAATCCAGTTGACAGTGTCTCAGGAGGAAGAGGAAGTGAATGGCATTATAGTCATTCACCATTTATTTGTTTTTTTGAACTATTACTCCATGCAAGACACGATCTTAGCCAACTGTGGGGGATGCAAAAGTGAGTCAGACACAGTGTCTGCCCTGAAGAACTGAACTCGGGAGGCAGACAAAACACCCATGGGTTTAAGTCCCTATTCTGCATTAATAAGCTGTGTGACCTTAAGTTAGTTATTTATAAGTTTTGAGTCTCAGTTTCCTCATCTGAAAATTGAGAAAAATACTAACTACCCTATGGGACTGTTATGTGTTATGAGGATGAATAATGAAATATTTGGAAGTGAAGCACAGTGCCCAATAAATATTACAAGGAAGATAAAATGCTTAAATAATACAGATTTTCTTTAAATGTCTACAATATGCAAGATACTTTTTTAGGCCCTGAGAATATGATGGGTTATGGAACTTACATTTTATTGGATAAACAAGTAAACAAATAATTATAGATAATAAATGCTAAAGTTAAAGTAATAGAATAATTGAGAAAAAGAATGAGTTTGGTACAAATAACTTGCTATGTTAGAGAAGCAGAAAGTCCAGATAAAGCAAAATGTGTCGAATGGGACAAGGATTACAAAGAAGCAAGCAGAAGCCAGATTATGACTCCTCATAGACTAGGAATCTGCAAACTCTTTCTATAAAGCAGTGGTTCTCAACCTTTATAATGCTGTGACCCTTTAATACAGTTCTTCATATTGTGGTAACCCCCAACCACAAAATTATTTTTGTTGCTACTTCATAACTGTAATTTTGCTGTTATGAATTGTAATGTAAATGTGTGTGTTTTCTGATGGTCTTAGGCAACCCTGCTAGCAGTTCTCAACCTGTGCGTCAGCATTAGAAAGGTTGAGAATCACTGCTATAAAGGATCCTATCTAATAAAAGAGTAATGTGAAAATTGACTGTACCTCCACTATACCACCAGCCACGCTCACCAGCCAATCAGAGCAAGTATGCAAATTAACCCAACCAAGATGGCTACTGCCACAGAGAGAGCAGGAAGGAGGCTAGGATTGCCCCTGGTGATGCAGGAAGCCAAGCTTTCCACACACCCTGGCTGGTCCAGGCCTCCCCTTAAGGCAACAAAGTTTCAATGGCTGTGCAAGCAGAAGGCTTAGCTCTGCTCCAGGCTACAGAGTTTCAATTGTAGAAGATAAATAAAGGGGGTGTGGCCAGTCTGCAAACCACCACAAGCCCCTCGCCCAGGCCACTCCATGCCCCAAGGGAACACTCACCCTGATCCAGTACACCCTTCAGGGCAAACCAGCTGGCCCCCATCCGAGCACCAAGCCTCTATCCTATCTAATAAAAGAATAATACAGTGGTACCTCGAGATACGAGTGCCCTAACATACGAGATTTTTGAGATACGAGCTGTCGAGCGAGCAATTTTTGCTTTGAAATACGAGCAACATTTGAGATAGGAGTAATCATGAGGATCGGCCAGCTGCACACGACCCACCAGTTTACCGACCCACCAGTTTACCGCGACTCGAGTGTCTCATAGTTTCCCACGCCTCAAGGTTACAGAACGAATTAAACTCGTATCTCGAGGTACCACTGTATGCAGATTGACCATCATTCCAACACACAAGATAACTTCCTCCCTGTGGTCAAAAGATGCTGCCTCCATGTGAACACAAGATGGCCACCACAAGATGGCCAGCAGGAGAGGGCAGTTAGCAGGGACCAGGCCTGCAAGGGAGGGCAGTTGTGAGCAATCAGATCAGCAGGGGAGGGTAGTTGGGCGGGACCAGACCTGCAAGGGAGGGCAGTTGGGGGTGATCAAGCCTGCAGGGGAGGGCAATTATGGGTGACCAGGCCAGCAGAGGAGGGAAATTGGGGGTGGCTGGGCCTGCAGGAAAGGGCAGTTGGGGGGAGGGACCCAGGCCTGCAGGGCAGAGTAGTTAGGAGTGACCAGGCCTGCAGAGGAGGAAAGTTGGGGGTCACCAGGCCTGCACGGAAAGGCAGTTGGGAGTGACCAGGCCCACAGAGGAGGACAGGGCCAAACAGGCTCGTCCGGGAGCAGTTAGGCAACAATCAAGCTGGCAGGGGAGTGGTTAGGGGGTGATCAGGCTGGCAGGCAGAAACGGTTAGGGGAAATCAGCAAGGCAGGAAGGTGAGCAGTTGGGAGCCAGCAGTCCTGGATTGTGAGAGGGATGTGTGATTGCCCACTTAGGCCCGATCCTACATGGATTAGGCTAGGCTGAAGGACAAACCCCCTGCCCTCTGTGCATGAATTTTATGCACTGGGCCTCTAGTCAGATAATAAATATTCTAGGCTTTCTAGGCTATATGGTCTCTGTTGCAACTATTCTGTTCTGCCATTGATACAACATGTAAAGAATAAGACTGTATTCCAATAAAGTTTATTTGTGGACAATGAAATTGGAATTTCCATATAATTTTCACATCACCAAATATTTTGATTTTTTTCTTCAGTGTAAAAATAAATTCTTAGCTCACAAGCTGTTCAAAAACAGAAGGTAGACTAGTTTGGGGCAACAGACTCAGTTTGCCAGCCCCTTCTGTACACTATAGTAAGGTAACAGAGTATGGATTGTATTGCAAGTGCACTTAAGAGGTTTCCATGAAGGAAAGTATTATGATGTGACTTTTGCTTTGACTAAATTGTTCTGCCTTCAGTGGATCTGTGGGGATATGAACAGAGTCACAGAGACTAGCTTAACTCTGAAACTATTGTAAGAATACCAATGTGTAATGATGGCAGTGTGGACAAGGGTGAGAATAATGGTGTTTTTAAATAATTAAAAGGAGATCAATTTGCAATATTTTGTGCAGGTGGAGTTGAAAATACATGTGCATGAATCATTATACTACAAAATACTGAGTATCAATGCCAGAAAAAAATGACCTGGAGTTGAAGTACACTAAGACTTTTACCTGAGTAGGTCTATTTTGGGGGTTTCCACCTCCTGAGTAGGTCTTTCACAAGAAGAGACAGGTAAGGCATTAGGCTGGAAAGATGACTTTTTTCTTGAAAGTCTGCATGGTGATGGGGAAAGAACTTTGGTCTGAGATAGACTTGGCCTTTTTAAATACCCTGTCCTCATCTATCATCTGTAAAAAAGGACCATAATAGTAAGCTGCAAGATTCTTGAGACCAGGGACCACATCATTTGCCTCTCCATATCTCAGAACCTAGCTGATCAATAATCTGATACCAACTATGTCATGTGGTATTGGGGCATCTATATACATATTCACTGTACTTATGGAGCTCACAGGATTAAAAAGGTAATTCACTAATATTTATTTCTGTGCTACAAAGGAACAATACTTGGTGTTCCAAGAGATATAACAGGGACTTGATGTTACCCTGGGATCAGAGAAGGCTCGTGTGCAGAAGAGAAAAGGAAGGGATAATTATTGGAATGAAAATGAGAAAGGAGGAGGAATAACATTTTTGGCAAAATGAACACTATGTGTGAGAAAGGAAGGAGCCTGACATGTTCAAGGACCTAAAAATTGGAGAGAGAAAGAGAACAGTGGGCACTCTGAAACTGAAGCAAGTGGTAGAGAAGGCCAGGTCATCTAGAGCCTGCTGGTCTAGAATAAAGATTGAGGATTTTATCTCATACTCAGTAAGTTATAGGTGAGCTTTGGATTCACACAGACCTGGCTTTAATTCCCAGTTTATCCACTTGTTAAACTGGTGGAATTATTGAATAAATGAATTAGCCTATCCTATAGGAATATTATAAGAAATAAATGAGGAATTTATCTGTAAAAGAACCTGGTTGGTTTTCATTAAGTGTCAATTTTCCTTCCTTGAAGCACAAATGCTGACAGTAGTGGGAAATAAGGCTCAGAAATTAGGTTAAATGCCCAGCTAAGGAGTCTTTAATTTGTAGATCACAGGGAGCAAAATGGCTGAGGATTATCACCCCCCCTGCCCCCCACCATCAGGACCCACACATAAATCAAACTCACTCTGAGCCCCTCCTTCATACTCTCCAAGAGACTGGGGTGAATCTCCAAAGATCAACATGGTATGGGTCCTGTCCTCAAGGAGTTTAATCTGTTAAAACTGTAATGAGGAAATGGTATGTTAAAAATGGGTACAGTAAGAGAGTGAAAGAAAAGCCAAATCGAGTGCTTTCTCTAAGTGAAGGCTTCTCATCTGGCAGGAAAGTTGGAATGTTCTTGCTTCTGCCCCTGTGGCTGGTTATTTTAATTCCATGAAGGCCCAATAGGATTCAGAAAGCTGTAAATTGGCCACATATCTTGGACCTTGTGTATATAAATCAAATAGCTGATCCTGTGATCCCCTGCCTGGTATTCTTTAGAAATGTAAAATTGCTTGCTGGAGCTCTCTCTCAGCAGACAAGAAGGGCATCCATCTGCTGGAAACAAAACAAAACAAAAATCTAAGCATCCCAGGAAACTTTGCCAGGAGAATAGCTCTTATCCTACTGAAAAGATGTCAGATGCTGTATGGTCTCAGAGGAGTGGTAGGTGGGAGTCTTTCAGATCTCTGTCACTTGGTTTAAGTCCCTGCTATTGTTCAACTTTATCCATTTTAGCTTTTAAAAAGCTAGTACATCTATAAGGAACAAATATTATTATCTGGATGCTTTCTACTAAAAAGTAGTCTAAAGCAAATAAAAATTTGTCTGGACAACTTATAGTCCAAAGATATGGCAATGTTCTAAGGAAAATTAAGAAGTTTTTCTAAACTAATGACCAAAGTCTCTATTTTTAGTTCATGGTGTCCTAAAGGTGGCCATTCATAAAGCCCAGATAATCATAAAATCAAATATAATCTTACCTAATAATAGACAAACATGTAAATTGACCATACCTCCGCTACACCCACAGACAATCAGAGTGAGTATGCAAATTGAAGGCCAAAGATGTCGGCTTCCCCACTGCTCTAGGCACAGTAGTGGCCAGGCGGGGCAGAACACCTGCTATGAGAGGGAGGGCGGTGGGAGGCAAAGGATCTACAGGAACTGAGTGCCACAGTGAAGACAAGACTGCAGACTCCAGAGTCTGCAGCAGAGACGAAGAAGGCATACTCTGGCCTGAGCATAGGCCTGGGTCCCAGATGCCAGAGGAAAACTGGAGCTGGAAGCCAAGGGAAGGAAGGCATATTGCACGAATCTCTTCATGCAACAGGCCTCTAGCAATCCTATCTAATAAAAGAATAATATGCACATTCACCGTACCTCCGCTACACAATAAAACACACCCACAGGCCATGCCCACCAGCCAATCAGAGCAAGTATGCAAATTAACCCAACCAAGATGGCTACGGCCACAGAGAAATAGGAGGGAGGCTTGGGTTGCCCCTGGCAATGGAGGAAGCCAAGCTTTCCACAACCCCTGGCTGTCCAGACCTCAGCTTAAGGCAACAAAGTTTCAATGGCTGCTGCCTCAGAGTGATCAGAAGACTTGGCTCCACTCCAGGCTACAAAGTTTCAATTATAGAAGATAAATAAATCCCAGATACCAGGGCCTCCGCTTGGGTCACCGGGAGGGCGTGGCCAGCCTGCAAACCACCACAGGCCCCTCACCTAGGCCACCCCATGCCCCAAGGGAACACCCACCCTGATCCAGGACACCCTTCAGGGCAAACCAGTTGGCCCCCATCCGTGCACCAGGCCTCCATCCTATCTAATAAAAGAGTAATATGCAGATTGACCATCACTCCAACACACAAGATGACTTCCCCCATGTGGTCAAAAGATCCTGCCCCCATGTGGACATAAGATGGCCAGCAGAGGAGGGCAGTTGGGGGTGATCAAGCCTGAAGAGGAGGGCAGTTAGGGGTGACCAGACCAGCAGAAGAAGGGCAGTTGCAGCAGGAGACCCAGGCCTGCAGGAAAGGGCAGTTGGGGGGGGGGAGGGTAACCAGGCCTGCAGGTGAGGGCAGTTACGGTGACCAGGCCCACAGGGGAGAACAAACAGGGGCAAACAGGCTGGCAGGGGAGCAGCAGGCATCAATCAGGCTGGCAGGAGAGTTAGGGTGTGATCAGGCTGGCAGGCAGAAGTGGTTAGGGGCAATCAGGAAGGCAGGAAGGTGAGCAGTTGGGACCAGCAGTCCTGGATTGTGAGAGGGATGTCTGACTGTCCACATAGGATTGGACCTAAACGGGCAGTCAGACATTCCTCAAGGAGTCCCAGATTGGAGAGGGAGCAGGCTGGGCTGAAGGACACTCTCCCCACCCCCAATGCACGAAATTTCGCGCATCAGGCCTCCAGTGTATAATAAAGCATAATGATGAGGTACAGAGAATCCTGATTAGGTGCAGTGCTCTTTCACTGCATCAGGGGTAAGGGACTGGTATGTCCTGCCATCAATGTAGTCAACACTCGGTTTCCTGTTGGTTGTCCCCTGACTATGCCATCCTTTTGTTGCAGTCAAGTTTATGGATTCCCACCCTGCAGGCTCTGTGCTCTGCCAGAATGGCTTAAGTAAAAAAGAACTGCCCTTTATGGTAACCTGGGCACATGTAGTAAGTGCCTGCTTGGTAACTGAAATTCTGTCCCTAGATTCCTTCACTATGCCACTCCTGCCTCCTAAATGAGTGGCACATACCTCATTCTTGTGTCCTGGTAACAGAATGCTACCTAAATTATACCTAAATAATCTAAACATTATACCCAAGCTGGTCAGGATACACTCACCCTTAGAGTCCATCTGAGCAGTCAACAAGCATTTATCTAGTGGTAACTACTTAACAACTGACTCTATAGGGGGGTCTATATGAATATATGCAAAAATATACATACATGTCTTTTATAAATTTCACTGACAGAAAACATATGCAGCACACAATTTACAAATAATAAGAAAATACATATACTTTTTTTGTAAATTCCTTGTAGCCTACTGATTCTCCCAAAATGTTTATTTTTATCAAACTCTTTAATCCATAGCCAACCTATAGCTGAAAGTAACAATGAGTATAGTTTCAATGTAAATGTTGCTTGGTATTTTCATTTACTTTAAGGATGTAAAATAAAAATGAAACAACAAAACTTATGTTGGAACTTCACTCATTTGACAATGAAATTCTTTTTTGAGTTAAATAACAGTTTTCAAGCACTAGACAAATTTTTCTTCAATTTTTTTGTGCTACTCATTATTTAATAGCCACAGAAACTTTTAACTTTAATTTGCTTTATCAACATTTTCTTCATCACTTTCTTAAGTCTAGACAAGTGGTCAGCAAATTTCTTCTATAAAGGGCCAGAGAGTAAATACATTAGGCTTCATGAGCTATATATAGTCTCTGTCACATATTTTTCATTGTGTGTGTGTGTGTGTATGTGTGTGTATTTTTTTTTTACAGTCCTTCAAAAATGTAAAAACCAAAACCATTCTTAGCTCCTGGGCCATACAAAATCTCAGGCCAAATTTGTCTCATGGAACTGTAGTTTGCTGGTACCTGGTCTAGACAGTCCACAAAATGAAAAATCAAGCTCTTATAGTATTTGCTGATTTTTATGGTGTAAATATTCCCACCATGGCCAATTTCAAGCTACCAACGTGGTGTCACTAAGTAGATATTCAGTAGTACATCATTATATGCTATTTATACTATACAGATACAATAGATATCAATAAGCCCAAGGGCATAATTAATAATAAAATGCCATAAAAATAGAGATGAGTTTTAGGTACTTACTGTATTTGTCTTTAATATAATTTAATATTTCTTTAAGTTTATACAATTTAACTTTGCATGATGGCTGTATTAACCACCAGTTCGCAGATTCTGAAATTTTAACATTCAACTCTTCTGAGCTATATGGGTCAACTCCAGCACCCTGTTGCATTTATTGCATGTAAATGTGGAGCAAGGCCAAGCTCTGACTTCCTCCCTTTCCTTATTTGTGCTTCCTTTGAAAGCCACCCTACCATATCACCTCAGATGTGACATAAGAAGTGGATTTTGTACACTACTTTGTGATAAATCTGACACCATCCCCAAACAGTGAATGAGTCTACCAAGGACAGATATCCTGTAAATGTAAGAAAATAGTGACCCTTATATGACCTAGGGTTTGTGAATTATTTATGCTCCCAATAACTCAATGACTGCAGATCATTCAGACTTTCTCATCCCCAAACTATCAGCATTAATGAGGAAATTTTGTTTGAAGACATTCCTAGTTCTCCTAGCTAAGTGACCAGATAAGTAATAATAGGTAAAGCACCATGGATCTCATTGGAAACATGAAGCTGGTAGCAACTGGACCTCTGAAGACTGGTATTCACTCAACAAACATTTATGCCAGGCTTGGAAAGAAAGCCCTAATAGTAATAGTAAGAACCATATACATGATGATGCCTTTCATTTAAAAAAAACATTTTTTTAATTGGGATTAAGAGAAAGAATACTCTTAGGTAAGAGATATATAGAATCAACTATTAGGAGGGACATAAAGAAACAAATGAATACAACTGGAAAGGTTTCTGTGGTTACTTGTAGCGCTTTATGTACTTCTCAAAACCTGAGTATTTAGACATCCCTGCTTCCTCTCTGTATTGTGTGTCACTCTAGATATGGCAGGAAAAACTAAAACAGTATATAATATATACAAATGAACACTTATTATTTGTGGGGTGGCAGAATCTGACAATAAATAATTGTATTCAATAAATAATTGAATACAACCTTCCAATTTGAACTTTGCTTTTAATCTTCTAGGAGTGGTGGGTAGGAAAAGCTTTACTAGTGTCAAAAAGCCCAAAAAACATGTTTTGCCCTTAATTTAAATCATTGTTTTTCTAGAGAAATTTAATTTGGGGGGGGGGGATGTTTTTCTAATTAACTAAAAGACCGTGTGCTATGTAAACAATAAAGATTTTTGTTTGAATGTAATGCATGCTCCTGATCCTAGGACTACCAAGGGAATTTAAAATAAAAAATGCAAGCAGCTCTGACCTCCTATTTTGCCCGAGCTAAAACAGAATTCTCAGATCCAGAGTTTTCACGTCAGTTCCCAATTTAAAACCCACAAGTGTTGAGTGGGCTCATGCTTCCGCAAGGCACATCTTCTCATTGCTAGAAATGACTGTATTTTGGGTTTCTGGGCACGTCCCTCTCTCCCTTTCTTCCTCTTGTGCTATGGTTGGCCTGGAAGGTTAGAAACTGCACAATTAGATGGATCAGGGGGAAGATTTCATAATGCTCTGGTGCTGGGCTAGGCAGTCTAGCCAAATTCCGTTCATTAGCTAAGGCGCCAGGGTGAGTGTGGCCAGTAAGAATGCTGTTTTGGTTCCATAGAAATGTTGATAGGGAATAGGAAATAAACTTTTATTTTTGGGGTTCCTGAGAGACAATTTGGGCAAGTGAAGAGTCTGAGATGCTGGGAATCTGGAGGCCAGAAGTTAATCTCCATCTCAACCACTTACTGGGCAGCTCAAGCAACTTCTGCTCTCTTTTGACTACATTTTTTTCTGACACTGTTTTCTTACTTTTTATGTACCAGCATCAGATTTCTGTCTACCTTAGACTTTAAATATTTGAAAGTCCAGAATCGAGCACTCAATTTACCCAGCATTTACTGAGCCACCTGGAATAGGCTGGGTGCTATGAACGGTGCTTTGGATACTGGTATTAATTTTACATGGCCTTGCCCTCAAATAATATATAGACTACAGAGGAGACAGATGTATTAAAAATTAAATACAAAACAATAATACAAGTGCAATATAAAACATTAAAGTTGCTATAGAAAAATTGGCAAAGGAGGATCCCTTGGAAGCCCAGGAGAAGCTATCCAATGGGAAAGTTCTTGAATGAAAAGGAAGGAGATTTGGGGAAAGAGGGTAGCATACCAAAAAAAGAAAACGGCATAAGCAATGGGTCTGAGGCCCAGTGACTGACTGGTAAGGCTGGAATGGGGGGTGTGGGTAGGGCCTGGGCAAGAAGCGAGAGGATAACTCCTCTGGGTGTACAAACACAATACAAAGGCATTAGAGACTTTAGGTTTTCCTGGATAATAACAGGTTTGGATTTCATTTTTTAAAACAGATGAAATTAATTGGACATTGTTGCAATGTTATTTCTTTATACCTTTAGTATACACAGTTATCACATCTCAAAAATCTGGCCTGAAACTTAAAAGTGTTCCAGAGAGAAGGGTATATTAAACCCAGAGTCTAATACAGGAGACTTGTTATTTATCTGTATGTTAGACTAAGTTATCAGCTTGTACATCTTAACACTTCTAGTTCTGAGTTCCCTGCCTTTTTTCCTTTTTTCTTTCTTTCTTTTTTAATATATTTTATTGACTTTTTACAGAGAGGAAGGGAGAGGGATAGAGTGTTAGAAACATCAATGAGAAAGAGACATCCATCAGCCGCCTCCTGCACGCCCCCTACTGGGGATGTGCCTGTAACCAGGATACATGCCCTTTGCCCCAATCGAACCTGGGACCTTTCAGTCCGCAGGCCAATGCTCTATCCACTGAGCCAAACTGGTTTCATCTCCCTGCCTTTCTTGAGTCTGTGACATTTCCTCTCAAAGTATAGGTGACAAGCCCAGATCTTCAGTTCTTTTTCATCTTATGCTTTTGAAATCCGGTTTACATAGCTGCCATCAGGAAAATGGTCATGTCCAGCTAGAACTCTCCTGCCCAAATGATTCTACATTTGTAAAGCTTAGATTAAAATGAAATATTTGTTAAAATAACAGTGTCACATTTAAAATATCCATAGTTATTTGATTTAAATATAGTATATCACAGTTTGAGCCAGAGCCAAATTTTAAGAAATGCTAACACTTAGGTTTTTTTCTGGTACCTTTCTTGCTCATGTTCAACTGCTATAAGCCATTACATGATTAATCCCTGCTTCTATTTCCCAGACCTAAATAAAAACAGTTGTCTGATATTTATCTTAAAAATAGAAGCCCAGCACGAGAAATCGCATGGCCCCACCCACCCACATGTGCAGCTCCGCCCACCCACACTGGCATCAATTCCCTGCCGGTGCCTGCACACTCAGCCTCCTGGTGACCAGTCTTTGGTTGTTACAACGTGGCAGCGTCACCACCAAGGAGTTTTTATAATAGAGATTATAAGTCTTATATAGCTTTAAACTTCATATACATGGCTCCAGCCCTCCAGGGATTTAGAGCAGGCTTTATGTGATTTTCTCATGGCTTTAATATTAAGTCTTTAAACGAACTACACATAACTTTCCAGAGAGACCATGCTAACTTGCTTCCTTAGAATTCCCAGTTGGCTCTCAAAGTGGCTCTTGCTTACTCTGTTCCCTCTTCATTGTTAAATTATCAGAAGCTCCTTTTTACATGTCAGAAAGTCCATGAACCCAGGAAAATAAATAGAGGAAAATGACTACTGGTTGTCCCAGAATAGGTTGGCCATGCCAACATGGATAACTTTTTTCTTTCCAAGTGAATCTTATCTTTTCCTAGTCCCTTCCCCCTTTGAAATATATATATATAAAGCCAATGACCATAACAGCCATAATATAATGACCTGTCACTATCACACCCACTGTGGCCAGAGAATTGGCCCAATCAAGGGATGGGGTTGGCTGGCCAACCTCTCGGCCCTTCCCCCCAGCCAGCCTGCCCCTGAATGCACCCCACCCCAATAGGGGGTGGGGCTGGCCCACCAACCTCCTGCAGCCCCTACCCCAAATCAGCCGCCCCCACCCCTTAGGGGCAGGGCCCACCAACCAACCACCCATGGCCCCTCCCCCAGGCTGCAGACCCCCAGATTGGCACCTCTTACCCGTTTCAGGGATGGGGCCAGCCCACCACTCACAGCCCCTCCCTATGACCGGGTCCGCTGGCCAATCACCCTCAGTCCCTTTCCCCAGCCAGCCTGACCCTGATCAGGCCCCAATTGGAGTGGGCTGGCCGGCCAACCCCCCACCATCTCCTCCTCCTGACAGCCCAGCCCTGATTCTCCCAATTGGGGCCAGGCCCACTGGACCCCACCTGTGCACAAATTCATGCACTGGGCCTCTAGAATGTATTATAAGATCTAACATTCCATTAACTATAAAAGCAGGACCACACACACATCCTGACAAGCCTACTTCTATGTTTTCATTCTGATTTTCAAGAAGCCAGGCCCTCTTTTCCACCTGGAACATGCTCTGTAAAAATATTCAATAGAACATAAACAGTTCTTATTCAAAAATAAATTGTGTTTCTTCAGAAATTTTAAAGGTTGTATCTTTGAGCAACTTCTCATTAATCACCTGCCAAATAATCTGGTATCATTCCCCCTAATCCCTAACTCTTCTTTGAGATGCTACCCTGAAACCTTAGCCTGGAATCAGAAGCTCTTAATTCTTAGCCTTGAACTTGGAGCTCCACCACATCAGTTAATCAAGCATGTTCAATGGCACTCAAGGATATTTGTGTTTCAAGAATTTTCTTTGCTCTTTCTAGATGTCTTTAAACATTTGCTACTAATTTTCATCCTGTTTTATTTGTGATAACTAACTCCCTCAATTATTTCTTTTTTTCCTTTAGTTAAAATATATTCAAGATTATTCTGATTATAAACCCACTCCAATTGACTTTCAGAGATGACTTCTTCAAGATCTAGTAGCTCATAATAAACAGAATAAAACATTTTGAAAACAATTATTCACATACCTAATTATTAACATACATAAAAGCATCTGTGTGTTTTAGAATACATATTTATAATGAGGTAGAAGTTATAACTCTAGATTTTAAAGTTAACATATAACTGTAACCATTTGATTTTAATGGATTTTACAATATGCCTGAAAGCTTCAAAGGACAAGAGACATTGGAAAAAAGCAGTCTATTCCAGTGTGTGTGTGTGTGTGTGTGTGTGTGTGTGTGTGTGTAAAATATTTAGTAGGCACCATATATGTACTGCATACACAGATCCACATACCAGAGAGGAAAAAAAGTTACACTTTTCCTATTTTCAAATTTCTCATGATCTAATAAGAAAAAGAGATACAATAAAGCATAATATGTATTTTATAAACCTTGTTTTTATATGAATAAAGAACTCTATGAGCACAAAAACAGGTGTTTAATTATTGCACAGGAATTAAGAGTTGGCTTTATCAGTTCTTAAAGGGTTTCACCAAGCAAAAGTTGGAAGATGAGCAAAAGACACAGAGGCAGAAAAATACACACAATAATTAGGTAACTGAAATTTACATAACAAGGAATTTGCTTTGGGAAATGGAAGAAGATGCAGACAGGAGAGTAAGATTGGGACCAGATTATGACAGTCCTTGAATGCCTTGGTAAAAATTTATTTTATTTTGAAAGCACTATGAAAGATTTTAAGTGGAGGAATGAAATAGATCTGCATTTTAAAACAATAATTCAGGCTATGTAAGAGGATTGTATATGAGGATGAAAAGATGAACAGAAAAATAAATTAGGAGAGCTGATCAGTTGATCTATCAGGCCTATAAAAAAATCAACTCCTGAGCTGATGCTCATGATTATAAAGGCCTGTTCCACAGTAATTTCAATATGAGGGGAAGAGAGAAAACTTAGAACCTACTGAGGTTAGTAACTTACTCATTGTAAGAAATCGGAGGTCAAAAGGAGAGGAGGCAAGGACGCTCTGAGATTTGAGATTGGGGTTTGGATATGTATCAGTACCATGAGCTAAAATTGAGGAAACAAGAGAAGAAACATATCTTGGCAAGTACATAAGGGATATTCAAGTGGAATGGAGACTTATAGGAGGAAGTTAAAGCTCCAGAAATGGGTTATACCTAGAATTACAGTTCCAAGAGGCACAGCTGGGGTGATAACAGTGGCTAAGGTCATTACCTGTAGCAAGTATGAAAAGTAAAAAGAAGAGCCAAACCCCCAAGGAATAGCACATCAAAGGATGAAGAAAAGGGGAACCCTGGGAGAGCCTGGAATGTGGAAATCGGGAGGGAGAAGCAGAAGAGTGTGTGCAACTAAAACCAAAGGGAAAGAAGGTTGTAAAAGAAATAAGGAAGGCCATTATGGCAAAATTTCCTAAGAGGTTTTGTGGATGATCAGAACACTCGTAATTTTAGGAGAGCAATTTTGAGAGATTGGAGAGAGCAAGGCAGACTCCCAGGAGAATAATAAAAAGAGGTAGAGGGGCTGCAACTAAAGCAGAGAGATCTGTGACTCTGGGGAAGCAACAGAATTTAGGAATAGCTTGGCTTAATTTTCAAGTATTTAAGTGTCATAACGAATGTAATTTAAATCTTAAAGTCTATAGCTTGTCATCATGAGGTTTAGAAACATGCAGGCCTTGTTTCCCATGTGATTTAATCGCCTGCTTCATTCAGGATTGCCTTAAATCCTGCCATTTGTAAACTGTCCCTTAAGCCACTTTTTGTCAATGATACAAAATTTATCTTTCCTGATCATGGTTTTTTCAACCAGTAGAAAATCTTATGAAAGAACATTGTCTCACAGTAAAATGGAGTATTAGAATTAGGGGTTGATTTAACCCTGAATGAACACCCAGTTTGAGGATGTCAAGTGTGAGGGGAGCACTGAAGATATCAGTCACAAATCCAAATCCTAGGAGATAATATCAGGAAGCAGAAGGAAAGCAGGGAATGGTGTGAGACACTCAAGAAAGAGGATGATTCCAGGAGAAGGTGTCAGGTTTTATGGGAGGAAATGAAAAGAGGCTTCTTTATTTTGAATGAGAATGTCAGTAGGACCTTGACATTCAGTAGAATAGTGAGGCAGAATAAATAGAATGCAGTGTCTTAATGAAGCCTTCTCACATATAATAAAATATGTTATCTTCTATATACAGTGAACTTGTACATGTAATGTGCCTGAACAAATGTGTGTCTATACACATACCACACACAAGTATTTAAGGTATATTGATCATTGGTTGAAAATTTTCTGTTTTTGCTTGTTTTAAAAAATACAATTGTAAACTTGGAAACTGACTTATGTCAAGGAGAATGTTAGATGTGTCAATATGGGAAAAAGGGGGTAAACTTACTCTTTTTAAGAGAGATTCTGTGCTGGAGAGTCTATATTTCTTAATGACAATTTCATTCATTTTCTCTTCTTCTCCCTCTCCCTCTTCCTCCCTTCTTGCTTTTCCCTCCTTCTCTCCCTCCCAGTGGAATGGAGTATGTCTAAAGACTTCTGTCCTTTGGCTGGAGAAATCATCATGGAGGACCTACAGACCCTGAGATGCACAATTACAGGGCTTACAACGGTAAATGCCAAATCTTCCCCCTTAAACTTCCCATTCTCTTACCCCTGATGTTTGTGCAGGGATTTTGGTAGCAAATGCCTTACTCTGGAAGCAACAGGCAACACCTAGACCTCTGGCAACAACTGCCATTCGTTAAGTGTGATATGTCTGTTATCCATAATCTGAACCCCACAATGGAATGAGCAGACAGCATGAACCACTTTGTAAGCTGCCATGTTCTACAGAGATCAGAAAAAGACTGGCCTCACACAAGCCTTCAAAGCTGCTGCTTTCTGGATCTTAGTCTAATCTTTAGGGGGGATCAAAGGCTCCAAGAGATCCAATTTTGACTCCCGGTCTGATGGTAAAAATAACAGCCTCATCTAACCCCCACCCCCACAGCCTGGTTGAGATCAGTCATCAATTGGAGTCACACAATTTCCTGAGAAAAATCCTTTTTGCCTGATTTAAGAAAGAAGCTATATACGGTGGCGCTACATTTCTCAGTAACCTGAACCAATTTAAACTGTGAATGAAAAACTGGAACAAACTGTGCTTATTTGTTCAACCAATCTAAACTTAAATGTTAATTATTTATAGAACTATAAACCATATAAGCATACAAAATGCAAAAATATAAAAACACCTAGCAAATCAATTCAGACGGAAACAAACCCTATATTTCCTCTAACAATTAAAATGCAACAAAACTGGATCACCAAAAATTTTTTAATGGGAAAAAAATTTTTTTAAGTAAACTTAAATTCAACCTGTAATTTTCTGGGGCCAGGGGAGAGGGGCACAATTTAAATAATACCTCAGGACCTTCACATGTGAGAGGTAGAGGGAAAATTTTGTTGTTGTTATTGTTGTTCCTCTAAAAAGTTAGTCAATTAAAACAGTTCTATGTAAAGTACAATCCTAAAATCCAGCATTAAAAGGTGCACCAAGTACATGTCTTTGAGTTTGTACCAGCTCATTTTAACAAAATGCTTGGTGGTTGGGTTACCACCACAGAATTCTGACTTTTAGTTCTAATCACATGTCTACACCAGAGGCCAAAACTGTGGATTACCCAGAAAAACAAACACGAGTGGGTGGCCCCCAGAGATGCTATCAGCAGATGGCAGCCGGCAGACAGGACTGATTCCCAACCCTATAGCTCACATGATGGAAGAGGGCAAATAGAGAACCCTAGGGAATTTCCATTGCTTGAAAAGAAAAAGTGTTATGGTGATAAAAATGGAAAGCTCTCCACAGAGAATTTCTCTAACATTTAAACTAATTTTTATAGGAATTAAGTTTTTCCATTTGGTTATCCAATGAGAACAATGCAGACAGTATCCTAATCACATAAAAGTGTAGAAGTAGATTTACACTTCTATAGAGTCTCCATAACCTTGAGGTACAGAGAAACCCATTTTTAATGTTAAAAAAAAATTTTAACTTTATATTAGAGTAAACCCAGTATTATTAAACCCCTAGCAAAAGCTTTTCAGAGATTGCTTTTTTTTCTTTTTAACTACAAACACCATTTTACAATTTTTTCAATCAATGGTTTATCAAATGCTGGCTTCTAAAATGCCCCTTTGGGTTCACTGGGGAAAAAACACAAATTCTTCAAAGCAAAAACATAAAGCCATACAAAACATTTTAAAAGATTATAAGCAAACAAAAATAACTCCTTAACTCATAATACCAGAAAACATTAAAGAATGTCATTGTTTTAATAAAAGTAATATCAAATAATTAACTTTTTAAAAGTTTCGATAGATGAGTTGAGGATGTTTATTGTAGCATTGTTTATTGTAGCCTAATGTGTAGAAATAATCCAAACATGCATCAGTGAAGACTGATTAAATAAATGGCTGTATTTTGCCCCACGGAGAAGTACAATGCAGCAACTAAAAGAATAAAGAAGACCTTTAATGACTAATCTGAAAAGATATTCATTAAAACTTATATTAAGTTTCATAAACCAAGTTAATCAGCTAAAATGGTGATGGTTGCTGTCTCTGGTGGGTGGGGAGGGGAAGATGAGGAAAAGATGAGGGTGAAAAAGTACTCTTTTTTGGTAAATCTTATAAAACTGTGTATTTTAAAAATTGGTGTTTGTGTGTTTTGGAGGGGCCAGGAAAAGTAATTTATGATATTGTGCTTCATGGGAAAGAAGAAAGCATAAAGAAAGCAAAAGGATGCCCCCAAAATATTTATTATCATATTAAACATAATAGTCAAGAAAAGCTAGAAAGCTACAGTATGGGTGGTAGAGTAGTTTGCTCTCAAGGGACAAAGGAGTTCATCAGACATGAAAATCTACTTCTAGGGTAAAAGTGACTAAATAAAATTCCCGATGCATTCTTCTATTTCGATACTTTGCAGGGCCAACAGTACTTTGTTCAAGTCTCGGCTTATAACATGAAAGGATGGGGACCTGCTCAGACCACGACGCCAACATGTGCCTCTCCTTCTAGTAGGTGGTGGTAGTGAACTCCCTCAAGCCTGGCAATAGGCTCCAACCCCCACTCTATCCTCAGGATGCCACTGGCATTCATTCCTTCTTTCCACTGCAGGGGACTAACTCAGGGCAGCATGTGGGCCACATAATGAATTATTTATCTGCAGAAATGCTCCCCTGGGAAGCAACTCAGTGGAATGAAAGGAGAGATAATATGTAACCAGCAAGACTAAATTTGGTGCCCATTAATTGTATGGCCTTCAAAAGTTACTTAAACTCTCGAAGTCTCAATTCAACATCTATAGAATAGTCTGATTATAGCTTTACCCAGGGCTTTTGTGGGGATGTGGTGAAATGACACCATGGCACTGGCTGGCCCACAATACACAGAGTCCATTTTAGCTCGTATCACCCCTTTCGTGATGGGAACCTAGCATATCTTAAATTCCGTCAGAAGAAAAACTTTCTTACAAACAGGCACTCTGCTGCACTCTGCCACAAATATAACTGATACTTCTGTGGTGGCTGAAAAACACAGCAAAGCCTCCTCTAATTATTTGAAGACTAATCATTTATGCTCCTGTGTATCTGGTAACCCTTTGTTAACCAGAAAAAAAAGAATCTCCAAACATATCATATAATATATTTTTCTGCATAATGAGCCTATTGCTCTAAATTATATTGTAAATTTTTTGTGGATCTTCACGAATGTGATAGTTAAAAATGGCATAATATGCTTCCTGTGAGTGCAAACTGCTACCTCCTTTTTGGAACACAATTTGCCATCTATATCAACTACCATAAGAACATCCATTTCTTTCTAACCCATAATTATACACCTAGGAATCTAACCTAAGAAAACAGATACAGATAATTATGGACAAAGATGTACAGTGCAGCAACATATTGATATAGTGAAATATCATGTGTGGTAGAGAGAACAAATTCTATCTAATAAAAGAGTGATATGCAAATTGACCATCACTCCAAGACACAAGATGGCCACCACAAGATGGCTGGCAGGGGAGGGCAGTTGTGGGCAGTTGAGGAATACCAGGCCAGCAAGGGAGGGCAGTTGGGGGACCAGACCTACAGGGGAGGGCAGTTGGGGGGACCAGGCCTTCAGGGGAGGACAGTTGAAGGGGCAGGCCTGCAAGGGAGGACAGCTGTGAGCAATCAGGCCAGCAAGGAGGTCAGTTAGGGATGACCAGGCTAGCATAGGAGGGCAGTTGGGGGAGACCAAATCAGCAGGTGAGGGCAGTTGTGGGGGGACCAGTCCTGCAGGGGAGGACAGTTTGGGCAGGACCTAGGCCTGCAGGGGCAGGCAGTTTGGAGGGTGGCAGGCTGGCAGGGAAGGGCAGTTTGGGGGGTGGCAGGCCGGCAGGGAAGGGCAGTTGTGGGATATCAGGCCAGCAGGGAAGGGCAGTTAGGGGTGACCAGGCAAGCAGAGGAGGGCAGTTAGAGGTGACCAGGCTGGCAGGGGAGGGCAGTTAGGGGCAATCAGGCCATTCAGGGAGCAGTTAGGTGTCAACCAGGCTGGCAGGAGAGTGGTTAGGGGGTGATCAGGCTGGCAGACAGAAGCAATTAGGGGCAATCAGGCAGCAGCAGGCGAGTAGTTGGGAGCTAGCAGTCCTGGATTGTGAGAGAGATGTCTGACTAAACAAGTGGTCAGACATCCCTTGAGGAGTCCCATATTGGAGAGGGTGCAAGCTGGACTGAGGGACAACCACGACCCCCCCGGGAACAAATTTTATGCACCGGGCCTCTGGTATTCTATATTAACTTAATGGTTAAATAAAGTATGATATAGTATCTATACTACAGAACAAGATGGTGTTTTACAAAACATTCATTGTGTTGAAGAAATTCTTACAGTATAAGCTTTGTGTAAAAAAATGCAAGATTCTTATATAACACTAGAGGCCCAGCTTCCCTTCTTTCTCAGCAGACCCGCCTACTTCCCTTCCTTCTTCCCAACCCCACCAGCTTCCCTCCCTTCTCAGCAGCCCTGCCTGCTTCCTTTCCTCTCCACTGCCCTGCCTGCTTCCCTCCCTTCTTCTCCACCCTGCCTGCTTCCCTCCCTTCTCCACTGCCCCGCTTGCTTGCTTCTCCCAGCTTCCCCCCCTTCTGCAGCACTTGGCTTCCTTCTCTGCTGTCTTCAGTCTTCACTCTGCACCAAGATATACAAATTAACTGCCATCTTGTTTGGGTTAATTTGCATACTTGCTCTGTATGGCTGTGGGCGTGACTTGTTAGTGTAGTGGAGGTACGGTCAATTTGCATATTACTCTTTTACTAGATAGGATTTAAACTGTGAGTTTGACTATAATTATACTAGAGGCCCAGTGCATGAAATTCGTACATGTGGGGGAGGGTCCCTAAGCCCAGCCTGCACCCCTTTTAGGTCCGATCCTGGTAGACATCCCTCTCACAATCCAGGACTGCTGATTCCCAACTGCTCGCCTGCCGCCTGATTGCCCCAAATTGCTTCTGCCTGCCAGCCTGATCACCCCCTAACCACTCCCCTGCCAGCCTGATCGATGCCTAACCACCGCCCTGCCAGCCTAATTGCCCTTAACTGCCCTCCCTTGCTGCCCTGGTCACTTCTAAGTGCCCTTCCTTGCCAGCCTGGTCGCCCCTAACTGTCTTCCCCTGCCGACCTGGTCATCCCTAACTACCCTCCCCTGCAGGCCTGGTCACCCCAACTGCCCTCTCCTGTCAGCCTGGTCGCCCCACAACTGCCCTCCCCTGCTGTCCCAGTCACCCCTAACTTCCTGCCCTTGCCAGCCTGGTTGCCCCTAATTGCCCTCCCCTGTCACCCTGGTCCCCCCCAACTATCCTCCCCTGCTGGCCATCTTGTGTCCGTCCACATGGGGCGGCCATCTTGTGTGTTGGGGTGATGGTCAATTTGCATATTATCTCTTTATAATATAGGAAGGATAGTTGTATCTGCATAGAACTCTCCAAATTTAATAGTGGATATCTGAATTATGAGTTTTCTTTTTTATTTTTTTTTTTGAGTGATAACTCTTTACCCAGGACCAATCACAAATCAATAGTATATTATGGGGTTTCCCATTCAGTATCTCATTTAATCCTAACAATAATCAGTCATTACTGTTCCATCTTGTGGATAAGCAGCATCAGCAGCAGCATCAACATCACTAGCAGCATCAGAGCTAACATTTATAAGACTCATTATATGCTGTGTGCTAATCTAAGAATTTATCATGGGTTAATTCTTTTAATCTTTATAACAAATCTACTGAGTTGAATTTTATTCTTAGACCCATGTTACTGATGAGAGAACTATTTACATAGAGAGGCAAATACACACACAGAGCCCCATAGCACCAAAATAGCAAGCACTAAAGTCAGGTCCAAACCCTTCTTCTCCTCTAATAATAATGAAATAATGATTCAGAGAAGATGTTACCTTACTCAAGGTTATAACTCTGGTTATGTGGCTAAGCCAGGATCCAAGCCCAAATAGCTCAAGATCCACTATCTAGACCAAGGGTAACTAGTGCCCCACTATCAAGCAGACAAACCAATTAAGAGCCAGCCAACCATTCCTGACTCCCATCTCTGGTGGATTCAGAGAGCTAATCCAGGTTATACAAAGCCTTAGATCACAGATACCAGAAACTCTACAAGGCTCCAGAATCCCCTAGCATTTAATGATTTAAGTATTCCAGTCTTATTTAGACATCTTTCTTATTGAAGACTTGTCAGAAATACAAACTGGGAATATTAAAATATTAAGAAGGAAACCAGTCTCTTTCCAAGAAGAAAAGAAATGGGTATGTATTATTGGAAATGGAGGGATAGAAAAGACAGAAAAGGAAAAAAAACAAAGCTAGCCTCAGCTCACTTGAAGGTAGGGCAGTGGGAAACCCACTCCAAATGCACACCCGTGCAAATTCAGATCTGCATGTGGATCCATTTACTTATAAATATCACATGTCTGATTCTATAAAAAAATTTTATTCAGACACTCTTCCTCACAGCTCATGTGAAGAGCTCTCTCCAAGATGACAAGAACAGTTGTCCAAGACTGGAAAAATTCACTTATTGCTTGCTAATTAACACAGTAAAATGGTAGTGCTTTCAAAAAAAACAGCACAATGGATTAGTAGAGTTATCTGGCAAAGAGCTAAAATGCAAACATGTTATTACAGTTGCTGCAGACATGCCATATCACTTGGAAAGAACAATATAAAAACACTCTGGTTCTATTTACAAACAGAGTATGACATTGTGATGTAACATGGATCAGTATTCAAATATTTACCAGAAGACAATGTATTCTAACATGACAGAGTAATTGGAAATTGGGTAATATGTTCCAGTAAGCTATAAAACTTTTTAAAATATTTTTACAAAAGGCCTTAATGTGTTTTTATAGACTTATGTTATATAGTAGGGTACATAATAAGAGAAAAGGACCCAGACAGGCTTGTCTGAGTTACGATCAAGAAAGCCCTGATATCGCCAGCGAATGTAAGCTCTGCATTGTGTTGCAATTGAAGTGTCTCCTTACTAGAACAGTGAACTGTATTATGTGGCACAATCTGCTCTTTTCTTACCACACCAAGTTTATTCCTGTCATGTTCCTGATTTCTGAATATATTTTCAATTTTCTCCCTCATCCCAAAAGTCTCCTATTTTATGTAGTCCTCAGAACCTTCCAAACATCTATGAGAAAAACTCATTCTTTCCAAAAACTTTGGCATTGTGTCCAGCGTTCACTCAGGCTGCAATTTAGCATTAGCAATTTTCTAATGTATCATAAAGTCATCAGCTTGAGCTGGACTCTGATGTAATAGGACTCAGCTGAAAGAGCCAGGTCCATTTCATCTCCCCTTGCATTGACAGCAGTATTAACACTCATTAGAATGTATTAGCATGTTCAGGGCCAGGCAGTAATTCAGCCACCCAGGAGTCTTACTCAAGTAAACTACGTTGCTCATCAGATATATTTATTCAGCTAGGGCAGTGGTTGGCAAACGGCAGCTCACGAGCCACATGCACCTCTTTGGCCCCTTGAGTGTGGCTCTTCCACAAAATACCACAGCCTGGGTGAATCTATTTTGAAGAAGTGGCGTTAGAAGAAGTTTAAGAAACTTCGATCGTTGTACTGTTGATATTTAGCTCTGTTGACTAATGAGTTTGCTGACCACTGAGCTAGTGGAACAAACTCATAATGACCTTTGGAAATCCATGAGAATAATGTTTATTCTCACTGTGACCAGATAACAGGGACACTACAAATAGTACTTGGAGTTAATTTCCAAATTTCCCAGTAAAAGCCCTTTCCTAGTCCATCCTACCTGAACACCTTCACACAGCTACTCACAATGTCACACCAACATTTAATGAGTGTCTCCTATGTGCCCAGAGATAATAAGGGAACCAACTTCTTTCATTACGGCTTTGAAATCTCAGATAAAAGGAGACTCAAAATTCATTTTACAGAGAAGAAACCTGAGACAAAGAGAAATTAAGTCATGGTTCCTGCCTGCAAGGACAGTCTACAGAAAGCACCCATGCCAATTCCCTGTCTCCAGAGTTGACCATAACTAACCACACCACACAGATGTCAACCAAGTTCTGACCCTCCTTCCCAAAAGAAAAAACAAACATGTGCATGGTATAAAGAAATGAGCATGATAGGGAGGGTCATAAGACTATGTGACAGTCCTTGCCATGCCACCAAGAGCTGAGTAATGTAGAACTGGAATGAGTATCTTTTGGCCTCCATCTTGAAAGAGGTAAAATGGAGAAGGGTACATGGGAAAGGGTGGGAAAGAGAAAGGATTAGGATATCTCCGAGGCCTCCTTCTTCATAGGGGATCATCTGATAAGGTAAGAATGTTTACATACTTGCTACTCAAGGAGTTATCTCCCCACCAATAAATACCCTTCTTTTTAAGCTATTATTTACACAATGCCTTCTATGTAACATTGTGCTGGATATTGCATAGTCCTCTTATTTAATCCTCACAAAATACTTCAAGGTAGACACTATGCTCCTTTCTCATGTTACAGAGCAGAGACCCTGTGAGTGTAAGTAACTTACTTCAGTTACAGTCACTAAGCTAGGAATCAGAAGGGCCAGGATTCATATCCAAGTCTATCTGCCTCCAGGACCTGTCTGTGTTCTTTCTAAATGTGCTGTACTACTTGGCCTTAGATGGACCAGTGTAGAAGACTTCTACCTAACTTTAACTGTCATGGCACCTAAATAAGGGAGATTCCATATTTTAAAATAAAATTAGGGGGAGGAAATTTGAAAATCATTCAACTAGAATTTAAGCCTCCACTATACTTATGAACGAACTGACTTTTCTATGAGGGAAAAAAAAAATCTAGCATTTTAGAAAAAAACCTTTTAACTAAGAAGCACTTTCAATTGTTTCTGAAAGATTCAAAAAGTAAAACTGGGGGACAGAAAACAGAGAAAAGAAGGGATGGACTATAAAATGACTGACTGACCTGCTTAAAAAAGAAATCTAGAGTTGGAGAAAGCAGAATTACAGACTTGACATTAGTCCCATGCTGGTTATTACTCTTGATATCATTATTGCCAAACAGAATGAAAATAGAAGGGGGAGAAAAATCTCAGTGGGTATTGCAATTTAAATTTGCCATGTAAGCTAATACTGTATATTTAGAGACTGAGCAGACAGGGTGGTTGGTGGCTCAGAGTATGTGCAGGAGTTGCCGTGCCAGCTAACCAAAGCAGACATTCATTAGAGCAAAATGTAGATTTCCATTTCTTGGCATCTGACATGGGCTCTTTCCTTGGAAAGAAATGTCAATTTGGCCAAAAGTGTGAAACCTACAATAAAAGCATTGGGACTGTAGATTTCATCTAGTCTGCACATTCCCACCCCTTTCTTTCCTACTGTGGAAATCCAGTTGAGACCTGGGGTGCTACGTAGAGAGATGGCAAGGGAACTGATTAGGACACTGGGTGCTGAAAAGGAGGATAAGGAGCTGGGGGAGGGGAAATTAGATTCCCAAATTCCCCATTTTCTTTTGGCTTTCCATTACCATTTTCTTTTGCCCTAAAACTGCCCAACATGAGAAACCAACCACAATTACTGTTTTGCACAAGGCCCTGAACAATGGCAGCCTCCAAACCCTTGGCACTGCTTCCTAGCTGTGCAAATGCTGGGTGCTTATCCATAGAGTCTGTGGGTAGCATGAGCAAAACTCAGCTCCCGAGGCAGGGCTGGGGGGAGGCCTCCCCTGCTTTAAAATTTCACTCTGTTTGTTTCTTTTGTTCAATAGACTGGAAAGACTATGACGACAGAGAGCCCAGACACAAGGGACAGAGTGAAGTTTTGGAAGGTCTGCTGCAGCAGGTCCGAGCCCTTCATCAGCATTATAGTTGCCGAGGTAAGGATAAAAATCTGCACTGGGACATTGACTGAAGTCTCGGTGGCGCCGGTAATTTTAGCAGTTTCCTAACTGGGTCATACCTTCTCATTCATCAGGGAGAGAGAGATATTAATATTTGTACATCTGGAATCACTTTACAGCACTATCTTGCTTTAACCCTTCAGAAAAAGATTTCCCTCTCCTTCCTCCCTTTCTCTCTCACCCTCTCTTTATAAGAATAGTTTGAAAACAAGCACAAGAAAAACAGCAGCTGCCATTAGTTCCCTTCCCTTTGAACTGTCCCTTCGCAAAACTCCTCAGTGTGCTGGGTCTTGAGGAATATTCACCCTAAAAAGTTTCACCTCCAAAGAAAACTCTGAGCATCCCTGAGGAAGCACAACCATTTATAGCAGCAACAAAAATAGTAAACCTTTGTGTATACTTCCAATAAAGTTTACATGCAATTTCACATCCAATATCTCTTTCCCATCCTCATTTTGGCAATTACCACTGAGGCTAAGTTACTTGACCAAGGTCACAATGCTAGGAAAAGATAGAATCAAGATAACAACTGAGGTTTTCTGTCTCCAAGTCCAGCCTCATTATCATCACACCTCATTTTGGTCTCCCATCCTTACATCCTTACATGGGCCCTGAACTTTAACCTCACCCTGAATTTTAATCTTCCCCTATTAAATAGGATATGCTCTGGATACTTCAACAGTACCCAATGTAGTAAAATTTTTCTGTACTACTGCTCAAGACAAAGTAAAGCATACCTTCCACAGACCTACCAACTACACCCAGAAAATCTCTCAAGAAGCTTTTGAAAGCTTCTCTTCTACCCTCCAATGGGGCAGGGTTAGGTTTCTGATCTGTGTAATGATTCGTGGAACAAGCACTTAGTTTTATTTGGAGAATTAAAGCCTCCATAAAGTTTTCATTTTCCATGCTCCTTCACCCATCAGATTGCCAACCACATTGCACTCCCTAGATTCAGGGTACTACTGGACCTGGGAGGTAAAAAAAAATCAATGGTTGAGATGAAGACATGCTAGCTGAGTTATGATGAGGTATAAACAAAATGTTATTCCCAATTACTGTATAACCATGAAACTGTAGAAATTTTGGCTATAACTAGAAATGAAGACATGCGTTTGTAAGAAAATAATATTGTTCTAATGAATGGTTCATTAGGAGAGGTAAATATGCATGGAAGAAGCTTGAGAAGGAAATCCCAGAGGGAATTTATTCCTAGAACTCTAGGAAAACTTTACCCAGATCAGAGCTTTCAACATTCCACTCTACACAAGGTGCACTCATGCTAAGTATGATCATCTTAACACCTACTTAAAACTCAGCTAGCATCTCTTAGTTTCAAGAAAACTCCGTGATCATCCCTGAAGAAGCAGAGGGAAATCTTTTCTGAAAGGTTAAAACAAGAATCTATGATTTCTTACTTCACTTTCTCCTTTCCTGCCTCTTCCTCATTCTCCTGCCCATTGGATCCCATATGGCAGGCAAAGGTAATAAAGCAATGGAATAGATAATTATTTGCAATTCATAAACTACATTTTGTTTGATCTTTATCAGAGGGGAAGATATAAAACTACTCATGAAGATAAGAAAATATTGTTGTATTACCTAAGGATTTAGATGTTCTCCCCATTACTATTGGATTACTATCCAGTGGTCAAGAAATGATTGTCTAAATGGCCCAATTATTTCTATGGTTTCCAACAACTTTTATCATGTGCATGCATTTACTCACATGGATGTAAATATATGTGGACTATCAGAAAGACTAAGTAAGACATAAAGTAGAGGAGAAACCAAGATGGCGGCATAGGTGAACACCTAAACTGCTGCCTCGCACAACAATTTCGAAACTACAACTAAAAGACAGGACAGACACCATCCAGAACCACAGGAAAGCTGGCTGAGTGAAAATGCTACAACTAGAAGGAGAGAGAGGGTCTCACGAAGACTCAGAGGAATTGTAAAAAGCTGAGTTACAGAGACATGCTCGTGGAGAGGATGGGCAGAGGAGAGTCTGGCTGGCTTCCTCTAGCGGGAGGGAGATGGAAAATCCCAAATGCACTGAACCCCAGCTCTAGGCGAAACTCAAAGGGGGAGTCTGGACTGTTGTGAAAAGGAAGGAGTGCACGGAAACTTAGGGGAGCCGAGAAAGACAAAAGTATGGGGGCTCATGAAAGTGCACACACAGAGCGCTGACTGGCTTCCTCTAGTGGGAGGAAAACAGAACCTCACAACAGTACTAAAATCCAGGTCCAACTGCACTGAACCCCAGTTTCAGGCGAGACCCTGGGGACCCAGACTCATACAAGTCCCTAGAATGCACGGAAACTCAGGGAAACAGAAAGGCAGAGTTCCGGAAGCTCGTGCACGTGCACACGCGAAAGGCAAAGGTTTGGAAGCAAGCCCACATGCGCAGAATAGCTGATCCTTACAACCAATTGGCTTGGAGGTCAAACCCCGCCCCCTCTATCCCCAGTGATACCAACAACAATTAAGAATTAACTACAACAAGCCTGTACACACAGTTCACAAAGGGGTGCACCAAGAGTACCTACCTTAGGTAACTGGGAAGACAGAGCTACTGGGCCACATAGGACAGCTAGCACACAAAAAGCTGCTCTACCAACTCAGGGAAGCAGCAAAATATGTGGAGACTAAAGAATAGATCACAAACGAAAGAAATGGAGGAAAACAAACATTTGAATATAGAGTTTAAAACCACGGTTATAAGGTTTTTTAAGAATTTCCTAGGAAAAAAATGGATAAATTTAGCGAGACCCAAGAGGGGATGAAAAGAACCAACTAGAAAGTAAACATATACTGATTGAAATAAAAAATATTATACAGAAACCTAACAGCAGACTACAGGATCGCAAGAATCAAGTTAAAGATTTGAAACACAAAGAAGCAAAAATACCACTGGAAAAGCAAAAAGAATTTTAAAAATGTGAAGATAGTGTAAGGAGCCTCTGGGAAAACTTCAAGCATACCAACATCAGAATTATTGGGGTGCCAGAAGAAGAGAGAGAGCAAGATACTGAAAACATATTCGAAGAAATAATGACTAAAAAATTTTCCTCACCTGGTGAAAGAAATAGACTTACAAGTCCAGAAAGCACACAGAACCCCAAACACCAAGACACATCATAATTAAAATACCAAGAGCAAAAGACAAAGAGAAAATATTAAAAGAAGCAAGAGAAAAAAACAGTTAATTACCTACAGGGGAGGACCCATTCGACTGTCAGCTGATTTCTCAACAGAAACTATGCAGGCCAGATGGGAGTGGCAAGAAATATTCAACGTGATGAATAGCAAGAACCTACAACCAAGATTACCCAGCAAAGCTATCATTCAGAATTGATGGGCAGATAAGAAAAAACAAAAGGAATTCATCAACACCAAACCAGTATTATATGAAATGCTGAAAGGTATTCTTTAAGAAGAGGAAGAAGGTAAAGGTAAAAATTATGAACAACAAATACATATCTATCAACAAGTGAATCTAAAAATCAAGTGAACTGAAAATCTGATGAACAGAATAAACTGATGAATATAATAGAATTAGGGGCATAGAAAGGGAGTGGACTGATAATTCTCAGGGGGAAAGAGGTGAAGGGGGGGTTCAGGGAGAGACTGGACAAAAATCATACACCTATGGATGAGGACAATGGGGGAGGAGGTAAGGGCAGAGGGTGGGGTGGGATCCAGGTGGAGGGGAGATTTTGGGGAGGGAGAGAGGAACAATTGTAATAATCTGAACAATAAAGATTTATTAAAGTTAAAAAAAAAACACATAAAGTAGAACTTCCCAAAAAGGATTATTATTTGTTATATTGAAACTAGAGGCCTGATGCACAAATTTGGGCACTGGTGAGGTCCAGTCAGCCCACCCCAATGGGGGCCAATCAGGGGTGGAACTGGCTGGGGCGTGGGGTTGTGGTTGTTCTGCCATTCAGTCACTGGGCTTTTATTATATAGGATATGCTCTGGATACTTAAACAGTACCCAAAGTGCATTCCAAAGAACAGTGGTTCTATAGGATGCTCAGCTATTCTCCAGTTGTATCAATTTTCTCTCAATACAATTAGATAATATTACTATTGTTTCAACTGCACCTTCTTAAAGAAACTCCTCATGGAGCCCTCTGGCCTCCTTTAATCTAAACTGGTTACTGGCTGCCTCTGTGTCTGATGCACAGCTGTCACCCTAAGATCTCCTTTCACCACCATATTGAGGACTCTTCATGCCACTCTCCAAGATTAGATTTCTTCTTTTTTTTTTTTCCTATCCCATGTCTTTCTTTTTCTTGGGTTAGTCTCTCATTTTGGGAAGGCTTTTCTCTGGCAGCTTCCTGAGAGGATATTTGGGAGCTAACCTTTGGATACATTGAATGTCTAAAGATTTATTCTATTTATTCTACTTCACATTTATTTAAGGATTTAGGTAAGTATGGAATTCGCCATTTAAATAATTTCCCTTCAAACCTCACTGTCTTCTAGCTCTCCATCTGATTGCAGTTTTGTATAACACCTTTTTTTTCTGCTCTCTAAGGTTTTAAGTTTTCTTTTTAAATTCGGTATTCGAAAATTTCACTATTATGTATGTGCCTTTGTGTGGCTCTATTGTTGTCATGTTGGACACATAGCAAACCCTTTTATATATGGAAGGCACCTTCAATTTGGGAATATTTTCTTAAATTGTTTCTTTTCCTTCCATTTTCTCCATTTTCCCTACAAGAACTCTTACGCAGATGCTAAACCTCAGAAACCAGCCCCCCCCCTTTTTTCTTTCCTTTTTCCCCCTCCTCCTCCTCCTTTCCATCCATGTGCTTTTAAATTTCCCCAACTTTATTTTCTAGGCTTTCTATTATGTCGTTCAGACTTCAATAACATGTTAATTTTTTAGAGAGAGAGGAAGGAAGAGCAAGGGGAGAGAAGAGAAAAAAAAAACATCAATTTGCTGTTCCACTTATTTATGCATTCATTGGTTGATTCTTGTATGTGCCCTGACCAGGGATCGAACGTGCAATCTTGGTGTATCAGAACAATGCTCTACCCAACTGAGCTATCCAGGCAGGGTTTTGGTAAAATATTTTTAATTTCCAATGCTCTGTTTTATTCTCTGAATGTTTCTCTTCCAGATTCCTATCGTTTTTACAAGGCTATGTCTTTTCTTATTTCTCAGGCTATTAATGATAGGCTTTGTTTCATTTTGTTTTTTGTGTGTGTTTTTTTTAACATAGTCTCTCCTCTAAAATGCTCTATTTCTTTGGGTTTGGCCTCTGTCTTTCCTGTTAACCTGTTCTTTGCAACTACCTGGTGATTCTTAGATGTGTGCTCATATTTAACAGAAGGGAACTCAATAGCTATTGAGTACTAAGGCTCTTTACTTACAGGCTTCACTGTAAGGTGATCAAGCATGGCCTTATCATTAGGAAAGCAGTGAAGCCAGTGTCAGGATCTTTATGTATTTTCTCTTTGGCCAGTCAAGTCCCCAGAGAAGTTTCTTCCCAGTATCCTGCCTGGGAGAAATAAGTTTGAGTACCAGTGTTCCAAGAGCCCAATGGGGAAATACTGTATTCTCTATAGAAACTTACATTTAATCCACCTGTTTTTTAGTACAAAACACCTTCTCGCCCCATTTTAACTGTACCCTGTGTTTCCCACTCTAAAGATCTATTTTTGTGCATTCCAGGGAATATGCGTCTTTTTTCTGGAGAGGGGTAGGGGTGTCTGTCTACCTAAACAGGGTAGTGGAGGACATCTAGAAATATAACTACTTACTAAACATACTTAAACACATCCCCCTGATTTTTGCTCCATGTTCACCCCCAACTTCCAGCAGTACATAGTACCCACAGGGTGAGTCAAGTTACTTCTTATCTTTCCCCACTGCTGGCTTAGGATTCATCTTTCTCAAGTCTGCTGAATCCATCTGTCCATCTGCTTTCCAGCTACCAAAATTCAGTTGCTTTTGTCTCCTGTCCCATCTCATTGTCTTTATAGATTTATGTCTTTGTCTTTATAGATTTTTACAATCTTTTTGTCTGCTTTTTGTGAGGTTTGGGGAGAGAGCAGTATGTAATGAATACATTCAATATGCTGCTTTAACCGGAAGTCCCAGCAGCATAATTTTCAAGCAGGATATAACCAGCTGAATTCATATTCAAGTTAGAAAAAAATGCTTTTGCTTTGTTCTGCCAGGAATAACTGTTTCCAGCTCAAGCTTGAAGCTGGCATGAATGCTTGTGTCAGCTCACTCCCAACTGCTCCTACTGGATCATGGGCAGAATCACACTGGGCCTCCGCCATGGGCCATCGCCCAGGATTCTATGTCTAACAGCCCCAATATGGAGCATATTCTCATTCCCACTGACAGATCTGTCACAAGTTTGATGATGGTCCAACCTCAGCTTCCCTTCATTAGACTTAAGATAAGAATTAAATCAGTAATCATCTCATTCAGCTCCATAGAGCCTGTTTGCAAATAACTCTACTGCTTTTGTAAGGGAGAACTCCAGGTTGTGAACAGAAGAGCTGAACAGATGCAATGGGTGATTTGCTCACCACTATAACCACAAAACCTTGCACACAGTAGTGTCCCAACAAATACTTATTCAGTGAATGAATGTCTCCGTTTTTCTAGGTATTGGCATTTTTTTATCTTGGACAACTCACTTAACCTTTCTGTCTCAATTTTTCTCCTGAATAAGGATAAACATCATACCTACATAATCATTATAAGCCTACAACTATGTTTGTAACCCTCACATATGCTGGCAAAAAAAATATTACCAGAATGCTAGCAGTGGTTATAGTAAAGTGGCAGGATGATATGGGTGGGATTTTGTTCTTTATTTTCTATTCTCCACATTTTCTGTAATATACCTATATTAACTTTATAAAAAAAATTTAATCAACTATCCCACCTTATAATAAACTGCTGATACAGAGAGGATAAACAAAATACCCCAGTGGTTTCCCCTGGAGTTATGTTACTTATGGCCAACATTTTTGAGGATCTGTTCATTGAGTTAACCACTGGCATCTCAAGATACAAAAGTTTCTTGTAGGAATGAATGAGCTGAATCCCTACATGAGACTGAGGATAACACTGAAGAAACAGGGGAGTAGAAGGCATGAAGATGGAAAGAAGGTACTGGGAGTGTTTTCTGCCAATGGAATTTACACTGTATTTTTTTCTGTGTTCCAGAAAGTTCAAAATTACAAACCACAGGCCGCAAGCAGTCAGTCTCAAGGAGCCTGAAACACCTATTCCATTCCTCAAACAAGTTTGTGAAGACCTTGAAACGGTACCATAGTTTGTTTTTTGTTTTTGTTTTTTCAGAAAGTTTTAACTTCTCAGGAATCAGCTGGTTTTGGTTCTGAGTAGAAACTAAGCTGAAATTACTTTTTTGTTATTAAAAGAATATGAAGTTCATACCTCTTATTTCCCTCCATCTTTTTCACCCATCTTTCTACCCTACCCCACCAATTTGGCAATTATCAGTTTGATCTCTTCCTATGAATCTGTTGCTATTTTGTTTTATTCACTTTTTTAAAAATATATTTTATTAATTTTTTGCAGAGAGGAAGGGAGAGGGACAGAGAGCTAGAAACATTGATGAGAGAGAGACATCAATCAGCTGCCTCCTGCACGCCCCACATTAGAGATGTGCCTGCAACCAAGGTACATGCCCTTGACCAGAATCGAACCTGGGACTTTTCAGTCCGAAGGCTGACGCTCTATCCACTGAGCCAAAATGGTTTCAGCCCACTTTTCTTTATTAGATTGCACATAAAGTGAAATCATTCAGTATTTGTCCTCTGATTTATTTCACTTAACATATAACCCTCTAGGTCAGTGGTTCTCAACCTTTTTGAATGCTGTGACCTTTTAATACAGTTCCTCATGTTGTGGTGACCCCCC
>JAAGEH010000016.1:18694567-18837131 GCA_011751065.1 Lasiurus cinereus | reverse complement strand
GGGGGGTCACCACAACATGAGGAACTGTATTAAAAGGTCACAGCATTAAAAAAGGTTGAGAACCACTGCTCTAGGTCCATCCATTTTGTCGTCAATGGCAAGATTTTTCTTTTTTTTTAAATCATGATGATCACTTAATAAGTTATATAAATATTGAATAACTATGTTATATACCAGAAGCTCATTGTATATTTACCATATTTTAATTATTAATAAATATATCTATCAAAAAATATGAAGTTCACTTTTTAAAAAGAATATGAAGTTCTCTTTTCTCCTGAGAATTTGAACAAGATAGTAATTTATCTGAGTTCTGATCAGTGAACTTGTGATTCTTAGCAAGAATAAGCTCATAGGTATATTTTAATTTATCCTTTTCATGTCCAAAAATAGTTTACCATGAGTCAGGCTTGGTAGAGGAAAATGGTGGAAGACAATTTTTATTTTGCCTTTTCTTTTTAGGGGACTCTACATAGCCGTTATATTTTATTACAAAGACAATATGTTAGTCACCAATGAAGATCAAATACCAATCGTTGAAATAGATGACTCTCACACCAGTTCCATCACACAAGATTTTCTGTGGTTCACAAAGGTATATTGAGTTTGATTTTATTTACTCCCACTTTGCACCAATGTTACTGCACACAAATCTCTGAAACCTTAGTTAAGGGGTCTCCAGTGATCAAAGTATTGGGGTGGGAGTAAATTTCCTCAAAGGTTTTTCAGTTCTGATATGCCCTATGTCATACAAAATGCCAAAACAGTGTCTACGCTACATTTTCAAAGCAAAGAAGCTTGCATCCTGTCAGATTGTGTCTCCACTATTCTGAGTTATGGGATCGTTTGGCAAAGACTAAACTGTGGATCTGACTGTTTCATTAACATTCAGATCTTTTTCCAATTGGACAGAGATCAAAAAGTTATTTCACCCATATCTGAAAATGGACTGGAGAACAAACATCAGGAGTCAGATTTCCTTCTCCCTGCTGTGCTTTGATGCCACAACCTAAATCATGTACTGGCTTGGATGATGATATGACCTCGTGACTTCTTTTGCAGCTGTCTTGTATGTGGGAAGATATAAGGTGGTTAAGGCAAAGTGTGCCTATCTCCATGTCCTCATCCACAGTACTGCAAACTCGGCAGAAGATGCTCGCAGCAACAGCCCAGCTACAGGTGAGGGGCCAGATTTCAACCCAGATCTCAACAGAAATCTGAGAAAAACTTGGTCAATTCCGTTCCAATCTGACCCAGAAAGGAAATGGTGGGATGCTTTCTCTTTCAGAAACCTGTGAAGTATATGAAGGACTCTGAGCTGCTGCACACCTGCTCATGTAGGGAACCTGTGCCTTTAGCAGTCTCTTGGAAGAGGAGTAGGGGTCTCTCTTGAAGAGTCTAGGAATGACCCCCAAACAAGAAGTGAGAAGACTTGAGTTCTGGATTTGATATTAATAAGCAACCTCATTTCTCCATTCTGGGCCTCAGTTTTATCACTTGCAAAATAAGAGGAGTTTGAGTAGATCACTTGAAGAGCCCTTGCTGCTCTGGCATCCTGTGTCTTTATGAGAGTTTGGAGATAGAGAAAGAGACCAAGAAGATATTTTGAGTTTTTTCTTGGTTTGATGCTTTTGGTAAAACACAGGTATTTGCATATATTTTTGCTTGCTTAAAGCAACAAATAAAACTTCTTAAAAGCTTACTTATAACCATGAATGTATTCATCCTTCTGTACTATTAACCTAATCAGATCAGGTCTCTAATCTCCACAAGAATCTTTGTAGGTTTACAGAGTCCCTCCTAGAATTTGAGTTCTAACCAAGCTCTTCTGGGTTTTCCTTTCATTGTTCTATGAATTTGTGGTTTTTAAAAGAGAAAACAAATCTGCTACATGGAACTGGGGTATTTAAGAGATCTCTGAGCCTTTTAACAGTAATGAGCATCTACCTACAAAGCTATCAGTTACATCAACCCCAGAAATATGCATAACAGGAATCTATGTAAGCTGTGTTTGGCCAGGCTATCCTAGCCAAGGCATAAAAATAGGGTCATAACAAAAAAACAAAAAATTCTACAGCTCCACCATCACCTGCAATTACAGGAACTTCATTTCTTGATCCACGCAATAATTCAACTTCCTGCAATAATAATAATTATTGTGTTGCTATTTTAAGTAATTCTGCAAAGTAACTTACTTTTAAGAATGTTCCCTGCTATGTTCCATTACATAAGTGGTTTACTGCCTTGTGTCCTCACTGGCCTCAGATATTTTAGTAAACAGTGCTCTCCATTTCAACTCTCTTGATTGCAGAATCTTCCCCTTCAACTCAAGAAAAAGTTCTTGGAGCTTGGCCATGATGACTATGCTCAATGTGAAGCACTCTTTTCCTTTCATCACTGATCAGCTTGAATTAGACCAATTCACTGTAGCTCAAACTGCTCCTTCATTAGGATAAAATTCTTTCCCAGGAGACTCAGAGCCCTTATTGGATGGACTCTCTCATTAGCCCACCATAAAGTCCAGACATGCTTGGATCACAGACTGAATAACCTTAGGATTTCAAATGAGGCTTTTTGATTATATGTTTATTGAAGGCTTCCTAAAACACTTTCATCTGATATCAGTAACACTGGAAGAATCAGACCGTCACAAGCCAGTGCAGTTAGATGCTGAGGAACTAGAGGGAAACTGTGATGGTCAGTGTTCCCTACGCAACTACACCCATTGCAATAGCTTTTGGATTTCCTTGGCCCTACAACTTTTCATAATGAATGCATCAGCCACCTTCTGAGGCATTTCCCTCCTTGTCTAGCTTATATTCCTTGGTCCATCATAAACACTCCCTTGGGAATATTCTAAATTTCTGGTCACTATCTCCTTCCATATTATTTATTTGGAAAAATCCCAAGTCTGGATGAATCCAACATATCTATACTGGAATAATTGTATATTGCTATAGAAAAAAATCGCCAACAAGATGGGGGACAGTTGACTGGTTTTATGTTAAATTAACTACTACAATTCCAACATATAATGTTACCTAGTGATCACATTCTATTTCTCTACTAAATTCACTTTTCAAACTATAAACTATTTAAAACTGTCTCCATTATCCCACATCCCTTCACCTTCCCCTCACTCATCCCCACATCAGCTGATGACTTCACTGTATAATTCATTAACAAATGGCAATTAATTATTTTCCATCACCAAATTTAAAAGCTTCCTTGCATTGACCCTACTTTCTCTTCCTTCCTATTCCAACAAATAGTCTCACTCCTCCTACCAAAGGCTTCTCCCTCAAATGCTCTGATTTCTTATTTAGACATAACTCATGTCTCCAGTTTAACTTCCCCTCAAATCCCTTCCTCAACCCCATATACCCCCCTCAACTACCAAACTCTCTTTCTTAGACCCAAAGTTCTTGAAACTCCTTCTCCATTTACTTCCTCACTTACCATTTAGTACTATTGCTTATTGGTTATTGTATTATATTCCATTAGAAGAACTAAAACTACTTCAACCTGTATTGACGCCACTTGATTTGTTGTTTTGTTGTTGTTGTTTTGAGGGGGGGGGGCAGTTACAGGCATAAAAAACTTTTCAAAAGAGGAACAAAAATAATTTTGGGAAAACTGATGCTCACTTAATATTTTATATCTCTACTAACCTAACACTTTTTTTACAATGTTCTTAAGGAAAGTAAATGCATATAAGCCATAGACAAAGGGTCTGACCATACTATTCCCTTACTCACACTCTTCCAAGAATGGCCCATTTTATCAAGGCACACAAAGGTTTTCATCACCATCTTTCTCCCCATCTTCTGTTTCCATAGCACCTTGACTTGCCTTCATCACAGTGCCTACCAACCACTGTGTATTCTTGCCTTGTTTTCCAGTTGCTGCTCTATAGTGAGATCCTTTACTACATACAGTGGTACCTCAAGATACAAGTGCCCTAACATACGAGATTTTTGAGATACGAGCCGTTGAGCAAGCGATTTTTGCTTTGAAATACAAGCAACATTTCAGATAGGAGTAATCACGCGGATCAGCCGGCTGCACACGACCCACCAGTTTACCGCCACTTGAGCTGTTTCCCACATAGTTTCCCACGCCTCAAGGTTACGGAACTAATTAAACTTGTATCTCAAGGTACCACTGTATATATAAAAGCTTAAGTGATTGAACAACTGAATGACAGGTCACTATGATACGCACTGACCACCAGGGCAGAGATGCTCAACACAGGTGCTGCCCTGTGGTGGTCAGTGCACTCCCACAGCCAACCTTCTGTGGCCGGTCAACCTCCCACAGTCCTTTCCCTTCCCTCTCCCTATCCCCCCCAGGCTGGCCGAACCTCCCACAGCCCAGATGGGGCCTAGCCAGGCCAAGAAACCCCACCCATGCATGAATTCATGCACTGGCCTCTAGTAATAAATAATTATCATGAAACAACAACTTTCATTTATTTAAAAGAACAGGTGCCAGGCACTATGTTAAGAGTTTTATAAACTATATCTCATTTAATCTCATCACACCCTGATGAGAAAGTACTCTTACTGATATTAGTTTAACAGATGATAAAACTGTGGGCTGGGAAGATTAAGTAACTTGTCTAATGTTACACAAACAGGAAGTAGCAGAGTCTGGATACAAATACAAATCTATATAACTCCAAAGCCTGCATTCTTTCCAATACTTCATCATCTGATTATGTGTTCATTTACAAAAGCACAGACAAAAAATTTCAAATAGAAGATATTACCACATTATAATTTTTCTTTACAAAGCAAAATTCTATTCTGCATCATTTGGAAGCTATTTAGAAGTGACTTTAATTTGATTAATATTATGTAGGCAAGAGGAGAGACAAGTATCTGCCAGTATTTGGACTTAAAAAATAAAAGAGAAAGCCTGTAAGTGGCTATGACCCCACATTGTTTTTCCTATTCTTAGGAAAATGACAGAGGCCCCAAGAGGCAGAAGTGTACATTGCTCTTACATTAAGAGGTGCCCAAACTACTTATTCTCAAAGTATAGTAATAATCTGACACTGTATATTAGATTAAACTTTTCTCCTCCACGGCTTTTAGAAATGAGTATTAGTAAAAGCCAGGTAACAATTTATTAATACTATGCCTTTTTCATTTTTCAAGCTGGAGGAAAGTTTGCCCAAAATTTTACTTTTTTTTTTTTTTAGGCCTTCATATTGCCACTCTGGACTTCCCTCAACTTCCTGTGTCACCCCAAACTGACCAAAGATCTCTAAATATTGTGCATCTGTCTTCGGCTATTGACATGCCTGTGATTTATTCTGGTTATAACCAAGATGCATTCCTATGAGCCATCAGGTGGCTTTTATTCCTCCTTATCTTGTAGGATCATCAGGGTTCTCAAATCTCCTAATGTTTATTGCATGACAAATACCAAAGTGGTCTATTCTTTCCTTAGGTCCTAAAGAACCTCAAATTTGCCCCCCTTGGAACATAGTTGCAATTTATTTTCACAAGGATATTCTGCTTTTAAATTGGTTGCTTCCTAGAGCTGGCTATCCAACTCAATCTGATTCAGGTTTTCAAAATTCCTGGGATTCCAATTAGAGCGTAAAAAAAGCCCAGACCTTCCTTTATCAATAAAGAATTTCAGGAAGACTTTTACCCCCTTAGTCGTCATATCCAAAGCCAATAATGAACCACTGATAATAACTATTTTAAAAATGACCATCTCATTCAATATCTACACAGCAGCTTTGGTTTAAAGTAAACTGTATTTTCTAGTCTCCTAACAATAATATGTTAATTAAGTCAACAGCTCTTACTATGTGCCAGGCACAGTGCAAGGAACCCTGAGACACAAATCACCATGATCTCATGCATCCATCCATATGCAAGGGGACCAGAGTCATGCTAAAACACATGTTTGTATAGGAAACAATAGGGGACAAAAAAGGAGATGGTAAATTCTACCTGAGAGAGTTGGGAAAGTATTTTCAGAGAGGGTGAAACATGGACTGAGCCTTGAAAATGATTAAATGAAAGCCAGGGTGGGATTCCAATTAGAGCAGTAAAGAAAGCTCAGACCTTCCTTTATCGAACTTGAGAGTTTATAGAATATTTTCTCATGTAATCCCCCCAACACTCTATAAAGTAAGGATTAGGATAATGGACATCTGAACTGTAAGGATCCTTAATATTAGATGATGAAACTCGGGAACAAAGAGATCAAACAATTTTTTAGAAGTCTAAGAGTTAATTAATAGCAGCCAGCCCTGAAATTCAACACAGTATAACTAAAGGCTTAACAGCAGTGGTGTGCTGGAGCCAACCCGCCCTGGCTTAGAAAAGCCAACTGTTAAATATTCAGGAATTTTGAAAGCCTGTTATCAAACTATAGTAGCTTGAAATCAGCTTTTGGAGGGAGTATTTACACCACAGAAATTGGCATATCCTATAAATCAGTTGTGTTTTATATAGTTTACCAGCATACCAATCATATTGGCCAGTATTACTTTGCAGCAAACTACTACAGAGGACAGGCTTAAAAAGCCTTACCCATTTACTTCTCTGGGATTTGGAAGTCAATTATTGAACAAAAATAATCTAAGTCAGTGGTCAGCAAACTCATTAGTCAACAGAGCCAAATATCAATAGTACAATTGAAATTTCTTTTGAGAGCCAAATTTTTTTAAACTTAAACTTCTTCTAACGCCACTTCTTCAAAATAGACTCATCCAGGCCATGGTATTTTGTGGAAGAGCCACACTCAAGGGGCCAAAGAGCTGCATGTGGCTTGTGAGCTGCAGTTTGCCAATCGCTGACCTAAATGATTAAACCATTGTTAAAAACAGTAATCCTGCCAACTCTATTTTCAAATGGCAACAATTATTAGTGAAATTTCTTCCTTATGTGTCCTGTCCTTGTGAATTTAAAAAAAAAAAAATTAAGACCCAGTCCCTACCTGTGAGAGAATATTCCAATATTTTGGTAGATGTTGATACTGGGTAGGTCATCCTTGTTACTTTTACAAATTCCAGTTCTACTTCTGCTCTCTGGCTAATAGGTTATCTCATCAATGTTTATGTAAGCTCACAAAAAATAACAGCTAGGAGTTCTGAGATGGTTTATAATTTTAATAAACCATAGATATTAAAAATAAAAGGTTATTTTATCCTATTCCTCCCCATTCTTTTCAAAACCTCATATTTGTGACAGTTTATTTTAATAACATCTACCTGGGCCCTTCCACATTTAATGCATCATCTTTCCCTTCGTACCTTTCTGAAAGCATTGTCTGCCTCAGTTGACCTAGCTCATGAACAATTTTAACAGTTTTAAATAAATAGGACTCCCTGAAATGCAGGTAAGTTAAACAGACCAATCTCCCAATTAAAGTATCTTTAAGGGAATGCACAGTCATTTGAGACCTGTACAATGTGCTACATTGTCAATTCACTTATTCATTTTAAACAACCCCACTTCACACCAGTATACTGTAGATCGCTTGAAAACTCCACAAGCAGCATACTTGAAATATCAGGCATTTTTCTTTAAAACATCTGGGATTCTCTTCAAGTGCCGGTGACTGAGGTTTATGTGCTGGTGTGTCTATGTGGGTAAGAGATATTTACAGGTATTGGATTTGCTTAAAAAACATAATTTTTGTGTCTCTTGCTATAATCTTTGCAGGCTTATGGTGAAGACATTTCTTTGAGATTCTATTAAGTACATTTCTATGATGCCACGTTTTCTAAGATTAAGTTTGCTAAAAATAACAACAGATTCTCAGAAACATCAGATAATTATTTAGTGTCTTTTGTTGCAGTTATGTTTTGTTTGTATATCACATAAGCTACCAGAAGTTTGTTTGTTTCTAGAATTTACTTGGAACACACAATTTGGGAAGAGTTTACTATGAGCCCATTAAAGACAGGCATGGAAACATCCTCATAGTCACCATCAGAGAGGTGGAGATGCTCTATTCATTTTTTAATGGCAAATGGATGCAGATCTCAAAGCTGCAAAGCCAGAGGAAGTCTCTGTCAACACCCGAGGAGCCAACAGCCTTAGACATTTTACTGATAACCATCCAGGTATGTAGTCTTTTCAATTTCCTAATATATTTGAAGTTCCAAATGTACTTATTGAGGCTCTAATGAAATATATCAAAATCCATTTACATATGCAATGATGGAAAGAGAGGGTCCAGAGACATGTCATGGTTTATATCCCACATATTGGAAAGATTTAGAAGATTATTTTTATTTTATTTAACATTTTCCCAATCTGGAATTCAAATATGGGCACCTTGAGAATGCCCCTGACCCAATGAACCAAAAAGAAACAATGAGACAAATATTTGAATAGGGATCTATAGATAGTATAATCAAAACATTAAAACAATAACTGAATGTACTACAATAATAATATATTTATAGACTATATATATATTTATGTGTATGCATATATGTATCACTTTGAACAAAAACACTCATAACATTTACTCTTGCTTTTTCGTTAAACTACGCCCTTAAGATAGACAGCCATGATTAAATCCATTTTAGGAATGAAATAACTGAGGCTTGATGATATGATGTGAAAGGCAGATTTAATGAAGCTAATGAAGGTTTTGTATCTTTCAGCTTTTCACTTGCACAAACAGCTTCAGGGCCCTGGCAGAAATCCTAACAATTTCATATTCATAATTGTGTATTCTTTACCTTAAGTAAAGAACCTAAGATTGCATTAGGTTCAAGCACCACCAAACTTGGATTTGACATTGAGAACATAGCTAGAAAACAACAGAACCAACCTTTGAACTTAGATCTTCTGATTGTAAGCAGGCTTCTCTGCGCTACATTACTTCATATTCCAGGGCAGGAGGTAGGATTTCAATGAGTGGTGAAGGGTAGATAGAATGAAAGATGAAAGACTTGCCTGAGAACTGTATACAGTACCACCAAAATTCAAATTCAAGCAGCTTAGATCAGACTCTTAACCTTGATGGCAGAACCAGGATACACTCCCACATCTGCTCAAGTCCAACACTCTCTCTATGCCACCAAACTGTCTCACATGTTCTTATGTGATGGGGATTTTAAGCTGTCTTTTGCTTGCTTGCTTTCTTTAAATCTAGTAATGGGGACGACTTCTATAGAACTGTCCAGTTAGGTGGCAAAGCTAGCAGAAACATCCACCTTGCGCCCTATGCAACCCATGACATATATTCATAAGAAAGCCAATCTGCCGTAAAGGCTAAATAAAGGGCTCAATCCCACATTAACAAGCCAAATCCAAGCCTTGGCCCAGTAGCCCACTATGATCACCCTACACAGCTAAGACCACTTATTTCCATTCCTCACTGAGGTGTGGCTACTAAAGTAAGTTCACCTTCCCATTAGTTGCACCAGCCCAAACATGGACAAAGTCCAAAAGAGCAAAGGTAAGCTAATTGGTCAAAGCCCCTGGATTTGATTTTATGGAATCTGAGTTCATATGAAATTGATAGAGGGTGGGTGTGTGTGAAAAGGTGGAGGCAGGGAACAGAGACACATTCGTGGCTCCCCTCTTCACCTTTTATAAGCAAGTGCTAAAAGAAACATTTTAAAAATCATAATAAATTGAGCTTTTACAGGGTGACTAATACACTAATCCCCTATAGGGATAAACTGGGGTCTGGGCTACCTTCTCTCCTAGAAACACAGCACAGGCCCCAGCGTGATATAATACCTGGTTTCTCCTAGACTTATTACATTAAAAATGTGTTACAGGTGCAGAAAAATTCCAATCTGGCGAAAGGTTGTTAGAGAAGGAGACCAAAAATAGAGGCAAGATCAGGTTTCCACCCAGATCCAAGTGGAAAATTTACCCCCGCTGACTGGCACATTCCTGCTTGATGTCATTCCCGCCCACCACCACTACCTTTCTCCTCCTCTATTTTTCTCTTTCACCCCCTTCCCAAATAAGTCTTACACTGGAGAGGAAATGGGGGATAAAACTAGTAGGGCTGGTATTCAATCACTCCCAGATTTAAGATTAAATATGTCAGGAGGTGGCCCCACCAACTCAACTTGAAAGTAGAGATAGGTTGTGGTGGTTACCCAAAGCAGACTAGGTAATTCCCACAATTCTGGGCCACAAGTCACTGTCTTTTTTCAGGGTCAGTAGATGAATGACCACCAGGCCTTCTGATTGGAAGCCCAGGCTTTTTTATGCTACATCACATGACATTCAAAGACACAATTTTGGAATCAGGTTGATTGGGTATGATTCCTACTCCTTTTCTAGTTATACTAGAGGCCTGGTGCATGAATTCATGCACTGGGGAGGAGGGGTCCTTCAGCTCAGGCTGCACCCTCTGGCAGTCTGGGACCCCTCAGGGGATGTCCGCCTGTTGGCAGTCAGACAACCCTCTCACAGTCTGGAACGCTTTGCTCCTTACCACCTGCCTGCTTGCTGCTCCTTAGTGCTGCTGGGGAGGCGGAAGAGTCTCCCGCTACCACCACTTCACTTGCCAGCCGTGAGCCCGGCTTCTGGCTGAGTAGCACTCCCCCTATGGGAGCACACTAACCACCAGGGGGCAGCTCCTGCGTTGAGTGTTTGCCCCCTGGTGGTCAGTGTGCATGCTGACTGGTTGTTTTACTATAAAAGGTCACTTCGGCTTTTATTATATAGACTAGAGGCCCAGTGCACAAAATATGTGCACAGAGGGGGCATTCCTAGGCCCGGCCTGCACACTCTCCAATCTGGGACCACTTGGGGGATGTCGGACTGCTGGTTTAGGCTTGATCCCTGAACCGGCAGTAATACATCCCTCTCGCAATCTAGAACAACTGGCTCCTAACTACTCACCTGCCTGCCTGCCTGCCTGATCACCCCTAATCCCTCTGCCTGCCCGCTTACCCCTATCTTGCCCTCCTGCCTGCCTGATTTCCCCTAACCTCTCTGCCTGCCTGCCCGATCATCTCTAACTGCCTTTGCCTGCCTGCCTGCCTGATCACACCTAACTGCCTTCCTCTGCCAGCCTAATCTCGCCCCCAACTACCCTCCCCTACAGACCTGATCTCACCCTCAACTCCCTTCCCCTGCCGGCCTGATCTCACCCCCAACTGCCTCTGCCTCAGCCCCCACCACCATGGCTTTATCCAGAAGGAAGTTGGACATCTTAGGGATGGCCGGTCGACCCAATCTAATTAGCATATTACCCTTTTATTAGGATAGACAGACTGTATGGGATAGGATTGCTTAAATGGGGACTTGAGGGAGCCTTTTTCAGCAGGATAAGATGCTCTTGGTAGACAAAAACACATAATCCCATATCTGGACTGATAGCCAGCCATATGCACTATGTACTGCCAAACCTGTCATTAAAATATTGAATTGCTTTCTTACACCTTTCACCAAACAGCTGTTGCCCTTAAAACCCCTCCTCAGCCCCAACTTTAGGTTCTGCCTTCACAGGTCACCCATTGTAGGTTCTGATTGATCAGTTTCTATGCCAATCAGCATTAAAAGCTCCACCTCCTAGGCAGTTCTTGGCTCCTCACAATTCACCCAGATTTGGTTCTGATTTGTTGGTTTCTATGCCAGTCAGCATCTCCAAGCCTGATCATAGAGGCAGGGCTGATTAGCAGCCTCCACAGAGGCCCAGAGAGAAACAGAGGCCCAGCTGCTGGCAAAGTAGGGAGAGAGGAAGAAGGGCAATGGCTAAACAGCTGCCACAAAGGCTACGAATCAGACCCTGCCTCTCTTCTCAGGCCTCTCTCTGGGCCTGATCCACAGCCCCCTCGGCAGTCAGTGCTGCGTCTGACTTCCAGTATTCATTGGCCAGCACTGACTGCCACCAGTGTAGGCAAGGCAACCCAGCACTGACTGCCACGGACCTGTCTCTCTCTTCAGGCCTCTCTCTGGGCCTGATACACAGCCTCCTCTGCAGTCAGTGCTGGGTCACCATGCCCACACCAGTGGCAGTCAGTGCTGGGTCATCACAGCAACCCAGCACTGACTGCAGGACTGACTTCAGGTGTTCTATTGAGCCTTTGGTCGTTTTTGGACATGACAGACCCTTGCTCTTTATATATATAGATAGATGACTAGGTTAAGTTACTTATTTCTCACCTCTTATAGTTCCAACTCTGGGCAAACACAAAACACAACAACAACAACCTACTTCATGGAGTTCTAATGAAAAGTAAATGAGTTAACATATGAAACATCAGAAGGGTAGCACAAAGTGATTGCTCAATAAATGTTAGTGATTTTTATTATTTATCTACTCAAAAAAATTCCAATTAATGCTAGGCTCTCCTTAGGGCATGCCTAGTCCATTTTCTCATCCCTGTTGTCCCAGGGGACCCCAAGCACCAGCTCAATCACCCCTCGAGCATTTTCTCCATACCTTTTCATAAGAATTAAGAAAAAGTTGTATAGAGGCTGACTGACCCACAGTGGGGATTTCAAAAACAGGTATGGGCTTTAACAAAATCTAGGCCCATAACTAATGTGCTAATCCCTTGTGCCCCAGGGGAACTTCAGGTCCACCCCTCTCAAATGCCCAACCTTCTCAAGTCCCAGACTTTATAACAGGCCTCTCTCATATATTTGGAAGAGAGAGAAAAATCCTTCCCATACTTGCCTGGAAAGGAAGAGAGTCATTACAGACAGGCTAGTGTCCCTCTGAACAAACTGACAATGAGAGCATTTCCAATAGGGAGGCCCCTCTCAGGTGCTGAGTTCCTCTGGATCATGGTTTTCAGGAGCACTTCAATAACTGAAAGCCTCACGGGGTAAAGTTTTCTCTGAATATTAAATCTCTATACTTTCAAGTTTATAACACTTTGTCACCCCTATGATATTGTTTAATCCTCACAAAAAAATCAATGAGGTTGAGTAATTTCATTGTAACCAATTCATAAATCAAGCTATAAATTTTAAAAAAATAACTGGCCAGCCGAGACCGGTTTGGCTCAGTGGATAGAGTGTCGGCCTGTGGACTGAAAGGTCCAGGGTTCGATTCCGGTCGGGGGCATAAACCTTGCTTGCGAGCACATCTCCAGTGTGGGGTGTGCAGGAGGCAGCTGATCAATGTCTCTCTCTCATCGATGTTTCTGACTTTCTATTCCTCTCCCTTCCTCTCTGTGAAAATCAATAAAATATATTAAAAAAATAATAATAACTGGCCAGAATCATATCAGCCAAAAAGCAGAAGGGACTAAGACTGATGTCTTCTGACTCCTAGGCTGGTGTTCCCATACTCCCATGCTGCTTTACACACCTTCACCCTCCTTTTCTCTGGATCCTTTTTAAAAAGTTTGATCCTAGAAAAGCTACAACGAAACTTGTCTTCTATCTCCTCCCATCTCTGCTTTTCTTCTCTTAGGCATTCTTTTTGTTAACTCCAGGGACTCAGTATCTTCTTGCACCTGAGATTCCTAGGACCTACTATCTTGTCTACTTTTTTTTTTTTTTTGCTTTTTTTCTAGCTCATTTTCAAGCAGTCTCTAACATGGTGATCAAAAACTACTGGAAATTAATGGAAATGAGCCAGTGGGCTAGATATAACAATTGACTTCACACATAAACTTGTTCACTGGTGTCTGCAACAGAATTATTCACAGTAGCCAAATGCCCAACAACTAATGAATGAATAAACAAAAGCGGCATATCCATAGAATGGAATATTACTCAGCTATAAAAATTAATGAAGTACTGACAGGAATGATGCCTAAAAACATTATACTAAGTGAAAAAAGTCAACATGAAATGCCACATACTGCATGATTCCATTTATATGAGATGTCCAGAATAGGCAAACTCATGTAAAGTATATCCATGGTTCCAGGGACAGGTGACGGAGTGACAGGATTAGAATGACAGCAAAATGTTTTAAATGATGAAAATAGTCTGAAATTATATAGTGGTGATAGCTGCACAAACTTGTGAATATAGTAACACCACTGAATTTTACACATTAAAATGTTGAATTTTATGGGATGTAAATTATATCTCAATAAAAAATAATAATATAGAAGTAACAGAGATTACAGTAATATTGAGATCATTTAAAGAATAGTGTTATCAGCCTCAGCTAACTACGGTGGAGGAAAATAGTCCCAATGCTGAAATATTTTCCAATTTTTAAAGAAAAGCTAAAAGTTCAGAATTTTCAATAAAAATCTCTTTATTTTTAAAAGTTAGAAAAATAATTCAGAAAATTTAAATTCTTCGTAGTCCAATGATCATGGGCTGGCCCACAAAGACCACCAGCCACCATTTTATGACTTCTGCTATCCCTGGACAATTTTGCTTCCATCCCCTAACCAACTAAACAAAAACCTTGTTTAGTTACTGGAAAAGTAACTATATATCATTCTTCTAACAAGCTCTTAGGCTATCTGATCAACGAAGAGCAGTTGGATATATAACTCTTCTTAGTTACTGCACCAGCACAGCATATTCTCTCCCGGAGGCCCTGCCCCAGACCCCACTCCCTCTTGGCCTCTCACTTCATATTTAATAAACATTTTTTCAGCACCAAGTAGGTGCCAGGAACTCTTCTAGGTGCTATAGAAAAAACAAATGAATAAGTCAAGTCCCTGGTCTCAAGGAGTTCAGTCAGGGGAGACAGACAGACTTGTAAACAAATCAAGGTAATACAAGGCAGAATTAAACGAGAGCCTGATAGCAGCACAAACAGCATACTATAGAAACACAGACAAAGCAACTATTAATTCTACCTGGAAATATCAGGGAAGGCGTTGTAGAAGAGGTGACAGTTGGCTGAGCCACGAAGGGTAAGTTAAGTTCACCAGGTGGAGAAAAAAAGAGAGAGAGAGATGGAGGAGGGAAAGATGGAAGGAAAAGAGGAATGAAAAAGGTGGAGGAGAGGAAAGGTAGAAGGGAGAAAGTAAGGAGTTAAATAGAATTAAATACAGAGCTTGGTAAAAGAAATGAGGCGGAAGCTAGAAAAGTCAATCTCACCCTCCCTTGGGTCTACAAGGACTCTTACACATTTTTCTCATGGCCCTTATCACATGGGTTAGAAAAACTTGCTTACAAGTAGTTCCATGAAAGGATCATGTCTTATTCATCGTGATGTCATTAACACACTAGCACAATGCCTTATGTGTAATAAGTGCTCAATAAAGTTGGTAGAATGAGTGAATTCATGAACCAACAAAAAAAAATCTTAAAAAAGATTAGGGAATGCCTGGGGAATGAAAAATGGATCCATCTTGGCTAGAGATAAGGGATGAAAAAGGGCTGTAGTGGAAGCAGAGGCTAGAAATGTGGTTTAGTAGTCAAATGAGGCAATGTATAAACCCAAAGACATTTGATTTGGTTTAGAGGGTCTTTCTAGTGTACCTCAGATTATATGAATGGGATAGCTTCTTTCTCTTCCTATGTATTTCTCAGGCCCAAAACATTCTAACTAATGAAGAATAAAATGACTATATAAAAACAGGAAAACACATAGTAGATGCTCAGTAACAGGGTGTTTTTTGTTTTTGGGTTGTTGTTTTTTTTGTAAAAAAAAAATTGAATGAAAGAGTAAATTACTCCATCCCAGAATGGTGTTGGTTTTTACATAACCGCAGTATGTTCCCAGCTCACATTCTATCTGTGGTGAGTCTGAACCCCACATGTTTTTTCTCTTAACCCATCCTATATTTGTACTGGGGTTTGGGTCTTTACAAGCACATTTTCTTATTAAGTTTAAACACTAATTATGATAAGCTTATTTTTCCAATGCATAGGATCATTCAGAGCTTTATTCCTATTTCCCAGAAAATCAAAACCACACTAAACTTGGGACCTTCAAATTTGATACACATTTTTTATTTCTTTATCTAGAATAGCAATAAATAAGCTTAAAAGAGTGGCCCTTAGGGCCAGTCTTTATTGGTCCATCACTCAATATGTCTACTATTCCCACACCATTTCCATCATTCACAAATCTTCATCTCAGATATTTAGCTTACTAAAGTAATATGGTAAAGACTCTACTTTTCACAGATTATCTAGTGAAACAGATTCCACTGGAGACTTCTCCCTGATTTAGTGTCTCAGGATTTCCGGACTGGCTGCAAATTGACTGTTTGATGGTTCTTTTTCATTTCTCCCAAAGATCAATAAGTTGGCAGTCTTTAATTACTAGAGTCATCCTGTGCTTCTTCCCTCCCTGTTTCAAAGATAGGCATATTTGCCCTTTTCTAGTCTTTAGGGACTTCCTAGTTGTCCATTACTTCTCAAAAATAATGACCTGTGAGTTTGTGGCCACATCTGCTTGTTTAGCAAGTACCCACCCCCGCCCCCCTTGGGTGCATATCATCAAATTCTATTCATCTGAACACTTCTATTCTTCCTCCCCTCATTAACCATTTCTCTCTTTGATTGCCTATTCATTTTTTAAAATTGCACTTTGACTGAAGCTCCTCTTGTCAACTACTCACCTGTGATCTGTTCTGAGACAGGACACAAGACATTAAACTGTATGGAATTCCTGATTTAATAAGAATGCCTTCCTTCTTGATCAAATGAAACCAAATTTCTTTCTAGTCTCTTTTTTCACCAAATATCTTAAAAATTACTTAGTTGTTTCTCACTAATTATGTGACCATTTATGACCTCAACTGTGGCCATTCTTATTTCGTTCATCTTCTGCTATTCTCTGTTCTATCTTACGGAACTGTCCTGATTTCTACATGTTGAGTACCTATTATTATATATAGAATTAGCACTGGGTACCAAGGACACAAAGCAATAAGAAACCCAGCAACACCATTAATTTCATAGTCTAGTAAAAAAAAGAGAGCATAAAAAGAAAAATATAAGCTAAGTACACCTTCCTCTGTATGCCAACCCTGTCTCTATTATAAAAGTGATTTCAGTATATTATGATAATTGTTTATTCATCTTCTTGACCTCTTCAAAAGTAGTGATCACAGCAAGTTACCTGAAACCCCAGTGTCTCCTGTAGAGCCTGGAATTCAGTATGCTTGGTAGAGGATGGGACAAAGGAGACAATACACAATAGCATATATTAGGCGTTGCAAATCATTAATTTTACAGAGGAAAGATTACTCCTGAGCATGATGGCCAAGGGAGACTTCAATACCTCTCTGTTCCATATAGAATTTTATGCAAGTATAACATTTGTTTCCCTTTTCTTTTTCATCTGCCCTACATTTAGTGGTAGTGATGATTCTTTCTTTTTTTTTACTCACTTTGAAAATCAGGCTAAACTCTGGCCTATAGGAATCTTTATAATCAGTTACCTGACTCATCACTCTTAATTCAGTTTAACTCCCACGCTGTCCAAATGTTTAAAAAGTCATACCTACTGAAATAGGGGAGAGGGAAACTATTCATTATCTCAATTATTTCAGTCATATAGGGAAGCTAAAGTCATACCCTAAATAGTTCACTAGAGAACTTACAACATATAAAACAAGACTCAACATCCCTCCGTGCTGGCACTTCCTGTCAAACTAACAACTTCATTAAGTCTCTGCTGCCTGTGGAATATTGTGATGTGACAATACAATGCAAATCTATTATAAGGTAAATTTTTAAATCTTGTGTGAAGCTGATGAAGATGATGTGGAAAACTAACATGCAAAGCCCAGGAATGGATGCGTTAACAATTGAAGAACATAAAAGGTACAAATGTAAGAGAATGACATAAATAGCAAATATTTTAAATGCCAGGGGAGAAAAATATGAAACTTTCACGAACTCTCAAAAAAACTATCCTCTTCATTGTGAAAGTCAAATGTAAGGAATAGCATTTCAGCTATCATACAATTTAGTCTAAAAAAGTTATCCCAAAAAAAGAACCAATACTTGATTCTCTCATTTTCAGAATACATACCTACAACTTAAATTTTAACAAGATAAATAAATCTATTGTATTACATAGTTTCATTTTTCAAGATAATCAATTAAATATTTTCTTCTACTTATTATAAAATCTTCATCCTATTTTAAGTGGTGTCATTTAAAACAGACTTTTCCTGATACCAATTACCTTGAAATAATGAGGCTTCCTGTACTGCTCTATCAGCATTTACACTTATAAATTTCTATTTTCCCCCAGCTATACAATAAGCCCTCCAAGGACAGAGATTATAAATTCTAGTTTTCTTTAGTATCTGCCTCCATTACCACCAGTACATTGCTTATCACAGCCCACACACCTCCCCTGGTTCAGAAATCTGAGGAAAATAAGCCTGCAGAATATATTAACTGATTACCTCACTTGGAGGACAAGTCTCCTGAAGATAAGATGGTCTGTCCCCAATCTTCATGATGATATCTGAGGTGTTTTGTCTAATTTCTTAGCTACAGCACCTTTAATTTATGACATGTTGCACCTAAGAAAGAAAAAGGTTTTGAGATCACCTTTAAAGGACTTTTTTGGGTTTTTTTGTTGTTGTTGTTTTTCACCCTACAGGATATTCTCTCCTATCACAAAAGGAGTCATCAACGTCTCTCTCCTGGATTATATCTGGGTTATCTAAAGCTGTGTAGCTCTGTGGATCAGATCAAAGTTCTTGTTACCCAAAAGTTGCCCAACATTCTCTGCCATGTGAAGATCCGTGAAAATCATAACATTTCCAAGTACGTTCTGAGGAGTTTGGATTTTCCTCCTGGTGAAACAATGGCTTGAGTGATGGTGTGATGTGTCAGAAGGAAAAGGAAGTGTTGAATTTCCCAATACAGTTTCTATAGTGAGATGTCCTCAGGAGTCAGCACTCACAGGGGCAGAGACCGAGCTGCATATTAACATCAGGATAAGGAGGGCTGGTGATGTTGGTGAAAGAAGTGAGCCCACCTAAAGGGGACACTATCCTTTCACTTTTCTCTCTATATTATTAATGGTACAACCACTGATGCACAACTGGTTAATGAGTAGGTGTCCTTTACTTTCAACATTGTGATTTCCAATATCTTTTCTTCACAACCTAATGTCATTATTTTTTAATATGACTATGGAAATGGGTTCTAATAAAGCACTGATTTCCCCTTAATCTTAAAGGGCTGCCCTTCCATCATCAGTCTCCCCACCCCTAACCCTCTGGCCTCGGGTCTCTGTACTTTTTCTATACTCTTTATGATTCTCTAGGACAGAAAAGAAGTAACAAGGCCCGAGCTTCTGGAAATTCCTCTATGGTTTGGCATCACAGTGAACTGCCCTGTTAGTTTTGGGAAGGTTGCCCAATCTTGGTAATCTGGCTCAACTTTACAACTAGCCTCTAGCAGGTCTCTGAAAGTCTACTGAATTGTGCTTGACATGAAAAAAAAATTGTTTAAAGGGAAAGGAAAGAATAAGAAAAAGAGCTCTCCGGAGTTTTTCAGGCTTCAGAGTACAAGTTAGATACCTAAACACTAATTATACCTACGGATTTATTTAACCAAAGGTGACTCTAATGTGGTCGTTTAAAATTTTAGCAAGTTGATTAACTATAGTGTCTCACAATGTTTATTAAATACATAGTTGAGCGCAATGAAGATGATGATGATGATGATGGTCTCTTCAAAGAACTCACTAGCTGCCATATTTCTTCTTTCATTTATCACCTACACCTAGACTTTAAGTCTGCCATCTGGTGGTCACTTCTACAATCAGCATTAAGTGATCTCAGTCCTTCCCAAGAGGCTATAACATTATTTTGTAAGTTGATTCAGCAACAAATATTTTCATCCATTTTCTTGATTTGTGTCTTAAAGGTTTAGACTCTATCTTTCAGTGATTATACCATCTACTTTCCCCTTTCCAATTCTCCAAGTTTCATTTTTACAGAAGATTCCAGTTATCCTTCACTCTGCCAGTTCCATCTCCCTCATCCTTAGCAATTAAATTGATTAACCACTATATATTTCCTGGTATTCCTACCAGTAATTTATTTTCTAATTTGATTATAAATGCTATTTTAGCAATGTTCTTCAGATTTTGTGTATACTTGTGCTAGTCAAATCCCCTCAGTTAGTTTTCAATATCCGCAATGAGAGAAAGAAACAGTTCCCAAGCAGGTTCTCAGAGATTTCAATTATTTATGAAGCCAACAGTATGCCCAGACTGAAGTGGGATTTAATTTTGAGTTTTTTCTTTTATTGGGACAAAGGGTAAATTTTCCATAGTCTTTTCCAGTGTGGGAATTGAAAGGAAACAGATATCTTAAAAACAGAAACTTTTCTAAGAGGGTAGCTGGTTAAAAGAGAGTGTTTTCTGATGAAAAGCTTATGTCACAATCAATTTCATTTTCTGACCCACAGATTGGAGGCCAGGCTGGTATAATCCATTGGGGAGAGCCCTCCGAGGGTTTTCATGGGAGTGGGAACATATGTTAGCACCTCCTCTCTTTCCATCCCCAGAGAGGAGGGCTTTCCTTTCCTCTCTGGCCTGCTCCTGAGAGCATATTACTGTTCCCTGAAGAGTTAGACGAAGAAACTTAGCCAACTGAATATGTTTAGAGACTTGTACTAAAATACCTGTGGAAACAATGTTGCCCAAGAGGCATTTACCTTGATCTTTTCAAGCTCCTTTTTGAAGGGAGCCTTTGGGGGATAAACCAGATGTGCTTTCCTCCCACACCATTCTTTCCCTTCCCTTCTGCATGACATTTGGGAAAGTTCAGTAGGAAGGATTCTAGAGCATACAGAATAAAGACACATATGACTATTTGAAAGGGGGATGGAAGCAGTGATGTGTGTCCCCTGGTTCCTTTTATTAGAATTGTCTGGTGTTCCTGTTTGTGATTCTCCTCCAGCTTTTGGAAGGGGAAAGAAACCAAAATAGTCCGTCCGATTACCACGGGCCAGGTTTGAAATATGCCACGTGATTTGTTGCCTGAGTTGGACCAGAATCCTGTGGTTACTCAATTGCTGAATTAACCTGTGGCAAGATGCATAGTCTTAGAATTTACACAGGCTCTTCAAGGGAAGGAAAATAAAGACAAAATATCTAAAAGCTCCAATCTCAAAAAGTAAAAATAAAAAACTGATACAAATTAGACCTGCTGCCCTGAGGTAGAGGAGTAATGGTAGGTGAACCTAAGCTGAAATTAGAAAAAAGCTCATTTTAAACTCCATTAGGGTGGCTAAAAGTTCAAATAGCATATATTGCATTAAGTTTTAACCACCAAAAATTGGTTACCCAGGTTCTGGACATACACACTAAAAATGTTCTGAGCTGTGTTCTGAACTTTTGTTATATTTCTAATTTTAACTTGACTCAACATACAGAGAGGAGTGGGAATGGGTCCAAAAGCTTTCTGGCTCTGAATCTATGGAAAGTGTGGATCATACTTCTGACTGCCCCATGCAATTGTTCTTCTACGAGCTCCAGATGGCAGTGAAAGCTCTCCTTAAGCAGATCAATATACCTCTACACCAGGTACTAGTCTTTACCGTTCTATCTTCCTTTTGTGGCAAATGGAAACTGCACGGTGGCATAAAACACAGAGGAATATATATATATTTCATTTTTTCATTGATTTTAAGACCACTCTGCACATAAAAGCACTTTGAATTTGATGCCTACACGTAGACACAGACTACACTTCTGTCCTTTTTCTCTAGCTTCTGTGTTGACTTTGTCCAAGGTTCCTAGACCCCACTTTACATGGTCTGGTCAAGCAAGGAAAAATCATTGGCTAACCCACCTAGTTTCAACTTCAGGATAGCATGAAGCAAAGAAAATAAGCACATAAATAAATAAGTCTACAGTTAGACGTTCAAATGATTTATCTAAGAAGACCAATGGTAGTACAATTTATAGCAATGACCAAGGTTATGCTGTGTTAACTTTCCACAGAGAATTTACTGTCAAAATTATTGTCTTTAATTTTAACCTCTGCTAACAAGCAATTTCAATAAAAGCTGTTGGCATAGAAGAAAACAGTAAAAGTTTAATTAGATCTGTCCAATAAGTTAACATGATGTAGCACTGAATTATTTATTCTTTTATTTATTTATTTTTGGGCCTACCTTCACCTTCTACTCCCACGCAACACACACACACACACACACACACACACACACACACACACAAAATGGACCAAGTTTATCCTGTAAACAGGAAGACTATTAGAGCAGTAACTGTCTCTTTTTAAATAACAGAGAGACAACCATGTATTGGCCTCTGACCCATAGAGGCAGGGGATAGAGTACAGACTCCAAGAGTGTTCTTCCACTGGGTTATTACTCCAATTCTAAGTTAATACTGCAAGGCTAGTCCTAACAGCCAACACTGACAAAGAATAAATTACACAAGATGCCATAAAGACTCTATGGGAGTAAATGAATTATTCCAGGGGTGGCCGTGTACACAGGAGGAGAAAAAAAAACTACCAGGTCTACTTGTGACAGTAGATACTATTAAAGGGTTTCTTAGGCTTAGCAGGTTTGAAGCAGCTCATATTTCATTGGTGACTGTTGGGCTACATATACATGTTGGGAGAAGGCTGCTTAACTGCCTAAGAGTGCATACAATATTTTTTTTTTTTGGATTCTTGTAAAATTTCCTCAGTCCTTGGCCAGAAACTACATTTTTCCCCCTTAACCAACTTAAATTGAAACTAGTGGATTTTTAATTCAATCCATTTTTGTTGCTTCATGTAATTATATTCATCATTTTGAAAAGCCCACAGAATGCAATCATTTTCTACTTTTATAAGAAGCATAAATGTTGTTTTCAGAGTTTATGTGGAACATTACTGCCTTAAATCTTGATTTTATATAGCATTATTAAATGGACTGAACCCTAATATTTATGTTGTATAAAAATTCCAAGCTTGAAGTCGTGTAATTTTGTTAGATGTTTTATGCCAGTTTGGTGTTGTTTATGTAAGTGCCATGTTGTAACTCTCCTATTTTTCCTCCGCGCGTGTCCCTCTGCAGGCAAGGAACTTCCGCCTCTACACACAGGAGGTGTTGGAAATGGGTCACAATGTGTCCTTTCTTCTCCTGCTCCCTGCCTCAGACGACGTCTGTACAGCCCCAGGACAGAATAATCCTTACACCCCACACTCAGGGTTTCTTAACCTCCCTCTTCAGATGTTTGAACTTGGTATAGTAGCTTGTTTCACCTAGAAATATTAACCCAACCTCCTTATAATAAAATCACAAAGTTATATCTGTTCCCTCTTGTCCCAGTGGAGGGTCAATAAATCACATGATGGCTTTGGCAACAACCCTTCCTAGAACTGTGTACAAGTCTGAGAGAAAGCAAAGCTCCAAGACTATGTGCCTGAGCAATAATTATTGAAACCCAGCTAAGGCCCAATGGAGAGGAGGGAATTCTAAACAGAAAGTTCAGTTATCAGGCTGCAGTTCTTGCCTCCCCTTTGCTTTCTTAAAACATAAATACAAGAACTGATGTTTTCATGAAAAGCACTTTCTCCTCTCTCTCTCTCCCTCCCTCCCTCCCCCCCTCTCTCCCCCCCCTCCCTCCCTCCTCTCCTTCCCTTCCCTTTCTTTTCCTTCCCTTCCTCTCTCCTTCCAACTGGGAAAAAAATACTGAAATTAAAATGTAGAGTATATCACTTTGAAGGAAAAAAGTCTATAACTTTAATTAGTGCTGATTTATTAAATAGACTCTAATATTAAATACATTCTAAAATTCTAATAGACCTTTTGATAAACTGACAGGGTCTCCCAGGAGGCAATATTGTAATTATAATGTGAGATTCTGAATAGTGTAAAATCTTCTCCTGACTTTCAGAAATGAACAGCTTGGGCCCCAGTTCCTTATTTTTGCAGAGACTCCTGCTGCCCACTGAGAATGAATAGGGAGGTTTTGTCTCTTCCCTATGCTGCATCTTGTAACAGGCCAATAAGAGGCAATTAGCAAGAGTTTCGAGGGTTCAAATAAATTGTAGGATTTATGGAAGAGTGAGTGACTCGTGGGTAGAATGGAGGCAGGCTCTTTTTGGATTGCTCCCGACCCACCAGATTTAGAAGCAAACCAGGCAACTGACTGATGTCCTGTTCTAAAACTTGGGCATCTGAATATGAATTTATCCTTTGAGGATGAATGGATTAATACTCTCAGTTTCCCTTGTTCCAAGTAGTTCGAAGGCTCAAAAGCTGATGAACAGCAATTGTTATTTTTCCAACGGAGGAAAAGTTATTAAGAGAAGGCTGAATCAGACTTGCAAACTTGGACTTGAGAGAGAGTTCTGGATCGTCTGCAGTATGGCAGTGACAATCACTTAACCTTTCTGTACCTTTCTGTGTCAAATGATTGGCCATATCACTCCCAAGAGACCTGGATGTAAATATAACTATTTAATGAATTCCCCACACAAAGAACATTACTCCATGATATAACTGTACTGCTATTATGAAATATAATTTGGATCAAGGTATTTCAATTCAAGTCATTAAGTATATATACTGGGGCCTAATGTGGAGATGCAGAGATTAGTAAGACAAAAGCTCTGTCCTCACTGGGCTTTTAATTCAGTGGTAGAAGTAAAATAAGAATACAAATTATAATTGAATGAGGTAAAATGTGCCAAAATCACCAGCATTAAGTGATATTAAAATAAGAAAGAAAACTTTTTAGGTGGAGCAGAATGAGCAAATACATGAGAATATAAGAACTCAAAAAGAGTGAGGAAAAGATCAAGTGGTCTAGTCTGGTTAGATCAGAAAAATAGTGAGGAAATCATGGCCATAAAGCTATATGGATGTTACAACCATACTGGGCAGTATCTTAAGAGTCAGGCTGAAGAATCTGTTTAAGATGGGTTAAAAAGCAGGGTTGAGGGAGAATAGTTCAGATGTTACTATAAAAGTCCAATGTTAGGATACAAACAAAACCAAATATATACTAGAGGCTGGTGCATAAAATTTGTGCACTTGGGGGGGGGGTGTCCCCCAGCCTTTCCTCCATCCCTCCTGGCCTGGGAGCCCTCGGGAGTGTCTGACTGCTGCAGAGGCAAGAGAGGCTCCCACCACCACCCCTGTGCTCATCAGCTGTGAGCCCAGCTTCCAGTTGAGTGGCACTTCCAGCTGTGGGAGCGCACTGACCACCAGGGGAGAGGTCCTGAATTGAGCATCTGTCCCCTGGTGGTCAGTGCACATCATTCTGCTGGGACCAGTCGTTCTGCTGCTCAATCGACTTGCATATTAGTCTTTTATTACATACCTTGTTTCCCCGAAAATAAGACAGTGTCTTATATTAATTTTTGCTCCCAAAGATGCACTAGGTCTTATTTTCAGGGGATGTCTTATTTTTTCATGAAGAAGAATATGGTACACATTTATTGTTGAACAAAAAAAGAGGAAATTTATTACCTGTATATAGTACGGTAGTAGTTGTCATCACAAACCAGCTCACTGATTGGTCGCAGTGCAGCCAGAGCTGTTCAGGCAGTGCAAGGTCTCTTTAAATCAGGAGTCAGACGCCTTATGGTAGCTTTGGGGGCCTTATATCCCGGGGAGGCCTTATTATCGGGGAGGACTTATTTTTTTTGGGGGGATGCCTTATATTACAGCAAGAGGCAAAACTGGAAGTAGATCTTATTTTCGGGGGATGTCCTACTTTCGGGGAAACAGGGTAGAATATAACACTGGGAGTAATCAGTAAGATTAGGCAACTATTTGAATGAGAAAAGGTGAACTTTAGAGACTTCTAGAGTATCCCCATGATTTTCAACCTCAAAGACTGTATGATTATTGCTGCCATTTCAGGAAGTATGGAAGTCAGAGAAGAAGAAAAGTGATGTTTTCAGCTCAGTATCTGAGTGGACATGTCCAGTTGGCAATAGCAACACAGGAGAGGAAGTTGGGTACTAAACACAGAAATTGACCAATATCTATTGATAATACCTAAAGCCATGAAAGTGAATGATTCCCCAGGGACAGATAATTGATAATTAACAGGGAAATGAACTAAGGAAAATACTTCATTAGAGAGATAACCAAGAGTCCATTCTGTGTGGCATGATCATTACTGTTCCATAATTACAGGGAAAAATACATGAAATTCATTGCCCCATGCCTCAATGGCTTTGGTGGGAACACTCAATGATTTAGTATCAATCTTAACAGTATATGATTCCTAAAACACTGGATGACCAAGCCCTGCAAGTTTCCTCTCTATTCTGTTTTCTGAGAGATGCATGCACTGCTGTTGAGCAACCACACTTTGTCCCACTATTGTTTCTATTTTATGGTTCACTATCTCTATTCATTTTTTCATTAATGAATACTTAAGTACAAAACTTGCTATGTGCCAAGCACTATTCTACGTACTGAAGAATCAGCACTGAACAAACTCTTCTGTTCATTCTAGTGTAGTATACAAATAGTAAATCCATCAACAACAAAAATAATATTGTAAATGTCAGGCAGTAGTGAGGGCTATAAAGAAGAATAAATCAGGGTATGGGACTGGAGTGAAGTGACAGGAGATACAATTTTATACAGGATGACCTGGGAAGTCCTCTTTGCAAAAAATACACTTGAACAGAGATCTGAGATTTTCGTGCAAAGGCCTTAAAGTAAGAGTGTGTCTGGCTAGGAGATCATTGTAGGCAGAGTATAGTGAGCAAAAGCAACAGAGATAGAAAATGAGATTAGAGTCAATAGGGGCCAGACCATGCAGTACATCACAGGCCATGATGATAATTTTAGATTTTAAGTATTCTGGGAATCCAATGGAGAATTGTGAGCAGTACAGTAACATATTAAAAAGCTCTGCAAAATCCGGTAGTCCCCCCCCCACACACACACACACAAACACAAATAAAATTAAAAAGCTTAACTGTGTTTAACCCCACATCTTCCAAATTCATTTGACAATGACTGGGGCCATTTTTTGGCATGGCGCTTATTAAAAACCCACAGAAAACACACTTTATGATATGATACCCTAGAACCATGGTCGGCAAACTGCGGCTTGCAGCTCTTTGGCCCCTTGAGTGTGGCTCTTCCACAAAATATCATGGCCTGGGCGAGTCTATTTTGAAGAAGAGGCATTAGAAGAAGTTTAAGTTTAAAATATTTGGCTCTCAAAAGAAATTTCAATTGTTGTACTGTTGACATTTGGCTGTGTTGACTAATGAGCTTGCCGACCAGTGCCCTAGAACAATGCTTTTCAAACTTTAATGTGCATGAGAATCACTTGGAGAGCCTGCTAATAAAACAGATTCCTGAAGCCCCCCTCCAGAGAAGCTGAGTTGAAAGGTTTGGGAAAAGGACTGGACAATGTGCATTTCTAATAAGCTCTCAGCTGACACTGATGTTGCCAGTCCATGCACCACACTTGAAGTAGGGCTGCCTAGAACACAGAGGGAAAGACATTTTAGGAATTTACAGAACTAGGGATTTGATTGGCACAGTAACAGAATCCAACAGTGCTTATCTCTTTGACCTGCCTTACTTTTCTTAATACTAAAAGCAATGTAAGACCATCAAATACTATTCTTCACCTATGAAAACCAGACCACCAAAGCCTGGGTCTCAATAGTTCCTAACGTTAAAATGTTTTTTCCTACATTAAAACATACTTTCTTACCCTCTTGGTCCTCCTTTATTATATCATTGGTGATCCAGCTGATTAATGAAAATCATGTAAGCTTCCAGGAAAGACCACTTGGTTGGGCTTGGTTCCACTGGCATACACTATTAGTCTTTTCTAGTATCAGGAGGAAATGTTGGCAGTAACAGGAAATTAATGCACCCTAGGACAATGCTTATGTACTTCAACACCACCAGCAACAATGTTTAAAATATTGCTGGGCCTTAGTAAGAATCTTATCCCCAAATAATCAGACTTCCCCAGAGATAGATTATCAGAGCCCACTAAGCATTAATAACATCTTCTCCAACTTCTAAGAACTTGCTATAGTGGGCCTAAGCCCTTCTAAGAAAAATACTAAGCAATGTTTACTTTTTTCTTAGAAGTAGGGACACCTTTCTTCCCTAGAAAGGTCCAAAGTAAAAGGTCAACACATACACTAAGCATTTCTGAGAAAGAGAAAGTTGTTGGAAATTCAATCGGAACTTATAAAACTATATTGACAACATGGGAAACTCAAACAAAGCTTGAAAAGGTGCAAATTATGGACGTATGTAAATTATAATAGAATAAAGCATTACACTATATCTCAGTTTGACTAGTGTAAGCCATCCCTGCCCCAATGAAAGGATTTGAGATTTGGCAGACTGACCATGTTTCTGCCAGTGGCCTTAGTGAATCATAAATAACTTGCTAACCAGCTATGGAAAACTGCATCTGGGCCTATTCCAGAACTAAATAGATCTAGCAAGGACAAAATGATAAAGAGCTTAGCCCTCTGCATCCTGGAGTAAAGACTAGGCTGGGCAGACCCATAAAGTGTTTCTCCACTGAGTTAATTGTGGGGGAAAGAGACTGTTACACAGGAGGATGTTGTGAGATCTCTGTTAGCAGGGCTGAGCTGAGGCAAAGAGGTACAGTTCAGACATACTCCCCCTCCACAGCCTGAGGGCTGACACTCCCCTATCCTTTGGGTAAAAGCAGGATAGCACTCCTCTGCAGTAATAAAGCATGTGCTGGGGGCTGACAAAGGTCACTATTTATACTGTTCCAGAAACAAAAGGAAAAGGAGTATCATGAGCCCTTAGAAACTCTGTCCAGGGATGTGGCCTCTTGAGAATTTGCCTAGCCTGCACTAAGGAGGTTGCCCTGCCTTGACCCTGTGAGTAGTCAACATTGACAGCAGCCCTATGATTAGGAAAGCTAATTTTATTGATTTCCTTGGGTCTATGATTCATACTGATTGGACTAACAAGATTTAAAAACTGGAAAACTGGGAGATTTTTTTTTTTTTAATTTGAAGCCCGGTATGTATTTCATACTTCAGTGCTTGGCTACATCCTTCATTCAATAAATATTTACTGAGTTTCCACTATGCCAAGTCCTATGCCTGGGGCTGGACGTAAAGACATTAGTAGGATATAATCTGCCTATCAGAAACCTAGAGTCCAGTAGAGGCTACAGACATCTATACTGATAGTCCTAATACAACGAAAGCACTGTTGTAAGAGATAGGCTGTTAAATTTCAGAGAAAAGATACCTAATCCTTTCTTACAGAGATAACATATAAACTAGGCCTTGAAAGATAAACAAGTATCCAGAAAAATTAAAGAAAAGGCAGAGCAGAAAAAGAAAATCACTTTAAGCAGAAGGAACAGCATGCACAAAGGCTTGGAGACCTGGGGAAATGGAGCCCAACTAAGTATTCTTAGTAGCTCATTGTGACAGATGCTTAAGGCATCTGAAGAGTGACAGAAGATGAAACTAAAAATTAAAAAGGTCCAAATCACTAAGAGTTACTTATGCCATCCTAAAGATGTTAGATTTTATCCAATAGGCAATATGAAGTCATTAAAAGATTTAAGAAAAGGAATATAATTTTATTGGTTTTTAGCAGTTCTATGAAGGATGGATTGCATGAGAACCAAAACACACACACACACACACACACACACACACAGAGCTGAGACTAGAGGCAATGAGACAGTTAAAAGAGTGGAGTTGTCCATGTGGACAATGATAAGAACCCAAACCAAGGTTGCCACAATAGGGGTGTAGAAAGGAAAGCAGAGGCAAGAGGATTTTAGGAGTTAAAATCAATAGTACTTTGTGATTGATTTAATGTGGTTGAAGAGCAAGATGGAGGAGCCATAGAGTCTGAATAGGGTGCTGAGATGGATAATGTTACCAACTACCAAAACAGGAATTATGAGGGGAGGAACAGATTTGGGGGAGGAGAGAGATGATGAGTTCAGTTTGACAAATGATGAGTTTTGAGGTGCCTGTGGGATATCCAGGCATTGAGCCTAATGGAATCCAGGCCACAGGCTTACAAGAAATGGCATAGCCTCAGCCCTCATTCCTGATGCCCATTTTTCATGATTTAGAATATCATTCCTGAATTTCAACTGTCAACTCATTTACTACCAGGAATCGTTAGAGGGTCATCTTGTGCCCAAGTTCTTTCTGACATCTTGGCAAAGAATCATGGAACTAAAAGTGACCCCAGGAGGGAGGTAATTTTGCTGATTCCTTAGCCTCCAAACCAGGCTATATGACCCAGACTGATTAGAACTTATATTGAGTTAGAGATCTTTAGGGAGAACATTCTCATCTCAATCCTGTTCTAATACTCTGCCCAATGTTTCATTCTTCCTGGAAGGATGGGATAGGGTGTGAATAAACATTTATTTCATATCTTGTGTCACATGTTGTGCTGAACACTTTATGTACATTATATCACTTAATCCTAGGAAGGCATTATTATCCCTGACTTAGATATGAGAAAACAGAGGCTCCCAGAGGTTACACACCCATGATCATGCAAGTAGTGAGCAGCAGAACAATGATTCAAACCCAGTTCTGTCTGATACCTAAGCCTGAGTACTTTCCACTACTATACTCCAATCTGGCTTCCTGTTTGGTGCCAACTGCATTTTATAGTCTATCACTATCTTGTATTGAGAAAAGACAGAGACAACACCACAGAAAATGAGTCTTAGTTTGTAAATTACTAACAAATTAATAATGTAGCCCAGATAATGCATTATTTACACTTGTATCATTTTGTCTGTAAAATGCATATAACTCACATTAGAAAAAAATTAGAAGCTTCCCGTCTCTCTTCCCCTCCTCAGTGATGGCTACCAAACGTATCATTGCTAAACCACAAAGGACTATGTTAAAGTAAAATTTGTTAAAGTAACATTAAAGGCTCTGGATAAAAACCACTAGGGCAGGAAAGTGCAGCATTGTAGATGAAATGTCCTCATAGGTCACTGTGGTGAGTGGCATGGGTGGTGTGGGCACCCTGAAATCACCCACTGATCCAAGACTCCTACCATAAGAAGACACAAGAGAAAATTGTGGACACCCTAGTGTTTCAGAATTTATATGAAACTCATATAGTGCTTCTTTTAAAGAAATTCTTCAGTCCTTCTCCCTATCTTCCAAGTCACATTTCAGAAAGAAGGGGAAAGAGATTTCTTTTTTAGCAACTTGGTTTGAAAAGGCAGTCTGTGAGACACCTCACTCTCTTCACTCTCCAGCCAATGAGAGGGCATCCATCAAGTACTAACAAGATGTAACCCCTCCTTGAAATGTATAAAGAAACCTTCAGGGTGCTACAAGTGTCAAGAGTAAGCTACAAAGTAACGGTGACTCTTTCCTGAAGATTGCCAATAAGTATCAGAGACATGGAATACATCTTTTAAAACAGGAAAATCAAGAGCACAATGAGAGGAAAAGAAGAGACTTTGGAGGAAAGATCTGCCCTCCTCAGATCAGTGCATTTTTTTTGTTGTTGTTTAGTCAATAACCATTAATTGGGATGCTATAATGTTCCAGGTTTTAAGGAAATAAAAATTAATAGGAGGCCTGGTTCTTGCCCTCAAAGAAATCAATTTAATACCAAGGCAATCAAGTAAACACTAATTATAATAAAGCAGGATAAGTGTCCTGATACATTCAGAAACTAGTGCCCTAGAAACACAAAAGAGAAAGAAACTAATTGTTCTTAGAGGGGAAGAGGTAGGTGTCAGTGAAGATTTCACTGAGAAGACATTCAAGTATCAGATGAAGCTGATCCAGAGGTACTTAAGGGAATTTGAGGACAAGGAAAAGGCATGTTTAAAAGCATATTAAGTACAAAAGGACATATAAGTTCAGCCTGACCAAAGTCTATGGTCAACGTGAGTGGGAGTGGGGGATAGAGGGTGGTGCAAAATAGAAGACTGAAGATAAAATCAAATCCTGGATTGCAAGAAACTTTCCTTATGACTATTAGATGTTTAGATTTGATCCTCAAGTCAAGAGGGAGCTCTATGGCCATTAAGCTGGGAAAAGTAGATCATTTGGGAGGAGATAAATGGTTGGTTATTTACCAAGAGGTTATATGAAATCAGTTCTTCTGTGTGTAAGACAAGTACTAGAGTAGAGGAAATAGGAAGGAAGGATCTGACACTAGAGAGAAAAATCAGCCCCCCAAAACTGAGACTACCCAAGTAAGAAATACCTCCTTGAAATATGCACAGCTGGAGTAAAAATGGGCCACTGAAGCCCTCACCCCATTCTTCTCCACTTCTACCTGAGGAAATACAAACAGAGCAGGTTACCCTCACAACTACCTGAGATTCACACTAAGAGGAAATCAAGCAAGGAAGCAGACAGCTGTAAGAAGGGAAATGTAGGGTCACAGAGATTTCTCAACATGCAGAGAAGCAGAGCTTCCTCACTGAGATGCAGAGATGACCAGATGCCTCGTTTTAAGGTCCTGTGGTTTTCAGCTTCATTACTAGGTCTCACGAATCAACAGTGAAGAGGCCTAAGGGAAGTAATCAGATATTCTTCCTAAACTTCCTCACCAAAAGCCAGAATGAAAATGTTTTCACCTACTTGTTGCATTATAACAACATATTTCCAAAGCATGGAACATATTGATACAGGTCAGAAGTACACAGAGTGAGGTTTCTAGAGTGAATCTCCAAATTCAACAATGCGGGGAAGACATTGGTACTACGCTATTTGAATCAGGATGCATTCCTCATTCCATTGGCATCTAAAATGGTTACGTGATCATAGCTAGTCAGAGAAGTATGGAGAATCTGACCATCTCAGGCTGTCTGCACCAGGCTGAGTCCCACACTCCTATCTCCCTCCTCCATGATGGACATGAAGGTTAGATGATTGACTCTGGCCTCTGGCCCACTGTCTTTTGAGGGAGGAAGGCCAAGTCTGTTGAAAACAAAAATATGATCTGTTAAGGCATCCATTCTTATCCCTCAAGAGGAGCAGAGGGGCAGAAAGAGAATTAAACCCATCAAACTATATCCTTAGGGAACTTTACCAGCCAGGCAAAAGATATCCTAAGACAGTGGTCAGCAAACCACGACTCGCAAGCCACATGCAGCTCTTTGGCCCCTTGAGTGTGGCTCTTCCATAAAATACCACGGCCTGAGCAAGTCTATTTTGAAGAAGTGGTGTTAGAAGAAGTTGAAAAAATTTGGCTCTCAAATTTCAGTCGTTGTGCTGATGATATTTGGCTGTGGTGACTAATGAGTGTGCCGACCACTGCCCTAAGATAAACATTACTCCTATCTTCTGGGACTTTTGGCCTTGGAGAGAAGCATACAAAATACATACTGGAAATCAGACATGGAAATCAAAACTAAATTTCAAATTGTTACTTGGCTTTTTTTTCTTTAAAGTGATAAACTCGTTTCTCGAACATATAAATATTATATATATATATGTATGTATATGTATATATATATATGCATATATCTTCAGCCCCAACTTTAGGGGCTGAGCATCATAAACTGCAGCTTGAGCCAACCCCATTTCCCCATACCTTTCCAGGACTTGGTAAACCTTAAAAGGGAATACTGTCTGACTAAAACCAGACAACTGGCTCCTTAAGAGCACATTTATAATTTATTTATGGCTTAATATTTTCCACTGATAGGATTAATAAATCATGTTTTCATTCAACTTGTTTTCTCTGAGGTATGAATTTCTCTATTTTGATACCAGATCTTAACATGTTTTATTTTGCTTGTCCATTTTCCAGTTCACTTTTGCAGCTACAGGGAGAAATTTATTAGTCTGTATTGCCGCCTTTCTGCTGTTGTGGAGCTGGATTCTCTGAATACCCAACAGTCCCTGAGGGAAGCGATCTCAGACAGCGAGGTTGCAGCTGCCAAACAAAGACACCAGCAAGTTTTAGATTTCATTCAGGTAATAGTTTGTTTCTTCTGAGGTGAAAGGAAGGAAGAAAAAGAAGGGTAGGGATGAGAAACACGTATGAGAAAGAACAGCCATCGGGCTAATTTAAAGACCACAGTGAGCAAGGAGCCTGTTGATTTGGTGAAAATCCAGAAGTCAGGGAAGTGTGCATTTTGAAACAAAGACTTAAGAAAAAGCTAGAGATAAATCACAGTGTTGCTAAGAGCTGCATCAGCCACTGTGGCAGGTAGCAGTGGTTTCCCATTGAGAGAAAAATCACTGCCACAAGAAGTAGTAGTGATCAGAATATTACTCTTACCTAGTAGTCCACTGACAAATCCAACAGAAACATTGTATTAATTAACTCTTACCCCAAAGAAAAAGAGAAGAAAATGATCCACTAGTTTATGTTAACCCAAATCACATTGGACTTAAGATTCCTCATGTTTTGAACTTCTTTCTCACAGCATTTTGACACTTTCTTTGACATTTTAATGTGTAGTAGCTACAAGAGGTGAGAAAAGTATATTCCCTGTCCATGGTTTGTCTGGAAAGACCTTACATTAATCACCTCAGGTTCTTATGCTAGACGTACTAACTAGTCATCAAGAAAATGTGAATTTGGTCTGATATTGCTTCTAAAGATTTTGGACAAATCTTATGATCTTTTTGCCTGTAGTTAATTCACAAAATGAGTATAATATCTCTGTGATAAATATCACTATGGTAAATATTTATTTCACATCCAATTGTCAGGCACTATAAGGGAAATATAAAGTTGAATTAGGCATGGTCCCTAACGTTAGAATGTTTAAAATTCATTAGGGGAGATAAGAAATGTGTATAAAAACAATTTGTAAAATGAAGGGAAATTTTTTAAAAAGTTCTGTATCAACACAAAGAAGTAAAAATGAACTAACATTTATGGGTATAAGAGAGGTTACCATAGAGCATAAAACTGGTATCTGAGATCTGAGCTGCACCTAGGGAGATAGGTTAAACTACTGAGCTCCTCCCAAACTAACAAATAAGACTTGGGGGATTAGGGAATCCAAAGAAAAAGTATAAACAGAAAAGGCAGAAAGTACAGAAAAAATAGTACTTGGGAATGATGAGTAGTCAAGGTAAGTTGGTGCATAAATTGAGTGAAGGGTGGTAGTAAGAAACTGGGAAAGAATAAAAGTAGCAATGAGATCAGATTACAAGGGTTTTATTAAAGGCCAGGGTAAGAAATTTGCACTTTATTCTGCAGACAGTAGGGACCTGGCCAAAGTTTAGGAGAAGGTAAATTATAGGTTCTCATTGATGTTGAGGATAGATTCAAGCACAGCAGAATAGTCCTCCCATGTACAGGGGTGTGGCCATACTTGCTGGTTATATTAAGCACCCATTCTCAATGGCCAATCTCACTACATAATTTATATATCACTCCTGGATTTAAGGAGTAGACTAAGTGCAGAGAAATCACATACAAAGCTATTAGAACCATCAGCAAGAAATAATGATGACCTAAGATGAGAAAATACTATGCACTGGGCAAATAAGTTTCTCTAACTCTCAACCTCCTCATCTGTAAAACATGGATGATAATAACAACACTAGCTCATAATGTTACTGAGAGAATTCAACAAGATAATCATATAAAGCACTCAGCAAAATGCCTGCACATAAATATCTAATAAATTATATATTCATTTATTCACTCATTAATAAGAAGGGAAAGTGCTTTCAAATATGAATATGCAAGACCTGGAATTTATTAAGTACTCAGGAAGAAGATATTGTGATATACTTGCAAAGTGATGTGCAGGCAAATCCTATCCAAGTCCTCTCACTCTGTAAATGAAATATCTCAGGTGACCTTTCAAACTAAAGAAATAAACCTTTTAGGAAGTTACTCTCTTAACCTGAAAATATGCCATTTAAAAAGTCAAAACATTTACATCATTTATTTTATTTCCAGTAAAAATGGAACACAGTCAGGGATGGGGGGCGGGGGAGGTAAAGGAAGAATGAAGCATAAGGAGAATATGAAAGACTGGCTTATCTTTTGAACCTAATATAAGGGACAGTAAGAGAATAAGAATAATGACCAGTAGTCAGTCAACATACATTTTTAGTCCGGAATCTTCTGATAAACCTCTCAGTATGGAACAATTCATTTGATCTCCAGGGGCTTCAATTTCCTCACATGTAAAATGAAAGGACTGGACTAGGTCAGCAGTCGCCAACTGGTGGACCTCATGGTGACCCATGAGGTCCGAAAGGTTGGTGACAGCTGGACTAGATAACTTCTAAGGGCCTGGTTGACTCTAACACTCCATAGCTTCTTTAACCACCATAAATATTTTTAGAGAAGCATTTTTTAATCATGCCTTTGGTTCAGTTTCTGCTTTATTACACGTAAGCCTCCCTGAATTCAGTCAGTTCCTCCAAGAAGGCTGAATTTCTCCAGGCTGTCATATTCTCAAACCCCTCCAGGAGTTTGCCACCGCAGTCTTACTCCCTGATGCTACTACCCTTGCTCCTTTCTTTATCACCCAGCTTTCTCCTTCCCTTTCATTGCACCATTAAGTGGGATGGATAAGGGCAACCCAGGCCAGGAATTCTTCAAAGTTCTAGCCTGCTCTGATCTCCCAAAGCAGGTAGGTAACTTGAGAGTCCCTCTACATACTCATTCTACCCAGCCAGGTACACACAGATGTGGATAAAAACCAATTCCCAAAGGGTTCAAAAAACTTCTTGGCCAGGATAAAATTGCACCCTTAGCCTTCAGTGGGATGCCTCATTCCATATAGCATGGATACCTTAACTGACAATGTGATATTACCTATCCCTTTATCTATTTGGGGCTTCTCAGTCTCTCTCTCTCTCAGAATGAAAACCAGCTGTAGCCACTCATCCAGTGGCATTAACAGCTCAGCCCACCACACAACATAACTTGCAGAGGCAACCGCCAGCAGCAAGAGCATTTGTATGATTCCAGATCTAAGATAGTGTTGAAGTTACTATACAAACCAAACATTGTAAAGAGCAAGGGAGTCTATGTAAATACAGTGAAAAAAGAAGCCAAGGAGTGTTGCCAGAAAGGGGAAGGGGTGGACCAGGAAGGTGCAGAAAATCATAGATAAGATAGACAGGCTTTATAGACAGCACACGCAGCAGAAATGTCAAAGTGCAGAGACTTGAAGTTCGGTGTAGTTTGAGCTGCTAAAGCCTAAAGGGCAATTAGGCTATAATTTATATACTGTAATGCTTCAAATGCTCCTAAGCTGTAATAGAAACACAGCTCATTAAATATAGCCAATCTATCATCCCCTCAAGCACCTTGTAACTGTGCTCTGAGAAAACCAATCACCTTTACATTTTAATAAAAATATTATCTTGCCTGAGTACAGAGAAAGGGGTGTAATTCATGGGATGAAAACCAAAATTTTTAAAAGGCAGGGTGAGAAATAGATGCAGAACTTTTAACCAATAGACATAGGGAGTTCATGGTCTTTCTTGTTAAAAACATGTCAGCAAGTCTTTAGAAGCTGAATTTGGACCTTAAAATCAGGGGGATTATGTTGTCAGTTATTTTTAGATCAACAGTATAAGGTAAAATGGGTGAAAATTGTACTTCTTTTAAAGCTACTTAGCTAAGTCTGTTAAATTCAGTCTACAGGTTTCTCTGCACCTGTGCTTCTAATTTTTCTTCAATTAATACCTCTTCACTTCATTACTGAGGGAATTTAAGAAATAAACATTGTTTCTACACATACTAGTAATTTTAAAATTTTTCTACACTAAATCTCACTATCCATCCTCAGCAACAGGCAAAAACAATCTTATCCAAAGAGAACAAGTAGTTACTATTAATAATTATAATTAGTTTCCTGTGGCTGCTATAACAAATTCCTACAAACAAGGTGGCTTAAAATAAGAGAAACTTATTCTCACCATTGTGAAGGCCAGAAATCTGAAATCAAGGTGTTGATAGGGCCATACACCCCAGGTAGGTTCTACAGGACAATCTGCTCTCTGCTTTCTCCCAGCTTCTTGACTTGTGGCCACATCACTTCAACTTCTGCTTGTGTAGCCACATTGCCTCCTCTTCTGTCTGACAAATCTCCTTCTGCCTCACTCTTGTAGGAATGTCTTTATGAGGACATTTATCATTGGAATTAGGTCCCACCAAGATAATCCACAACAAACTCCTCCTCTCAAAATCCTTAACTTAACCAATCATATTTTTTGCCATATAAAGTAATTTTTACTCTTTTATCATCCTATATAATAAAAGGCTATTATGCAAATTAACCAAACAGTGGAATGTCCGGTTGCTGTGATGCACAATGACCGCCAGGGGGCAGATACTCAATGCAGGAGCTTCCCCCTGGTGGTCAGTGCACTCCCACAGCTAACCTCCAGTGGCTGGCCAACATTCCCCAGTTCCTCCCCCACCCTCCACCCCCACTGACCAACCTCCTACAATCCCTCCCCTCCAGCAGGTCCCTCCCCACTACCAGCCAGCCCTGATTTGCCCCATCAGGGCTGGCCGGCCAACCTCCCATGGCCCCTCCCATTCCCTGGCCAGCCGACCAACCTCCCGAAGTCCCTCTCCCAGGCCGGCAGGCCCTGATGGGCCTGGCCCCAATCAGGAATGGACGAGGTGGCCCTGATTTGCCTGCCCTGATCACTGGCTAGGCTTAGGGACCCAATCTGTGCATGAATTCATGTACCAGGCCTCTAGTATTCCATATTCACATATTCCAGGGATTAGAACATGGACATATCTCTTGAGAAGTCCATTACAATAATTATGATTGTCATTGTAACAATTGAAAATTTTATAACATGTACAGTTTATAAAGTGCACTCATCCACATCATCTTACATAATCCTCTGTTTGATGGTAGAAATCTTTAGGTAATCACTAATTCATTCATTCATTCATTCCTTGAGCAATCATTTATTGAGTACCCACCTATTTTATTCTGCATGGTCAAGAGTAACAGATACAAAAGCACAGTCCCCTGCCTTAGCAGGCACTCTAAAAACTGTCCACAGTCATGTAGTGCTTTTAAAACAATAGTGAGACGAGTATGTTACATAAGGTAGGACGAATGAAAGCCAGATGAGAGAGCAACAATTCCATCAAGAAAACTGGTCTTGTCTGGGATTCCCACTCTGGATGCACTTCATTTAGACTTCCCTCTTTATAATACTTAGTGCCTCCTCATGGGCCTGCCCACTGCTGAACCTCCTGCCCAACTCACTGTGTAACAAAGCTTGAAGCTCAAACTTATCACCAGCCCTGAATACTCAGCCAAGTCCTGTCACTCCAGGGCAGAACAGAACTAGAAAGCAAGGGGAAACAACTAGAATGCAGTGCCATTCACTAACTAGTCACTCTGAGCATGGCTGACTGTCACAATTTCAGACTCTACCTGTTGGGAGTACCAGGTGGCAGATGCACCAGATTTGTGGATATTTAAAGAATATTCTTTAAGTATAGATTAAGGCCCTATAAGAAATATTTCATTATATGCTGAGAATTAATAACATTGTATATGTACTTTTTACTAAACACTTTCAGATTCATCATTTCACTCAATCATCTTAGCAGTTTTGTGAGGTATAAAAGGGGAGATGTTTTGTCCACATTTCACAAATAAGGCAATGAAGGCTCAAAGAGGTGAAATGACTTAGCAAAGGTTGTTAGAGAGCTAATAAGTGGTGGATCCCAGCTGGAATCCAGGTCTTTTACTACTTGAACTAAATGATATAGCTTCTTATGCAACTATGCAAGACATGAGTGATTATAAAGAAGTATTTTCTAACTTAGCAAACCTATTTTGGAAATATTTTACTCTTGATCAAAACCAATACAGTGCAAAATGTATCATCTTGGACCCTCAGGAAAACTTCTTTTTAATGCTGGTTTGATAACAATGTCTTTTACCATTTTACTTCAAAGCAAATAGATGAAGTTTGGCGTGAAATGAGATGGATTATGGATGCTCTACAGTATGCAAGATACAAACAATCAATGTCAGGCTTACTCATCACTAAGCTTATAGACCCCTCAGATGAGCAGAACCTAAAGAAGATGAGCTCTACATCATCACATATAGACTGTCTTCCATCACCATCCCCGTCCCCGGAGATGCACAGAAGAAAGGCAATGAGTGGTAAGTAATATGATCTAAAGTTACTTAGTTCAGTCTACCATATTCTCAATCATGTCTCCACTGATGACGTTCTTTTGAGCTGAGGCATTGGTCCCATTAAGCAATAGGAAACACTGTTCAGTGTAAGAATCTAAAAGCATAGAGAGAACAAAATTGGAGCAATGGAGGGAAAGGAAACAAAGGCAGTAACCTGAGGTCAGCGCCATTTAGGATAGGAAAGATTCAGCCCAGTTCTATCCCAAGCTTCTGAGACAAAATGGCACAGAGCAGGGATGAGGCCTCGGAAGTATGGAGTGGAGAGGGCTGCAGTACCATGTGCAGGCCAACTCAGTGAGGGAATCTGACCAAAACCAGGTAAGGAAGGAGAGCAGGCCCAGCTTCTAGGAAATAGGGCTGACAAGAATGAGGCAGGAAGTAGGTCCACCTGACTAAGATTTCAGGGTAAACTTCTTACTCACATGGCACCAGTGTCCTGGGGTGGGAGGTGGAAAAGAGAAACCCTGGATAAACTAGAATCTGGAGACTAAGACCAAATAAGTAGATCAGCATCACCATGGGTACAGCAAGCAGGAGACAACTTACAAACAAGCGTGAAGAGGTATCTATCAAGTCACCTCTACTGTTGAGAATCAAGTTTTTACATAGCAAATGCTAACCATAAATCTCTACAAAAACCCTTTATGCTTATAAACAGAAAGGAAGCATACTAGTCAAAGGCAATAAAATGCATTTTCCTAGGATAAACTGAAATTAGTACCTTTTTTTGTCAATTAAAATAACGGCATTCAAAGCATCTTTCTTAATTCTATAGTTCAGCAATTTTCAACCAGTGTATCACAAAAATTTTTAAAACATTCAATACTATTACTGGTTGAAAATCGCTGCTATAGCTTATAAGAGTTCCCATTTTGTAAGCCTTACCATAACTGATATTTTTAATAAACAGCACTGAAACGTGGGCTTGTCCCATAGGGGGCAGCATAATGTAGTAGAAAGAGCTTGGGCTTAGAAATCAAAGACCTGGATTCAAATCCCAGCTTTATTTTACTATCAAGAGAAGCTTGAACAAATTACTACATGAGTCTCAGTTTCCACAGTTGTAAAATGAGAATAATATAGCTACTTGTGAATAAGATAATCTATGTCAGAGATGCATGGTATATAATAGATGATCAATTATAGGTACCATATTTAATGTTATTATTATTCTTATAGAAAATTTTAGTGAGGATATGAGTCTTTTCCATAAGTAAGTTTGTGTATGCTCCTATGTTTTAAAAAAACACACACTGTGTAAAAATCAACTCTGGGCAAGTGGAAGAATTTGAGAGACTGCTAATTTACATTACTAAAGGGTCCTATGATTATCAAATAATTCCACAAAAGAATTTATTTATATATATAATGTTTTTTTTTACAGAGAGGAAGGGAGAGAGATAGAGATTTAGAAACATCGATGAGAGAGAAACATCGATCAGCTGCCTCCTGCACACTCCCTACTAGGTAATATGCCCGCAATCAAGGTACATGCCCTTGACTGGAATCCAACCTGGAAATCTTGAGTCCATAGGCCAATGCTCTATCCACTGAGCCAAACCGGTTAGGCCAAAAAGAATTATTTAAGTTCAGTTGTAAATTTTTACAGATTTCCACTGACTTAAAACATCATCCCTAGCAGAAGTCAGTCTAATAGACTAACAAAAATTTTTCTGATAAGTGCATATGTATTCTGAAAAGGATATATATAGGGTGCTACAGAATCTATTGGAAGTGTTAAACTCATAAGATCAAAGAGAGCTTCCTGGAGGAGGTAACAAAGTCACATACTGAAGGATAAAAGAAGTTGAACCAAAAAAAAAAAAAGGGAGGGGGAGCAGAGAGCAAAGAAGTAGAGGAAGCAGAATGTGCAACTATGTTGTAGTGCAGAGAACTGTAAGTAGTCAGGATCTAAGTATATTGTGCTTTCTTTTCTTTTTCTTTTTTTTCACTTAAAAAATATTTTTTGGTTAATCACTATATTCCAGGCACTCTCTAAAGTAACAGAGATATAGTAATAAACAAAGTCTCTGTTCTAAGCAGAGTAACAAACAATGAAAACATAAACAAGCAAGATAATTTCAGATAGTGAAAATTCCAATGTATAATACAAAACAGCAATCCAGGTGGGCAGGGAGAGCACTGAATTTCCAGAGATGATCAGCAGAGACTTGTCTAAGTTACATTCAAACCAACCACAGAAAAAGGAGCCAGTAAGGCAAAAATCTGGAATTGGAATGTTCTAGGCAACAAACAACAAAAGGCTCTGAAGTGGGTGAGGGATGGAAAGAAGGCAGTTAACGAAGAGGTAGCAATGAGAGAGGGGCAGAGAGAAAGACAGGAGCCAAATCAGGGAGGGCTATAGGAAGAGGTTTGGATTTTTCTTGTCATGAAAAGCCATTGGAAACTTAAGCAAGGATTGATATAATCTGAATTACTCTTTAAAACCAAAGCTGACTGTTATTTGTATAAAAGAACAATACCGGAAGCGGGAGGTCAATAAGGAGGCTATTAATGAGGAAATACCAAGTTTTCTGGCTTGACTGCCTCAAGATATCATGAGGCCATTGGCAAAAAAGGCGGGGGGGGGGGGAGGGATTAGACAGGAGAAGCAAGCTTGGGTGACTGGGCACATTGAATTTGAGAGTTTGGGGACATTCCACATAATAGGAAGCATTCAGGAAAAAACAGGACATATGAACAGGACATACGTGGTCTAGAGCTCAGGAAGGAGAACTGGACTAATTAGATTTAAGAATTATTGATATATGAATAATGTAGCTACAAAAATACTTGGGATTCCCTAGAGAGAGTAGGTGTAATAAGAGGAGGAGACTATGGAAGAAACAGCAAGACATCTTAGACCAAGAAGGACCAACCAGAGAAAGAAAATTAGAGAGAGAGAGAAGTATCACAGAAATTAAAGCATGGCAAAAGATGGTTAAAGGTTAAATAAAATGGAAAAGTTTCTATTGTTTTGTTTTGAACAAGAAAGTCATCAATCATTTTGATGATAGCAGTTTATGAAGGGAAGGAGCTAGAAACTAAAAAGAAGTTGATCGGGGAGCAAGTGGAAGGTGAAGAAGGGGTACCAGTAAGAGTACACTCTTCAAAATCTTGGCTATGAAAAAAGAAGAGGAGGGAGGGGCAGTAACTAGAGAGGTATTGGGTTAAAAGGGCATTTTTTAAAGGCAGGCTAGATATGTCCTCTATCATTCCACAATTCACGTAGTTCTACAAATAACTCTTCAATTCTCCTTCCACCTTCCTTTGTCTGCCGTCTGCTCATAGAATTTTCCCAATGTTTAATCTGCTCTTGGCCCCAGGGTCCTAAGTGGTTCCCCTCTTGCAGTATGAGGGTGACTTATCCTATGCCACAGGAGTGCCAAACTTTCATGTTGACCAGATGATGGGTTACACACACTCCTTGCTGGGAGGATCTGGCCAATTACATTCAGATTTTATTATTAGCTTAAAATGTGAACGATCATCATTCTGTTTCTTAAAATATAACTCTCCCTTGGGCCCATTTATTTCTCTGAAGCCAAGATTCCATGGGCTGTGAAACACAAAGATGTGGAGGGCAGCAAATGAAAAATGGAACCCAGTGACAGGGAAACTGTTGAGAGGTGAGAGAAATATTTAGTATCCTATCCCCTCACAAAAACAAAAGCATTTCTGAGCAATGAAATCTATTCCTGCATACTCTATCATCTCCACTAAGGTGATGACTTTTGTTTGGAAACCATTTATGAAGAAAAAAAGTCCAATTTAAAAGAACATCCCCACTGGGTTGCTTACAGGATAAAATTTGCAACATAATTCCATTCTGTTTGGGTAGGGTTCACTTAACTTCTGAGAAACCTGCTGGAATTACAGAGCCTATCACAGCCTGGCCTCTGGTGCCAGGCCAAGATTCTGTTTTAAGGCCACTGAACACCTTGGATTTGTCTGTGTATATCTGGAGTAGGTAGTAGGGAATTTGGAGGAGAGGGAATAGTGGAACTCTTTAACTTACTTCTCTTTTCTGTGTGGTTTTCAAACATGAAGTGGAACTCCTCTGAGTCAATTAAAATTAAGCATCTCCCAAAGACCCAAGGGGGAAAGTTGGCTCCTAGAAAAGGCAAGGCAAGGGATGGAATGATTTGGTCCATCACATGGGTATTTTCTCTTCCACTCCTTTTCTGTGGGTATAGTGGTCACAGGCAGCAGTAATTTTTTTTTCCGATACTGCTATTTCTCCTACTGACGCATGGGTGAGGCAACAGAGGCGAGTGGGGTGTTGTTTCCTTCGGATGCATTTGAAGATTATCCTGAGCTTCCTGGTAGCCTTTTCCCAGATGATGTTAAGAACACTATGGCATAAACTAAACAGCTTGAAAATTCAACAGAAACCTGAAGATGGTATTTCTCTTAGAAAATTACAAGATGAACAAATCCTGGAAGTTCTCCCCAAGGCCTGATGAGAGATTTCTTAAAATTCTTTACATACAAATTGTTTACATTCTACTTAAGCACATGGGAATAGAATCAATGAAGCACAAAAGAAATAAAAATTTGGACAAAGATACATTAAAAATGTGAAGATACATTTTTTGAACAAGTGCTGCTTGTTTTCCCTTTCTTTTTGTCTTGCCATGCCCCCTGCTTTAAGAGAAAAGCAATAGCTTTTAAATTAATTATTCTTTCCTGAAATGTCATCTCTCCATAATGCCCTCAAAATCCACATCAACTCTACCCTGCTGTTGTTGGCCTGATCCACAGAGACCAGGAGTTGCAACACCCGTTTCAATGGCAAGAAGGCCAAGCTTCCTAAGCCAGCACTAATACTATGGGCAGAACTTTCATCAAACAGCTCCTGGGTCAACCAGAGGGAAACCAAGGTTCTACCAGTGCTAGCCTGCCCAGTGGGCCCTCTAAAGGAAACTGAGGAGCACAACCAGGTTTATTAAAATAAACTGGGCAAGACACCTCCAATGCTTAATGGAGCATATGGCTGGATCTGGGGATGGAAGCTGCACTTTGCATTCTTTTCCAGCAAGGGAGGGAGTGCAGTGGCCTAAGTCCTTGGAAACTCCTCAGTGCCCTGGCTGGCATCCTGGAGATTGTTCTGGGAGGGGTATCCCACTCTAAGCAATAGGTTCCACTAAATCTTATAATAAACAACACAACCACCATGGAAGTCAAATATTTAGATTCCCACTGAAACAGTGTTTCCCAAGTGTGGGTTCATGAACGTGCAAGATAATATTTACCACTCCATACCCAAGCCCTTTTTCATCTCCTTCCTGGTTTACTACAGTTATAACTAGTTCTTCTCTTGATTTATTCCTAATTCCTTGCTCCTCAAAGTACAGTAAAGAAGTTACATGATTTACTAAGGCAATGTCAATTCTAGGTTGAGAAATGCAGTACTAGACTAGGTCATCGCCAACACAAAACACCATACAAGAGACTGTTTTTCTCTTTTATTATTAACAACATTCTCATAGAAAAATCTTTAAGTTTATCAGATTACTGATTTGTATTTACTGAGTCACCTCTTGATATATTTTCTAGTTTTTTTCTATTTAAAGTTGGAAAGGATCTCAATAATATTGACACCTTCTGTTTATAAAGCACTTAAAGTATTTCTAACAAACTAATTTAATCCTCATAGAACCTATGGAAGGTAGGCAACATAATTGCCTACAGGCTACAGATGAAGAAAGGTTCAGAGGGGCTAAGTGATTTGCTCAAGATCATATATACAGTAAAGTGTAAGACAGGACTTTGGTCCAGGTTTACCTAATTTTAAGACAATTGTTCTTTCTGCTTTAACTGGGCTGACTCACCAAGTCAAATATAAAACTAAATGACTTGGGTGACTGTTTTCAGGAATTTCTATGGCAAATTAAGTAACAGCTCTTTTTGGGCCTCTTTCAGTATTTTTTTTTAAGAGGCCAAATTTTACCTCTCTTTATGCTCCCAGATTTCAATATTGGTTTCAGTTTCAATTCAGATCAACATATTTTACTGAGAGCTTTGAATGTACCAAATACAGCATAAGAAGCTAATAATACAATGATGATTCAGTCTAGTTAAGAGGTCCTCATAGCCTGCTCACATGTCCAAGTTCAGATTAGATGATCTGGGAAATACAGAAGATCCTACATTTCCCTTGGCTTGAGTCCTTCTTTAGTCTATTCCTTCACTGACTGACTTCTGTAACATTTGCTAAGCAGAGATGAATAAGACACAGGCATGCTCCCTAGAAGTTCATAATTCACTGAGGTAGATCAATGCGCTAATGAATAATTTATAATAAACCTTGGTAAATAAAATGCTATAAAAGCCAATAGAAATGAGCAACCAACTCCACCTGGGGAAAGCAGCACAGGATCTTCCTGAGACTAAGTCTTAAAACATGATGGTCTGTTGAAATATTATAATATCAGCCCGTTAAAGCACGCCTTCATATACTCCTTAGTCTCCTGAAAACAATAAATGTTCACTATTTGTAGGTTGGCAGGTCAAAGTGCAAACAAACTCCTTTAACCTGTGGTCTGGAATAGAAAAAAATGTATCACAAACTCCTCAGCATTTGCTCCTAGTTATAGTTATTTTTCTTAACAGACTTCTTGTGGTTTGAATGATAGGCCCCAAAAAAGCTATGTTCCTGTCCTAACCCTCAGAACCTATGAATGTGACCTTATTTGGAAAAACAGTCTTTGAAGGTGTAATTAAGAGATGAGATCAACCTGGATTATCCAGGTAGTCCCTGAATCCAATGATGAGTGTCCTTATAAAAAAAAGAGAAAGAGAGAGAGAGAGAGAGAGAGAGAGTCAACATGAAGATAGATGCAGAGATTTGAGTGATGCAGCCACAAGAAATGCCACCAGAAGCTGGAGGGAGCAAGGAAGTTCTCCCCTATAGCCTCCAAGGTGTAGTGCTACAGACACCGTGACTTCAGCCTTATGGCTTCCAGAGCTGTGGGAGAATAAATTTCTATTGTTTTAAGCCACCTGGTGTGTGATTATTTGCTACAGCAGCCACAGAAAAGTAATACAAGACCTAATGATTCTCTAGCAGCAGCAATGTCAAGACACTCTTACTAAGAACTTAATATAACTGAACCAAGTGGGTTAGATGAGCCAAGTCCAACCCCTCAGGAAGCTTCCAGGGAAAGCCATGCAAATGCTAAGGCAAATGGCAGCATAGCAGCTCTTTGGAGGTAGACAAATCTGCATATGGGTTCCTATTCTGTCATTTAATCAACTACATGAATTAGAACATTGAATAAGCCTAAGGGTCAATATTCTTATCTGCAAAACAGGAATAGTGGTAAGCATTAAATAAGATGAAGTGCCTAGAACAGTTAGCATAATGACTGGCCCACAGTTATTATTAATATTTTGGACACCAAAGCATACATGTGGACAGCTGAACAGACACAGTGATCAGATAAGTAGAGAAGTTCAACTAAAGTCAATTACCAGTTCTTTGCATGGATCTTATTTGCCTGGATTGCCTGGATCCGCTGTGCAGGAGGCAGCCAATCAATAATTCTCTCTCATCACTGATGTTTCTATCTCTCTCTCTCTCCCTTTCCCTTCCTCTCTGAAGTCAATAAAAATAGTATTTTTTAAAAACTTACTAAAGTACATTTTTAAATCTTATGGGATTGTCTCAGATTTATAGATTAGAGAGTTCTTTTTAAGAGCACTTGCATGATTTCAAAACTAGCATATATTTATTAAGTACCTATTATGGGTTGAGGTCTATGGGAAAGTCAAAGGATTTTAAGACAGTCTTTGCCCTACAGAAATATACAGCCTGATTGGGGGAAAGCATATAAATAATTACCTCATGCAATGACAATTGCCTATAGAATTAAACTTGTGGCTCCCTTATGATCATCACAGCATGCACTTCAAGGTTTGTTTCTGTGTCTGATTTTGTTTTTGTTTTTTTGTTTTGGCTTTACTTTCCCCCCCCCCCCTTCTAAACACCTTACAACGTGGTATTTACACATATAATCAATTTACTTTTTACAGTCACCCTTAGTAATTTCCATTATCATCCCCATGTTACAGATAAGAAAACTGAAGCTCAAAGAAGCTAAGTAACTTCCCCAAGTCCACAGGTGGAGGGAGGCTAGGATGGGAAACCAGGTTTCCCGGACTCCAGCCACCGTACTGCCTGCCTCCTTTCCCCCTTTTAAGTTCTTGCAAACACACACACACACACACACACACACACACACACACACACACACACACCAACAACAACAGCAACAACTTATACCTGAAGGACAGGTAATGACGAATGAGTAACATCCGTGTCACCCTCTCTACACATGCCCAAGGAGTAATAAAATCCGTGGGGAATGAGGACACATTCTCCCCCTGACGCTGTCCAGGTGAACCTGTTAGAATTCCTTAAGCACAGGCAGGACCCACTACACCTCTTACGGAGAACCCTATGCAAAACGAAAATTGTTCGAAATGGCTTAATAATTTCAAGGAGTGAGAGCAAACCCCTAAATGAAGCACAGGGCCCTTCTCGGCCGGGGAGGCGGGGGAGGGGGCTCTCCGCGGCTGTACTTGGCCTCTGTGCCCATGAAGCGTCCCCAGCCAAGCACTGTCCTCTCTCCCGACCTCAGCAGATTCACAGCCGGGCTCTGACGAAGAAGGCTGCTCGGAAGTCTTCCTCCCCACCGACAGTGACTACGACTCCAGTGACGCCCTGAGCCCCCGCGACCTGGACCTGGTGTACCTGTCCTCGCACGACATCGCCCAGCAGGCGCTCAGCGGCCTCAGCGGCAGCGCCCCCGACGTCCTGCAGGTGCACGACATGAAGTCTTCGTCGGGGCCGGACCAGGACCCCCAGGGCCAGGCTCCGGGTGCGGACCCAGACCACGGCTGTGCCGAGTTCCTCCAGGGCCTGACGCTCACGGGCTTCGGGCCTAAGAACCACGCCAAGACGGCTCCGGGCGCGCGGCCGCCGTCGCTGGGCTTTCTGGGAAAGCGGAAGCCAGCCAAGCACCAGCACTGCGGGGGCCTCAGCCGGCACCACCGCTGGCTGCGCATGCACAGTGAGACGCAGTCCCTCTCGCTCTCCGAGGGCGTGTACACGCCGCACCCGTCCGGGGCGCCCGGGGAGGCTGAGCGGCCCGGATCTACCGCCGATGGGCCGCGGGGCCTGGCTCTGACCCACGCCGCGAGCCTCCCCGAGGGGCAGCAGAGCATCCTCCAGGATCCGAGGCCTTCCAGGCACCGCATCTACGTGGAGCCGTACCCCGAGGCTCTCGTGGACATGAATGCGAAGTCCTGGGCCAGCTTGAGGCCACCTCCCGGGCGCCACTCCCGCCGGTCCAGCCCCACCCGCCCTGAGAGGAGCCCGGAGGTCCCAGCCACCTCCCAGGTGTCAGAAATGCTCAGCAGCATGCTTTAGGGAGGCCACGATCGGCTGGGCATCATTCCACAGCCACTCCCTGCATTTCTATCACCCATCCTGCCCCCACTATGTCCCCACGCATTTTCAAATGGTTCGAATGTTAAAAAAAAAAAAAAAGGTCCCAGGGTTACAGGTTCAAGGCTCCCCCATTTTTTATTTAAGAGTAGAATGGGGAAAAGGTGAGAGTTGCCAGTGTCATTCCCAGTTCAGCCTACAAAAAGCATAGAGGAGCTTTTGTATGAGCATAGGGTCCTGAACGTAACAGTTCGAACATTCCTCCTTTTTGGTGGCACCTGTGACTAGGGTAGGGCAGCCCGTGGAGCCACCCTCAGTTCTGCAGCTGGCCTTGTAATCTGACCCCTGGGTTCAGGGTTCTTTCCTGCATTTGTGATTGATAGGAGGAGTCCTATAGATGAAAATAAGATTAGCATTGTTTTTGTCTCCGTTCCAAACCTTTAAACGAGTTTGGGGGAAAGGAGCCCAGGATGTACCTCTAGGGCACAGGATCAAGTGGAATTGTCCTGGGTTCCCTGTCAGCACTGATCTGATTAAGGCAGCCTTGGACAAGCCTTTTCTTCACTTAGTGCTGTGTGGAAACCACCAGAAACAAAAGTAGAGGATGGTTCTCTTCTAACTCTGTCTTGCAAAGATAGAATAAGGCAGGAAGCAGTCCTTCCTGCACACTCAGCTCCCATTCAGGCATGAAAAGCGGCTCTATATCACTCGAGGGTGCAAGAAGAGGGCTGAGTTAAGTGAAAGCCTGGATTGTAGTCAAGATAAGAGATGAGAGAAAGACATGAGCAAAAATGTATTTTCTTTACAAACCTAAAATAATGAAGTCCCTGGGGGCTGTGTTTTTGAAAATAATCATGGATCTGCTCCAGATTTCTTAGGTGATGGACTTGTCATTGAACGAGAAAGTGCCCTGCAGATAATGGCCAGGCAATGATGAAGTCTTTACAGTCACACAGACACATCTACTCACCCCCATGTCACAGGACAGATTGTCCAGGGCTGGGGTTGCTGTCGCCTCTTTTTAATCCACCCTTTCCAAAGTCAGTTTTATACTGACAGCAGCTGGTCCATTGGCCTCAGGGAAAATCTTTCCTTGGAAGACCCAGCCAGTGGCTCTGAGGCTGTGCTCAAAGACACCTGAAAATCCTGGTTTGGTCTCATTGCCTATCACCTGCATTTCTCACAAAAGAGAAACCCAAATCAAAGAAAAGTCACACTGCATGTTCAAAAAGGCATGATGGTCTTCCCTCGTGTCCTGGAGTCCTCTTGTCCAAGACCCATTCACTTCATTGGCATTTTGGTTAAATATTGCTCTTTATGGCCCTACTCCTATGCTCACAGTTCTACCTTCTGTCCTCATGGGAAGTCATATGAAATCCCCTGTTCAAAATGTTATTCTGGTCCCTTCCATTTTTGAAACACTTGATTTAGACATAAATAATTACCCTGGTGCAAAGGCACAGATTGGGCCCATGGCCTATGATCATTAGAAAACTAAAGCCCTGTCTTTATTTTTTTTTTAAAGAGATTTTATACTCAATCAACCTCCCAAAGAATCTGATCGGAATCACTGAAACTCCTTTTCCATGCCTGGGAGAATTTTAAAGGGCAGTTTTCTTCTTTCTGAGTGAATTCTCTGTGTATGGAGTGTTAGAGCTAGAAGGAACCATAAAATTAGTCTAAATCCTTGCATTTACAGATGATGCAATTAAGATCCAGAGTGGTTAAGTGACTTATTTAAAGTCAAAGAGCTAGTTTAGTCTCAGAGTTAGGTTCAGAATCCAGAGCCATCCTCTTTATAGTAGGCTCTCCTACTGGGAATTGGCACAGACCAACTCTTGTCTATGGGCTACTTATCTAATTTCCTGATCATCTATCTACTTCTAATTCCAAATTCAACGTTTTTTTCTCAACCTGTTATCTAATAGGTTTCCAATATCACAGAGCTCCTTGTTGCCAGGAAATTCAAATTTCATATAATAAACATCTAAGCTAATTAATTAAAATAAAAATTTGGGAGAAATGTCATTTAAAATTACATACCATTTTATTCCCATTGAATAGCAAAAAATGACAGTCATCTGCATCATTGTTTATTTATTCCTAATTATAAGATAGATTATATAAGTTCAACAAGGGTGAGATGAGATGCTGGAATTGTCAAGAACTAAGAAACCAAATGATTCTCTGGTCATGACCTGTCTGGTGGCATGGAAGGAAGTTTGTGACTGAATTAGAAGGAAGGCATTTGACAGGCAGCAAAAGCAGGGACTGACCCCTCAGTGGGCCTCTCAATTGGTCAGCAAGCTCTGGCATACTGGATCAAATAATGACTCATGAAGTGAGATTGCATTAAATCCAAATGCACTAATTTATATGAAGAACATGGGGTTATTTCTTCAACTTCTATGAGAAAAATAAATGCACACCCATGAAGTGAATAATGCACATTAGGTTTAAATGGGCTTGCTTAATCAACTTGAAAATGCATTTTCCTAGCACTACAGTATTCCTATATAAAAGTGGGTGGTATATCTGCAGTAATTAGCTATTTGTTCAAATAGCTTCTCTACACCTGTACCTTGTGAGCTTAGTTTAACTTAATTCATTCTGGTGAGTGAAGATTATGTTCTCTAATTCACGGTCCTTTATTCACTTGGCCAGTCTTCTCACTATGGAAACTTTATAATATATGAGGATTTTTTGTTTGTTTGTTTGGTTTGGTTTGATCTGGGATATGATGGACATTTGACTTTCTTAAGTCCAACTGGGAGCCGCTGGAGGAAACTTTCCTATCCCAGGTCTTCTTTTCCATGGTTTTTCTAACATGCCTAATTCTCACCAGTATTAGCCAGCTCTCATCATTTGTGAAAATCCTCAAAAATCATTGACCGAGACCTCCCACACATCGCTCTCTATTCTAAGCCCTTCAGAGAACAAAAGAATTTAAGTGTAAAATGCATTCCCAGGCTACAAGGAGCTCACAGTCTGATATGAGTGTAGCCATCATCACCTTACATCTCATCAATGTCTTAGAAGAGACAGGAGCCTGTGCCCTCAGCCTGGCTGACATAGCACATGTTGGGCTAGACATCTTTGATTTCACTCTCACTGCCTAATCATAAGGATAACAGCCTGGAAAAGGGAAGTCTTTGATGTGTATACTTGCAACCATTTAAAAGGCTATCACATCCTCTTAATTGGTGAGAATATCTGGGAGAGAGTAATTTTAAATGTTCACTCCAGGGAATGAGTATTTTAAGAAGTGGGTACTTAAAGATGAGACCCATTTCGTTTTAAGAACATTCACTGATGCTCAAAGCAATAATTACTCTGAAGAAAATGGCTCCATTTGGTTTGAAAGTTGAAGCCAATTAGTAATAATATTCCTCCAGCCCCCATTCCTGAAGGATCCCAAAGCACTTTATGAAAAGCAATGACTGAAGCCTTGTTGTACTCCCCTAAAAAGACCTTGTCTGGGAGCCACCTGGCAAACATCTACCCCATCCTTGCCAGGAGATCATGCCAGACAAGTGGAAAGAGGACTGGCCTCTCATTCATTGTTATCCTGCCTCATGAATGTGCACCCTGGTAAGGGTTGAACTCTTCATTTGAAGACATTTTTAGACAAGGAGGCATACCGGAAAAATCCCACCTCCTTGGCCTCCTCTTGTTCTTCATAACTCTACCCAAGATATACTCACTTTCTCTTGGAGAACTATCAATTTAAGATCTATAGTACATTTAATTTCTCTAGTTATGTCAACAGCATACAGAATTCACTGGCTTCTAAAAATTGACACTTGTTAGAAAGATGATGCTATTATCCTACATCTCTCTCAACTTTGTATAGCGGAGCTACAACAGGGAGTGCGCATCTTGTGGTATATTTGTTTATTGAACTACTAGAGGCCTAGTGCACAAAATTTGTACACTTGGGGGGTCCCTCAGCCTGGCCTGCACCCTCTCACAGTTCAGGAGCCCTCAGGGGATGTCCAACTGCCACAGAAGCGGGAGAGGCACCTGCCATAGCTGCTTTGCTTGCCAGCCATGAGCCTGGCTTCTGGCTGAGCAGCGCTCCCCTGAAGTGCACTGATCACCAGGGGGAAACTCCTGCATTGAGCATCTGCCCCCTGGTGGTCAGTGCACGTCATAGTGACCAGTCGTCAGCCATTTGGCCAATTTGCATATTAGCCTTTTATTATATAGGATAACATACTCATTAGAGAGGGTAGTTATAGATTAACAAGAGAACAATGAAAGTGCAACCTTTTCACTTTATAAAGTCTAAATATTTTTTCAGATGTTTCAATAAAGCAAATCTGAATTATTTTTCCTGGTGATGCCTTTAAGGGAGCTATCTGGAAAGCAGTGATACCTCTTTACAGGTAGCAGGGTGAACAAGGGAAAAACTTGTTTATTTGTGGGTCACCTCTCCTAAGATGTTCAAACACATGGCTCATGACTGTTAAGCTAAACTTCAGTGCGGCCTTACAAACAACAAGGGTAGTGTATTTGAAATTATGTTGTACAGTTTGGAAACTTATTCTGAGATCTTAATTCAGAGTTTTTCTGAGGTGTTGAACTTTGCCATTAGCAAAAAGTATTTTTAGAAAAATCCATTGACTGTTTATGAAGCACTGATTTTGCCATATTTCAGGTCTCTGGTTTTTCCACTACATATGCACACAGTAGTTATATGTGGGAGTTTTTTCAATTATTTCCATTAATAATGAATTTTTTAAATGGTTAATCAAAAGGATAGTTGGTTTTATTTAACAGTCATATAAAGTAGACTGAAAATATGCTGTTTTGATAAAAGAAGTAGGAGGCTTGTTATTGTTTTAAATATTATCTTAGGGTCTTTCCCCTCCAGATATATACATTTTCTCACTTTGGCAAACGCCAAAATTTAACTTAGTGGCAAATGTTATAAAGTTGTTAGTTAATGCTCTTTGCTCCTCTTCCTCCGGTCCAGGACATGGAAGTCTAAATATGCTTCCACAGCAACCACCATCCAGTAGCTGATTTAGAAAAACCAAGTTTGGAAAATTATTGTGTTAAGTCACTCTAGTTGCTGTGTTACTTCTTGCCCTGTAACAAACCAGATGTTTGAGGGTTTCCTATGTATGTGGTCACAAGGATCAGTGTAATGTTTGTGATGGAAATAGAATTAAAGAAGTGTGTGTATGTGTGCATGTGTGCGTGCGCGTGTGTGAGTGTGTGTGTGTGTGTGTAGTGGGGAAAGGGTGTTTCATAGAAAAAGTAATTTAAGTGACATTCTACTAGGCAGTGTTTAATTGCTTCCTGCCTAATGTGTACATAGTAATTTGGCTGATTATTGGTTATTCAGGATCTATTGTATCTTGTTGCTATAAATGCAACGAAGTGGTATGTAAAAGTTTAGACTTCAGTATGTTATCTGCACAATTTTGTGTGCTTTAAATCTCTGTAAATATACAGATGAATCATGATGTACTATGTGTTAAATGTGACTTTTGATCTTGAAACAATAATATTTTATAGTATTTTACAAACTATTGAGAAATTTTAAAAGGATATTGTAAATGGCCAGTCCCCTCAATGAAAAACAATACTGGGGGAAAAAATGCATGCCTCTCCAACATACCAATTTATAACAAGAGGTCAGAGATTAATAAGAATTAAGATAATTTTTCTAATGGCAAGTATTTTTGATAATTTCTTACCTGCTCAATTGTATTTGAAAGAAAATTTGTCAGCAGAAGAAATCTTAGCTATTAGAGGGGATGACTTTGTTTCCTAAGCATTAAGTAATACTAATGTACTTTATGTCTAACCTGACGCTGTTGAAATCTAATTCAAGGGTGAAGAAGTAAAAAATATTTTCGATTCTTCATTGAATTTTTGCTGCTTAAAGGACAATTTCCAAGCCCTTTGTCTTCAGTGTGGAGAAATGTCAATTATATAATAAAACTAATAGAATTGTCAGTACTTGGCTTAACTGATGGTTTTCCCAAGTCTCAATAAGACAAACATTTTTTAGCCTGAGCTTTTAAAATCTTCTCACTGATACTTTGGAAGAATTATTATTTGGGGCATTGTTTTAACAACTATCAGAAAAGTCTGACCAGTTGGCCCTTGATTGGTCAATAGTATTTGGGTTATTTCTCTTGCATAATAGGTTATTGCCAAGTATTGAAAATATAGCAGCAAGCTGCAATGGCAAATACTCTCACCAAGTTGCACGCAGAGGGAGCTTGGCCCTCTTCTTCACCTTGCTCCTTCCTCCACTGCGTGCATGTTTAAATGTCTTCAGTGCATTTCTGCATGTGCTGCCCTATCTCTATTTAGCCCTTTATTTCCACACCCACAAAGCTCCCCCTGACCCTTGCTCCCTCTGGCTGAGAATTAAGATTTCTTCTGTGTTTGAGACCACTACAAAGAGATTACTTCAATCCCAAGAACCTGCACAAAGGTTCTCCTGAATTCCCAAGGACAGGAAATATGCTGCTTTAGACCATGTATTTGTCTTATGCTGTTTTACAGAATTCTTTTAAATACACACACATACACAATCCAACTCTGTATTGGCATGTTTGTGGTCAGTTTTCCTGACAGCCTTAGAAGGCTGCTTTGTTGTCCTGGCCCAATGTGCTGTTTTCCTTATGTAAATTGTCATCTTTCTAAGTAAACCATTACTTTCTTTTCCTAACTCTGTCTTTAAATAAAAGTTTACCTTCTTTTTCAAACCAAACAGATGGCATTGCTCTTTAATATCCCCTTTCCTCTATGAACACTCCTGGGGAGGTTTGGGAGGAGGGACAGAATGGGATATAGAGTAAGAGGAGGACTTTCAAATTCAAACTGCTAAATAAAAAGTATGCCTGTATTGAATGCTTGGCCCTTGACAAAGTATGCTGAGCAAATACCCAGTATTTCAATATGCCAATGAAAACTAATTTCTTCTTTATAATAATATTAACAATAATATAATGTCAGGGAATTAAGCAAATTTAAACCAGGAGTTTCTTACCAATTTATGGTATCAGGCAGGGGGGAAAAAAATTTCAAAGAAGTTCTCTTGCCCAATATTATCCGCCAAGTAAGTTAGATCTTTGCAATGATTTCTTGAATGTGAATATGTATTTTCTCTCCAGGTGGCATACGGTATTCTCAAATCTGCATAATGTGCCTTGTTTTGTCAATAATAATAATAATGCTTGTCGCCAAAACCGGTTTGGCTCAGTAGATAGAGTATCAGCCTGCGGACTAAAAGGTCCCAGGTTCGATTCCAGTCAAGGGCATGTATCTTGGTTGCAGGCACATCCCCAGTAGGGGGCATGCAGGAGGCAGCTGATCGATGTCTTCTTCATTGATGTTTCTAGCTCTCTATCCCTCTCCCTTCCTCTCTGTAAAAAAAAAAAAAAATCAATAAAATATAAAAAATAAAATAAAAGACTTCACAGGATATAAGTCAAAATTAAAATAATAATAATAATAATGCTTGTCCTGTCATAATGCCCATTCTGACAATCATTGCATTAAGCTATAGGCCACAGAAGGACCTAGTATTAGATACCAGGCTAGAGGAAGTCAGGTATGCACTAAACTAGATCAGATGCTCTAAGTCAACCCCCTAGGTTTATTTGGCCATCATCTTCCCAACACATTTCATAGCTCTTAACACAAATAACTGTTAAGTGAGTAATAAACTGATGAAGAGATCACTTAAAGTCAGATTAACTCCCATAAATTGCTTACCTTTGCCATAAAGAAATGGACTCAAAGGCCTTTCCAAATGCCTGCCAGCACTAGGATCTTTAAAATAGCTCAGATGGAGCTCAGTTTATACCTTCAGTGTACCTTGAAGCACTTTTAGGACTTCCTGAAAAGTTCCCCCACCCACTCCACACACCATTTCTGATTGAGATCCACCCCCAGAAGGAAGTAAAGAACCAATGGAAAAACCTGCTCTTTCTTATGGTGCAGGATGCACTTCCGGACAGCCAACAGTTATCTGAGAGTCCTAAACCATACCCTCTGGTTGAGCACCATGGGGATTAATATGCAAATCATCTATCCCTGCTACATCCTCTAAGTATAAAACCTCCTGACATCTTGCCCCAGTGTCCAAGAAGGCAACTTTTGTACACATTATTTTCATCAGGCTTTCAGTAACTGCAATTTCCTATCTATACTAATAATAGCCTAGGTCCTTGGTCAGCAAAATGAAGCTCACAAGCCACATGCGGTTCTTTGGCCCCTTGAGTGTGTCTCTTCCACAAAATACCACAACCTGTGTGAGTCTATTTTGAAGAAGTGGCGTTAGAAGAAGTTTAAGTTTAAAAATTTGCCTCTCAAAAGAAATTTCAATCGTTGCACTGTTGATATTTGGCTCTGTTGACTAATGAGTTTGCCAACCACTGGCCTAGGTGGTTATCACACCCTCACGCATCACACCCTAACATCGTCACAAAATGGCCATCACAAGATGGCCATCACAAGATGGCTGCATGCACAGCAGAGGGGAGGCCCAGCGGAAGACACAGGTTGCAGCAGCAGAGGGCAGTTGAGGGCAATCAGGCTGGCAGGGAAACAGTTAGGCATCAATCAGGCTGGCAGGGGAGTGGCTAGGGGGCAATCAGGCTGGCAGGTAGGTGAGTGGTTAGGAGCCCTGGAGAGGGATTGTGAGAGGGATGTCTGACTGCTGGTTTAGGCCTACTCCCACACGGACATCCCCCAAGGGGACCCAGATTTGAGAGGGTGTAGGCTGGGCTGAGGGACACCCCTTGTGCATAAATTTTGTGCACTATGTCTCTAGTATGTTTATAAAACCCTTTTACAAGCACCACCCTATGTAAGCTTTACAAACAACGCTGTGCTCAGAACAAGAACTTGTATCTCTGTCTTAGAAATAAGGAAGTAGAGGCTCAGGAAAGTGAGTTCTAGGGCCCAGGACTCCTAACTTTCCAGGGGGTCTTGTGCCATTGACTTAGGTCCTATGAGAATAGAAAAACATTAGCTGAATTGGCCACTGAAAGATCTTTCTCTGGAACAGACATCTGCATAGACAGACATGAAGGGACATTTATACCCCACAGCTAATGCCCATAAATGAAGCCAAACAAGACAACAAAGCACATGGACACTTTCCCAGGAGGCCGGTGTTCTAGGAGCAGGCACTCTGAGTCCACAAAAGAGGCACTTTCCTCTCTGAGCTTCCAGATAAAAAAAAAACACTTCATCAAATGTGTAGGATTTTTTTCAGCTTTGAAATTCCACAAATCTAAAATACTCACACTGAGAACTTATTGAAGAGGCAGGATTCTCCTAAGAGCACCTCTATGTGATGGAGATATTTTGTGCTGTCATTGCTCTTATTGGAGAAGGTAGGTGGTGGAAGATACATAGGAGATGACATTGAGCCAATAGCAGCTAAAGGAGAATGGAGATGAAAAGTAACTGACCAATCCACGTGCAGCATCCCTTCCCAGATTCTGTTAACTCCCTCCCCCCACCAAAAAAAAATCCCTCCTGCTTCACCCTCCACCAGTCTCTCGCAGAAAACAGTGCATTTATTTCAGTTCTCCTAGTTCATGGGTATCCAGGCCATGGTGGAATAACAGTGAATGACTGAGATCTGGACTGTCCCTTGGACCTTTTTTGACTTGGTATTGGCATCTCTCACCAGCTGTTCTCTTAGATCCTGCCTGATCACTATCCTACGATCCCCTCCCTGGAGTATCCTGGGAAGGGTCAAAGCATTGCGCAACTCCAGGAGGCACTGCTTAACAAGTATTTGTGCCAGGAGTTGTAAAATGTATTGGGAAGATGATTGAGGGGAAAAATAGGCAGTTGCTTTTGACTTAGAACATCTGATCTAGTTGAATGTACACCTGGTGCCTGACTTCCTCTAGCCTGTATCTAATGTCAGTGCCTTCTGTGGCCTATAACTTAGTGCAATGATTGACAGAACAGACACCCACCAGCTGTGCTCTTAGATCCTGTCCAATTACTCCCCTAAGATCCCTTCCTTGGACTGTCCTGCCAAGGGTCAAAGCACTGCACAACTCTGGGGGACAGGATAATTAAGTGTGGAAATGTGCTGCATTGTCCATTTCCCAGAATCCAGGAGGGAAGCAAGCAAACCCTTTGCCAGACAGCAAGCCTGCAATGAGCATCTCCTTTGGGGTGGAAGGGAAGGTGAGAGGTTGGCATGGACAGAGACATGCCCCTCCCCTATGTATAGGGGACCTACTTTGAAGCAGAACATTGGACACACTTTGATTCTTCTAAGCCTGGGGCAACTGGAGCACCAGCTTGGACCTCACTTGGGCCATTTTGACTTGGCTGGAGCCAAGAGCCAGTCATTGTTCTCCTTCTGCCCACAGCGGAGTCCCTGAAGTCAGGACAGCATCATTCTCTGACAAACATTCAGCACATTTCCTCAGGTCCCGGGAGGCCTGATATTGAAATGTTTTCCTCCCCATAGTTATATTTTCCTTGGTTGAAAAAGTTTTGTTTTGGAAGTTGCTACCCTGTCGAGGTAATGAGTCAGTTTGGGAGGCTGGTGCAGAGAGGAAAATGCACATCATTGGCAGAGGCCAGAAGAATGGGGGTGAGGGAAGATGGGAGGTTCTGGGTGGGATTCAGAGCTCCTCGCCCTCTGCCCCCTTCTACCCCTTCGAGAAGAACATGACCCCTCCTTCTCAGTGGGGGCTTCTTCTTCAGGGACCAAATCTTAGGGCTCGTCCCCACGAAAGGATAGGTAGGCAGGAAAGGAGCTAACGTTATGAGTCATTTTTTGAGTGGCATTTAAATCTTTTACTTTATATTTTCTGTGAGAGTTGGTAGCGTTATCATCCACCTTTTACAGGTTGGGAAACTGAGGCTCAAAGGAAGGGAAATCACATGCCCAATATCATTCAGCTAGTGGCAGAGCTAGGATTGGAATTCAAGGAGTCCCTTATCCAGTCTACCATGTGGTCCCTCTACAAGACTCATCCTTACCCAGAGAAACAACCTGTGACCCAGGGGACACATAGGAAGACCCATTAGGGTCTGACTGGGGCTGGAGAGTATTGTTAGCAGAGGCAACAGAGGAGGTGTGTGGACTCCAGCCACCCTTTCCTTTCTCTTCTACCCCTTCAATTTTCTGACCCTAAACATTTTCTTCAATGGGAGAGAAAAGTCATAGAGATACAAAAAGCCCACATACATGCACCAACACATTCAGTTCTCCCCCAACACACACACACACACACACACACACACACACACACACAACACAAACACACCCATCCACACAAGCACAGAGGCACACACATCTGGAGGTAAAACTCAGGGATTCAAGGGTTGGCTTCATGCCAGCCCTGAGCCCCAAGTAGCCCACTGAGGAGCCCTGGTCTGCCTCACTTTGGGAGGTCAAATCAATGAAAGAGCCCTGGTAGTTTAAAAAAGAGAAAGGGAGAAAAAAAGAACACCAGCACCTCTCATGATGGGAGGTCAGAGCGAATGAAACCAGGAGAGGGGGTAGCGGTACAGGAGCTGGGGTGAGAGCATGGGGGTGGGGAGCCTGGTGCTGGCAGCTGAATTCCTACCCTGGCCCAGCTCCAAAAGATTAAAATAGAGCTCTTAGAGTGTCCCCTCCACAGACCAGCCTGCCAGGGGCCAGACAATACGTGGGTTTGTGCTCCAGCACAGGCCTCCAGAGAGGTGATGTTTTTACCCGGACAGCTAAAGGCACAGAGGCAGGTCTAAGCAATTCCAAGGCTCCTTTGGCCCACAGTCCCAGAACAGGCCACAGCAGAGGGAGAGCTGCCGGCTGCTAAGACGCACACAGATCTGTTCTTTTCTCTTCTCACCCCAGGGCAGGCTGCTGGACTCACACTTCAGTCTATCTACCCCCAAACACCCAACTGGCAGGGTGATGTGGGATGAAGGCTTAGTGAATTCGTTATACTTTAATTGGAAAAAAAAATCTCAACAAGCCTGTAAACAGGCAGCTCTACTAATGAGGGATGGACAGGGCCTCCCTTGGGGTTACCTGGAATACTCAGATGAGTACAGACACCTCATTTTTCCTACTCAAGGAACACAGCTTCCCCAGAAGGAAGCCCTGCTGGCCACTTGAGGCTACGTCTGCTTCCTTGGAATTCTTGAGCATTTTAGGCAGCTGGGACTCAAGTTCAACCTCTCAGACCACTTGCTAATACAGAAGGATGAAGACGAGTTATGTGTTGGCCAAGCACACAGGCTCTGGCGTTTGCCAGACACAGGTTCTATTCCTGACTCTGAAACTTAGTAGTTTTTTGAATGTGGGAACTTTTATTTAATCTTTCTGGGACTTGGGTTCTTTATCTCTAATAGCAACTACTCATGGTCATAAGGTTAAAGGAGAAAATTGGTCAAATCAATGCCTGGCATAATCTAGCAAATTTTAGCAAAAAACAAATAAAGCAAACAAACAAACAAATAAAAAAACAACTCTCTCCTATCAGATTCCCCATAATCATGATGAAAATATAATTTATCATTCTAACTAAAAGATTTTTGATAGTAAGAGTGGGCACTCACTGGACAGACCCTGGGACACTGGGACACATGAGTCCTCCTTTCTATTAACTTCCTGAAGGGTCCCTATATAACATGCCATCAAGAACATCCTGTTTCCAATGTCCCTAAGGTTACTCTACACCATGAAGCCCATTGGAAGTCACAGCTTTTTATGATATACCATATTATGCATAAATTTTTTATTTAAAATATCATTTTATTATATTTTAAAAATCATGTCCTAGCCAGGTGGCTCAGTTGGTGGGACCACCATCCTGTAAACCAAAAAGATTGTGTGTTTGATTCCTCGTCAGGGCACATACCCAAGTTGTGGGTTTGATCCCCAGTTGGGGCACATATGGAAAGCAACTGATCAATGTTCTCACATCAATGCTTCTCTCTCTTTCTCCCTTCTTTTCCCTCTAAAATCAATAAACATATCCTTGGGTGAGGATTTTTTTTTAATCATAAGACTGTAGGTAAGTGACAAGAGGTAAGTGAGAAGTCATATTTGAATGAAGGAATAGAAATGGATATGTAATTCTGCTGTCATCTTAATTTCTTCTTTTCTGCTAATGGAGGAATTTTTATTTGGTTTTCAATTCAATTTTAGTAGAAAAAAATACCCTCCTTTCAGTTCACAGAATATGGTTTTATCCCATAAAACCGAAGTTTGAGAAGTGCAGCCTTAAGAATCAAGAATCTGCCCCAGGGAATGAGGGATGGAGGGCAGCATTCGTGGCCATGACATAATGATTTTTCTTTAAACTGTTGTAGCCGTCCAGGGATAAAGATTGAAACATACGAGGCTTCAGTCCCTCACCAGGCATATAGCTCCATAGGACTGCTGAGTGTCCTCACGGTATGGCAGATGGCTTCTCTCAGAGCAAGTCATCCAAGGGAGAAAGCAAAGCCATCTAATGTGCCCAAGTTTGGGGACATGGACTTTCCATTTTAAACCAGGACAGTCCCAAGCACACCGTTGAACTGATGGCCTTCGTGAAAGAAGAAAATATCCGAGAAGTATCCATGGGCTCCTCAGCACAGACCTGCAGCCAAAAACTTCAGTCTATCAAAAAGAACCTTTACACCCAATACCAAAACCAAACATCTCTCCAAAGAAAGCAATCTTGGTCAGCCAGGTGACACTGGGTTCTCTAGTGCAGAAAATGATTGAGCAGCTTTGTGTGTATGGCTGTTTTAAAATACACTCTTGAGTGCAAGACTCTGATAGCTCCCACTCAACCCAGCCAGCCCTTCTCTAGTCGATGGGTGTCATTAGGATCTGAGTTTCTGGTAGACCTCCAGCATAAGGTCCTGATAGCCTCTGGAGACTTTATCTGTTTATTAGTTGTTTGTTAAAATGCACAACATCCTCCCTGGAGTGTTTTGCTTGCAACTAAGTACATTTAAGCCACACATGGAGAGTTGTAGGGCTTACAATGTGACCTCTCTCTTCATTCTCACAACCTGTAAAGTTGGCATAGCGATGATGCCCATTTCTCTTCTGAAGGTTTCAACTCTTAGAGAATATAGCAAGGAGATAGAGAACTAGATAATTCAGACCCAGATCTTCTGACTTTCAATCCTATGCCATCTCTATTATATCACACCTCAGGATTGCCATTCATTTACTTTATTTAACATGGAGTGATACTGCGTCATTTAAAACACACACACACACTCACCAACACACAGAGACTAACATTCAAACTTGGCCCATAGAAATCAGGCTACCTTACACTCTCACACAAACAGTGAATAGATGCATTTTACATGGCCACTTTGGGAAATCAGCTACTGCCTGAACCAAATAGAATAATACCTTAGAGAGTTGGTTTAAGCGAGAGAGGGCAAGTATATTGTTTATTACACATTTAACCAGCATAAAATAATGTAAAACATGCTACCAAGTAAAACCAAAATACCAATTTTGGAAATCTATCCAGTAGAGAGAAAAGCCCCAGTAGATAAGGACGTTTGTTCAAAATGCTTATTGCAACTTTGCTGGTTGTGGCCAAACTAACTGGAAACAAGCTAAGTGTCCATAAATAGCGGAAGAGTTGGATGAATTATCCTGCACCTATGGTACAATTATAGAATAAGAGCACCTAGCAGGTTTGGTTCAGTGGATAGAGCATTGGCCTGCAGACTGAAAGGTCCCAGGTTTGATTCCCAGTCAGGTCTCATTCCCAGTGGGTTCATTCCCCATAACGGGGCAAGCAGAAGGCATCTGATCCATGATTCTCTCTCATCATTGATGTTTCTATTCCTCTCTTCCTCTCCCTTCCTCTCTAAAATCAATAAAAAATATATTTTTTAAGTTTTCTGTGATTGTATAAGTATGCTGTGTATACACACATAGAAATAAATATGGAAAGAAACATAAGATATAACTTCAGAGTTTGGACTAGCTAAAAAGAGCACATATTATCTTTTTAAACAATAATAAAGTAGATCAAGATAAAAAGAAACTCAGACCAGAATTTTACCAAGTCTGACTTGAATAAGAAAACTCAGATTCCTCCCATTATGTCTTTGAATTCAACCAAATGCATTCAATCCTAATTGGCCCCAGACACTGACATCTATGAGAAAAGTTCCACTCTCCACATTCGTTTTCAAAATGGCCCTCTTTGCTGGATGGTCAGACTTTTGTTGAGACTCATCCTCCCCACTCCCACTTCTCCCTCCACCCACTCATACCCAAAAAAGACTTTGGTCCCCACTAAAAAGGCCAAGAATAAATCCTTTCCACCCCAGTTATTCTGCCAATATATCATTCTCCCACTCTTCTCCCGACCCTCCAGAGGGTGGACTCTGGAAATGGGTGCCTGTGGGAGGCAGTGGAATCTCCCTTTCTAAAGGTCTTTACCAGGAGAGAGAGCCACATCTGTGGAGGATGGCTTAGATCTAAGTGCAGTTAGGACAAAGTAGTCATGGGCAGTTTGGCGTTTGGGGGAGAGCTGATTGCATGCAGAGCCCAGTGAGAGGGAGAGACAGGAAGTCAGGAGCCCTGGTGGCAGAGAAAAAATATATACAGATGGAATAACTTGGCAGCCTGAAGAAGCAAAAGTTAATCAATTACTATGTACAACTCATAGATTAGGTTTTTGGACAATGTTAATGTAGAAGAGAGAATTTAGATGTAACTCAGGATGCAGGACCATCTTGAACAGCAGATGTCATTTGGTAGATATTAAAGTTCCATATTTAGATTAAAATATCCAAGAACAAAGTGGGAGGATCTTAGCTGAGCAAAAGATTGTAAAAACATAAAGTTGATTTAGGCATTTAACTTAATAAGCTACAATTAAGCAAAGGTATAAAAAGCTGCTTTTAAAAAGTCAGAAAAAAAAGTAAACTAATGCAATCTCTAGATATTTTACTAGAAATAAGTTTATTCATATAATCATTCATTTGTTCATTCTGTCAATAGCAATTATTAATGGAATACCTATTATGTGTTAGGCACTGTACTAAGCATGAGTTAATAAGCTCTAAAAATGACATAGTCTCTTGAATTCATATTTTTACTCTCATGCTCAAACCAAGGGACATTGTTTTAGCTTCATTAGCACACTGTATAAGGATGGTAAATGAATATATACCAAGCCATGCATGGAATAGTAAAGAAATTGAGGATATTTAGCCAGAGGTTTTAAGATAGGATAGCTGCAATCTAATATCTGGAGGATGACTGCAATAATTAAATAGACTTATTTTCTATAATATCGTTTAGGAGAATTATGTCTGTAGAAGTTTGAAAATACGTCTACAAAATCTTCTATAATCTTCCCTTCTAAAGGTTGAGGCTATTTTCTCTCACCTTGAATGTTGGCTGGACTTAGTGACTCACTTCTAAGTAAGAGAATGTGGCAGAAGTGACAATGTGTGACTTCCAAGACTAAGTCATAAAAGGCACTGTGGATGCCACTTTGCTCTCTCTCTTGGATCACTTGCTCTGGAGGAAGCCAGTTTCCATGTCCTGAGAATGCTCAAGCAGTCCTATGGAGAGGTCTGCCTGGTAAGGAATTGAGGACTCCTGCCAACAACCAATAATGAACTGAAGCCTCCTGCCAACGACCACATGGCTGACCCACCTTACTTGCAGACCTTCCAACTCTTGGTCAAAACTCAGATCTGTAAGGCTGGTGTGGCTCAGTGGTTGAGCAATGACACATGTTTTTGCAATGCTATCTCTGCCATTTTTCAGAGACCCACAAAATGGAAATTGGATTTAAGACACCAATGGCCCTGGATTGCACCATTGGCCCTGGAGAGCACAGTAATCCCTTCAAAGCCCAAGATGCAATAGTCAGCATTCCCCCTGCTGCTACTGATAATTTGTACCATTCCCAAGGTCACTTGGCATTTGCAAATAGGATTCTGTAGTGGCTGGACATCAAAAACATGGAACAGGTAGGTCTTCATCAGTCTGGAACTTGGAACCCATCCTCTCCGCCCACTTTATAGCTATCAGAATTTCAGTCAGCCCAGACTGCTCTTACCACCCATATACCCAGCTCATTGATCTGCTCCTGCTAAGAGTAGAGATGCACTCAGCTCCTGGGTGGAGGATGGGGAGAAAGGGACTGATGGGGACTGGGTAGTACCAGAGAACAGACCCAAGGCAGGTGGAACATGCTCAGGACCTGAAGGATCCAATTAAGCTCAATTCACTGGGATCCAGAGTTTTCCTACCAAATTCCTGAGGAAACCAAATTGAATAATGTATGGCTTATTCAGAAACACACATCCCCGTGTTGTTGGCCGAGGCAGGAGCAGTGTGGCGGGGGGCTTAGGCAAGGGGTGCAGGTGCAACGAAATGAAAACAACAGACTAAAACAACAAGCTCCCCAGTCTATAAAGAACAGCCCGTGTTTTGCTGGATTCCTTGGTCAGAGCGTGCGTGCATATATATGTGGGTTCTTGTGTGCGTGTGCAGCTGGGCCTGGGGTGGGGAGTGGGGGGCCTTCCAGGGAGGGAGCAAGAACATGTCTCCATATTTTAAATGGCAATCGCAAAGGAAACCATCAGAGGTGCTCCAACATACGTTTGGCAGCTCCTACAATAACTTCTAAATCTCCCTCATTTCATAAACATTTTATATACATTTTTAAGTGGGAATATTTTTGCTCATTTGGGAAGAGTGTGCCTTTATGCGGTTGAGTCTGCCTAATTTGTGCCTTATACATTTCGTGTGGTTTTTTTTCAGGGATGGGAAGCAGGAGCAATGATAGTTGCTGAAATGTGGGGTAGGGGGCAGGGTGGGTTGAGATGAGGAGAGAGTTCGGGGACAGAAAGGAGGAGGAGGGTTCTATGCAAAAGAAAATTTTGTCATTGTCCTGCTTTGGGTCTGTTCAGCACCTTTCCATGGAAAACCTGTTTAACCTGCTTTAAAAAAAAAAAAAAAAACACTTGCAGCAATTGGAAGTTATGAGTAAGGGTTGTGTTGCTTTTCTGTTCGACCTCCACTCCTGCAGAACTGAACAATTCAATCTCTCTTTCCCCAGCTTACCTGTGGCATGTGGGGCCTGCTCGGCTTGAATAAATGGCTGTTTATGGATGATAGCATCTGGTATGCCCCTGATGAGGTCACCTTGTTATGTTAAATATTTCTACCTCCTGGTAGAGAAACCAAAGCTGACTGCTCTCAAGACCACCTCTGCCCAACATAGAGAGCACAGCACCCAAGGCAGGATCTTAACCTTTGAAAGGCCAATTAGGCTCCTTGGTGAACTTGAAACACTCCTTTCAGACCCTAGGACCAGAGTAAAGGATCACGGCATTAACCTAATAATGCCCAAATCCATGCTACATATGAAGAACCTATTCATACAGGGCTCTGAACACCTTGTTTGTTTTTACGCTCGCTACAACCCTAGCGAAGCTGTTATTGTTGTTTTGATTTCCATTATATAGATGAATAAACTGAGGCTCCATAAGTAACTTGCCCAAGGCTTTTCCTGAAGAAAGTAGAAGATACAGGATTTGAACCCAGGACTTTCTGGCTCCCAAGTTTCAGATTATTCAACTAAACATTCTGGGGAAAGCAAACTAGAGAAGCAAAAAGAATGAGAAATGCTCTGTGGCCTAATTATTCAAGCTCACCATGCCTCAGTTTTCTGAGCCATAAAAAGTGGGAGATGAACACCATTAATATAGACAGCTGAGATCTTAGTAATGATTTTCAAATTGATTGAGTAACTTGTGGCCAATTTGTTGACCAAAAGTAATCAATATATGGATCAACATCTCTTTCCAGCTTAATTTCTCAAATAAGTCCCACTGTTACTCAGAGGAATCTAAGAGTCCACTGCTCATTCCTTGGTTCCTGAACAAGAAGGGCAGATTTGGAGCTATAAATCCACAGAGTCTCCTTTATGAGACAAAGAACTAAACTCTCTCTTCCTCTGAACTGTTGACCAACATAACTCCAACAAGACATGTTTTTCCAATGTTCCTCCAGTAGCTATCCTAGGATGTGGAGGAACATGTGAAGAAAAACAAATGGATTCATTTTTTAATAAGGTCGGAAAGGCATACCAAATATTTCGAATCTCCAAGGTGTCTACTTCCCGCCAGCTGTCCACGGTTTTCAGCTGTGTCTCAGAAATGGAGTTCAAGACACCCAGCAAGTAATTCTAACCAGCAGTGCCAGGAAAATATTAGAGTTTGAAAAAACAAAGCAGAGATCCATTTATTTTTTTTTAAATATCTACATATCTTCCTGTAACGTCCCTCACATCAGAAAACCCTGGACAATTCTGCCTTCACCTGACTAGGATGAACAATTTCAGAGCCAAATTTATTCATGTCTCACTTCACCCAACCTTACAAGCGTCACCCCAACCTCTTTTTTTTCCTGTTGACGCTGACTTTCTCGAATTCACTCCCCTGTGGAATGAATTGGTTCTATTCCGAAGATGGTGGGGGCGTTCTGCTGTGATGACGTTGGTTGTGGTGAGCAAAGCCTCCAGGACTACTGGGTCTGAAATTCTCTCCAACCCTGGCCATTAGACAGCCAGCTCCCCAGATGGGGCAGCTGTGGCCTGCTGCCTCCTGCCTTGAGAGTCAGCCTGGGGGTCGCAGAAGGAGACCCTAGAGAGCCGTAGGGTTAACCAACCAACCATAAACATTGCCTCCTCTGTTGATCTTCAAAGGCTTGGGGAAAGAAAACAAACCACATAAATCTTTATCAGGGCTTCTTACAACTGCCCCGGGAGGTGGCTCCAAAAAGAGCTGGGTGGTGACTCCGTACAGAGGATAAAAAATTATTTCAGTGAACAACATCAGAGCCAGAAATGGCCTGCTTTTTATTTTTCTTTTCTCCTCTTTTCTTCCCCTCCCCGACTCCTCCCCTAGGAATGACTTCTTTGTTTTTTGCCACCCAGGAGCTCTGCAGTGAGAATCCTTGGTCCTCTACTGGCTTCATGGTTTCCACTCGAGGTAATTCCCTGGTAATTCAAATGAAAGGGGAGACTTTACAGCAAGAGCTAGAATGTTTGGGAAAAAAAGAAAGATGGTGATCATGTCCGTTTCAGAGGTTGACCAGAAAGATAACTGGCATATTTACCATGAATAGGATTACAAAGTAGAAATCTGTTGTGCCCCCACCTCTGCTGAAAACCTTTCAATAATATAGCCTTCCACCCAGGAAAAACTCTCTAACCCCATTTCAGACTCCCAAACAGACATACAAGGCAGTATGGCCTGTCCTTAAGAGCGCAGGATCCTAATTCTACTTCCAAATCTCTCTCTGGGAACTTTGGCAAGACATTCATCCCCTCTAGGCCTCATCTCCTCTTTGTTATTATTGCAACACCTATGAGTCTATCTAGTAACTCCAATTTACCATGTTGCCAAGCACCTTATATATGTTTGTAAACATGTATTCCTCACCACAACTCTCTGAGGCTTTACAGATTCCATTGTACAGATGAGGAAACTGAGACTTAAAGACATTAAGTAATTTACCCAAGATCACAGAAAAACAGGAATAGCAGCACTTACCTCATAGATCAGTGAGGAATGAATGAAATAATGTCTGCATGACTTAGCATGTTTAGCATGATTCTTGGCACCTTGTGGGTCCCCATTCAGAGTATGCTCTGCCTCTAGAAATCTTCCCTGAAACCCTGACCTTCTCCCTCCCCCAACCTCACACACCTCTCCACCACATCTCTGCTCTCAGGCACTTGTCTGTCTCCTCACCCAAGGAGCTACACAAAGACACAAATGTGTCTCACCTCTGTGGTGCTGGCCAGTGTCTGGCACATAACAGGGGCAAAGTAAGTGACGGTTAAAACAATGAGCAGATGAATGAATGAATGAATGAATGAATGAATGAATGAATGAAATGTTATGAACAAATGCCTAGTTAGTAGCCAGTTTATGCAAAAAAAAAAAAGTCAAAATAAATACGGTACTAATAATGACTTGCTCTAAAGATGGTTAAAGATCCAAAATTTCCTGGAGGAGCCTGTATGCTAGTGGAAAAATGTACAAAAGGGAATGAGAAACCAAGTCAACCTCTTTTTTAAGGACCAGTTTTCATCACAGTGTAAGGGCTTCGCAGACTTCCCCAGATTGCCCATGAATCATAGGAAGAGAACCCAAGAGTCCTGAGTCCCAGCCACTGTGACTAACTTCAGAAAACATCCTCCAGTTCCATGGTAGGAGGGCTAGCATGGAAACCACGCCTGTGTCCACCTGCACACACATACACACAAACATACGCACACCACACCAACAAATCAATCTCTCAGCATTGACTGAGCACCTACTCCAAGTAACGCCCTTTACAAACTCAGAAAGGAGACATAAAGGTGCCTAAAGACCCCAGGACACTGAGTGTAAAGAATGGACAGTCTCAATGTGAAATGGAGACTTTGAGAAGTGGGGTTGAGAAAACAAGCAAGCTTACTGCGATAACAACACTAGCTGCCAGTTTCTGGATATGTGCCAGGGATACAGAATGCCCAGGGACATGTGTAGTTTGAAGAAGTGTATCCACTCATTCAACAAATGTACCCCTACTATGTGCCAGGCATTATTTTAGGTAAAGAGGATAAATGGTGAACAAGACAAAGCCCCTAGCCTCATAGAGTTTAATGTCTAGTCCTAGAAATTAAGAAACACTCCATGCTATAAATCTGCTTGGAAATGGCAATGAAATATAAAACAAGCTACAAAAAGTTAACCTTGATACAATGCTTCTCAGTTAATGGAGATAAAGATGTGATTCTAGAGCAGGGGTGGGAAACCTTTTTTCTGCCAAAGGCCATTTGGATATTTATAACACCATTTGAGGGCCATACAAAATTATCAACTTGAAAATGAGCCTGCTCTGTTTGGTCAAACATTTAATTAACTGACGCCTAATGCCTTGGCAGGCCAGAGCCAATGATTTCAGGGGCTTATATGGTCCTTGAGTGGGATGTTCCCACCCTGTTCTAGAGAGACAAAAGAGCAGAATCTCCTGGAGGTGGGGGCAGGGGGAGGCTTGTGTGTTTCTCAAAAGGCAGAAGGAATTACATGAGGCCTCCAGAAATTCAGGGCACTTCCTGATACAAATCAATTTGCAGCCCAGCGATGTTTCCACCAGTAAAACCCTCTCCTTCTTCACATCTTGATAGAAATCAATAGGATATGGTGAGGGGTAGTCCATCGGCCTGGAATGCATGTGAACCCAAATCAAGTTATCATTCCTATGCAATCACATGGACATTACTCACCTCCCTGGGTTATTTTGTGAGTGCAAAGTTCCATAAATAGCAGAATGTATTACTGTGTTTATTGTGACAGCCATAGCCTTCAAACACTCACCTTGCTCAGTCTCTCTCCAGTTCATCCTCTATCTTAAGACTTCTGGTAGATAATGGCAGCTGAAAACATTGACTATGGGACAACATTAGATACTGTCCACATATTATGTCTTTAAATTGTCTCAGCACCCTGAGAGGTATATATGCCTGGAGACTTGCACAAAGTCCCATAACTGAACAATGGCTGAGTTGGGCTTTGACCTCAAGACTCCAAGTGCTTAACCACTGGGCAAATACTGGCCCCACATAGGTCTGAAAACACTGTCTTGTTCATGCCCCCACCAACTCAAAACCTCTAAAACTTAGGTGATGGCCAATTGCACCAAGTTCAAGTGTTCTCTGTGGTTGACCAGCTCTCCCTATTAGCATCTGCCATGCCATTCTCCTTCCCATTTGTGCACTTTGCCCATGAGGTCTCCCCACCTTGAACTCCCTTTCTCTTACCATAGCTCTATTCAAATTTCCAAGGCCTATCTCACTACCTTTCTCTTCCGTGGACCTTTCTACAGCCTATCTATCCCTCTCTGATCTCCATTGTTGCCAAATGTGTAGTTCACATTTATGTTAGTATCACCTCATTTAGCATCTACCTGCTCAGAGCACAGCAAGCATTTACTGAGCCACTTCTATGTGCCAGGCACCGTGTGCAGGCCCAAAAGGGAAACTGAAATGAAAAGATTCTGAGGATACCACAGTTTCTCAAGGGATGACAAGACAGGCACGCAAATAACTATGATGCATCTAAGGCAGCATGGTGTCAGGTCCATTGGAAAGAGCCACCCAGTTTCACATCTATTTGCTCAAAGCCATCAGCTAAGTGCATTTTTTCACAGAACCAGGCAAATCAACAGGGGGGTTAGGCATGTGGGCTCAGGAGCCAGAATGACAGCGTTCAATCCACAAACTGTGTGACTTTAGAGAAGTTACTGAGCCTCTCTGTATCTCAGTTTTCTCATATGTAAAAATAAAGATAAAAATAGTATCTCCCCGAGGGAATCCAAGATGGCGGCATAGGTAAACACCTACACTGCTGCCTCGCACAACAATTTCAAAACTACAACTAAAAGACAGAACGGACATCATCCAGAACCACAGGAAAGCTGGCTGAGTGGAAGTTCTACAACTAGAGGGAAAGAGAGGGGCTCACGGAGACCCAGAGGAGCTACAAAAAGCTAAGGTACGGAAACACGCATGAGGAGAGAATGGGTGCCGGAGTACCTGACTGGCTTTCTCTGGCGGGAGGGAAACGGAGACTCTCAAAGGCATTGAACCCCTTATCCTACGACACTAAACCCCAGATCCAGCCGAAACTCATACGGGGGGAGTTTGGACTGTGAAAAGGGAGAGGTGCACGGAGATTTAGGGGAGTAACAAAAGATCAAAGGCCTGGTGGCGCGCATGGCACTGCGCGCAGGACAGATTGCTGATTGTGCCGCTGGCTTTCGCTAGTGGGCGGGAGACGGACCCTCCCAACTGTGCCACTTCTAACTTCACTAAACCCCTGTTTCAGGCGAAACCCTGGAGACCTAGACTCGTGTGGTCCTGGTGCGCAGGGGAGCCGGAAAGGCAGCGGTTAGAGGCACTGCGGGCTCGTGCACAAGGACTGCTCCAGCCATTACCCAGTCACGTGAGACTCAGAGGTCGCGGAGGGCGGGGCCGACTGGAAGGCAAGGCGGTCCCTTAAGCCCTGAGACTCCACCCCTCCCAAGCTCAACAGAGGCTTCTGCGGCTTTGCACATCTGGTATCATAAAGCTGAATTAAACACAGAAGTTTCCCTGGCATAGTGAAAATGCCAAGACAAGGGAAGGGAGTACAAACAAAAGAAATGGAGGAAAAAAAACGACTGGATATAGAGTTCAAAACCACGCTTATAAGGTTTTTCAAGAATATGCTAGAAAAGATGGATAAATTTATCAAGTCCCAAGAGGAGATGGAAAAGGTCCAACTAAAGATGAAAAAAGACCAACTAGAAATTAAACATACACTGACTGAAATAAAAACTATTATACAGAGTCCTAACAGCAGACTAGAGAAAGGCAAGGATCAAGTCAAAAATTTGAAATATAAAGAAGCAGAAAACATTCAACTAGAAAAGCAAGAAGAGAAAAGAATCCAAAAATGTGAAGATCATGTAAGGAGCCTCTGGGACAGCTTCAAGCGTACCAACATCAGAATTGTGGGGGTGCCAGAAGAAGAGAGAGAGCAAGATACTGAAAACCTATTTAAAGAAATAATGACTGAAAACTTCCCACATCTGGTAAAAGAAATAGACTTACAAGTCCAGGAAGCACACAGAACCCCAAATAAAAGGAATCCAAAGAGGACCACACCAAGACACATCATAATTAAAATACCAAGAGCAAAAGACAAAGAGAGAATATTAAAAGCAGCAAGAGAAAAACAGTTCATTACTTACAAGGGAGCACCCATACGACTGTCAGCTGATTTCTCAACAGAAACGATGCAGGCCAGACGGGAGTGGCAAGAAATATTCAATGTGATGAACAGCAAGAACCTACAACCAAGAATAATCTATCCAGCAAAGCTATCATTCAGAATTGAAGGGCAGATAAAGAGCTTCACAGAGAAGAAAAAGCTAAAGGAGTTCATCAACTCCAAACCAGTATTATATGAAATGCTGAAAGGTACTCTGTTAGAAGAGGAAGAAGAAAAAGGTAAAAGCCAAAAAATTATGAACAACAAATACATATCTATCAACAAGTGAATCTAAAACTTAAGTGAATTAAAAATTTGATCAACAGAATAAACTGGTGAATATAATAGAATCAGGAGCACAGAAAGGGAGTAGACTGATAATTCTCAGGAGGACAAAAATCATAAAGCATCAAACAGACTATGAAATTACAGCAGAAAGATTAAAGTTAGGTGAGGTAGATAAGTGATCAATCAAAGGACTTATATGCATGCATATAAGCATAACCAATGATCACAGACACTGGGGGGTCGGGGTATGCCTGGGAGGGATGGGGGGCAATGGGGAGATATGTATAAAAAATTAATAAAAATTAATAAAAAAAACCTTTGAAAAAAAATAAAGTAAATGAATTAGCATGAAAAACAAAATAGTATCTCCCCACTCAAGTGGAGGAAATTACTAATGGGAGAGGCTGTACATGTGTGAGAGCAAGGGGTATATGGGATATCTCTGTACTTTCCTCTTAATTTTGCTCTGAACCTAAAACTACTCTTTTAAAAAGTCACAAATAAATAAATACAGTACCTACCGCATAGGCCAGTCATGAGGATTAAATGGAAAGCTCTCACTGAGCTCTGTGCCTCGTAGATAATAAGTGTTCGAAAAATGTCTGATTTTCTCGGTACTCAGATTATCACTACCCAGTCAAAGGGAGATTCCTCAGCTCCACTGTTTCTTGGTTTTATGTTTGGTTGGTTTTAATGGTTGCAATCATAGCCACATGTCATTTTCTGGCTATCTCATCTGAGTGAGCCCAGTAGAAATCTCTAGTCCAGTTGCTGAATGGAGCTCTTATTGATTTCGATCTATAATAGTCGTTGTTTTCCTGCCCTCCCACATTTTAACAGATTGCTATTGTTTTCCCTGTCTGTGCAAGGAGAAGGGGGGCCCAATTTTCCATGTGAAATCAATGCATTCAGCCAGGAGCTGGGCTTCTCCTTCCTGTAGCCCGGCCGGCCCCGCCAGCTGCTGCGCGTCCTTCTTTCACACCCGCAGCCCCTCTGGTTTATGCCTCCCAGCGGGACAGTAATTTTCAGTTCAGGCCCAAAGGCTTTGTTTAAATGTAGCGCTTATGTGGTAATAGAGCGTATTGCAGGGGTTGTTTTTTCTGAGGGTCAATGTTGAATTTAGTCTCAAAATAAACAATTCTATCCTCTTCCATCCTCTCAGAGTTGTGGGTGGGATTGAAAAAGGTGGAGGAGAACCAGAGGCTAAAAAAAAAAAAGAAGAAGAAGGGGGTGGGGAGGAGAAGGGGCCGAGGGAGATCAGAAAAGGAGAAGAGAACGGGCAGCAGTGTCCTCCACAGAATGATCTCTAACATAACAAGGGCAACCATTTACTGAGAGTGCTGAGCCAAACACTGTGCTAGGTGTGTTACTGACACAATCACATTTAATTTTCTTAAAAATTCCTCTGGAGTCCATATGTTTGTGCCCATTTTACAGACAGAAACAACGAGGCTCAGAGAGATACAATAATAACTTGCCTTAAAACACACAGCTAATGAGATTGTCGAGCTCAGTTGGGAAACATGGAGCAGCAAGAGAGGCCTGTTCAATAACAAGGTTGATGAGGGGAGAATGATATGACCGTATGTTCCAAACCAAGAACAAATATAGAGCTTAACACATATTAAAACACAGCCATGTAACATCTTACATGAGGTCTTCCTTAGAATATGCTCAATAAGTGTTTATCCTATAGGAAAGTAAGGCTGAGGTAGGAGGTAACAGCACAGGCAAGAGATGATGAGAACTGTTGGGGAAGTATGATCCACTGGACAGCAAGAGAAGAGTACTAGGTACTGGGGAGACAGGGGAGCTAGGGTTACCCTCCAGAAGTGAGTCTAGAACTCATGGAACTCAGCACACAGAGATCAAAGGAAGCATTGAATCTTGCTGTGCTCTGGGCAGAAGCAAGGGTGTGACACAGGAGGTTTCCAGCTATAAATTGTCACAACCACCACCCAGATGTCCCCAAGCAGTGGTATTGGACTCTTAAGCACAGACAGGTCTATAGATTTTCCAGCATTCCTATAAGAAATTTTTTAAAAGGATTTATGTTTTCTTTCCAGGAACCTAGCTCAAAACCACTTCTCTACCAAAAGTGCTCTCCAGGAATTCTTGCCTGTGAATGTCTTTCTTATCCAATTATGTCATGGTGTGAACTCCTCCTTCTTGAAACCAATTGAAGGGGGGAAATTGGACCATTTCTCCAGTATGTCTCCAGAGAGATGTGAAGAATGATGGAGACGTAGAGACCTCACACAAAATTAGACAAGATGAACACTATGCTTCCTCACCTGGAATTTCTGGATAGCTAGAAGATCACCAGTAAGTTTGGAGAACCAACTTGTAAAATGATTGGGCAGGGACTTAGGGAATCCAGGGAGCCAAAGCATAGTCAATTCTAACTCAGAAGGGGTTAGGGTCTCAAGGCTTCTGCCACTGGACACAAAATTCCCTTCCCTTACAGACAACTAAAAAGGAGAATCATTAATAAAAACCAGTTCTTTGTCACTTCAAGCCACTGACATAGCTTTGGGTTTGTTGATGTGTTATTCATGCTCTTGCTCATCCCATGAAAGTAGTGAAATAAGAAGGAGAATGGATGATGCTTTGGCATATGAGGAGCCAAGCAACCATCATGCATGCCCAAAAAAGTCAAAAGTCAACTCTTATTAAAGCACCATCATCCACATTAATATGATAGACCAGAATAACTCTGAGGGAACCATTATGGTCCATTACGAAAATAGCATTCATTTGCAAAATGAGGAACATACCAAAATGCGAGTTGTTCCAGTTCTTTCAGCTAAATTACACATTAAGCAAGCAGACTTCCTCTTCCAACATTTTGAAATGGTTTAATATGCACTCGGGCTGGCCCAGGCATGGATTTTCTAAGACTGCCCCAAAGCTAAAGCCTGGGGGAAAAAACAAGGACTGTTGCCAGGGAAACAGTCAGCGCTGCTGGGGTGCTGATTAGGTAGCAAGACTGTGCTTTGGAACTTCTCATGGCGGGGACAGGACAGGCACCAAGAGCTAACTGGCTGCTCACCTCCAGTGGCTTGTTGGTGAGAACTTGGGGATGAAGCGTAGTAGATGTTTGTTGTTTTTGCCTTTCGAGCATTCATTCATACTCTCTTCTGGTAACGGTTCCATGAATTTCCTTTGAGAGCCATTCCTTCCCTATTCTTGGCCCATGCAATAATTGCTAAGAATGGTGACTAATGTGCAGCAAGCTCTCACTATGTGCCAGGTACTGGTCTAGGCATTTTGCATATATTAACTCATTTACCCCTTATACCAACTCTGTGATGTCAGTAGTATTATTATCTCCATTTCAAAAACGTGTCAGCCAAAATAGAAACAAATATGTACTTTGCTCTGAAGTGGTAGAAGCAAAATTCACAAAATCAAGTAGTTTAGATCCAATGCCATGGTCTTAACCACTAGAGGCTGCAGCAGGGCTGACCTCCACCCCAATTCCAGGAATAGGAACATGAACCAGGTCTGGCCAATCCAAGCAGTATATAGATATAGATAGATAGACATAGATATAGATGTAGATGTAGAGATAGAGATAGAGATAGAGATAGAGATAGAGATAGAGATAGAGATAGAGATAGATATAGATATAGATATAGATATAGATATAGATATGGATATAGATATAGATATCAATCAGTGGTTGATTTAAAAAGGGACATATCAGTCAAGGTAGGCCAATCTTATTCAATCAGTGCCAACCCAAGCAGTTATGCTTGAATAACCAGAAATTGTTTATTGTTTGTTTCTTCTGACCATGAACCTGAGATAGGAAGCCTTAAATGTCTAGGAACCACCGGTAGAAAGAACCTAAGAATGAAACCAATGCAGGTAAGATCAAAGAGAAGAAAGAGGTCTTCATAACAACACTTAAAACCCCTGAAGTTATCATATTCCCTGGCCTTTTCTGTTATTTGGGCCTATCAATTGTTTTTTTACTTAAGACAGTTTGAGTTGAGATTTCTGATATTTGCTATGTAAATAGTCCTAACTAATACAGACATTAAGCATAAGTCTAAGAATAGCATTTTCCACTTTAAATTGGCAAAGCTTTTCATACACATTATCTCAATAATTACATTTATTTATTCATCCATTCATCAATAAAGAAACATTTATTGTTCATTTAATATGGTCACTGAGATAAGTAATGGAAAGCCCCTTTCTTCTCCCTGCTCTAGATACAGTTCGTTCTCATAATTTTTTGCCTATCACTCTTGCAGCACTTACCTGCAATTACTGTTTTTGCTTAGGTATAATTTAGTAAAATATAAGCTTCTCTGATTTAGAGCTTTATTTATCCTAAAATCCCTGAAGTCTATCTGAGTCCCTGACCCATACTCACTCATTCTTTTAACAATATGTATTAAATACCTTCCATGCCTTTATTTCAATGCTGGGTACTAAGTAACCACTCAGCATCCTCCACACATACAACAGAAAGCAACTCTAGCTCACTCAGAGATGAAATTTCTGGATGGCTATCAAGTAGAAGATCACCAGAAAGTTTGGAGAACCAACTTGTAAAATGATTGGGCATGGACTAAGGGAAGCCAGGCAGCCCAAACACAGTCAATTCTAACTCAGAAGTGGTTAGGGTCTCAAGTCTTCTGCCACTGGATACTAGATGCTACTATCAGAACCACTAGAATGAATCCTACCCCTTCCTGCTTCTCTGTCTGCATCACTAGCTTCAATCACACAGCAGGAACATCCAATTGGCTGGGCCAAGGGCAAGTATTATGCTTTGGCTGTCAGGGAGCAAACAAAGAGTATCTGACTTTCCACTTGCTGGCAGGCAAAACCCTGTGTCTTCTGAAACTCACCCTGGCAGGCTCCCCAAACATTTTTTGGTGGCCTTGAAGTGACAACTGACCACTATATATGGTGATTCAAAAAGACAAACAGAAAAGACATGGTCAATGTAGCCTTAGTCCTCATAAAGCTTATAGACAACTAAAGAGGGGAATCTACACTAATAAAAGAGAAACATGCAAATTGACCACCACTCCGCTACACCCATCAGCCAATCAGGAGGGAATATGCAAATTAGAAGGCCAAAGATGGCAGCCACCATGGCCAGGCAGGGCAGGACCCCTGCTATGAGAGGGAGGGTGGGGGGCTAAGGGATCTACAGGAGCGGCACTCAACAACTGAGCCACACTGGCTGGGCTAAGAGGAATACTTTAAAGTGGCCCTCAGAAAATATTTGTAGATGAAATGAATAAGTGAACGACCTTGATCCAGTCATTCTACAAATAGCTACTGAACATTGACATGCGGTGGGATAGTAAGTGCTGTGAATGAAGTCCACTCCATAGAAGCAACTGGAGGCAGAGGATGTTGCTCCTTTAGAGCAGGTCGTCAGAGGTGGCCTCTCTGAGCATTCGACCTTTGAACTGAGACATAAAGAACCAAAAAGACCCGTCGTGACAATTTCTGCAGGAAGAGCTTTCCCAGGGGAGGAACACAGCGAATGCAAGAGCCCTGTGGTGGACGTGAACTGGGCATGCTCTAGGAACCGAAGAAAGATCCCTGTGTCCCAAGCACAACTGTCCTTGTAGGGAAGAACTGAAAAGTGGCTTTCTAAAAATGGCAGGGCCACCAGCAATGCTTTCATATCAGGGCAGCATATCACCAGGGCTGCGGCTTCGGTGACTCCGGAATGTCTCTTCCTGCGAGAATGCTTGGAATGCTCTTTCTCTCTGGCCTGGCCCTGCCTGTCCTCCGCTATGAGACTCATCTTTCATCATGTACTTCCAAAGCTCAACAGCCCCCAAGGAAGCAATTTGGCAGAATGTTCAAAGAACCTTAAAGATGTCCATGCCCTTTGATTCCATGATTCCCCATCCAGGGCTCTAGCCAAAGGAAATAATCATAAATATGGGAGGAGATTATTACACGAAGAAGCTCATCCCAGCATGATTTACAATAATGAAAAATGCTAGTAAATCAAATATTCGACCATAGGGGAAAGATTAAGTAAATTAATGTACATCTCCTGGATGCCAGCATTAAGAACCATGTTCTTGAAGAACTAAAATAACATCCGGAAATGCTTGTGTTGTAATGGTGAGATTAAAAAGCAGGATATTAAAAAAAATCTATATGTGATTTCCACAACTATTTTAAAATTTACATGCAGGAAAAATACAGTAATTATTTCTTTGAGGGATTACTGGTGATTTATTTCTCTTCTTTTCTGTAATTTTTCTACTTTTGGTAATGAGCATTATTACATTTAAGATGGAAATAGATTTTTTATCTCCTGAAAAAGGAAAAAACAACAACAATGTCTCCACTGCTTTTAGGATCACAAACACCTTAGCAGGCTTCTATTATCTGGCCACAAATTACATCTTCTACTTTTAATAAAAGGATATCAAATTTTTGTTTTCCTAGATTTATTATAACCTAAATTTGATATCCCAGCTACCACAAGTTTTGCCTTCCGCACAGATGACAATTTTTTGTGATGATAGACATGGGGGTATGCTATCCCTTCCTACCCCAGGCTTGAGGGGGAAAAGGAAGAAGGATGGGAGAGAATGAGGGAGAAAGGAAGATGTGTCCAACTCCACCTGCTCCCATCTGGTTAAATCCTACCCATATTTCAACACCCACCTTGAGCCACTCATTCTCCAGAAAGCCTTTCCTGGTCAGGCTGCCCCTTAATAACCTCCTTTTACTGTCTATAGCATTACTATGTCTGTCTACCCAGGTTACATTTGGGGCTAAATGTGGCTATGCATTGATCCTCAGTATCAAGGTCTGTGCCTCTATCCTCATATGACTAATTAGCTTCTGACAGAATTTTCTTGCCTTCCAGTTAAGTATCATCCCATCTTAACCCCTCACACAGAACTACCTTGTTAATCTCACAAGAATAAATCAGTGTTCCATAAATGAATAAATGAGTGACTGTATTTAAAGCGAGTCTGAGAGACAAAACAGCATGTGCGGAGAATTTCACTCTAATGCAGGCCCAGTTCTTGATGGGGATGTCTTTCCTCTGGCAGAACTCACCATCCCTCAGCTCCCCACCCGTCCACCACCACCACTTCCCATCTCCAGCTCAAAAGAATTCCAAACCAAGGCTGGCAATGTCAGAGGGAACTTTGTACATAAACTCCACACACATCAGTCTACTCCAGAAAGGACCCTTTTGTTTTCTTCTTCATGGGCCCCATAAATTATGAGCCACCGTCTTTCTTCCTTTCTTTTTGTTTTTAACTGAGTCTGAGGTTAAAGAAATCTTAGCTCACCCTGCAGAAGTACTTTCTGTGGGAGCAGATTTCCCCTACTTTTGAGCACATCCAGACCTTAGGGCACGTCCCATTGTTGTGTAAACGACCTATCTCCCTGCAAAAGCACAGATGAACCCAGCCTTTTTTGTGCTCCTACCATGCACACCTCTGAGAGCCTTTCTCTCTGATGGGTCCTCACTGGCTTCTCTGAGCTCCCTGCAAGGCCAAGCTAAGCCTCACTTGTCTTTGTTTACTCAGCACCAAGAACAGAGCCCAGCATCTAGTAGCCATGAGCTGTGTGTTTGTGGAGGGAATGAATGAATGAACTAGAAAGGCCTCTGACCCTTCAGAAGGAACTAGCTTCCAACTATATATTTCCAGAATAAGTGATTTTTTCTTATAGCTTATTCCCTGCAGTACTCTTCTAGGACTAGTGTAACAAATGTTTACAAACTGGGTGGCTTAAATCTACAGAAATGTATTCCTTCCCCCTTCTGGAGGCCTCGAGTCCAAAATCAATGGGTTGGCAGGGCCACATTCCCTCCAAAGGCCCTAGAAGAGACCTTTTCCTTGCCTCTTCCAGCTTCTGCTGGCTCCGGGGATTCCTTGGTTTGTGGCTGCATAGGTCTAATCTCTGCCTCTGTCTTCATATGCCTTTTTCTCCTCTCTGTGTGTCTCCCCCTTGAGTATCTTGTCTAAGGACACCTGTCATTGGATTTGGGGCCCACTTAGATAATGCAGGATGATCTCATCTGGAGATCCTTAACTACATATGCAAAGACGCTTTCTCCAAATGAGGTCATGTTCACCAGTTCTGGGGATTAGTAGATTATTGAGAGGTTGCCATTCAACCCAGTAACTTCCTTTTTATGGTAGAACATATCTTATTGCCATTTTACCCCAACATCCACGACCCCTAGCACATTAGGTAGTGCCTGTTACAGAGTGTGCTGAGAATGGCTTCTCCCACACTGTAATGCCCTCTCTAGGGAATAGTTCTCCCCCTACTAAAGACTGATGCTCCTTGGATTGTAGACATACTATCCCTCAAAGGCAACCCTGCTCATATAAAACACTAAACCAGTCATTTGAAGAAAAGATAGAATCTTTTACAAAGATCTCTTGGTATATTAATGATACCAAAGGGTTTACTCAGTGTTTGTTGAATCAGGTCATATCAATTTAACTCAATACCAGAAACCTTGATTATGCGCCTGAATTTTGCCCACAAAATTCTCCTGAATAACATGTCCCCTCTCCTGGACAAACAGCCTTAGAATAGCAGCCCTGAGCTGTCATCCAGTGAATTGTAAGTTATTCTTAAAGCCTGCCCGCCCACATAGCACAGTGTGCAATGCCCACCTTCCTCATTCGGGCTGCCCCTCTCCCCCAAAATCACGGGCACACAAACAATATCAAAATCAAAGTCAAACCTCATTGGAACTGCTGTGGACCCAGACCCAGAGAAGTGACTTCCAGCCCATGTTGAGCGAGCAGTGGATGGAAGCAGTGTGCTAGACCTTTCCCTACAAATAGTACTATTGCGGGGGAAGGTTTCCAATGAACAACCCTTGTGTAGAGTCCAAGGACACAGGTACCCACACAGCTTGTGCGTCACTTGTAAGTGTGTGAGCGATGGGCATACTTGGCTCAGTGCACAACACACCCTGTGAATGCAGCTATTTTGGCAGCTTGGATCCCTATGTCGGTAAAGGACGGAACAAACTCGAGTTAACCCTGGTTACTTCCTTGAGCTCGGCTCTTTGGGAAGGAGTCAGCCAGGCAGACAGCTGCCACTTCAAATTCCACTCCCTGGGAACAATGCGCTTTATTTTTGGAAAGAGGATAAAACAAAGGAGAGGAGAGCAATACCGACAAATATACATTTGCTTTTCTATTTATGCAAAGCCCTGGCCCCTTCATCGCCTCGGTTACCAGTTGTTTAGAGCAGCCGTAGGATATAGAGACTTGTAAATAGTCCCTGGCCGCCATCCCTGCACAAGGGAAAGCAGGTCAGCGTCCAGGACGGCACATCCACGGCTGCAAAGAGCTACGTAAATAACAGAATTATTTCCATGACAGGCTTTTGGCCCCCGTGGTTGTAATTAATGCTCCAATACAACAAGTACTCTCTCTCTCTATCCTTTCTATGTAAGAGTCACTACAACAATAGTATTCTAATTATGGGCTCTTCATCACACAGGGGAAAAGGGGAAAAGAAAGGAAAACTATGCCCCCCCCCTTAATTTTGCCATGATTTTCTCTGTCTCTGTTTATTATTTCCCCACGCCATTCCAATCATTGTAATCATGCTTACTAAAGCATGATTCCACATGGAAAGTTCACTGGTGGAGAGAGAGAAAGGGGGAAACAGGAAGGAAGGAGGGAAGGAAGGAGGGAGAGAAGGGGGAGAGAAAAAGAGGGAGAAAGGAAGAGAAGAAAGGAAGAGCAACAAAAATTTAAAAACAGCTCCACAGGAGCAAGGACTATGTTTTTCCTGATTACCATATACCCTTATAACCTAGCACACCCAGCAGCCCTGGCACATAGTCTTTAATTAAGTATTTAATGAATAATTAGAATAATACAAAAATAATCTAATAATTGAATGGAGCAAAAAGCTTATTTCAAAACTGTCTATATAACAGTTTCCTTCTTCTGTTTAATTCAAGATCCAAATTGTCACTAATTTATTCACTCTAAGTGAAAGGATTGATATTTAATGAACACATACTATATGCTGAATATTTTAGATCTCACTGTAACTGAATTTGACTGTGACAAATCCATTGGGATATGTGCAAGAATTCTCCACAATGAAATCTTATTTGTAATGCATAACACTAAAAGGCAGTTTTTTTAAAAGGTACTAGCACCATGTTTTTTACTCCCTATAAGATTTCTAAAGAAGAACTGCCTGAGAAGTTAGAATCATCTATTTATCACTTGTTTATTGATTATTTTTCCTTCCAAATGGCAAGCAGTAGGCAAGAAGGAGCCATATCTGTTTTGTTCACTGTTATAGACCTACCATCCAGAATTACATGGTGGCACTCAATGTTTAATGAATGAAAGCAATGGGTGATGGACTCCCCACTAAGTAGACTTCTGCACCCCAGGACTAGGGATATGTGATGAGGCTAAGATGATATGTGTGAGACTGGGGTTTTGGTGAATCAAAAGCATGGTCCTGGATAACATTGGAGAAAATGAATTCAGACTGTGGAGAATTATTCTCTCCCACTCAGTTATATTTCACATTCTCCCATGTTGAAAGGACCTGAATTGGATGGAAAGTAACATTTACTCAAAATTCAAGCCCTTTGAGCTCCAGGCCAGCATCTTCCACGTTTCCAAATACCATATATGGCGGTTCATACCACAGGGAGGCAGGGAGAGAGCTTTGATCCATCTTGAAGGACTGAGTCTTCAGAGGGACCATGAGCCAAAGTCAGTGAACTTTCAGAAGTAGACAGAAGTTAAAAGATGTCCTTTGGGGCATGGACTATCAAGACTGAAAGAAGCTTAAATGTCCTTTTTATTCATCACCTGAAAAAAAAAAACCCTAGCCCCAAATCACCCACCTCATTAGTAGCAGAGCCAAGGCTTGAACTCTGATCCAAATTCTGACAGCCTCTGATCCAAAATTATTTCTACCACCCAGAGGAAAGTGTATAGTAGAGACCAACACAATGTGAAGAAGGAAGCAGACAGTACATAGTCACCATCTTCCTGAAAAATAGTCACGGGGATTCTGATCTAAGTAAAGACAAATAGAGGTGCGCGCACACACACACACACACACACACACACACACACGTTCTTGGACCCCACATATCTAGGCCAAGCAAGGCAGAAAGGGGAGTGTTTTGAGTGCTGTTAGAGTTGGACATAGTTGAACCATCGGAGGACATGAAAGTAGATTGTTGAAAAAAATAGTATAGACACACTTGGGTTTGAATCCTAGGTCAGCCACTTGCTAATTCTGGCAAGTTATTTAAACTCTCTGAGTCTGTTTTGCCAACTGTAAAATGTTGGTGGTACTTACCTCATTAGGCCTATTGTCATCATCAAATGAAATAATGAATGCTAGGCATATGGTGTGGACTTGATCAATCTTACATCCACCATCAGTCGGGGAAATAGGAAGAGTGGATTAGTTTATATGAAAAGGACTGGGATTGGCAGGTATATAATAACATTATTTCATTCATCATGACTACATGTGAACTAATACAAGACTTTTTAAATGGTATATCTTCTACAATGAAGTCATAGTTCTTTTCCAAGGGAGACTGGAATGCCAATTCCCCGAGGAAAGAGAAAGCATTGGGCAGCATATGTGGAGTCATATGAAACTCAACCCAATCTTCCCAACTGATTGGACCACAAGTGGACTTCTGAACAAGGGTACCCAGTTCAGTACTGATTACCTCAGACTGTCATAAAACAAGACCTGAGCCAACCAGATTTTTTCTGTCTAGAATTTGAACTGAGAAATAGCAGGAGAGTGGAGTCTTTAGCAGCAGAAGACAAGTATGAGAGAAATAAACCAGAGGGACCATAATGCATGAAGTTATGAGAGTCCATAAACTAGGAAGTCAAGACAATATAAAAGAGGTTGAGGAAATCTGTCTGTAGGAAGAGGAGAACATGCCATGAAGAAGAGATGAGTCATGAAAACGATGGAACATCAGAGTCATGATCCATGCTTGCTGAGTCCAACATTCCTGGAACCTCCCAGGATTCCAAATGACCTTACAATTCCACTCTCAGTCTTTGTGTGGCCCAAATTCTGTTGAAGTTCTTGACCTTCCCAGGGCCAACTGAATAGCTTTTCCTGAGTTCCCATACACATGTAATTTTATGACAAACCTATGAATAATTTGAATGAATCTTTGTTTTTGCACCCAAACAGATCTGATTAAATCAACCTGCCTGCTGTATTTAACATATGTTCTGGCTTTCCTGAGATCAGTCTAATTTCATGAATTTGCCCTTGTTCTTGAAAGGGGATTGATTAAAACTATAAAGATATGTGATTTTTAAAAATATGTTTTTATTGGTTTCAGAGAGGAAGGAGAAAGGAGAGAGATAGAAACATCAATGATGAAAATCCATTGATTGGTTGCCTCCTGCATGCTCCCTGCTGGGGATTGAGCCTGTAACCCAGGCATGTGTCCCTGACCAGATCGAATTGTGATCTCTTGGTTCACAGGTCGATGCTCAACCAGTGAGCCATGCCAGCTGGGCAAATGTGACTTAACATCCACAGGTTTTTTTTTTATGACTTTCTTAGTAAATAAATTCACAAATAATAATGGCCTGGTTTGGGGCTTAGGAAATATATAGTTATCTTAATGATGTGCCAGGCAATTGTCTAAGCTCTGTGGGTTAGAGGGTGGATAGCTAGATTAGTCTCCCTCCCTCCACTCAAAAGAGCTTTCAGTTGAATTCATTTTCAACAGAACCATACAAATAATCATAAAGAAGAATGAGCAATGAAGCTCCATAAAAGTAGAGATACCGTCTGTCTTATTCATTATATATTGCCAGTACCTGGCACTTAGCCTGGAACCTGAACAGTACTTCAAAATTATTATCTGAAAAAAGAAAAGAAGGAAGGAAGGGAGAAAGAGAAGGGTGGAAACCGTGAAGTGTGCCTCTCAGATCTTCTGTTACTCAGGGCATAATTGACTGATGGCTCCAGCTGCTGAGTTCTGAATGCATCCCTGCATGTGCACTGAGACCATGCATGCCACAGGGGCTCTCAGCCAATGAGTATGCATGGCTGGGGTACCAAGGCAGATAGTTCCTATAAAATATAGGACTCCTGTGATGCAGACTTTGGCTCAAAGACTGCCCATTGACCTAGCTTAAACATTGTTAGAATTAAAACTACAGTCTGAAACTCTACCTATCCAACCTTCCTTCCTCTTCACAGGTGTTGCCAGACTGCCTCATGGTCTAATAGACCTTCTAACCTTTCTTTTTTTTTCATGGTTATTTCTCCCCCATAAATCTAAACCAGTGATTTTCAACCAATGTGCCGCAAGAATTTTTAAAACATGTAAAACCTAACTATTTAGTCAGGGGCACTGACCTCTTTTCCCTTAGATTGTCAAATTTAAAAAATGACAACAGCCATAACCATAGCTGTCCAGTGTGAATGAATAAAAATTACACCAATATTTTGGTCAGAAAGACAAAATATATCTTTTTTTGGTGTGCCACAATATTTTAGTAATTAGTTTATGTGTGCCATGAGATGAAAAAGGTTGAAAATGGCTGATCTAAAGCTTCTTAGCATCTGCATCTCAGAGAACCTAACCAATATAGGGAGGAAGGAAATGAGAGAGGTGGAAGAGGATGGTGAACATGGCTAAGTTTCAAAATAGTCCACTCAAATTTTTTGAATTTGGAATTATGTGTCAGGTTTTTCAGTTTGGTCCCAGTTAGAACAACCTGCTTGATGGCATTTGGAGGTGGAACCTTTGGGAGGTGGTTGGGCCATGAAGATGGAATTTGTGCCCTTGTTAAGGGACCCCAGAGAGCTCCCTCTTCCCTCGCACCTTATAAGGATGCAGCCGGAAGTCAGCAGTCTGCAGCCTGGAAGAGAGCCTTTCCCAGAATCTGACCATATTAGCGCCCTGATCTGAGGCGTCCACCTTCCAAAACTGTTAGAAATGTATTCTGCCCAGCTGGCGTGGCTCAGTGGTTGAGTACTGACCTCTGAATCAAGAGGTCATGGTTCAATTCTCAGTCAGGGCACATGCCCAGGTTTCGGGCTCAATCCCCAGTTGGGGGCATGAAGGAGGCAGCCGATCAATGATTCTCTCTCATTGTTGGTGTTTCTATCTCTCTCTCCCTCTACTTTCCTCTCTGAAATAAATAAAAATAGTATTTTTATGAAAAAGAAAGAAATTATATGATTTATATAAGCCATCCAGTCTGGAATTTTGTTACAGCAGACCAAAAGGACTAAGACAATTCCCTAATTTTAACCAAACTTGTCTTCACAAAATAGACAAACGACTTAAAAGAATTCTTACAAAGAAAGTGTGAGTGAAGTATAACATTGATGGAGCAAGTACAGCAACCAATGAGAACATAGGCAATGACACTTCCCCTTTTCTTGCTTCTAGTAGGAGCTCTCCATCAGCTGCACCACCAAATATGATAAGAAAATTATCAAAAAATCAAATTAACAAGACTATTTGTAAAATGAGTGGCTATAAATTCACCTTCATTTACCATGGCCCTCACCCCAAAGGCATAGTGGCTAATGTGTATTTAGCTAGTACTGTTAGCAAGACATTTAACACACTGTTCATGTGATGTTTATTCTTTTAGATTTCCTATTCCTGAATCTATTTTATCATCGATTAATATATTTGCATAGCAGCAATAGATGTAATTTATGGTTACTTACAAATATTGTGAGTGCTTAATCAAAATTATTTGACTGAAAAGGGACATAATTTAAAATATTCCAAAAGCACAGTTAGAAAGAGCAGATAACAAATTTAGTGGCCAACAGAAATGAAGAGAATGTAGTGAAGGATTGAGAAGCAAGCAGATTAATTAGGATGAGCCTGCAAAGCTCATCATAATTCTGATAAGAATATCTGAACCTCCTATGAATGTCTAGAACTCCTGATTAGTCATCAATTAGAGCCCCCATTGCTTCATGACCTAGTCATGTGTTGCCATAATGTCTGTGCTCGTCTCATCCCCAGTCCCTCCAGCCCCAAACCCAGAGTAAGAGCTCCAGGCCAAGGATTAGCTACTGCTCATCTGTTTCCCGCCTGCTATTGCAGCCTAGGTGCTGACTCACCTGAGAAGTCTGTCCTGATCTCCCTTTCCTCCTGGGTGAACTGGCTTCCTTTGTCTTCCCAGAGCACCAATCTTCCACCCTAGAATTGTATTGTAATCTTTGCACTGTATGATCTCAACTGTATCATCATTGTTTGTTTTTCCAACTAGACTGCAAGCTCCTTGAGGGAAGATATTTTACCTTATTCATTTTAATAGTCTCAGTCTTGGCACAAGACTGGCACATAGAGGCCATTCAATAAATGGATGTTGAACAAATCAATGAGAAAGCATATAGGACTGAAGACCATTGCCATGCATGAACATTCAATGGAGCCAAGATAGCCTCTTCAATAAATGGTGTTGGGAAAATTGGACAGATACATGCAAAAAAATGAAACTGGACCACCAACTTACACCAAATACAAAAATAAACTCAAAACGGATACAGGACTTAAACATTAGAAGGGAAACCATAAAAATACTAGAGGAATCCACAGGCAGTACAATCTCAGATATATGACGAAAGAACTTCTTCACTGATACTGCTCCAAAGGCAATGGAAGCTAAAGAAAAAATAAACAAATGGGACTACATCAAAATAAAAAGCTTTTGCACAGCAAAAGAAACCATCAACAAAACAACAAGAAAGATCACTGTATGGGAGAACATATTTGCAAATGTTATCACTGATAAAGGTTTAATCTCTAAAATCTACAATTTATACAACTTAATAAAAGGAAGATGAACGATCCAATAAAAAAAATGGGCAACGGACCTAAATAGAACCTTTTCAAAAGACGACAGAAGGAAGGCCAAGAGACACATGAAAACATGTTCAAAGTCATTAATCATCCGAGAGATGCAAATCAAAACGACAATGTGATACCATCTTATACCTGTCAGAATGGCAATCATCAACAAATAAACAAACGACAAGTGTTGGCGAGGATGCGGAGAAAAAGGAACCCTTGTGCACTGTTGGTGGGAATGCAGACTGGTGCAGCCACTGTGGAGAACAGTATGAAGTTTCCTCAAAAAAACTAAAAATGGATCTCCCATTTGACCCTGTAATCCCACTCTTAGGAATTTATCCTAAGAAATTACAAACACCAATCAGAAAGGATTTATGCACCCCTATGTTCATAGCAGCACAATTTACAATAGCTACAATTTGGAAACAGCCTAGGTGCCCATCAGCAGATGAATGGATCAGAAAACTGTGGTACATCTACACAATGGAATTCTATGCTGCCATTAAAAAGAAGGAATTCTTAATTTGTGGATAATAAAGAACATTATAAACTGATGAACAAAAGGATAGATACAGAGACAGTAAAGCTTCAAACAGACTGTGAAATTACAGCAGGAAGATTAAAGTTAGGTGAGGTAGATAAGAGATCAATCAAAGGACTTGTATGCATGCATATAAGCGTAATCAATGAAGACAGACACTGGGAGGTTGGGGTATGTCTGGGAGGGAGGGGGGCAATGGGGAGATATGTATAACAAATTAATAAAAAAAAAATTAAAAAGACCATTGCCATGAATGATTTTCATAAAATGATTGTTCATCATATCTTTCTGAGCTCCCATCTAGGCCCCCTCAGAAGGATTTTTATTTGTCCTAGTTTTTTAATTAAAAAGAAAGACTAAATTGACCCATTTAACCAGAATCTAAGAAGCTCCCAGCATACCTAGATCCAGGAATTCAAACATGACCCTCAGGACCCTCTCTCACTCCTCCCCACTACTTGGTACTGACTTTCCTGTGTATTGTCTCATTCTCTCCTAGTTTACAAATGGGTGTTCCCAAACTGTAAAAAAGATGCCCACCAGCCAGCCTCAATTCATATCCTTTTAGCTCTCTGACCTAAAGCCAAACCACCTTCTCCTCCAAATCCAAAGACCTAGGGAGAAAAAAAGAAAAAGTCCTAGAGAATTCTGATGGGTTCAGTTTGGGTCGAATGTCTATTCCTGTGAGGGAAATGGAGTTCTGTGATTGGCAGATCAAGACTCTGTCCTGCCCCTGCATCCAAAGACAGGAGAAACTGTGATTGGCTGCACCACCAAATCCCAAGATTAGGAAGCAGAAGCAATGTCTTCAAGGACCTGTTGGGGGTGCTGAACAGAAAGAAAAAAATTAACAGATGTCTTCTTCAAAACTCTCTAGAATGTGACCTACACAAGAAATCCCCATTGTTCCCTGGAAAATTCAAGCCCAATCTTTGGACAGAGAGTAAAAACTAAATCCTTGTAACAAATCACTTTCTGCCTACCCATAGTCCCCTTCAAATGAGATTTTGTTTTCCTCTTCTTCACATCCTTACTAAATTGACACTGGGTGGTCAAACTTGCAAGCCCCCTGGGAGTCTGCAGCCAGACCCCAACAAGCAAGCTCAGGCCCCACCCACAGTCCAAGAAGCCTCTTACCACAGGGCTTCAGTAAGCTACGGCCTGGGCTGTGCCAGCCCCAATCACGCCCAGACTTGAGGCCATTCTGAAGGCCAGCATCACATTGCTCCAGGGGGCCGTCTCCTGCCAAAGTGTTATCATCAGGCTTCATGGCTGGAAGACTGGTCTCAGCCTGACTTTGATGGGCCGGGTCCCTGGCCTGGCTGGGGGCTTCGGATCAATGGCACTTTGTCAGCCCCGACAGGCACACCTTCTAGAAGCTAAAGTGCATACTGAATGGAGTCGTCTGCAGAGCTCCTGGCTTCGGCAGGCCCTCTGCGTGTTTGGGTAAAGAAATATGCAGCTTGAGCTGTGGTCATCGCTGCCTGAGCCGCCGAGCTGCAATCAACATCAACACCGCAAGGACACAATATTTTCTCCCCATTTACAACACGTTCATTTATTTTGGAATTTCTGTGCCAGCTGAGGCTACAGGGTGGTGACAGTGGAAAAGTTGTCCTGGGGCCAAGCAAAAGAGAGAGTTGCAACTGAACTCCTGTTCTGAAAAAGGGTGCTCGAAAGCAGCAAAAAGCAAGCAGGGCTAAGAGGATGACCTTCACCAGACAGCAGCCAGCAGGTCCTAGTGCCAGGCAGGGAAATGATGGATTTGGAGGTTCACCATTGCTTCTACAGGAGGGTTTGCAGAGGGGCTGCTGGAAACCAGGGTTCCTGAGAAATTGCAGTTTTCAACAACACAGGGGATACAGGCAGCAATTCTCCAAGCTGTCAAAAATCCATGTATAATTGCCCGGACTGGTTTGGCTCAGTGGATAAAGCATTGGCCTGCACATTGAAGGGTCCCAGGTTCGATTCTGATCAAGGGCACATGCCCCGGTTGTGGGCTCAAGCTCCAGTGTGGGGCATGCAGGAGGCAACCAATCAATAATTCTCTGTCACATTGATGTTTCTCTCTCTCTCTCTCTCTCTCTCTCTCTCTCTCTCTCTCTCTCTCTCCCTTCCTCTCTGAAATCAATAAAAATATATTTTTAAAAATCCACGTACAACTTCTGACTTTCCCCAACTTAACTAGTAAGAGCCTACTCTTGACCAATAACATAGTCAATTAACACATATTTTATCTGTTATATGTATTATAGACTGTATTCTTACAGTAAATTAAGCTAGAGATAAGATGTTAATTAAGAAAATCATGAGGCCGAAACCGGATTTGCTCAGTGGATAGAGCGTCGGCCTGCAGACTAGGCGGTTCTGGGTTCGATTCCAGTCAAGGGCATGTACCTTGGTTGTGGGCACATCCCAGTCGAAGGTGTGCAGGAGGCAGCTGATCGATGTTTCTCTCTCATCAATGTTTCTGACTTTCTACCCCTCTCCCTTCCTCTCTGTAAAAAATCAATAAAATATATTTTTTAAAAGAAATCACAAGGAAGTGAAAATAGAGTTGCAACATTTATTGAAAAATCCATGTGTAAGTGGACAGTGCAGTTCAAACCATGTTGTCCAAGGTCAACTGTTGGAATTTCTATTATACAATATCATCTGCTTTCTTTCTGAAAATTTCCTGGGAGAATGAGGTCCTGACATTTTGAAAGCTAGCCCTACCCTCCAAGAGCAGGCTTTACTAGAAAATATGGTGGAGACATGAAAATGATGAATGAGGTTTGAAAACTGGAGTTTGAATTGCTCACACTGCCACTGACTTACTGAGCATCCTTGGGCAGATGTCTTCTCTCTCTTCGCTTCAGTTTCCACATCTGCTTTCAAATAGACATAATAATATCTAACCAGGAACATTGTCGTGGGAAATAGGTCCTTGGTTGAAGTATACAGTACAATGGCCAACTCTTTGTGGGCTCTCAGCACATGATAGTTCCCACCCTGTGTCCTCCTGGTTTTTATTGGCTCATTTAGATGCTCCTCACTTGGCTTGATATTGTATCTATAAAGTAGACCAGAATGTTCCCAGGCTAGAAGGACTATTGGCTGGGCTCCTTGCAAATGGGTGGATGGTCCTTGCAAGGAGGCAGCCATGAAGAAAGGGATGGATTCCACTGTGGTGTGCAATGACCACCTCCTTCCCCATCAAAGAGGCCCCAGGAGAGGTTCCCTCCAATTATTGTCACAGAGAGGTCAGTCTGTCTCAGACACAGGAAGGGACCTGCCACTGTCATCTGGAACTGCCTTCCACAGAAAGCCTGCTTCTCCAAGTAAGTGACAGCCTCTTCAACTTAAGGCAAAGAGGGAAGGGCACCCCAAGTGGCCAGTTTCCTACTGAGAGGAAACTGATGCCTGCCAGGGGGAGTGACTACTCAAGGTGTCATAGCTGGTAAGAAGTACGGCAGGGTTTTGGAACCAAGTCTTGCTTGTCTGGTTATCATCATAAAACAATGAATTTTAGCAAGGGTGACCACATGCAATTGATTCTCATTATTCACGGCAGTTATGGTTTGTAAAGAAACCTGAATTATCAAAGACAGAACCATTGCTCCTCGGGGAAACACAGACAGGGTTAGGTTCCTGTGAGCCTGTTTTCTGTCAACCAATCAATCCATAATTCTGCTTTATGTGTGTTTCTGTTTAAGACATCCTATTCAATATATGTTGTTGACTCAGTAACATTGAACTCACACCCAACAGCACTATAAATATAACTCACACCTGGAGGAGGGGCATCTAGTACAAGTGATTTCTCTATAAGGCACATCACAGCCTTCTGGCACTTAGGAGCACTAGATAGCACCTCAGCAATAGACCTGGGGCCATTTTAAATAGTAAAATCCCCAACAAAAGGTGCACATGCAAAAAGGGTAGCCCCAAATAAACACCAGAAAGAACACAATATGAGAGCTGAAAAAAAAGGCTAAGTATTACCTTCTTTGACCTCAGCTAAAATGGGCACACCAGGCGACTCAATCTTTTACCACTCTCTGCGTGGCCACGAATGACTGCAAAAGTGACCTGTGTATTGCTTTGGGAATTACAAATAAATTTTAGCAAGTAAGTGAATTGCAAATACAGAGTCTCCATTTAATAAAGATGCGCTATTTTTTATCAGCCACACCAAGACACTTTCATGAGTGAAAAGAGTTATTACTAACAAACCAGGACAACTGGTATAAGCTGGAACTGTCCCAGACAAATTAGACTATATGGTATAATTACCTTAATTTTAGTGTTGGAGACAGTCCCTTTTGAGAATCTGATGAAAGCCATGAGCATACACATTTTTTTTGCAGACAATCTCAAGGAATTCAGAGACCTTGCATGTCCTCAGGTTACACATAATCCCTGAAAGAGTACCTAAGAAGAAGAATACTGTAGTTTACAGTATGGTAAATATATATATGCCTAAAACTTGAGGCCAAAGTAAAGATGGGATGAGATGAAGTAAGAGAACCCTTCTCTGGCACACTAGCCATTCATAGACAAAGTCACTGTTGACATATATCAGGACCTCTATGTCCTGGTCTTAGATACAAATTCATCCTAATTGAATTCTCACACCAAGAATCTGGATAGGGGAGGGAACAAGCCACAAAGAATCCTGAAAGCTTGGCATAAATGTGCTCAAAGTCTATGCCATTATCCTCTGCCAAATGCCCCATCCTCTGCACTCATGCAGAGAGGGTCAGGCCTGAAGAATGTCTGCAGCAGAAGAGGGACCAGCCAGAAATAGTTTAGACTCACTTAGTAGAGGACACAAAGAGAATATCCCTCCACCCCGCCCCCTGTTCACCTGGGACCAGAAATTAAGAACCACCGAAAGGTTAATTGAACCCTCACAACCCCAGAGGTGAAAAGAAGGGAACCCCACGGCCACTCATAGGAACCATAGATTGGGTGAAAAGGAAAATTCTAGTGTGATGGGTTAAATCCCCATGGACTGCTGGGGGCTGAGAGGCGCTATCTTTAATCTCCTCCACACGCCTGCCCTCACTGCTCACCTCCCCACTTGGGAGAGCACAGCTGCCCAGATGTGTGTTTCCCATTAACTCTGCTGGCTGTGGTCTAGGGTAAAGGAGACATTTTCATGCCAAATTAAAAATGACTTGGAAATGTGCATTGTGTTGGGAGAATTGCCTTTTGAAAGGGGTGTAAAAACGAGGAAAGCTGATTTCATCACCCTGCCTGCAGACAGGCCATCAAAGCATCCCGGCCTGTGAAGCAGGCAGGCCACCTCTGCTCTCTCCCCTTTACAGACTGTGTTAGCATCTCCATTATTTACCCCCAGGGTGGGATAAAGGCGCAGTGCAAAGGCTAAGATCTTTAAACTGCCTTGAGTGCCCATTAAGCACATTAATAACATCCACCATCACGAGTCTTACCAATATAATTTCCGACTTCAAGCCGGGCGTGAAAAACAAGGAAGTCAGCTGAGTTTATCAACCGAGGAAACCACCTTAAATTAGAAGAGATTGTGGGGCGATGGAGAAAGGGATTAACTTAGAAGGCTTCACAAGGCTCTTGGCCATTATTTGGCTTCTATTTCCCCTCCCCCACACTCATGTAATTGGTGGGAATGGCTGAGCCAATCTGACAGTAAGCATTTAATCAGTGAGAGATGCTAATGTTGCAATTCGGGCAGGATTCCTACACTGGGAGAAGTCATATAAGGATCAATTTTAAAAGAAAGAGTCTTGAGTTTACATCCATGCTGTGGTTGCTTTCTCTCGTATGTATGTGTTGAGGGTGGGAGGTTGTGGGGGAAAGGGAGCCAGGAGAAGAAGGTTTTTTAAATAATAAAAGACACCACTTCCCTAAAGGATTGTGTTCCAGGCAATTCACATGTCTGAACTTACTCACTTCCTGGTCACAGCTCTCCAAAATGAGCATAAGTTTGTCCATCTCACAGATGAGAAAACTGAAGCTTAGAGTCATCCAGTGGTTTATCTCAGGTCCCACAGCTCTATGTGGACAAGCTGGGGGAGAAACTAATATCTTTGAGGCCCTGGAGTCTGTACTCCTAACCTCTCCACTACACTGCTTGATCTAATGTGGGAAAGTGTGTGTATGGAAAAGAGGGAGGGAGGTTGGAGAGAGATCTGTTTATTTACTGGCTTGGAACAGAAGAGATTTTAGAAAAGCCCGATCCACAAGCCCAGGGCAGGAGGCCTTGGGCCTCAGAGCTGTGTGGGGTCAGAGGAGGGCCCAGCTGCCACCTTCTCCCACCCTCTCACAGCCCAAAGCCACAGGACACAGCCTGCCAGTCTCCTCTCTTGCCTTCCTCATTAGCTGGGGTTGGGACCAATTTGTGGACGCCTTGGTGCCCTAAGGCAGTGTTTGAGTCATCTTCTCTGATGCTAAAGAAAAAAAGAAAGAAGGAGACAGCCATCCCCCAGGAGACTGGAGACGCTGGGAGAGAGGAGCCGTGATGGATGGAGGCCAGAAGGGAGAGGCCAGTGTACGGAGGTCACTCCTCGTCTGGCTTTCTTTAACCTCACTCTTCCCCAGGGACCTGTCCCCCATGAGATCATCTCCCAGCACAGACTTCAAAAAAGTAGGCTCACTCCTCTTTATTAACTTAAGAGCTTCACACCCTTCCCACTCCCTGGTTTTCCCAGGGACTCCAAGGAAAGAATCCAGGCAGAACTCAGCAGGAATAGGGCCAGCAAGGAGGACAGGTCTTCTTGTGCCATCCCAGGTGAGGGGTAGCACTTACTTCAGAACCTGACAAATGCCCTCGGGCCTCTGAAGCCAGAACAGAAGCCAAGTCAGAGGAGCAGGGTGGATTTAGCCTGAGGGATGCAGCCTGGTGGAGGTCCACCACTTCCAGGGGGGGATGTTGGAGAAGCTACCTCCCCTCCCTGAGAGATTCATAACATCTTGTAAGAATGGAATTTGAGTAAAAAGTTACAGAAAGCAACAACACGCCAGAACATTACTTGTTATTGTTATTGATGCTCAACTAAAATAATGTAAAGGATAATGATCCAAAACTCCTCTTTCTGTTGGGCCGTGAACACTGGAATAGCACCCTGCATCGTTTCATCTAAGCCTCACAGGAGTTCTGGACTGTTACTAGCATCTCTGCTCTGTAGATGGGAAAATTGAGGCTGAGATAGGTTAAGCAATTTGTCCAATATCAGAAAACAAGTACATGGCAAAATTGCATTCGGGCATAATTGTGCCTGGCTGAAAAGATGATACATAATCCTCCCTTATGCAAACATTTTTTAAAAATTGTGGGGAAGATGGAGAATGAACTGTGTCACAAAGGGAAGATCAGGACTCAGAGGGTGGATGGAGCAAAGTGGAAGTATTAACGGCACCCAACCGAAAGTCAGGCACGCAGTGGCAGCATTAGCATGCATCATGCCATTAAATCAGAAAGCAACGTGTAAGGGGCTTCCATGTGTCAAGGAGGACATCATCACTATTCATGCATTCACCCGTGTGTCTAAAGCTCCTACTATGTACCAAGCCCAGCAGGTAGAAAAATTAACCTAATGGTCTTGAGTGATTACACACCATCCTGTCATCCTGCCCCACCCGCCTCACCCTATTACAAAGCATCCCCAGAAGCTCCACGCTACTCATCACAGACCTCAAAAGCTTCTCTGAAGCCCAAAGAAGCATGATTTAGATACTCGACCCAAGACCCTCTCTTCCAAAGCACTCAGATATCAGGGTCTCTTTCTATTACCATGTAATACCTATGCATAGAGTTAAATACTACCCAAGCTGCTCTCTGCCTCTGTATTGAAGCAGTGGTCCTCCCTATAGAGGTCCATTGAATCTTCAATGATCAAAATGACATATGTTTTACAAAACACTTTCCCATATTACACTGGGGGTGGGAGTAGGTTATCTTCACAGCAACTCTGTGAGGTTTGAAGAATATGTGATGTGATGCTACATGGCAGGTTAGGGAATAGGGGTTCATGAACTTCTAGGTAGTAACCTGCTCCAAGTGATACAGCCAGTAAGTAGCAAAGACCAGGTGGGATCTAGTCCTCTAATCCCTCCTTCTCAGTCCAGTGCCCTTTCTCCTGAAGCAGGCTACCTGTCAAAGGCCAAGGACACCTTCCTTGAAACCCCTCCATAGAGGCTGAGAAATCGCCATGTGTAACATTATGAGTTCAGCTCTACTTTTGCTGGGAATGATTGTTTAGGGAGACCTAACCAAGGCTGAATCCTTTGGATGTCTAGCTTTGTCTTTCCTACCTGACCAGTGGTTCTGTCAGTGACCCTATTGCACTGGTTAATTCCTGCAAAACATATCCACTATAACACAGGTAAACGGCACCCTTCTGGTTGGAGTGCAAATTGGACCACTTTTCCAGGGAAGTTGGCAGGATCATAATTACAAGTGAACGAACCCTTAGATCCAACAATTAATTTCTAGGAATCTCTCTTAAAAGAAATATCCACATGGATGAGCAGATGACATGTATGAAAGCTGTTCTACTGTAGCTCTGTCGATGATAACAAAACAGTGGAGAACAAAATGGTCCTCATTAGTAAAACTGTTTAAACACACACACACACACACACACACACACACACCATGATATCTTCATGCTATGAAACAGCATGCAGCCATTAAAAAGAATAAGCTGTTCCATTTGCACTGCCATGGACACATAATCCATGTTGTTAAATAAAATTGCAAAATAACATGAATAATAGGGTCAAATAATTTGTTTAAAGAGCAGAAAAAGGAAAAGAATAGGAAAAAAAAAAGAACTCCAATGGAGGTCTTCAAATAGAGGCCAAGGCTGTTCTGGACCTATGATTTCAGGGAAGGAGAGAGGGTTGGGAAGTGCTACACTTGACTCTTCTTTTCTGAAGGTTATTAAAATTCTATTTTGAAATATCTATTCATAATGACATCTGACAGGGCCTATAAAAGATGATGACAGTGCAGATCACAAGATTACAATGATCGGTATCGTGCCCCCTGACTGAATTGCCCCAGGCCTGTAGCCTCCAAGTGTATATATGAGTATATTTACATATTATGTGAATATCCTATATATATTTACATATTCCTAAGAAGAAAAATTCTCACTACCGGGGAAGAATATAAACCATCAAATCATTAACACTGGCCACTAGAGATGGATGGGGAGACTTTCATGCTTTTACTTTTTATACTTCTGCATTACTAGTATTTTATTTCTTACAATGTATTATCTTGCAAATTTCAAATTTAAAGAAGGTTAAGGTAAAAACATTTATTTAGGTATAATAGAAAAAATATAACAAAAAGTCCAAAAAAAAAAAATTAGACGCAGTAACAGCCTCCAAGTTGGAGAAACTAAACTGGGCCTCTCACTATCCAAATGTCCCCAAACCCAATTCCAATTACACAGCATCAAAAATATAGCATCGAAACAGAGCAGGTTCGTAAGGCAGGGAGTGGGGAATTAGTCTGTTTTGTTTCCAATCTGGAACTGTGCCTAGCCCATACTCTATAAAAAAATTACTGAATGTGGAATGAATATAGAAGAACTGGGGATATGCACAGAAAGGCAATTCTACTTAATTTAAGCAATTGAGATTAGGAGACTGAACTGTGGCCAAATATTAATACTCCTGAGTGCAGGTAACACTGGTCTGTAATTAGCATATCAAGGGTTTATTTACCTGTAACCACTCCTAAATTGGTTTTACATCTTCACTCATCAAATAGTTAATAAAGCCCCTAGCATCAGCCCTTGCCCTAAGGGGCTTCAATCAAGCTGTGCAAATGGACCTATAAATGCAGTTTAAAAATTCTACCAGTTAGCAGAAACAGTCCTGGGCAGAGATGTCATTCTGGTCTGACTTCACCTGCTGTAACTAATTGTGGGACCCTCCTTGTCCTCTCACCTTGCTCAGTATTAATGGTGGGGCTTGACGTGAGCTAGATACTGTCTCAAATATACAGTGTTGATATGCCTCTGAGAAGTTTCTCACAAATCCAGGAATCCCAAGCTTGAGATACCCTCCACTAAATGCCACTTTCAGTTCCCTTCTACTGAAAACTGCTAATCCAAGCATATCGAACTTGGTCCTTAGAATATCACCAGTGCCTTAAGAACAAGTCCCCATTACTCCGGGCTTCAAAGCTTAGTCCCTTTCAAAGGAGCGCAGATCCCACGTTAACAAGTTTTCCCAAAGACTCACGGGAGCCCTGTACAGAAGATCTATATCGTAAGGATGAAGAGCTTCGTCTTTAGACTCAGATCAGGTTCCAATCCCAGCTTCACCACTCACCAACTGGATGACCTTGAACAAGTTACTGAAGTTCTCTCGGCCTCAGTTTCCTCTTACATGAAATGGGCACGTGATAGCACCTACCTCACATTGGGTGGTGCTTGGGAAGTCCTTAACACAATGGCAGGAACCCAGTGGGTGTTGTGGAAATGGTTGCTCTTTGAAGTGCGCAAGGCTGGATACAGAGAAAGGGATAAGAGGGATAGGATGGGAGACTGAAATTTTCGGTTCAGCAAGACAAGGCTGATTTTGAGAGCACTTTCTCTCAGGAACTGTATTTACTATTTATTTCCTCCGTGGGTTGGGGGAGGAGGAGGGGGAGATACCTGAGAAGTGTCCATGAAGCTCTTAGCCTCCCCAGGCTGACTTCTCTGATTATGTTGTAGTTCTCTCTTGTGCCCATCCTGGTGCACAGCACCTCTTGAATCTATTCCCCTGTCTGGTGTGTTGCGACAGTGAATCAAAATCAATACTGCCCTTGTTACAAGTCCCATCCGCATAAGACAGCTTCAGGCCTTCCCAAATCCCAAACCAAAGCCTGACTGTGAAGGAAGGTCACTGGGGAGTAAAAAAAAAAAAAAAAAAAAAGACTCCTTCCCAGAAGTTTTATAACTTCGGACTCTTGGGCTGACAACAGAAAGCATGCAAAGGTGTTATAAGCATGTCACCAGCTCTAAGCTCTGGGAGGCGGCCCCCAAGGGGGATGCATCCCTGACTGTTGCAATGGCTCCACCCACCCACCCATCCCCCATGCATCCACCCTCACAATTTCCTGTTGCAACTTAAAGAGCACCTTGCAAAGAAACGGGTGTGTTGGGACCCAGGCCAGTTGGGAGAGTTTGCGAAGACAAGATCTTTTTGGCTTTGTATTTGTTTTAATTTTCCCAAGCAACTCAGATCTAACATGAAAAGTGCAATAAACTAAGCATATCAGTGTTCACTGAAACTATCACGTCACAAGTGAAAGTGTATCCAAACGGCCAGTTGTAGCTAGAGAGGTTCACCCTCCTCAAAAATGCAGCTGTCACCAAAAATACATTTGAAATCTCTCTCTTCTCTCTTCTCTCCTCTCTCTCTCTCTCTCTCTCTCTCTCTCTCTCTCTCTCTCTCTCTCTCTCTCTTGCAATTTAGCTTTAATTGCCCTGTCAGCTCTAAAGGCTGCTAATTGACGCCTTTTATTCTACTTTAAAACTCCTGGGGAAGAAAAGAGCTCGCCAGGCCCCCAGAGCTTCGAGATTTGGCCGATTTGGCACGCCTGTCTCCCTGCGAATTGAAGCTGGGTGCCGGAGCGCTGGGGGCAGGCGTGGGGGAGTCGCAGAGGCGGGGAGGGGGCTGGGCAGGGGTTGGAGCGTCTATTTTTAGTGAGGGTTTTATAGAGTGGATCCCTGTGGCTTGGCTCCACACTGAAATATTGTCCTCGTCTCAATGACATAAACACAGGGCAACTTGGAGATCTTGGCGCCAGCCCTGGCCGGAGCCTGTGAATGGATAGAACGGTGGGACGGGTTGGGAGTGAGAACCCTACTGTAATTACAAATAAATCCTCCCCGGCTCCCACCGCCACCCCTGGCTCTCTCGGGGTGGGGGAGAGAAAGAAAGAAAAGGCAGAGGCTTTTGTGTAAATACGACGAACTGAATTTACTGAAAGATCTAGCAAGCGGCAGCTGATGGAATCATGACTTAGGTAAACTTAGATGGAAAAAAAGGGGCATTGGAGAATGAATTACACAGCCCTCCTCCTGGGTGAAAACCAGGCTGAGTGTGGACGGTTTCTCTGTCTGCTGGAGTCTGTCCAGGGCACTGCTGCTCTCGGAGAGCCACCGGAATTCTGACCTGGCCCCGGTATGTGAGAAATTGGAACTGATCAATTGCAATCCATTAGCACAAGGTCTCTCCATAAGATTCTTTGGAATGTCCTGGGCCAGGCACCATGAAGCTGTCGCTCAGAACTGACGGCCTCAGACACGGAGCCACACTTTCCAAAGCATCTTTAAATATAGCCTTGCTTCCCTCCGAATGTAATCCCAAGCCTCGGTTTTTTATCCTTGGAAGTCTAGGGGCGGGGGTTGGGGGGGGGGAGAACAGGAGGAGTGTGGGGTGAGGTGGGATTTTTACAACCACCCCCCACCACCCCGTACTCCCACAACCCTGTAAATAAATAAAAGATTACAACCAGTTCCATTTGAAGTTGTCAGTCCCAGAATGGAACTTTTATCCCATTATGAATTTCATGGGTGAGCCCGTTCAGACTCTGAATGTGGCTGACACCTCCATTGAAAGGCCCTAATTGCAGTCGTGGGATTTGACTGCAGACACCACACTGTACACACCATGGAATTCCTCTGAAGAAAGAGCATCCTATGAGCGCTGCCCGGGGCCTCCCCTCAAGTCCCTGGGACTGTCAAGGTTTCACTTAAACTTTCAACCAGTGGTGGCCCTATCAAGGGCCAGGTGCTAATTTGGGATTCTGAGGTGGGCAGATTGGCTGTGGCTGACAGGCTTTACTATGCCCAGGGGGCTGGCTGCAGTCAGCTTCAGCCTCGGAACCTGACCAGGAAAGCATCTTTCAATCCGTGTGGACCCCAAAGGCCTGCTTTGAGTTTCAGATGACCTTCCTCGGAGCCTGAATACACCCCGTGCTTGGCTGAGCCATAGCAGAAAAGATGGAAAGACTCACCTGGCACAGAGCCAACGGCCCACCTGAGTCAAGAAAGCCGACTTCTGAGCGTGCCCATAGGAGGGGGCTTCTCCTTTCACTCCATATCTATTGTCCCTGATGGGGATCAAACCAAGGAAAGGTGGCAACTGAGGGGGACTGTCTGTAAAGCTAGACACCAAAGGTTTTGTTCTATATATGCTAGAGGTCTGGTGCATGAAATTTGTGCATGGGGGAGGGGGCATGTCCCTCAATCCAGCCTGCACTCTCTCCAATCTGGGACATCCCTCTCACAATCTAGGACTGCTGGCTCCCAACTACTCAACTGCCTGCCTTTCTGATTGCCCCTTACTGATTCTGCCTGCCAGCCAGATCACCCCCTAACCACTCCCCTGCCAGCCCGATTGATGACTAACTGCTCCCCTGCCAGCCTGTTTGCCCCTAACTGCCCTCCCCTGCAGGCCTGGTCACTCCCAACTTCCCTCCTCTGCCGGCCTGGTCACCCCTAACTGCCCTTCCTTGTAGGCTTAATCACCCACAACTGCCCTCCCTTGCAGGCCTGGTCCCTGCCAACTGCCCTCCCCTGCTGGCCATCTTGTGGTGGCCATCTTGTGTCCACATCGGGGCAGGATCTTATGACCACATGGAGGCAGCCATCTTGTGTGTTGGAATGATGGTCAATCTGTATATTACTCTTTTATTAGATAGGATAGAGGCCTGGTACATGGGTGGGGCCAGCTGGTTTGCCCTAAAGGATGACCTGGATCAGGGTGGGGGTTCCCCTGGGGTGTGGGGCCGCCTGGGCAAGGAGCCTGTGGTGGGATTTACGTAATGTCAAGTTTACATTGTAAACTACCATTTTTACCATTTGCAGATGTGCAGTTCAGTGGCATTAAGTACATTTCCATTGTTGTGCCATCATCACCACCATTCATCTCCAGAATGTTTTCATCTTCCCAAACTCATCTTCCCTGTTCAAAATTAACTCCCTCTTCCCTCTCCCCCTTCTCCTGGCAACCACCATGCTACTTCCTGTCTCTATGACTGGGAATACTTTAGGTTCCTCATATAAGTGAAATCATACAACATTTGTCCTTTTGTGGCTGGCTTATTTCACTTTGCATAATGTCCTTGAGGTGCATCCATGTTCCAACATAGGTCTGAATTTCCTTCCTGCTGAAGACTGACTAATATTCCTTTAGATATATGTGTCTACCACATTTTGTGTGTCCATTCCTCTGCTGATGAACACTTTCATTATTTCCACCTTCTGGCTATTGTGAATAATGCTGCTCTGAACACGGGTGTACTGATATCTGCTCAAGTCCCTGCTTTCAGTTCTTTGGGTATCTACCCAGAGATGAAATTGCTGGACCACATGGTTTAGTTTAGTTTTTTAAGGAATTGCCACACTGATTTGTATAGCAACCATACCATTTTACATTCCCACCTGCAGTGCACAAGGCTTCCAATTTCTCCATATCCTTGTCAACTCTCATTTTCCATCCTAATGAGTATGAAGTGCTATCTCATTGTGATTTTGGACAGCAAAGATTTTTATTTGAGTAATGTTTGCTTTGATATTTCTTTTCAAATAATACCCACCAAGTATTTCACCTGCTCTCCCCAGAGTATAATCACTGTATCCAAATTAGTGTGTATAATTCCCACTCATTAAGCTTTACCACCTATAATTGCAGCTGTTAATAATTTAGCCCTAGCCAGATTAAAGGGTACCAGGTTCGATTCCAGTCAAGGGCACATACATCAGTTGCAGGCCCTGATTAGGGCACATGTAGGAGGTAACCAATCATTGTGTTTCTCTCACATCGACATTTCTCTCTGTCTTTCCCTCTCTTCCACTCTCTAAAAATCAATGGAAAAAGATCCTCAGGTGAGGATTAAAAATAATAATAATAATAATAATAATAATAATAATAATTTATACTACCATTTTGTAAATCACATTTGCTTCTACTTTTGTGACTCTTCTACCATCACCCTATATTAGTTAGCTGTATGAGGAGTACCAAAGCAGAATCGCAGACTAAACAAAGAGAAGCCATCAAAATAGATCACAGCTTTGAGGTTAGGCAGAGACTTAAACCATAGCTGTGCCACTTTCTATTTGACTTCCCTGAATTTTAGTGTCCTCATTTATGTTTTCCTCAAAAACGTCTAAATTAGATTATATATATAAGGCACTCTACTAACACATGGCTAGAACTCAGTAATTGGTAAGAAGGAAGAGGTAGAGAAGAGATTAACATCAATTTTCTTATTGAGCTGTTGCCTCTACCCAGCTGTCACTCACTCTTAATACACACTGACTATTCTTACCCCCCTCTTCCCATTGCCATAGGGTAGCACAGAACCTGGGCAGAAGCATAAGATAAAAAATGTGGCCCCATTTACGCTTTACTAAAATGTTGATCTAGGTCATCAGGAGTGAGGGTCCCCCTTATGCCAGTGCCCGACCCCCCCACCCCACTGCCCTGAGGGCTATGGAGACTGGAAGAAAGCGAGGAAGGACGGAGGGAAGCCTGAACTGTTCTGCCAAGTCACTTTCTGAGCCTGGCTACAGAGACTGTAATCCAATACCTTAATCCATTTCTTCTTCAAAGCGTTGCCGTTCCTGCCAGGTGGACAGAACCCCAGTGATGTGGAGCTGCCCGAGAAGCTCTTGCATTGGGCTGCGTCATTCCGGCTGGGAAAAGAATACCCAGAGGGGCACTTTTGAACCCGTTATCTGGACAGTTTCGGCCACAGAATGACAACTTAGAGGACCTAAAAGATGTTTAGGGAGTCGCACCTCGGCGGTGTTGACAGTGAACCTAGCCATTGACCCAATCACCCCCAGTGAGTGCTCACTGTGCCACATGGTGTGCAAGGCTCTTTGGCTACACAAAGAGGAATCAGACACCCAGAGGAGCCTAGTCTTCAGGAAGATCAGTGCTCTTTGGCCCTTTTGGGTACAGCTTCTGAATCCACCTCTCCAAGAAGACAGCAGGGATTGAGAGCAGTAGAGCAGAAGGGAGAGACAAGAGTTCCAACACCGACTGGGTCCTGGGGTCTCAGGGGTGGGGGTGGGGACTCCACCATCTTTCTTTCCAAGGGCGTAGGCTGAGTTTAGCCTGACATGTCACAGCAGCTGTGCCTCACCAGCATGAGCTGGGATCATTCAACCACTCTCCGACCCCCACCCCAAGCTGCAGCTTCCTGGGACAGAGCCAACCCTTCCTCACTCCCACCCCTGCCCTGGCTTGCTTCTGCTGCCAAAGACAGCAAACCTCAGGATACTCAGTTGCTAATTTGTGAGCATTCAGGCTACTGAGGGTGTTGGTACAGCAACTAGGCCATGTCCAGTTCAGCATAGGCAAGTCATCGGTGTGTACCAGTTAAATAGCAAAGAGTCTATTTTAGATAAATTGGTCTTTTATCTTCCAGATATCTAGAAGGGACCTGAGGTCTAAGAAAAAGATCAAACATTATAAGCTATGACTGTGTAGATTTGCTGCATTAACTAAGAAATGGACATTAGTTTTCACCACCAGGATTTCCTTCCATCCACTACCAGGATCCATCATGGTCCCCAAAAGCCATTAAACAAATCCAGAGATTCATCCATTCACTAGGCACCTACTACATAGCAAACACAAGGCTAGGTACTGAGGATACAGAGATGAACTCCCATGTAAAGAGCTCCCTGTCTGTCAGTCAGGATAAACAACTTCCAAGAATGCAAACTGGTTACCAGTAAACTAGAGGAGGATACAGAATGGTGTATAACAACCATGTCAAACTCAAAGGCTAACGTGGGCCAAATAAACAAGGCATGCGGCCCACAAGCTGTGAGTTTGACATGCTTGGTGTGGAATCTGAGGGAGGGAGTGACTAATTTTACCCTGAAGGAATCGAGAATGGAGGAGGCAATGTTTGAGCACAATGATGAATTTGCAAAAGGCTAGATAATGGGGAGAGCCCTCCAAAGAGTTCTATACAAGCTAACTCTAAGGTGAACAGCAGAATGAAAAGAGGTGATGGGGAAAAGGTAGATTGTGATCAGATTGGAAAAAGGCACCCGATGTCATCATTTTATCATGAGAGTAAACAGGAGACTCCTTACAGGTTGTTGAACTATCATAAGAAATTCTCTTTCTATATACAAGGTTATTTTAGCCTGTTTCTCCTTTAGGAATCCCAAGACCTTGGGAGAAATGAGAGAGCTATTTAGTGCACTTTAGCAGGAAGCTATCTTGCCTTCGGACTAGTTCTATCTGCAAGCCCTGCTTCTCGGTGGTGGACATAGAGAAATGTTCATATAATGTAAGGACTTCACTCGGGACCCTCATAGCTATAGGATGAAGAAGAGCTGTTATCAGGGACAAATCAGAGACCTCACCAAACCTCCACCCCACAACCAATCATGACCCTGTAATCCCTAAGAAAGGACAAGTGTCCCAAGGCTTCCCTGACTGTCAAATATTTAGAAGAAGCCTATTGGAATCACACACAAAATAGCAAGACTACTTCAGATGTAAACGTTCATACTGTTGAGGAAGCTTGAGCCATAAACATTTAGTCTCCAATGTTGCTGCCTAGCCTCCCGAGCCAGGGCCTGAAAGAAAAGCAAAGTTCTATAAAATGTGATCTGCCAGGATTTTCTCCCCACCCCTCACCCCCACCATGGCATTAGAATTAGGGTACCTCTTACTACATTTAAAGGCTCATTTGTGGTGACTAAAATCCTGGAGGTGAGGGAGGCAGCTTTGCATTTTTCTCAATGTATTTTGCTGATTCACCACAGCTATTCGCTTCTGAAACAATGCAAAGTGAAAATGAGGTTGGGACCACATCCTTGCCTCATTACAGGCCCACCTGCCCTCCCTGCCACCTCCAGGCACTGCAAGGGCCCTTCTCCCGGCATTTTAGGGATTATCGTGGCGAGTTTAATCAAGCTTTACATTAACTAGTTAATATGGGTAAGCCTTTGTGTGAGGAGAGAAACCCTTGTCTGAAATTGTAGTGTAATGGATTCATTTTGTGTGGAGGAGACCGAAGGGCCCAGACATTGGACTCTTCTCTAACCTTACCATTCTCTCTACCATGGGTGGAAACATTTCTTTAAAATTTTATATATACAAATAATTTACAAAATTATTTTTTTTCTAAAATCCTATACATAAGGAATCATACCTTGGAAATATCCTGCATCGAAACCTGAGTATGGATCCTAACACCTGCTGATAAAGAACCAGTCACTGTTTTATTTAGTTTTATTTGTATTTTACCTAGTACATTTACTTAAGACCTTAATTTACCATGCTAGAGAAAAGACTGGAAAATTTTGTGATAGGTGGAGAATGCCTGGTGAGTTAGAGGATGGTAGGAACCCCTTTTATTTTTATTTTATTTTTTAATTTATTTATTTCAGACAGGATCAATATCCCTTGTTTATTATGAAAATTGTTTTTTCTATATAGAAACTGATTATTTTATTTTCATCTATGGAACCCCTTTGAGAAATGTCAGGAGGTTTATATAACTCTGAAGCCTCTCTTTCCTTTTCTGTAGATTGGTTTTGTAAATTACTGTAATGAAATGCCATGATTTTTTTTTCTTAATTGAGGACATTTTTTAATGAAGCTCAGCAAAGGCACTAAGGTGAAACCTTAGATATAAGAAAAATAAAAGCAGTTGGGGGTTTCAGAGACATTGTTTGTCTTGAAAGTGGTGTGAAGAAGCTTGATCAAAAGCCTCGTTTTACTACAGTCATGCTCCATTACGGAGGGTGGGACTGAGGGCCGGGTGGGGGAAGGGAAGATGAAGTGAACCCTCACCCTGACTTGACCAGGTTGTCCAAAGTGAGTCTCCCTATTGCTGGCTGGTGAGGATGACCTTGGAAATAAGTCAAATATGGATTCAGATCAAGAGAGCAGCAATAAACCAATGAAGATTAAAGCTCAATACCTTAGGAAGACTTCTGGGCCCATAACTCTGAGCTAAGAAGTCTTGCCCTGACTCTTGAGATGATCTTTGAGGCAAATATGGCCTTGGGAAGCTCTCTCACCTCTCTGGGCCTCAATTTCCCTACCTAAAAAATGGGGAGGTAGCTGTCCCCACTTAGAAACTCCTTCTGTGTAATGTAGAGAAGATAACGTTTATAAGGCAGGTTGGTAACTTCCCAACTGTTAAACTTGCATTCTTGTTTCTAAGACTGAGTGAGAAAACCCTCAACTTAGGTGACTTACTGGCTGTACCAGTTAATAATGGAGATTTTTTTTCACTAGATGGAGTTACACATATGTTGATATAGATGTGATTTGATATGTATGCTATTTTGTTGTATTGACAACAGGTTTCAAAACTTCATATGTCGCCCTAACTGGTTTGGCTCAGTGGATAGAGCATTGGCCTGTGGACTGAATGGTCCCAGGTTCCATTCTGATTAAGGGCATGTACCTTGGTTTCGGGCACATCCCCAGCAGGGGGTGTGCAGGAAGCAGCTGATTGATTGATGTTTCTCTCTCATCGATGTTTCTGGCTCTCTCTCCCTCTCCCTTCCTCTCTGTAAAATTCAATAAAATGTTTTTTTTTAAAAAACTTCATATGTCAAATTTGCTGAAGGTATTAACATCACAGATATTTTTACACTTAAAAATGTTGAATTTCATGCCAAAAAAAGAGCATTTGTGGAAAGTTTTAATTCATTACTTTGAAGAAAAAGTTATTGTATACTTTGGGAAGTTTATGGTGAACATGCTCCATCTCAAGATACTTGTAAACTCTGGCTTACATGCTTTAAAAGTGATGATTTCAATGTGAAAGACAAAGAATGTCCAGGTCAACCAAAAAAGTTTGAAGACTAACAATTATAAGCATTATTGGATGAAGATGTGTATCAAACTCAATAACAACTTGCAGAAAGATTCAATGTTGCTCAGCAAACACTTTCCGATTGTTTACAAGCAAAGCAAAGAAAGCTGCTCAAAAGCAAGTACTAAATGCAAGTATTGCCAAGAGATGACTTAAGACAATCTTCGTTGTGTGTGCATTTTTATAATAAAACTGAAAATACTTTTTAAAAAATGGGAAAGATTTTAAAGGAAGGAAAATGAGTGCCACATCAACTGAAGGAAAGACAAATGGAAAACCGAAAAGTCATCAGTAAAATGTTGCTTCAACGGCACGTAGAAAGTCTTTTTTGCATTGAATTGTGACTGGCGATGAAAAGTGGGTTTATTTTGAGTATCCCAAACCCACAAAATAATGGGTTGATCCAGGTCAACCATCAACATCAACTGCAAGGCCAAATCACTTCGGAAAGAAGAGAATGCTCTGTGTTTGGTGGGATCAGGAAGGTGTAGTGTATTATGAGCTTCTAAAATCAGGTGAAACTATTAATACTGATTGCTACCAACAACATATAATCAATTTGAACCACGCTTTGATCGTAAAACAACCAGAATGGGCCAGAAGACACAGCAAAGTAATTTTGCTTCATGATGACGCACAATCACACACTTCAAAACCAGTTAAAGGCACGCTAAAAGATCTTGCCTGGGAAGTATTAACCCACCTGCTATATTCACCAGATCTTGCTCCTTCAGATGAGCACTTGTTCCGATCGATGGCACACGCACTTTCTGAGCAGCAAAGTGTACAAAGAAGTGGAAAATTGGGTCTTTGAATGGTTTGCCTCAAAACAAGAAAAGTTCTATTGGGACGGTATCCACAAATTACCTGAAAAATGGAGGAAATGTGTAGCCATTGATGGACATTACTTTGAATAAAGCACTTTTGATGTTTCTCTTGAAATTATTGTGTTTTCTTTGGATTACAAAATCCGAATTATTAACTGGTTAGTAGTTAATCCACACTATTAACCAGTTAACAGTTAATCCGCATTATTATTTTTAATTTCATTGATTTTTTTTACAGAAAGGAAGGGAGAGGGAGAGAGAGTTAGAGCCATTGATGAGAGAGAAACACTAATCAGTTGCCTCCGGCACACCCCCTACTGGGGATATGCCCACAACCAAGGTACATGCCCTTGACTGGAATAGAACCCGGGATCCTTCAGTACACAGGATGATGCTCTATCCACTGAGACAAACTAGTCAGCGATAATCCACATTATTAACCAATTAATAACTAATCCACACTATTAACCAGTTAATATTTAATCTGCATTATTAGTCAGTTAATAGTTAATCCATATTAACCTGTTAATAGTTAATCTGCATTAACCGGTTAACAATTAATTTGCATTATTAAGCATAATAATTTGGATTTCAATAATTTCAAGAGAAACGTCAAAAGTGCTTTATTCAAAGTAATGTCCATCACTAGCTACACATTTTCCCCATCTTTTAGGTAATTTGTGGGTACAGTCCCAATAGAACTTTTCTTGTTTTGAGGCAGACCATCCAGAGACCCAATTTTCCACTTCTTTATACGTTTTGAAGTGCTGCTCAGAAAGTGCGTGTGCCATTGCGTGGAACAAGTGGTCATCTGAAGGAGCAATACAACAAAATAGCATACGTATCAACTCGCATATATATCAACATATGTGTAACTCCATCTATTGAAAAAAATCCGAATTATTAACCTAGTACTTCTAGTACCCAGCCCCCACTCCAAACTCATTCCAGGTTGCAGAATTTTGATTAACCATGAGATTGGTTCTTGGTGCATTTCAATTTTGTTTTGTTTCTCAGCCCAGTGGTGAGTTTTGACACGGGTATCACTTTTGAAGGCAAGCTGATTTCTCTCCATGCCTGAGATAAAACGGTGTCTGTCACCTATTTAGATGCATGGGTACAAACACACAATCCTGCACACAAAAGCCCCTTGCACAGGCTTCTCCCTCACTTTACCATCTACATGAGCACTGAGCCATTTAACCAAATCTGAAACAGAGATCATCCAAGTATACCAGTTGGCCCTGTCCTGCAGCTTCATGCTGGCTTCAAAACTTTTCAACACGTAGAACTTTAAATACCATTTCCATCTTTACTAAAGTATGCCTGATAATAACTTTGGGACAAGTTATTTCCTCTAAATTCACAGATTTTGAACTTTGGTTGGTTTTTTCCTTAAATACAAAAGTAATGATCATACTTCCTCTTTGTTTTAAATGCAGATTCATACGAAGATAATACAAAGTAAAAAGTGAGTTTCTCTCCCTTCCTTATCCCACTCATGTATCCCATTCTTTAGGGGTAATTATTACAATGAATGATTTATAAACATATCTTTAGGAATTTCTCTGCACGCACAAAATAATCCCAGCATAGAAATTAGAAGCAAGGATTCCAGGACTGAGCAGCCTAGATTTTGATCAAAATCAAGTTTAATTTTGAGTAGTGGCTGTCATAAAATGTTTAGGATCTATAATCACCATATTAATACAGCTTCCAAGGTTTCTTTCAAGTATTTCTAAACTCAAGTCTAAATTTGAATTGGATTTCAAACTGCTTCAGGCCCTCAATGGCCCTCCATACATGGCTACTGGTCTTCCACACTCCAGTCCTCAAGCCCCAACACTTAGCACTGCCAAATTGGCCCCCGAATTTGTATTATGTGGCAGCCTGCTCCACTGCCCAAGATGTGATCCAGCCAGGACCCCCTCCTTACCCCTCTAGTCTGTGACCTCCTATTGGTCTTCCTTTTTTAAAAAAAATATATTTTCACTGCTTTCAGAGAGGAAGGGAGAGGGAGATAAAACATCAATAATGAGAATCATTGAACGGCTCCCTCCTGCATGCCCCCTACAGAGGATCCAGCCTGAAACCCTGGCATGTGCCCTGACCTGGAATCGAACCATGACCTCCTGGTTCAAAGGCCAGTGCTCAACCACTGAACCATACCAGCCCGGCTGTCAATGGTCTTTCAAAACCTAACTTAGACAGTGAATTTCCTGGTGAACCTTCTTGGATCCTCCACCCTATTCCACCTTCCTATGCTTCATCATGGCAATTGACATCCTGAATTATAATCTTTGATTTATTTTCTCTTTTTTACCCAAGAGTCTTTGAGCTCCTCAAAGAGAGAAGGGACAGTGTTTACTCTCCTTAGCAAGAGATGAAGGCTTCATCGGGGCACATGCCTGGAGAAGAGGTGAGTGAATTAGACTGATGGATGACAGTAGGCAGTCACAGCGAAAGATTCCCAAGCCTGCGCCAGTGAGTGGGTGGTGGGAGACAGAGTTAGGGACTAGAAAAAAAATTCAGGGGCGGGAGAATGTGGCATTGGATGGATTCAGTGGCTGGAACCTGTTAATCACCCCAACCACTTGGAATGGGGTGGTTTTTCACTTTATTTTTCATTCCATTGAGCTCCTATCTCCTTGTTATCTTCAGTCTGGGAGGGGATAAAAGAGACTAGACCATGTGATCTCAATAAACATCTATCTGAAACAGCAGGATGAGGGGACGTGGGGGAAACGTGAGCCCAGTTTGAGAAGCCGGGAGTGGGGAGGCTGTGTAATTCCTCAGAGCAGGTGGCTAAGGGGGACAGTTTCCAGAAACCTTTACAGCCCAGACGACAACGTGGGGGAGGGGGCAAAGAGGGGCGGGGGGGCATAGGGAGTGTGCCTGTGAGTGTGTTTGTACTCACTATTCCTGTCTGTGTCAACAAATGCATCAGCATCTGCACAAGTGGGCGCTTATGTGGATCCCTAAGGGCAAGGGGAGGTTGGGAGCAGCCCCAGAGCACCTTGAGTTTACATTCCTGTTAATTTGGGGACAGTCCTCCTTGTTCAGAGCAGCCCACCATGGTTTGGGGGAACCCTTCAGCACGCCCGGAGGTAAGGGGGGAGCAACATGCGGTTCATTTTCCTTTTGCAATACTGGGCCCCATGATCCACAACTCAGAACCAAGGTGTGTGTGTGTGTGTGTGTGTGTGTGTACACGCATACGCGTGCAGTGGCTGGAGAGAGAGGGCCTGCACAGACTCCCTTTCCAGAGAAAAACCACGGGTCCATCGGAGCCCCAGACTCCAGCGGAGCAAACACCACGCGGAGCCTGAGAGCAGAGGGCCCAGAGCAGAGGCAGGGAGCGCAGGCTCCAAAAGGGCAGACGCCAGGCCTGCTGGCGTCGCCCCCACACCCGCCTGGGCCCCCCACATCAGGGCAGGCTAAACATGAGGAGGCTCCTGTCTCCAGGGCTGGAAGAGAGGCGCCCTCGTTAAAACTCAGATAAACAGTTTATCAGGAGATGAATGAGCCACCGGGCTCCAGAGTCGGCTCCCCTTCCCCAGCGTGGAGCCGGGTGGGGAGGGGGCCGCAGGCTGAGCGGGAGCCGGGCTGGGGAAGCAACAGGGCTGGGCTTCGGGGCTGGAACCAGCCTGGCCTTTCCTCCTTTGGGCCTTTAGCTTTGTCTCTGGTCCTGGAAATGCATTTCCCATTTCTTTCCCCGTTTCCCCTGCCCAGCCTAAGGTTGGGAGTCATCGCCTCCCCTCTCCCTTCTTTCTCTCCTCCTTTCTGCACCCCGCACCACTCAAATGCCTATGCTCCTCAGAACTTCACTGTTCTAACTAGAATCCCATCACCAATAGGACACACACAGAATTGGAACGTCCTGTGAAGCTGGCCCAGCCAGCGTGCCCCTAGTCCCCGGCAGGCCATCGGGCATCCATCACCCTCTGTCTGGCCTAAGAAGTCCCCTCCACTCTCTCCTTCTTCCACCAGTCGGGAAAGTGGCAAGCCTGGTGTGGCTGACTTTTCCTCACTTTGCCAAAGTGGTTCGGGTTCAAAAAGTGCTACTTCGGGTCTCAGCAAGAAAAAGCCCGTCAAATTCACCTTTTATGAGACCCGAGAAACAGTCAGAATCAGATGATGACGATTTTCATATGCCTGGGGTGATGCCAGGCCTACAGGAGGGTAGCTATCATGTCTTCTCTGTGTCAGCAGAGTGCCAGAGAGGTAAGGTGACTTGCCCAAGGTCACACAGCCGGTAGGTTGCAGGTTTTCCAATATCCAGCCTCATGTCCTTTGTATGTAATCACCCAGGTTGCCTCACGTTTATGTTTCCAAGACCAAATAAAAAGCAGGAAGAGTGTTGAATTGCTCTTAGAATTAGCATAAAAGTACCCTGGGTCCTCTTGCCTTAACCCGGAGTTGCCGAAGCAGTTGTTCAGAGGAGTGTTTCAATTTCCCTTGCCCAGAGCATTTGCAGGAATAGGGACAGAAATCCCGAGATAAGGATAGCCAAGAATGGACCTACACTCAGCTGGTTCACTAGACTCTTCCTACACAGGCTGCCAAGGCCCAAGGCCCTAGCCCATCTCCACTGAAGTCCAAACACACCCCGCAGGGAGGGCCTGATCAGAAAGCGGAGCTGAGAGTCATCCTTCTCCCACCCCACAGCTTCCTTCTGAAGAAATACAACCCTCCTTGTCCTGCTTGTCAGGCTCCCTCTTCAACAGAGCCCAAGAAGCCGAAGCCTTGAAATGGGTCGGCTGTTGAGTCCCCAAGAAATGCCAGTGCCCCTCCCCCAGACTTGAGGGCCAGCAGAGATGGAGCATAGTTCAGTTGAGTGGACAGAAAGCAGGCCCAGAGGTGTTGCAGTGGATTTCAACAGCATCCCAGCCCCTTCAGACCTCTCTGGCCCAAACCTGAGGTGGTTGGCCTGTTGAGGACAGCGGGGTCCCCTGAAGAACTAACATTTATTGAAAGACTGTTGCCCACTATACACTCGGCTCCGGGCGCTGTGCTGAGCTAAACACTCCCTACCTCCTCCTGTACAGAGCACAGTCCTGAGAGGTGTGTGTCAATCCCATATGAGAGATGAGGAGATGGAACTTTGGGGTTAAGATGCTACGCAGGTAACCCAGCTGATGAGTGGCAGGGCCAGAATTCCCACTGAGAGCCACTGGATCCAGAGGTTGTCTTTGTGTTGAATTTCCCTGTTGTGACATTTCCTCCTCCATCCAGATCTTCTGTATCCAGATCCTTGTATCCTTGATACAGTGTGCCCATCTGTTACTCCAGGGGGGTGGAGGAAGGGGTGTCTGCTCCTTCCCCTCTTCCTCCTCCTTGCCTGGGACCCCTGCACCCTGAGTGGCCGAGCTGCAGGCAGACTCCAATTGTTAATCTCCTCCTCTCACTCTGCAGATAAATATAACCTTTTCCTTCATTAAGCCCAGCTGAAGCTCAGCTCTACCATTAGTATTACTACTAGTATTAGCAATATTAGTATTACTTAGTCTCTGCAAACAGCATCCCCAAATTCACCCACTACCTAAATATAATGGGCATAAGACTGGGGGACTGACTGTAAGCTCTCCAAGTGGGCCATTTCAGAACCCTACAGTGAAGAAGGATAAGTACAGTATGAACATGGTATAGCTTATATTATCATTGTTTGGACTTTGGGGGAGTCATCATAATGTATGATAAAATTTCAAAGAGCATTCAGAGCATAGCATGAAGCTGTCATATTTCTCAAAAGTGGGCCTGGGTTCTTCAAAGGTTGTTAAACACTCGTCTGCACTGTTAAGGGGAACAGATTTTTTCCCCGAGCTTCGTTAATGTTTTCTTCCATGTGCTTGTCATATCCCCCTTAGCTAGACTACAACAGTCATGGAGGGTGGTGATCGACAGCGAGTCCTTTCTCCTTTGTGTTTTTTTCCCTGGTCTTCACCCCATGGACATTCTATAAACAGGTTACCCAAACTTTTGTCTAACATGGTTTGTTTTTCACCCCCAAGGGGCTCCCCCCCGCCCCCGTTCAGTCAAATCTAGCCAACCTAAATAAAGGGCTGAAGGATCTGGGTTGGTTTTCAAACAAAAATGGGTGATTTGCAATAGGAGAGAGAGAGAGAGGAAATTGATGGAACAGAGAACAGCACAATAAAACATCCCTAATTGGAACCTACCATCTCGGGAGGGCTGGGCTAGAAGTTAGCCTTTGAACTCCTTACTGAAAAATTATTTTCTTTAGTTAATTCACGGCAGTGACAAAATTGCTCTGGAACATTTAATCTTCCTAAGAAAACAAACTAGTGCCAGCCCCCTAAAGCACATCAAAAAAGAAAGGAGTATTGTTTAAGCACCTACTACGCTCCCGGGTTGCAGTCACACATAATTTCAAAATCAACTCAGTTCAAACAACCAGTGAGTTGTTCGTATTTCCATCAAAGCGAGATTTCCTTTTAGGCAGTACCTTCATTGTCTTAATTCTAGATATTGTCTAGACTTGAAAGTTTAAGAGAATGTTTTCAGCTGAAAATGGCCAAACCTCCCAACTGCTGAAGTTTTGCAGAAAGACTGTGAAACACTGTGTTTTCTTCCGTAGACAGATGACAAGCTTCTGGAGGGTGTGGGACAGCACAGGTTGAGAGGAAAAACTGGATCCTTGGGGAAAGAAAGTAGAGTGTTTTGCACTGTCCCAAGGGGACCTCCTAACTCCACTCCATGGAATGGTGGGGAATACTTGAGTCATTCATTCCCAATCTCTCTTCTCCGGCTTTTTCCAAGACTCCAATCACATCCACCACAAAGGAAAATGAGTTTGAGTTTTGAAGCTTGGATTCTGTTCTTCATCCAAGGGAAAATTAAACAGAAGTGTCACTTCAATATCCATCTCCCATGAGAGACACTGCTTCTAGAAGGGAAAGCATCATGCAGGTTTATTTAGAATCACAGAAAAGCAGGATGGTAAGAATAATGCAGTTGTCACTAATGCAGGAAGTAAGGGATATGATGCCACAAAAGTGATTTGTCTAAGGTTCACATACTCATATCAGGCTGGAGCCTAGCCAGGACTCAGGTCCCCTTACCACCAGTTCACCTTTGAAGTTTCTCATCTTGCCCATTGATACCCATTGAGTACAGTGCTATTCTTGTGACATTTGAGGAACTTGGGGAGCAATCTCAGGAAGTTTGTTTACACTGAGGGCCTGGCGAGCTATGAGAGAACAGCCGGCACCAGGATAGACACGCACGCACTGATGCGGACACCGAGCAGAAACTGAGCTGATCAGATGGATAGCTTGCAGACCCACCTTGCAGGGCCGCCCCCGCCAGCGCTAGGTGCAGGACTTGCCCCGTGCCAGCAGAGGGCGCGCCGCCCCCAGGGAGCCGAGCGGCGGCCGCGCTGAGCCTGGCGCGTTAGGGGAGCTGCAGGAGAGCAGGACGCGCCCCTACAGTTCGGCCACTCAGGGTGCAGGACCCGGCCAAGGAGGAGGAGGAGGAGGAGGAGGGTGAGGAGCAGACCCCCCTCGTGGGCCTGGGTAACAGACGGGCAGGAGTGCTTCCTAGGAATTACATCACGCTGCGCAACACTGCGCTCCCTGACTCCCCCAGAGCAAAATGTGTGTGTGTGAGAGAGGGGGGGGAGGGTGAGGGCGGGTTGGTGGTGGTGGTAGTGGTGTGTGCATGTGTGTGTGTGCGTGTGTGCATGTGTGTGTGTGTGTGTGCGCGCGCGCGCGTGCGTGTGTGTGTGTGTGTGTGTGTGCTGGGGGAGGGGAGTTAGAACGAGCCCGGGAGAGAGGAAAAGCGAGACGCGCCGGGGTATAAAGCGCCGGCACATGGAGAAATCCTTTGCACCGAACTGCACCGAGAAACGAGCCCTCAGCACCTCCCCGCCCACCGCAAAGCGCCGGGCTAGTGAGATCCCTCCGAGCACCCCCTAAAACCGGCCCTGCACCCTCCAGCCCAGCTCCAGCGCGGCCGTGAGCTTTTCCTAGGACTGGCCCTGGCGGGGCGCCTAGAGCCCCAGTTGCATTGCTCCAGGAGAAAGGAGGGGGGCGGTGCATTTGCAGGAGGAGGAGAAGGGGGGTGGGTGGTGGGGGAGAGAGAAAATTGCGCGGAGACCTGCCAAGCGCCACCGCCGCCGCCGCCGCCGCTGCCGCCGTCGCCGCCGCCGCCGCCGCCGCCGCCGCCGCCTGTGAGCTCCGGCGGGCAGCCCGACTGTCGGCTTCCCGGGACATCTGGGTCCAGCGGGGCACAGCCCTGGGCGCTGCCGTAGCCGCCGCCACTGCCTCCGACGCGAGTGCAGGCGGCTTCCCCGGGAGCTTGCGCCGCTCCAGCTCCTCGGGGGTGGAGAAGTGGGGGGTGGGGTTGTTGTTGGGGGGGAAGAAGGGGGAGGGGGCAACGCCGAGAGAGTCAGTGGTTTCCATGGTGATGGAGCTGAAAGTGCAGGAAATTTAAAGGCTTGGACCCAGCGAGACAGACAAACCGGTGCCAACGTGCGCGGACGCCGCCGCCGCCGCCGCCGCCGCCGCTGCCGCCGCCGCCGCCGCCGCTGGAGTCCGCCGGGCAGAGCCGGCCGCGCAGCCCGGAGCAGACGGAGGGAAGTGCCCCGAGGACCCGCGCGGCCCGCGGCGCTGCACGGAGCAGCCGAGCGAGGAGCAGCGAGAGGAGGAGGAGGGGAGAGCGGCTCGTCCACGCGCCCAGCACCGCCGCCGGCTCGGGAAGGCAGCGCGGAGCCGGCGCCCCCTGCGCCTGCGGTCGCCCTGGAGTAATTTCGGATGCCCCGCCGCGGCCGCCTTCCCGAATAGACCCGGGAGAGGAGTTGCGGCCAACTTGTGCGCCTTTTTTCCGCGCGGGAGGGAGCCGGCGCTGCGCGAAGGGCTTTCCCGGCGACTCATGCTGCCGGCCCTGCGCCTGCCCAGCCTCGGGTGAGCGGCCGCCGGAGAGACGGGGGAGCGCGGCGCCGCCGCGGGCTCGGCGTGCTCTCCTCCGGGGACGCGGAACGAGGCAGCAGCCCCGGGCGCACGCCGGAGGCATGGAGCGCTGCCCCAGCCTGGGGGTCACCCTCTACGCCCTGGTGGTGGTCCTGGGGCTGCGGGCAGCACCGGCCGGCGGCCAGCACTATCTCCACATCCGCCCGGCCCCCAGCGACAACCTGCCCCTGGTGGACCTCATCGAGCACCCGGACCCTATCTTTGACCCCAAGGAGAAGGATCTGAATGAGACGCTGCTGCGCTCGCTGCTGGGGGGCCACTACGACCCCGGCTTCATGGCCACTTCGCCCCCCGAGGACCGGCCCGGCGGAGGCGGGGGGTCGGCCGGGAGCGCGGAGGACCTGGCCGAGCTGGACCAGCTGCTAAGGCAGCGGCCGTCGGGGGCCATGCCGAGCGAGATCAAAGGGCTGGAGTTCTCCGAGGGCTTGGCCCCGGGCAAGAAGCAGCGCCTGAGCAAGAAGCTGCGGAGGAAGCTACAGATGTGGCTGTGGTCGCAGACCTTCTGCCCGGTGCTGTACGCGTGGAACGACCTGGGCAGCCGCTTCTGGCCGCGCTACGTGAAGGTGGGCAGCTGCTTCAGTAAGCGCTCGTGCTCCGTGCCCGAGGGCATGGTGTGCAAGCCGTCCAAGTCCGTGCACCTCACCGTGCTGCGGTGGCGCTGTCAGCGGCGCGGGGGCCAGCGCTGCGGCTGGATTCCCATCCAGTACCCCATCATTTCCGAGTGCAAGTGCTCGTGCTAGGACTCGGGGCGCCCTGCCCGCACCCGGACACTTGATCGATGATCCCCACTGACGCCCCCCCCCCACCTTTTACCCCCCTGCACCGTCTCCAACCAGTTCCACCACCCTCTCTGGAGGGGGATTCAATGAACTTTTTTTTTTTTTTGGCTACAGAGACCTAGCTTTCTGGTTCATGTAATGCACTGTTTAACTGTGTAGGAATGTATATCTGTGTGTATATACGGTCCCAGTTTTAATTTACTTATTAAAAGGTCAGTATTATACGTTAAAAGTTACCGGCTTCTACTGTATTTTTAAAAAAAAAATTAAGCAAAAGGAAAAAAAAAAAGAGAGAGAACAGAGAAAAAGAGAGACTTATTCTGGTTGTTGCTAATAATGTTAACCTGCTATTTATATTCCAGGGCCCTTCGCATGGCGAAGCAGGGGGGAAAGTTATTTTTTTCTTAAAGTACAAAGAGAGGGGAGAACTTTTGTAGGAGGACTTTTAAAAAGCTATTTTCCATTCTTCGGAAAGTGTTTTTTTTTTTTTTTTGGTTTTCCCTCTTGGACCTCGAAGAAGCTATAGAGTTCAATGTTATTTTACAGTTATTGTAAATATAGAGAACAAATGGAATGACTAATCATTGTAAATTAAGAGTATCTGCTATTTATTCTTTATAATATCCCGTGTAGTAAATGAGAAAGAAGTGCAGAGCAGGATTAAAGAAAACCACTAAAATCGACTGGCTCCACGCTGCGATTCTCTGTGTTGGTGATTGATGGGAGGGGTGGGGGGGTGGGGGGGGCGGGCAGGGGTGCCGCTGTGCTTATTACGCCTGGGAGGAGAAGGGGCTCATCCCCTCTTCGGGTGTGATGGAGGGGACCACTCCATTTTTCATGCGATGGGGGGGGGGCGGTATTCTCAACCCCTCACTTGAGCATCACGTGGCCTCCGCCCAGTCTCCCAGCTTTTTCTCCCTATATCACCAAAGCCTGGGCCTGTCGTGACCTCGACACCCAGCCGGCCCCCTGGAGCTGACCCCAGGCTGGGCTGCGGGAGGGGGGAGGGTGGGCGGCCGCTTTGTCCTGCCTGACAGGCCCTTCACAATGGGGACACGTGTCTTTCACACCTACCCTAGGGGCGGAGTGCCGCTGAAACTTGACCCCCGAGGAATGGGGGGGAGAGATCAGAGCGCGCCCACCCAGATCCCGCCACCCCTCCTGCCTCGCACCCCCCCCCACCCCCGCCGCCGCCACCACCACCATCACCACCTCAATATTCAGCCCGTGTTAACCCTTTGCACGCCCGGAAATTACGATGGTAATTCCAAGCTGAGGAATCAACACTCACAGCCTCCGGGATCCTGCCAGTCTGAGCCCCCCAAATCCCAGGCACTCAGCCTTCACGTCTGGGAGACTTGACACTCACCTCCCTTCTTTCCCCCCCCCCCCCCCTCGCTCCCCCAAGACCTCAGGAAGACTGTGCGTGCGGGTCAGGGTTTCGGAAGGGTCCGGCTTGGGGTGAAAAAAAAACGCCATCCCTAGGTTCTGCCATGGGAAACGGGGTGCACACACACCCCACTCATCCCTGCACCCCAGCTCTGGATGCTTACTCCACTTGGGGGTGGGGAGGGAGGAGAAACCAGCATCCAGATCTTTGAGCTTCTGGGTCAGATGGGGGCAAAAGACGTGCTATCCTTTAAAGGGACCTGCAAAACAGCACCCCCACCCCCCACTCCTTAAAAAAAAAAAAAAAAAAAAGCCAACTTCTCGGGGCGGGCGCTCGGCTCGCGTGCGTCCCTCCGCCCGGGTCCGCGGCGGCGCCCATCCGCGCGGCTCCACGTGGGCCGCTCCCTGACACCGCTGGGGCTCCCTTTATTTATCTTGGGCTCCGGAGTGGCTCTCCTTTGCCACCTCTTCCCCCACCCCACCCCCCGCCTTACAACCCTCCCCCGCACCTCCCCGCCCCCCTCCGGTGTCCCCCTCCCCTCCCCCTCCCCTCCCCCTCCCCGCACCTCCGGAGCCCGGCGAATCTGTGCTAATTATTTCAAACCTGCGCCCCGTCCCCGTCCCCAGCGCGGCTTCAATGCCCCGGCCCCGCCCGCCCGTCCCTGCAGCCGGGCGCTTTCTTCCCTCCCGAGGCAGCCTCGGTGGCTCCTCATTTCAATAGCCTGGCCCGCGAGCCCGGGCCCCCTCCCCGGCGCTGCCTCCGTCAGCCGTGGGACAGACGTTAGGGTATTCATTAACTGAGAGCCGGGAATAACGGCATTATTCCCCCCAGAGAGGGCACCCTGCCCCCGCGACTATCTGAGGCTTCATTGTAAAAGGATTAAAAGTTAAAGACCTCCATCTTATGATTCTTTCATTTAATCTTCCTGGCGCCTGGGAGACATGCTCGATGGATGATGGCTTTTAAAATATTCCTAATGTCGGCTACCTTAAGACTCCGAGCCGGGCAAACAAACGTAATTTATTTCCAGAAGAAAGGGGATATTGAGATGTTTAAGTTTATGAACCGCCGTCCCCATGTATATTTGTTAAGGTCTGACAAATACCCAAATAACGTTAAAATCAGCCATTCATCACTTATGAATTTATGCAAAACTTTCTGTGCCCCGGGCCAATATTTTTTTAGACAAGAGTTTCACTTTGCGAGAGGTGGAGGTGGTGGGGAGCGGGGAGGAGGAGGGGGGGTGGCGGGGCGCGGGGGGGGGGCGGCCGGGGGGGGCCGAAAGCAAGAATTTTCATGCCTGGTAAACACGCGAATTATGCGAAGAGAGTTATTCCCAGCTGGGCGGGCAGCCAAAACTCCGAGAGCGCGCCGAGGCCAGCGCCCCCACCCCCACGTTGGCAATGTCATTGGATTACAATGCGAGGTCTTCCCCTCCGCGACGCCCCCTCCTCCCTGCAGCCAGCCCGCCGGCCCGCGCCCCTCCTCCCCACCCCTGCCCACTTGGAAAACCCGCTCGCAGCCGGCCAGCTTCTCGGCTTTCAGAGCAGGAGCCGCCGGTGTGAGCTAGGAGGACCGGCTGCAGAGGTGACCTGCCACAGACAGACCACCGGACGCACAGCCCCAGAGGCCGGGCAGCGGAGCCACTCCAGACGTGGGGAGAGGACCCAGCCGGACCCAGGCGGTCCCGGGAGAGAGCCACGGAGGTGCTGGTTCCCGCACACTGTGACTAATGCACAGCCGGTTCCGTCTCTATCATTATTAATGTTGATAATACTAATAATAGCAGCCACAGTGGAGAGCTCTGGGCAGAGAGGCAAGAACACTGTCCTTTGCGGTCACCTAGTGCCTATCTCCTGTGAGGAGGGAAACGGATCTCGGCGTCTTCTGAGGCTGTGACAGCCTGTGCCTCTGAATGTCTGCAGCTGCTGGGACCCTGCCTCCTCGGGATGGAGATTTATAACTCTTCCTGGCACAGACCCATCAACTTTTTCAAAATCCGGAAAGAGAGTAGCAAGGTGCCCGTCTTCCCCGCCCCCTCCAGCCCTGATTGCAAGAATTCACTCGTCAACCCTCTGTTTGTGACTCTTCCTTTTGTTCCTTCCTCCCATTCTTCCCACAGGCCCCACACTTCATGCACAAGCATACTGAGGCCAAATGTCCACAGAAAGCCGGCCCCCGGGGGGAGGGGAGTCTGGGAATGGGATCTGGTTCCCTGTTGAGATGGAGAAGGCCAGGGGTCCATTATCAGTCTTGCTGGTGAGACTCCTGGGAAAGAAGGTTGAAGTTTGGTGGCAGCTGCAGGAGGAGGCTGGCCGTGTATTAAGAGCTCTTAGCTGTGCTGGATGGGGACAGCAGGGGGAGGGCCCAGCCCATATTGGTATTTTGAAGGAGTGATTCATCCTTTTTCTTTAATGCTCTTGGAATGTCAGAGCTGGAGGGGAGCTTAGATTCCAGTGCCCACCCCTCAATTTACAGATGAGAAGACTGAGACCTCGGAGGGATTTGCTGAAGATCACGCTAATTAATGTAGTTGTGGTTCTCTAAGGGGTCTCCATTGTGCCTCTCCACAGCTCACTTTTTTTCTTTATTCTTTTGTCTGTCTTGGTACCATTACTATTATTATTTTGCTCAGGGAGAGTTCTTTCCGTAATTGACATAATGACAATTGATCATCGGGGAGTTGATCCACCGTTCTGCTGTCTGTATTCACAAGCCGGCTATTAATGGTGTCTGGTAGGCCAAGCACTGAGGTAGGCCCTTTACACCTATTCTCATCCAAGGTTTCCAAATAAGGGAGCTGGAGCTCAGAGACTTTAAGCACCTTACCCAAAGCCACACAGTAAGTGATAACAGTTATGATTCAAAACTGGAGCTGATGCTACCACCTCTGCCTTTTTCTGTAGCTCTGTAGAGATCCGTGCTTGGGGAGCCACACAGAACATTTCTGTACACCCCATTATGTGCCAGGACCCTTCTCCTCCATGTCCCTCTGACTCTCCCCCCACCCCAACACACACACACACATAAGGAGTTTATAATGCAATGGAGGAGGTAAGAAATGAAGAGCAGGGTAAGTGATGAAAGAGGAGATAAACAAACCTGGGCCAGATGGTGAGAGCTCACTGCTGGACTGGGCAGCCAGGAAAGGCATCTGACTACAGTCTCAAAGAACAAGTTGAATGTCAGCCTACTGTGGTGGGGATGTGAGAGGAAAGGGCTTTTAGGTGGAAAAAGCAGAAGAGATAAAGACGTGATGTTGGATAAGAATTTGTGACCTCGGGAAACAGCTTAAAACAAACTGGAACATAGGACCCCATTATGTGCCTGGACTCGGGCCTAATAGATAACCAGAACAATGCTCCAAAACTGTGGAATAAAGAAATAATTCCTTTGCAGTAGTGCTCTAGTGGTGTGCCTGCCTTCTTCAAGAGCTCTCAATGGCTCCTTATTGCCTGAAATATAAAGTTCAGTGCCCTTAGTTGGCATTCAAGGTCCTCCGTAATTCGGCTTCAGCCTGCTTTTCAGATCTTATCGCCTGCTCTCACTTGGCTTGGGTCCATCCTATATTAAAGTGTTTTCCTAATTTATCTTTATTGTTGAAAGTATTACAGATGTCCTCTTTTTTCCCCATGGACCCCTCTACCCCATACCTACCCTCCAGTACCTATGACATTGCCTCAAAAGTCCCACCGTATTGTCTCTACTGCGGTCTATTGGCTAAGCAAGTATCTACGACCAGTCCAAACTCAAGGAAAGGGACTTAGATATCACCTCTCACTGGGAGCAGCAAAGTATCAGGGGCCACCTTTAACCTACCACAAGCACTTTCTATAGGCCAGACTCTGTGTTTTATACCCAGGACACAAAAATGAGCAGATACAGTCTTTTTCCATTTCAGTTCGGTGCCCGTGTCCAGGATGGATGGGAAATAGGATAGTGGCTACTGGGATATTAGGTGAGGAGGACATTGCTGTGGTCCAAGAAGAGTCAGTAAGATGAGGAACATCAATGCCAGTGAACACAAAGATCGTTTGCCAGGAGACTGGAAAGGACTTGGTGATTGATTGGATGTGGGGGCTGAAGGAGAGGTCAGAAAGGTCCCTGATGTTTCAGGCCTGCAAGGGACCATGCACAGAAGAGGAATCTCATACAAAAGAGCATCCCTCACCACCCACTACTCCTTACACACACACACACACACACACACACACACACACACACATACACACACACACAGTCCAGCCCAGGCTTGTCCAAGAAAGGGAGGACTCTGAGAAGCCTGCAGAAGATTTTAATTTATAATTGAGATGGATGGATGGATGGCAGAGACAGCAAAAGAAAGTGGGCAGGGATAATCAAGCACTCTTGGGGTGCAGTAAGATTTTCCCCAGCAGACCAGGAGACCCTGACACTACCAGTTGTATTTGCAGGGGGGAATTGTCTGAAGTAAGGTGTGCAAGGAAACCTGGGAGAGGCCAAAGGGCAGAGAAGATGCTGACATTGCCTGCAAGATGCTACCAGCTGGTGCTTCATATTTGTGGTATCACTGTGGAACGAAGAGCCATTATTCCTTATACACCATTATACACCTGAAGAAAATGAGGCTCAGAGAGGTCAGTAACTGGCCCAAGGACACCCGTTTGGTAAGTAGAAGCACCGGGACTCAAATCCAGGCCTGTGCGATGTCCAAGTCACACCAGACCTCCTGCATAAAGGCCTCCCCTGGCTGGAATGACTCCTCTCCCTTATCCGTGCTTCCTCACCTGAGCCCTAAGGATCTCAGGTTCTCTGGGCAGGAAATTCTTAACCTGCAGTGCTTAGGAAAGGGCTCTGCAGAGTGTGTCTGAAATGTATTGGTGTGTGTGTTTTTTGTGGGAAGAAAGCCTGCCATATGCATCAGCGCTAAGGTCTGTAACACAAGATTAAACCCTCTCGTAGGCCCTGAGAATTTTTAAATGACAGATTTTTTTTATTAATTGTAACTCATTTGTTAAATCTTCACAGCACACAGTACAACGCTTGACATGGTGTTTATAGTAAATACTAGTGAAGTGACTCGAAGCTCATTGTAGGTTCTGGAGGAAGGGATGCGGTAGAAAGATTCTTCTGGATTGTATTTGTGTTAAAAAATAAAAATCCGAAAGATAAAACTGTAGACTGGAAGGCCACATAAAAGAGTGCAACTGTCATCTAGGTTTGAAGGACAGTGTGATCAAGGGGAAGGGAGAGGAAAGGACACAACTAAGATGTTTTAAAGGAAAACAGAAGTTAGATCCAGCCTGCATTTTTTGTGGAAAGCAATAATTTGCTGGAGCTGAGAAGAAGCTGTCCCCTTTAAATCAAACATGCCCCCTTTATTTTGCCACAGACCTTACCTCTCCTTATTGCATGCTTCACTCATTATATTACCTACCAGAACTCTCATCGGCATTTGCAGTTGGGATCCCGGGATTATATATAAGGAAGGGACTGAAAGTAAACAAAAAATTTGATTCTTTGAAATTAGAGAAAAGGAAGGGAAGCCATATACAAAATTTGAGAAGGAGATGCTGATTTCGAGGAAAAGATGATCGAATTACAACATTTAAACTGGGATGGCTTTACAATTCTTCACATTTGACTGCAAAAGCTAAGCTTGTCAAGGCCAAGTGACTTGCCTCCGTTCTAGTTACTTTGGAACAGAATTGGCACCAAAAGCAATGTTTCCAGATTTTCAGTTCAACCCTCCCTTTACAATTGTTATAAGAATAAGCAGTGTTAGGATTCAAAAAGCACTTTCATGAGCATAATTTTACATGCAATGAGCTGTAAAAATTCACAGGGGAAGGAAGCAGGTCTGTCATATGTCCCGAGACTAGCCCAGTGCCTGACCCTTAGGATCACTCAACAAATACTGACCGGAAGGATAAGGGGATGTAGTGTATTACACGGCTAGAAAAACGGAAGCTCACAGAAGTTGAAGAAAAGACAATGTCACAGAGCTCATACCAGATGGTGAGGCAGCAGTAGCTGGTGGCATCAGTCATGGGAGATCTAGCCGCTGGTATTTTCCTCTGTGGTCAGGATTGGGCTCAAGAAACCCACCACACATCTGGAGACTGCTCAGAGAGTCTATGGGATAAGAAAAAGAAGATAGTGGTAGTCCGCACTAACCAAGTGAAATATGCCCGACAGTCGCTGGTTTTGGCAGCCTCTTCCCGGCCCGTGTTAGAAAGGACTCCTAACTGGTATTCAACTTATTGAATGAAGAGGGAAAGATTAGTCAGGCAAGGTTAATAATCCCTCCTCTCTCCCCATTTACAGATGTGGAAACAGGAAGCTTAAGTGATTCGCCCAAGAGCTCACAGCGAATTGATGGAGATGCAAACAGGTTTGGAGAAGATTTCAGTTTATCATTGAGATGAATGGATGGGTGGGTGGGTGGATGGGTGGTAGGGACAGCAAAAGAACCCAGTAGAGTTGTTGGGAAAAGCAGAAGGGTTTAGTGCTCCTTGAGTTGATAATCCCAGCCAGTCTCCTTGATTCCATGCTTGCTCCAGCTCCAATCCATTATTCACGCTATAGCCTGAGTGACCTTAAGACACACATGTGGTCTTGTCACTCCCCGCATAAAATTTCTCAATGGCTTCCCATGGCTCTGAGGATAAAGGCCAGAATCCTTACCAGACTGAGGCCTCCCTCCGCCTGCCTCTGGGTTCAAGCCTCGCAGTTAAGGTTCTCTCGAGCACCAAACTCCCCTCCCCACCCCCGCACAGGCTATACCTTCAGGCTGGCGTGTTTTCTCTGCCCCTATGAATGCCTTCCTGTCTTTAGAAGCTATTCCAAGGGAAATCAGGCCAGGCCCCCTCTGATCCATGCTCTCTCAGCTCTCAGGACTTTTCCTCACAGGATATAGCTGTTTGTCGTTGGCATTTATAATTTTCAGGTATTTCTGTGTTTTGACTCTTCCAGTGGGTTGTCACCTCCCTCCGTTTTGCTCACCATGGTATCCCTGGACACTGGTACAATATGGGGCACCAGATAGACGCTAGTTTTATAGAGAGAGATGATTGCATAAATGAATATTAATTGATCACTTTTCTGGGATCAGCCAGGTTCTCTCTGGGGCTCTGAGGAACCCAGGAGTTTCAGAGTCCAGTCCCTGTTGAACAGTGATCTGGGGAAATTTTAAGAACATGTTTGAGTATATGACACAGCATACACAGAACCATGGCTGTTCCGAGAAGCCTAAAGTGACTCTGTCAGTTCTGGGGATTACTGACTATGAAGTTACTGACTTCGAAGGTGCCTGTCTGCTGGGGGCAGGGGAGGGGGCTGAATTAAACTGAGGTAAACTCTTTTTAGCAAATCAAGGAAGGGAATATTTAGAGAAGACTTCCCATCCAAAGCTAGAGAGCATTGAATAAATCCATGGAGAAAATTTGGAGAAGACTTTCCATGTGTAGGTGGAAGATTTGCTTTTCCCTCATCTGAAATCCTTAAAAAGAGGAGACAGCTTATCTGCTGAACAGTTAAGACTTGATCCAAGGAATAATAAAATCAAACAATGACTAACTCATGCCTAATGCTTTATGGTTTAAAACCACTTTCACATCCATTATCTCTTTCAAATCCACATAAGAGCCCATAGCCAGAATTTTGATTATTTTAAGATAAGGAAACTGAGGCTTGAAGGATAACTTACCCTGGAGGCAAAAACTCTTCCACTGGGGAAGGCTTTTATATTATGATAGTCGTGGCTGACAAAAAAAAAAAGTGTGTTTTTTTGGGGGGGCTTTGGGGAGTTTTGTTGTTGCTATTGTTTAAATCATAGGCCAGAAAATGGATGAGATAACCAAAGGCAAGCTAAGGTTGATTCAGGCTGGAGGGAAAGTGGGAAGCCAGGGGAGTTTGTCTTACATGAACAGAGTCTGGAATCCAGCCTAGGTAATTAGCCCCAATTTGTTCTAATTCTATAAATTCCTCATTCTAGTTGTTGGTCCTTTTGAAAAAAAAAATTATATATATATATATATATCTTTTAAAGAGGACTGAAGAGGGAGAGAGAGATGGAAGCATCAATGATGAGAGAGTATCATTGATCAATTGCCTCCTGCACGCCACCCATTGGGGAATCAAACTGTGACTTCCTGGTTCATAGTTCGATGCTCAACCACTGGGCCACACTGGCCAGGCTAGTTATTGGTCCTTTATCAGGAATCTGTCAGAAGTGACTACCTTCCAAAAACAGTCTTAAGTGATGTCATTCTCATCTCACTTCAGGGGCAGAGAACTTGTTAAGAGAGAAACAATCACATCCAGGTTGGTCCAAGGCCCCATGAGTGCCTGCATGCGCTATCAGCGATGGAGAGCTTTAAAGGGCATCTGTCTACTCAGGGCCACCACCATGAAAAATGAGAAACTGAGGCCCACAGAGGAGAAGTGGACTGGGAAATGTCAAAGGTCAAGTTAGAGACCAAGGTTAATAGAGACGTTTTGATGGGGGTTTAGGGCTACTGGGAACTAACCTGTGGGCTCAAGTGCTCCTCACTCCAAAAGTTGAACAACTTCCCCAAAGCTACATTCCAAGGCAGGTTGCCCAAATGACCAGGCCTCTGCCTCTGTCTTTCCTCTTCCCTTCAAAAGCAAGTACCTTAAGTGGCCCTGTGCTGTGTCTCCTGTCCACTCAGATCCCTGGAGACAAGTGCAGTGTGATTCCACTTTCTGGATGGACCCTTGGAGATGGACACTCCCCAGGATTCCGGTCAGGTCTCCCCTTTTCCTTTTAGATCCTCTGCCTGAAACTCTGGGCCTCCCACAGTGGGAGCTAGCTTGCCTGAAGAGCCAGCACCCAAATCTCTGCTCTGGGCCAGACATCTGTCCTGAGCTCCACACCTGTGAAGTCACCTGCCTCCTGGACTTAACCGTAGCAAACACAAGTTCAAAGTTTAATCCTAACCCTATTCCAAAATGTTCCCATCTGACTGCTTTCAGTTTTTGCATTCTTGAATAATGGCCTAACCATTCACCCAGCTTTATAGACCACTCCCCGGTCCCCACTGCAAAATACCTGATCTACCTCTCATGAGTATCCTCTCCTTACTAACAAAGTACCTACTCATACTTCCTGAATTTCCTCTTAGCCTGAGTGACCTCTCTTCCCCATCATCGCCATGTGCTATAGCTCAGGCCTCATCATCTCTTGTCTTGCCTTTTGAATAGCCTGATAGTCCATTTCTTTACTGCTAGCCGGTCCCATCTTCAACATGTTGCCATTTCCCTAGCATACACTCCAAACTTCCAGTCTCCTCTTCACTATAGAATCATGACTAACTTCCTTAGCATGGCACCCAAGGTCATTCACTGTCTATGACCCTAACGTGCCTTCCACTATAATCTACCATCATTTTGTGCTCTACCTCACCCCCACCAATCAGTCACATCAACTTGCCCATGGCTGCCTAAACTTGCCAGCCCTCTGATGCTTTTGCTTAAACTGTTTGCTCTACTTGAAATGTCCCCTGCCCCACTTTTGCCCCATCACCCCAAACCAGGATTCCACCTGGGGGAAACCTATTCAGACTTCAGGGTCCAGTTCACATGGTACCTCCTTAGCCGGTGGCCAAGGTGGAATTAATCAAGCCATATTTTATGCTCCCACAGTGCTAATGATTATTAATAATAATAAATGGTAGATCTTAACTGCCCATTTATGACAGGCACTGTCCTAGGTACTTTATGTGCATTGCATCATTTAAACTCTAACAGTAACCAATCCATGTGGTATTACATTTGCTAAGTAATAGGTTCAGAGATATTTGGTAACTTACCCAAGGACTCTTAATTAGCTAGTGGCAAAGCCAGGACTCAAAAACAGGGTTCATACTCTTTCCAACCTTGCGTACTATACCTTTGTCCAGCACTTACAACATTGCCCTAAATTTGTACAGACCCATATCTGGCTATCTCTGGATTTCAATGCCCCTTTCGGGCAGCTACTGTATTTGATTCTGACTTCCAGGAATATTATCCAAAGTAGTGCCTAATACTAAGTAGGCATTCAAAAACTATGTGGCGAATGCGTAACTGTGTGACTGGGTATGGCTCCAGTGTTTTTCTCTTTTAAGCCCAATCCACAAGAATGTGTTGGTTTATTTAATGAACATCACTTAATTCCAACCTCAACTTAGGAGGCCTTTTGAAGACATAGGTAATGTGAGGGTGTTAAAAGTAGAGACTTTGAAGTTGAACCTGAGCTCTTTGCTCTACCCCATTCCAGCTGTGTGACTGATAATATTCATGCCTTTGTAAGCTCTAAAGCCCTGAGCAAACAGAAGTCACTGTTATTAATAACATGGGCTACTCCAAAGAGCACACAAGCTGTCCCCGCCCAGACACAGTGGGGAAGCGGGAAGAGATAACAGCAGAGATCATGGAGTCTTGTTGGAAAGAACTGAGAACTTCAGGTAGGGATGCTCTTTCATAGATACTGCTGTCTTGTGAGGAGCAGGTGGGACAGAGAGGGATTGTGGCCTATTTAAACCAAGAGGAACTGGGGGTGGAGTCAGACAAGACAGTGGAAGGGACATCAGAGTAGCGTGACTGCCCATCATTCCTGCTCTCTCACCGCCGAGGTGAGGAACCAAGGCCCAGAGAAGGGCAGAGACTTGCCCCAAGAAACAAAGCTGGTTAGCACTGGAGCTGGCACCAGATCCTAGCAACACTCCTGAAATGCCAGATTGCCACTGCCCCCCCAGATTAAAACCAATTTCTAAAAACACTGTGTTCCTCAATGCAGCTTTATTCAAAGAACCATTAGACCTACTATCCCACCATGTCACTTCCACAGTCTCCAAAGCTCTGACAGGTGTGTGAGAGGGACCTGGGAGAGATGAAAGGACCAGTGCCCAGTGTGGGCCTGGGATCAGCCACGTCCTCCCTGCAGGCCCAAGCCCAGCCAGCTCTCAGAGACAGGCACTGCCACGCCTACCCTGGAACTTCTCCACAGGCACCACCCTCCTCAGGCTGGGAAAGTCAGCCCACCCGCTGGGTCAGGTGAACACAGAGGGGAGAAAGAGCTCAAGCTTTAGAGGAGAAAGATCTGGACTGGCAGCCCCCTCAGAGAAGCTCGCCATCACCCTATCACTCCTTCTTGGCCCCTGATAGTGGCCAAACCACAGTAACGGTGTCCTTCCATTCCTGGCAGAGCACTTATCCTGTGGCAGGTATGGTGTGGTAACAGCGAATTATGAACTCCTTCCTTTCCCAATGCACGTCCCTGGGGAAAATCAGAGATAGACAGCGTGACCATTTATTGGGCACTTTCCATGCGCCAAGCACTGTGCTAAACACATTCTGTGTCTCAAATCACTGCTCACAATGCTGAGAGATGGTACTACTGTTCTCAGGTGTGGAAACTGGCAAGTTACACAGCTAGGCGATGGCACATCTGGGATTCACACAGGCATGCTGCCTTCATAACCTGTACCTTTGACCTCCTTGACTCCCACATCTATGCTGCAGGGACAGCACTGTCTACCCTGCATGGTTATTGCAAGGATGAAAGCAGGTCAGAAAGTAGGAGCCCAGCAATATACACCTCATGTAGGGGTGTGCATGCATGCCCATGCATACACATGAACACATAAATATACACCTACTATGGCTTTTCTTTTTCTTCTGCTTATTTTACTTCCCTGCATTTAGTAGCCACGGCAACACATCCCAGCCACAATGAGGAGGTGGCAGAGTTGCTGTTTTCCCCAGCCCCTTATCCTGCTGATCAAGGCTGTCCATCCAACTCAAAAGTACCATTCAGAAGGTCTTTAGCCTTGCCCAGAGGCAATGAGACATTTTCCCATGAGAGGGGGCAGAAAGGGAAGAAAGTAGAGACACTCCAATTTAAAAACAACTCTCTGTTTAGGATGGTGATAGAGAAAAAGACCCCTTGCTCAGGCCTGGGCACAGGTGAAGCTACTTTGGGGCTTCAGCCCCATGGTATGCTATGACTAAGGGCGGCTAACTAAGTCCAGCCTTTTGTGACTGGTGGGCCTCCCTGGATGGAAAATTCAAACCTGGTTCCTACAAAAACTATAGAGTCACAGAACCCGAACTTTGTACCACCTATCCGATGCTGAACCTGTGTGATTCCATCTCATGTGAGACAGGCCACTCATAGCCATTCTCTGCAGTCACCCTGAGTATGAGTCACCACATCACCCACAGCATCTGACTTGATCGCCATCAACCCTTATTATTACTGCCATTATTTTGAGGCGAGGAAACAGAGTTTCTGAGAAAATACCAATCAGTTGTTCACAACTGCTTCAGCTAATGTCAAGTCTAACTTCTTTTTGTTGTTGTTAATCCTCACCCAAGACTATTTTTTCCATTGCTTTTTAGAGAAAGTGCAAGGGAGGGAAGGAGAGAGAGAGAGAGAGAGATGTCTGCACTCGCCCAGACTAGGGCCGGAGTTTGAACTGGCAATCCAGGTACATGCCCTTGACTGGGAATTGAACAGTACACAGACCGATGCTCTAACCACTGAGAACTGTGGTTGGCCAGGGCAAATCTGACTTCTTGACCACCATGCTACAACTGATCTTTCTCCAAAGCCACAGTTTGCACATGACACCATATTACAATGAATAATATTATGCCACTGGAACTGATGTGGGAACTAAGTCATTTAGACTTTGAGGAGACCTTAAAAATTATGTAAAGTAATTCTCCATCATCCTCCATTTTACAATGGAGGAAATTGAACCTTATATCATGCATACACACAGCAGTTACACTATATATCTATTTAGGTCCAAACAGGAGAAGTGATCTGCTCAAAATGACAGCTAGTAACCTGTTAGGATTAAGACTCCTATCTTAACTCTTTGTAGAGTCTAATTCAACATTCAGGGCATATACCCTGACTGGGAATGGAACCGGTGACCTTTTGGTTCCTGGGTTGACTCTCAACCACTGAGCAACACCCAGCTGGGCAGAAAGAACACTCTTGAACCAGTGAAAGGGCTGTGCCCAATGTGACTCTGCCACCAATAAGCGGGGTGACTTCAGGGCTGTTATTTTAATACTAGAGGCCTGGTGCCCGAAATTCATGCATGGGGGAGCAGGGGTGTCCTTCAGCCTAGCCTACACCCTCTCCAATCTGGAACCCCTTGAGGGATGTCCGACTGCCTGTTTAGGCCGGAACCTGGATTGGGCAGTTGGACATCCCTCTCATAATCGAGGACTGCTGGCTCCCAACTGCTCACCTACCTGCCTTCCTGATTGCCCCTAATCACTTCTGCCTGCCAACCTGATCAACCCCTAACCACTCCCCTGCCAGCCTGATTGATGCCTAACTGCTCCTTTGCCAGCCTGTTTGCCCCTAACTGCCCTACCCTGTGGGCTTGGTCACCCCTAACTGTCCTCCTCTGCAGGCCTGGGTCCCCCCCCAACTGCCTTTCCCTTCAGGTTCCCAAGTTCCCTCCTCTGCCAGCCCTCACTGCCCTCCCCTACAGGCTTGATCACCCCCAACTGCCTTCCCTTGCAGCCCTGGTCCCTGCCAACTCTCTCCCTTGCTGGCCATCTTGTGGTGGCCATCTTGTGTCCATATGGGGACAGGATCTTTGACCTCATGGGGGCAGTCATCTTGTGTGTTGGAGTGATGGTCAATCTGCATATTACTTCTTTATTAGTTAGGATAGAGGCCTGGTGCATGGGTGGGGCCAGCTGGTTTGCCCTGAAAGGTGTCCTGGATAAGGGTGGGTGTTCCCTTGGGGAATGGGGTGGCCTGAGTGAGGGGCCTGTGGTGGTTTGCAGGTCAGCCACACCCCCTAGTGATCCAAGAAGAGGCCCTGGTATCTGGGATTTATTTATCTCCTATAATTGAAACTTTGTAGCCTGCCTTAAGTGGAGCCCTGGACCGGCAAGGGTGTGCGGAAAGCTTGGCTTCTTCCATTGCCAGGGGCAACCCAAGTCTCCCTCCTGTTCTCTCTGTGGCCGTAGCCATTTTGGTTAGGTTAATTTGCATACTCACTCTGATTGGCTGGTGGGCTTGGCTGGTGGGCATGGCTGGTGGTGTAGCGGAGGTATGGTCAATTGCATATTACTCTTTTATTAGATAGGATGGGAACTTTAGTTACTTTATTTGAGGGGGAGTATTGGCTTGGATCAGCTCTATCTTAGATGCCTTCCAACCCTATCTACCTTCCTCATGCAATTGTCATAGAGACCAAATTCATTCACTCATTCATTCATTCATTCATTCAGCAATATCTATTAAGCGGGATCCATGTACCTACCATTGGGAATACAGAGATATGTAAGCAACAACACCAGCTTATGGAAAGAGGATGGGAAGATACAAATAACAGACAATTACAATATGAGTTATATAGAATCAGAAAACACTCAGAAAGGCTCTTTGCCCAGGTTGGGAATAGAGTGGGTCAGGAACTGTTTCTCTGAGAATGAGATACTTAAATTGATGTTGCAGGATAAATAGCTAATCTGGCAAAAAGAGAGGAGAGAGATTCCAGGCAGCAGTAACAACATTGAAAAAGGTCAGAAAGTAGAGAGTGCATGATCAACTCAAAGAATTAAAAATAAGAACCATATGTAGAAGTGTGTTACAACAAGTAACACACTATACTTTTATTATTAATATCATCATCATGTTCATAAGGTAGTATCACAAGCAGGATGCATTGAACTTTCTTTTTTTAATATATATATTTTTATTGATTTTAGAGAGGAAGGGAGAAGGATAGAAAGAGAGAGATAGAAACATCAATGATGAGAGAGAACGATTGATCAGCTGTCTCCTGCACGCCCCCCACTCGGGATTGAGCTTGCAACCCAGACATGTGACCTTAGCTGAAATAGAACCTGGGACCCTTCAGTCTGCAGGCCCACACTCTATCTCCTGAGCCAAATGGGCTAGGACTGAACTTTCTTAATGACCAGGTTGTTCAAATCCTTTGGGTTTTGTATGTTCTCTGGTAGTATAAAAAATACTTTTAGTCTCCAATTCATTTCACTATTTTCCATGATTTTTTCTTTAACAAAGAATATCAGCTATATTATACAACACAATTTAACCATCCTTTTATGTTGTTAGAGTCTCAAATAATCCTGTGGTGGCAATTTAAAAAAAAAAAAAAGACATTATTTCCTCCATTTTACACAGGAAGATGGTTAGACACAAAGAAGTTGACTGATTCAGCCAACAGTGGAGAAACCAAGACTTGAATCCCACATCTCTAGCTTCAGGTTATCTTCTTTATTCCAGAACCTCAATAGACCTTCTGATGGTACTTATCCCAGAGCCACACCCATCAGTCTCACAGACTGTCGTGGTAGATTGTACTTGCCAAAGTCAGTGATCCCTTTTCACTGGCTCCTTGTAGGTGGGTCTGCTTCCTAAAGTTCTTTAGTTAGGCCAGTGGTCGGCAAACTTCAGCTCTCAAGCCTTGGTTTGCCACTCTGTTGACTAATGAGTTTGCTGACCACTGACCTAGTCTCTCGATTCCAATAATTACAGGCTGTTGTTGTTCCTTGTGATTAAGCCCCTATTCCAGTGGTCGGCAAACTCATTAGTCAACAGAGCTGCAGTTTGCCGACCACTGAGTTAGGCCATCTCCAAATCACTTTGGCTGGAAGATAGGATCAGTTCCTGTCTGGGAAGGTTTCCTATAGACAGCAAATGTTATCATGAGGAGATTTCCCACGTTTATTCAAGGAAGGTGATCTTTCCTGACTCAGAGGTTCTGGTTTTTTAACCTTTTGCATTAGTCATCACTTGCTTAGAATTTGGAATTCAAACTTATTTGAAGGCCTAACTCACATGTTGGAGTGAAAAAGAACTGGATCTGAACCTGAAATACTAGAGTTGGAGCCTCCCTTGACTGTGCCTTTTACTGCCTTGTGGCCCTGAAGTAAATCACTCTACCATGGGCACATCAAGGGTCCACACGTACCTTGTTTTAAATCCCAATACCACTTATGATTTGTTCTATGACATGAGCAAGTTGTAGTCTCTTTGAGCTTCAGTTCTTCATACAGAAAAAATAGAGACAGCTTTATATTTCCTCAAGATAATGTGATGCTGAAACATAACAGTTGCTGAGCTGATATTTATTAAATAAATGGAGAATTTAAGAGTTCCCATCAGCCTTTTTCCCCTCTCCCACTCACTTTTCTCATCTATGGAAAGGAGATTAAAAAAAAAAACTCACTTTGGCTGGGTGGCTCAGTTGGTTGGAACACCATCCTGTACATCAAAATGGTTGTGGGTTCAATTCCCAGTCAGGGCACATACTTAGGTTGCGGGTTTGATTCCAATCAGGGTGTGTATCAGAGGCAACCGATTGATGTTTCTCTCACTTCCTATCTCTCTAAAATCAATAAAAAACGTATTATTGGGTGAGAATTTAAAAAAACAACAACACCCCTCCCTTGCATAACTCACTGGGCATCTGAGCAAATCCCACACAGTCATGTTTGCAAAAGATCTTATGAACTTTAAGAACTTATGGCGATCCAAAGTATAATTTATTCTTTCTAAGGAACCATGGCAAACTCTTCAAATACATATTTATCATTCTGAATATCCTACAGTATGGATATCATCGTCATTTCCGGCTCCTGGATAAGGAAAACAAGGGCCAGGAAGTCGGTGTCTTTCCTGGGTTCACCAGATAGCACATGCTGAAGCACAGACAAGAAGCCAGGCTGGACTTGCTCCAAATCCAATATTCTTCCCACAATAGCCTCTGTTCCCATTGAATACGGAGGTTATAATCCTAGTCTGTGGAACTGGTCAGTTTCATCTGAGGTCCATTACTGATTGATATGTGTCATCAGGAAAGACTTATTTCTCTATGTCTCCGTTTCTTCACTTGTGAAAAGATCATATTAATATAAGACTCTAGCTCACTTACTTCCAGTTCCTTCAACTCAAAAATGAGAAAATAACAGTAATTTTATGTGGCAGACTGGAGACAAGGAGTATCTAATCTTGGATGCTCTAAGATCTAGGATGCTGTTTACCTTGAGACTTATGTCTCACCTCCTCTGGTGAGCCTTCCAAGATCATTCGGAGACTGTGTTTAGAACCCTCAATATACACTAAGGCAGTGGTTGGCAAACTGTGGCTCATGAGCCACATGCGGCTCGCAAGCCGCGCTTTGCCGCTCTGTTGACTAATGAGCTTGCTGACCACTGACCTAGGAAGATGGCACTGGCTAAGGTACACCATCTGCCACTCATTTAGGGATGCCCTAAATCAGCGGTCGGCAAACTCATTAGTCAACAGAGCGGCAAACTGCACTATGACATCAGTTAACACTTATTTGTATGTTGCTGATTAGATAGATTTCAGTATCTTTGTGCCTTGCTGATACTATGAGATTCACAGCTTTTTTAGAGTCTAGTAATAACTGTTATTTTCTGAGTACCTACCACATGCCTGAAGCTGGGTACTTTATAAAGAGTGTTTTATTATTCCTGCTATATTAAAGAAAAAAATCTAAGACTTACAGAGGTTAATTTGCACAGGGGCACACAGCTGTTAGCTTGAAAGACACTAAAAAATTTTTGGTAGGAATGAATGAATGAGTAGAATGTCCTCAAAAGCACTGATAATATGAAGAACATATCTTTTATGATATGACCCCACAGCATCTAGAATAGAAATGATTGCCTAATGACATCAGGCATAGACTACAGCCAAGATGTCAAAGAGTTTTCTGAAGTCTCTATCCAGTGGACATGCATCATGAGTGGCACGGAGCAGAGCACATCAGGCAAGATGTGAAACTTGCCATCTACAAGTGTAGAGGGCAGGGACTAAGAGATCTGTGGGTTTCAGGTCTACCAAGTGGCCGCCTAAATGTTCACCTCTGTGAGGACAGCCTCTTCTTTTATAATCTGAAGAGCCAGAGCAGAAATTCTTTTGCAAATTGAAATGTCTCCCTTGGTTTCTATTTATTATGAAAGTGGATACCCAAAGGCCAATGCTCCTTAATAGCAGTGATTCTCGGTTTTCCATCAGCTGGGCTTTAAAAAATAAGGTAAAATGCTCAGAGTTCAATAATGCTTCTCACACTCTCCCAAGTCTTTTGCTTCCTCTGTTTTTTGGCTTTCAAATGTGACATCAAGCCAGCCAGGGGGAAGGATAAAGTGGCGGGCAGGGGGCGGGGGAGGGGGACAGAGACTAGGGACACAGAGAAACTCGGTATTCTTATTTCATCCAGGTGTTCCACAAACATTTAATGAAGGTCTACCTGGTGAGGTAGGAGCCATTGTTCCTATATTCCGGAAGAGGAAACTACAGCTCAAAGAGGTCTGTCAAGACGATTAAGATATGGTCCCTAACCTCAAAGAGCCCCGCTTCAATGGAGGTGACAGACATGGAGGCCACGACCTACAACCCAATGCGAGTGGGTACAAAGTGCTCAAAGTGTGTGGACGACCGTGTGATTATCTTAAGAAGGAAGGCCTCCCCTTGGGAAGTGTTTGCCAATGCGGTGAAGTCATGCCTGACAATGACATTTGACAATGACACTTGACTGTTGCTCAAGTCCATGGTTTCGTAATATGATAATATGCATCATGATTCCTTCACCAAGATGTGAGAAAGGTCCAGCATGGGAGGCGTGGCTGTGTGATTTTAGACAAGTGACTCCATACATTTAAGCCCCGGGTACCTTTTTTTTTTTTTTTTATCAGCAGAATCGGAATAATAAAAATTCTGGTTCTTTTTAGGATACTGTAATTATTGTCATTTTCTTAGTACTCCCATAGATTTCCATGGGGCCTTCATATACCCCAAAACACCAAATCTACTGCAACCTCCTTTCTCAAGCCAGTCTGGACCTTCCTCACCCTTTCCCCACCCCTGAGCATGTGTATTGTGAAGGATGATATTGTTGTTGCTTCTGTGGAAATCCTGTCCTCTTTCTTTCCTGAGCGACTAAGTACTTACTCTACATTGACTCTTCCACAAATTATATCTTGTCCCAAAGACTGGTCAATCTCCTAAAGGTCTTCGTTTCCTCATGTGCCTCAGAGAAGCAGGAAAATTTCAGTATTCAGGGTTTTTCAAACTTGACGCTATGTACATTTTGGACCAGACAGTTCTTTGTTGTAAGGGCTGCCCTGTGCTTATAGGATGTTTAGTAGCATCCCTATTTATATCTAAGTACCACCACTACCCCCATAAATTGCTACATGTCCATGGGGCTTGGGGTGCAAAATTCCCTATTGAGAATCACTTACTCCAAGCCCCACCCCATGAGGCATGCCAGGCCTGGGCTTCTGCCTCCACAGAGCAGATGAGAAAGAACCTGAGACTCAGAGCAGGAAGGAATCCATCCAGGCTCACAAAGGAGCCTAAGAACCAAGAGGCCCCGCATCACTTCCCTGAAAACCTCATGTGTAGACCTATGCTGCCCTCCACAAAGGAGATGCAGGCAGGGAGTCAGTCCCAGGGACCGAAGACTGAGTCTCGTCTTTCTCAAGTCTGCCTGGACCTTCCCCACCCCTTCCCCACCCCTGAGCATGGCCTGCAGGAATGCCTGCTCCTCTCCCTCCCTCGGCCCTGCCCTGGCCTGGCCCCTTCCAGCTGCATCGTGGGAGGGGGTGGGTTGCTCCCTGGATACCCGGATAGGCATGGGCCACCATTGCAGGAGGGATGACATGATGACAGTGAGAATAAAGCCTGGACATAGCCCTGCCCTAAACTTAAGCTTCAGGGGATGTGCTGTCACCAAGAAGCAAACATTAAGAGAGAGAGAGAGAGAGAGAGAGAGAGAGAGAGAGAGAGAGAGAGA
>JAAGEH010000016.1:18677170-18694557 GCA_011751065.1 Lasiurus cinereus | reverse complement strand
AGAGAGAGAGAGAGAGAGAGAGAGAGAGAGAGAGAGAGAGAGAGAGAAATTTTCTTCCGTTGCCATGTAAGGGACAGTCTTGGCCAGGTCTCTGCAACCGGGCAGAGTTGAGGTGGGGGAAGAAGCACAGAGAAGAGTATTCTGGTTCGCTCCCTAGTCCCCACCCCCAGACACCCCCCTCCCACACACACACACACACACACACACACACTCCCTCTTTGCATCCCTCTTGGAAGGGGCCCTTAGAATGCACCAAAATAACCCCTCCCTCCTCCTGCACCTCCCTGTCCATTTGCCTCAGCTGTCCCCCCTGCAGAAGGCCGGCATGCAGCCTGGTGCACGGGTTAGGGGTGTGTAACATTTTGTCTGAATAGGCCCCTATGTTCCCATAATTTATAGTGGTAAGTAATCTTATTTGCAAAGCAAGCCCTTACAGTTATAAAAAACAAGTTAATTGACTTGCATAAAAATCAAACATGTAAAAGTTTTCCATCTTAACACAAACAGCACACTGAGCCCATTTGTACAATAGCTATGGTGCAGTGCAGCCGCGTCTGGACTACCTCGGACCCGGCCTCTTTCATAACCCAAAATGGAATCTTAAACCCTGACAAGGCCACATACCGATGGGAGTTACTGAATTTAGAGTCAGTCACTCAACTAATTATACGACGTTTTATTTTTTTCCTTGTGTCAATAAACAAACTTGGGTCTGACTTCTGACACTGAGTCCTAGAAGCCAATTAAGAGGCGTTCCCAATATATTACAGGGTCTACAAACAAGGATGGCTTTTCTTGGAAAAGTGAATATCATGTTTCTTTTAATGAGTGTGAAAATATATGAGTTTCTTAATCACTGGCAACTTCGATGCAGTCCAAGACAGGGAAATCACTGACTCCCCGCTCAGGAATGAACAGGGGCCAGATTCTTGATGGGGTTTTTATGATGGGATTCTCAGGTGAGAGACGGCGGGGAAGACAGCATTCACGAAATGCCACCTTTCGTGGTGACGTGACTGGGAGTTGAGGGCGAAGTCTCTTTTATCACTCGACAGAGGCAGGGGAAAGGGCCCACAGTGGTGAGGGACTTTTGCAGAAAGCAATGGGCCACAACTATGAGCAAAACTCCTAAACCCACAGAGACGGGCATTGCAAAGGGCCATCCATGGTGCCATCCTGGTACTCTCCCCCCCCCCCTCTGCTATCCTGAGAGCCCTTATCACCAATATTGATTAATTACCATTGTGTACTGGGCACCTTTGCTTTCTGTCCCTTATTGAACCTTCTGAAGAGCCCTGCCAGGAAGATACTGTATAATTGTTCTTGTTTTATAGATGAGAAAACTAAAGCCCAGAGAAGTAGAGTGACTTGGCCAAGGTCACACAGCAGAGCTGATGTCATTTCCAATCAGTCATCTTGCTTGTGCTTCTCGAATGGGGCAGGATTAGTCATGGCCGGAGCCCTGGGGAACCCAGGATCAGGCATGACCCGAATATCCTCGTTTGCTGGAAATTAGCTCTACTCATCCACCCAGCTTGGTGTAGCTCAGGGTTTGAGTGTGGATCCAGGAACCAAGAGGTCACCGGTTCAATTCCCAATCAGGGCATACACCCAGGTTTCGGACTCAATCTCCACTAGGGGGCGTGCAGAAGGCAGCCAATTGATGATTCTCATCATTGATGTTTCTGTCTCACCCTCTTCTTTCCTCTCTGAAATCAATAATAATAACATTTTTTAAAAAAGAAGCAGCAGCAGCATATGCTATGTATTTATCTGGCTGGAGTGGGGGATGGAGGAGATGATGGTCACAAATTCTCCTAAGATCGGGAAACCCTTCCTCTGTGGCTTAAAATGCCTTGGCATTTTTTAATTTCCTAGTGGACAGGTGGGGAAAGGGCATCAGGAAAACAGGCCAGCACCGGCAAAGGCATGAAGGTGTGAGAGCAGAGCCAGCGTGGTGGTGGGGCGCCAGCAGTGTGGATGGGAGGATGCAGAGGGTGGAGGCTCCCTAGTCTCCTATCCATGCATCATGAATCATGAGAGATGGGACCAGGAGGGTACCCTGAGGGGAAGGAGCAGGTGGGAAGGACTTAGTCCCAGGCTGTTCTCTGAACCAGATTGAACTGCTCAGGCCTTAGGCTGGGACAGTTGACAGCCATCAACCCTGAACTGAGAAGACAGAGTGGTATGTGGTACCAAGGCCCGGGTCTGGTGCTAGGATGCGGCCCAAGGAGGGATTGAGAGCCTGAATGCCGGCTCTGAGCAAGAGACTTGACTTCTCTGTGACTCCGTTTCTCCCCTACAAAGCAGGATAATAAGAATACGTGCTTCCCACTTTCATTGGGAGACTAAGTCAGTTCATTCATGCACAACAACTGGAACAGAACTCGTCATATAATGAGGGCCTAAGAGACGTCAGATGTTACAGGCTCTGTCACCTATCAATAATGTGGGATTTGTGGGCTCCCGGCAGAAATTAAGTGCTCGGTGAATAGACGCTGTCATTGCTTCTGCGATCATTACCGCTATCTCTGGCCCAGCCCGGTGATCTCTCGCCTCCCCCAGCAAAGTGAGTCACGGCCACCAGCCTCTCGCCACGACACGTCCAGGCAGGCTGACATGCCACCCAGACAGGCAAGACAAATGAACTTGCCACCTACACGGAGCACACATGCACACCAGGACACGTAGCCTGGCTGTCAGCACAACAGGGCTCCCTTCTTTCTGGTGCGGCTGCCTCTCCGCTGGGCATGTGCTCTGCGCAGAGTGGAGGTCCCCGTTATTTATGTTTGGAAAATGCATTCAGGGCAGTTCCCAGAAGCACTTACAGAGCTCTTATTTAATTGCTACTTTATAAACTCGCTGCCCCAAAGAGGGAGGGATTGATGGCCAGGCCTGGCACCTGGAGTGGCCTCACTGCAAATGCTTTTCCGAGAATGGCCTGGGATCCAAACTCCCAGGAGCCCAGGGCCCCGTGTGGCTCTGGCCTGCCGCCAGCTCCGGAGGGCTCTGTGGGCCTCGTCACCCTAATCCCCAGCTTTAGGATGGCAGCAGCTGCCGGGCCGGTCACACCGGCACACACACTCACACACGCACTGGAAGACCCCTCATCAACTGAGGGCGAAGGATGTGGGGATGTGCAGGGCAGGAGAGGCCTGTTACTCGCCGGCCACCCTCCCCTTGCCACAGCCCTGCAAAACCCAGCCCTGGGGACACCTCTGGTCCCAGATATGGATGGAGAGGGTGGGGACATGGCTCAAGTCCTACAAGCCCACCTCTCACTTGCCTCGTTGTCATCCCCCATTTTCACAGCAAGCTCTTTCACCTCACCAAGCCTCAGTTTCCTCTCCCTACAGTGTGGTGTATGGACCCCGCTTCCCAGCATTGTTAAAAGATGGAAATGAAAGGATTGTGCCTCTCCTGACATACAAATGTAGAAGTAAAGGCTCAATAAGTGTTATTTATTGGAGTTTGGCAGCCCCAGAAATAAAGGATGAAGTGTCTTTCATAAAGTCCTCCTAGATTCATCGAGTCTATACTTCCCGATGAAAGAGTGAACTTTGCCCTGGCTGGTTTGCAGGCAAGGAGACAATCAATCGATGTGTCTCTCTCACATGGATGTTCCTCTCTGCCTCCCGCCACCACCACCACCACCACTCTCTTTTACAAAAATCAATGGAAAAAAATATCCTCGGGTGAGGATTAAAAAAAAAAATAGAGAACTTCCCTTTGATCCCTTCTATTGTGTGGCCACTTTCCACAACACTGTACCATAGTGCTTTGTGAGTTCAAAGAAGCATTTTACAAACCTTCTCTCAAATGACCTTCACTGCTATCCGCCAAGAAGGGATGACAAGCCTGGTGTTTCTAGATGAGAAACTGAGGCTCATCTCAGAACATAGGCTGAGCAAGTAGTCGTTAATTCCTTTCTGTCTCCGAGCCTCACACCCTTTCCTTCACATCACACCTAGTCTGCCCCCGACAGCTCAAGGCCCACTTGTGATCGCAAGGTGGCTCCCAACAACCTCACACTCACATCCTCATACAGCCCCCTCCTGCATGAACAGGGCAGACCTGCAGAACCCAGAGGCCAATGTTTCTCAACCTTTCCAATGCCGCGACCCTTTAATACAGCTCCTCATGTTGTGGTGACCCCAACCATAAAATTATTTTCGTTGCTACTTCATCACTGTAATTTTGCTACTGTTATGAATCATAATGTAAATATCTGTGTTTTCCGATGGTTGTGACCCACAGGTTGAGAACTGACAATCAGAAAACACAGATATTTACATTATGATTCATAACAGTAGCAAAATTACAGTGATGAAGTAGCGACGAAAATAATTTTATGGTTGGGGTCATCACAACATGAGGAACTGTATTAAAGGGTCACGGCATTAGGAAGGTTGAGAACCACTGCCATAGGCTACTGTGGAAATGACTGCCAAGGCTAGGTCATATAACACATGGCCACTTCCAGTTTGCTCTCTCAGACCTGGAATGGAACCGTGACCTCCTGGTTCATAGGTAGAGGCTCAATCACTGAGCCACACCAGCCAGGCTCACTGAGTTTATTCATTCATTCATTGGCTTACTGTTACACAGGAGTTGGAGCTGGAGCTCTGGAGCCAACCTGCCAGGTCCCAATCCTGGCAAGCTCTGTGACCTTGGCATGTGATTTCTCTCTGCCCTTAGTTGCCACATCTATAAAGTGAGGATATAACAGTACCTATGTCACATGGCTTTTGTAAAGACTCTAAAAGACACATTGACACAGAACAAGATCTCGATGAATATTGGTATTTGTTCATTCAACAAACAGTTCGTTAGCAGCTGTAGGGGCCAGGCATGGTTAGATGCTGGGGAGACGAACAAGCTGCCTGCATGCTGGAGTTCACAGACCAGGGGGAGAAACAGGGACACACATAATTACAAATGATGCCATGTAAGTGCTACCATGGAGGCTGCTCTGAGTGGTTTATTAGGAGCAACGAGGAAGGAGCAAATGTCTTTGTTATTGAGCGAGTCAAAAATGCGTCACTGAAGAAGTAGCAGTTGACAAGATGCACAAGAAGGGACCCTCTGGGCAAGGGGACCAGCATGGGTAAAAGGCCATGTTTCCTAAGCATCCCACTCAATAACCCATAGGGATTGAGACACCAAGGATGTGTTATTTGTTCCATTCTACAGAGGAACTAACCGAGCATTGAGTATTTGTGGGGCATATAAATAAATGAGAGTGGAGAGATCACCGCCAAAAGCCTGCAGACTCACTGGACCTTATATGGCAAGACACTCAAACCATAGACACTTAAGAGAAATTGAAATATTTGAGGGTCTGCCACCCTTGCATTTGCATTTAAGAAAGCTCATTTCATCTATGATGAGTTTAGTGGCTACTACAAAAGTCCAGGCGAGATGCAATGAGCTCATAGGGAAGAAGAGGGAACAAACTCTAAAGACATTTAGAGCAGAAGTCGGCATGCTTTGTCTGTAAAAGGCCAGATTGTAAATATTTCAGGTTTTGCGGGCCATGCAATCTGTCGCAACTACTGCAGTTGCAAAAGCAGTCACAGAGGATCTGAAAATGAGCATGGCTGTGTTCCAATAAAACTTTATTACAAAAGGAGGTTGCAGGCCAGACATGACTCATGGGCCAGAGTTTGCCAACTCCTGATTTGGAAGGTAGATGGACAGGAGCTGACATCCAGAATTGTAGGGAAAGTGTTGAGGAGGGGTAGGAGGAGAATTTCAAGAATCTCAAACAGTTATTGGGTCCAGCACACTGCCTCTTCATCAAGGTGACCTATTAATGATTCCATATTAAGTTATTTGCTTCCAACATATAAAAACTGAGATTCAACAATCTCCTCTGCATTCAAGAAGTTGATACTTATAACTGTCACCTCCCAATGTCCCATAGGATTCCCGTGATCCTGCAGTGACCTTTGGAGAGGTTGGAGAGCAAGAGTGAGATCTTAACCCATGGCATAGCTTTTCAGAGTGCCTGGCTCCCCATTTCCAGCCCATACCCCCTCCAGGCCTGTGGGAAAATCCAAAGCAATCACTGCCCAGATGAGTTCCACAGCAGGGAAAGGACCGACCCAGAAAACAGTACATGTGCCCCAGCCAGCCTGTCTGGGTCTAATCAGTAAACTGCTGGAAAATGGCACATCAGTCTAATGAGAGGAAATCGTAAGTACCAAGAAATCTAGCTATTGGAAGAAATGCTGCAGATAATTCTAATGTAAAGTGCCTACCATTATATCCTTCTGCACTGTTGGTGGGAATGTGAATTGGTGCAAAACTTTGGGAAGGTGCTTTGGTTACAGCTTTCTAAGTTCAAAATGGCCCCTTTATGCAGTATTTTCACTTCTAGGAATATATCACCTATAAATACTTGCAAGTATATAATGCCGAGGTTATCTATTTCACAGCATTCATTGTGTTATGAACCGAATGTTTGTGTCTCCCCAACATTATACACTGAAACCCTAACCCCTAATGTATTGGTATTTGAAGGTGGGACCTTTGGAAAGTAATTAGGTTTAGATGAGGTCATGAGGGTGGGGCCCTTATGATGGGATTAATTCCTTTATCCTATCTAATAAAAAATAATACGCATATTGACCATCACTCCAACACACAAAGTAGCTGCCCCCATGTAGTCAAAATGGCTGCTCCCATGTGGACACAAGATGGCCACCACAAGATGGCCAGCAGGGGAGGGCAGTTGGGAGGGACCAGGCCTGCAAGGGAGGGCAGTTGTGGGTGATCAGGCTAGCAGGTAGGGCAGTTGAGAGGGACCAGGCCTGCAGGGGGGGGGGCAGTTAGGGGCAATCAGGCTGGCAGGAGGCAGTTAGGCATCAATCAGGCTGGCAGGGGAGTGGTTAGGGGGTAATCAGGCTGGCAGGCAGAAGTGGTTAGGGACAATCAGGAAGGCAGACAGGCGAGCAGTTGGGAGCCAGCAGTCCTGGATTGTGAGAGGGATGTCCGACTGCCCATTTATGCCTGATCCTACTGGGATCCTACTGGGATCAGGCCTAAACGGGCAGTCAGACATCCCTTGAGGAGTCCCATATTGGAGAGGATGCAGGCTAGGCTGAGGGACACACACCCTCATGTACAAATTTCATGCACCGGGCCTTTAGTAAGAAAAGAAGATATGAGAGTTCTTGCTCTCTCCGTGAGTGCACACTGAGGGAAGCCATGTGAGAAGGTGGCTGTCTATAAGCCAGGAAGAGAGCTCTCACCAAGAAGCAAATTTTCCAGCACCTTCATATTGGACTTCCCAGCCTCCAGAATGTGAGAAAGTAAATGTCTTCTTTAAGCCATTCGGTCAATATGATACTATGTTATAGAAGCACAAACTGACTAAGAAATATTGTAATAGCAAAATTTAAATTTAAATTTAAATTTTATCAGTAGGGAAATGGCTGAGCTATGGTTCATTCATACTACACAACTGTTAAAAGTTTAAGATATATTTATAGGAATTGATATTAATAGGTCCTGATTATTGAGTAAAAACAAGTCACAACAAAATATGCTATTTCCATTTTTTTTAAAAACACTATACAAGCACCCACATAAATATATGCAATGCATAGCAGGGCCAGAACTAGAATGACTCAAGTGAGGTCTCTAGTGAGCAAAATTTAAGGAGGCACTCCCTCTAGGTTAATGGAGGTATTGACTCTGAACTTGCAGAAACCTGAGTGAGTGCCTCCTTAAATTTTGCACCCTAGTTCCAATCTCTATGCATAAAAAAATTGGGGGGGCTAATATACATGTTATGGCTGGAAAAAGTATTAAAGGGATGGCAGTGGGAAATCTTTACTTTTTACTTTGTACCCTTTTACAATGCCCAGTTTCTTCTATAAAAACACATACACATTAATTAATTGGGTTATTAACAAAGCAGAATTTCCTTTTTTTAATATTCCTTTATCTCATCAATAAATATAGGTTTGTATAAGTTGAGTGCTTTTTAAATGTGCATTTGTATGTTACCCTAATAATAACTACCATTTATTTATATAGTGCAAATGTACCCAGTACTTTTATTATATTACTAGAGGCCCAGTGCACAAAATTATATATTTCTTTTATTGATTTCAGAGAGGACAGGAGAGGGAGTGAGAAATAGAAACATCAATGATGAGAATCATTCATCAGCAGTCTCCTGCATGTCCCCTACAGAGGATTGAACCCACAACCTGGGCATGTGCCCTAACCTGGAATTGAACCATGACCTCCTGGTTCGTAGGTTGATGCCCGACCATTGAGCCATACCGGCCGGACCATATGCATCAAAAGTCTCCTTCAGTAGAGTTCTTACCAGTGAAGAAGGACCCCCAAGCAGACCTGTAAACAGCAGAGTGTGTTTGGGGCTCTGGAAGTGGTCTGTCTGGAGCACAGGTTTCAGCTAAGTTTGGGGTCTGTTTTGAAGACTGATTTATGTCCTAGGTGCCAATGAAAATCAATGAGTCAGAGACTGGGCCCTCAAGTGGCCACAGTCTTTTGAAAGACAGATTTGTGGTATGTGAGCAGAGGTATAAGTGCATTTGTTTGCTATCCCTTTACTGAAAGAGGAATTAGATGGGGAAATTGAATTCGCTGTGGCTGGAATGAGAGGAAGTGAAGCTATGGCATAGGCCGAGACAGAAGAGCAGCTCTGATTGCTTTATTGATGATGACCAATTTTCTCTTGCTGATAGCATTCCAATTGCCTTTTGAGGAATTGCCTCTCCTTCTAGGAAACAGCTGAGCTTCCCAACAATTGTTACGAATGGGTACAGATGTGCTGAGATGCTGAGTCCCTCAGCCCAGCAGTGACTGACAGCCCTAAGTGGCCTTATCCTTTCACCCCATCATGTCTTACAAATATCACTCGTTATGTGTGTTGGGATGTGAAAAGTTTGAGAAGCCGTGCCATGGAGCCTTGAGGGACTGTTGATGAAGATGTCCTGTCCTCCCCTGATCAACAGAGCAGTACAGGACCCTACCAAGGCCAACCAGCAAGTTCCTTTCTGGAACTTGATTCATAAGCAGAGTGTCAGAGTCTGAAAATGATGGGAGGACCTTCTTCCCAGGAGCAGCACTGTCTTTCCCCAACCTGGGTTTTTAGCCTTTTCTCTTGTGAACTCCTCTCACTTATTTTAATAGAAGAACCCATGGCTTGCAACCAAGGGATGCTACCCAATACCATGATTGCTGTGTGGGATGGTATCTTTGTGTGCGTTTGTGTGTACATCGGTGTGGAATTGTGTTTTGTGTAACTAAGGTCCCAAACACCCTCTTGCACCCATGAAAACTGAAGCCCTTCCCTGTTCTCTCACTCTCACTCCCATTCTGCTCCTCCAATTCCTAAGCCCACTCCTCAGAGGTATGCTGATGATTGCCCACCAGCTGCTGGGCACTGGGGAAGGTGGGAGCAGGGCCAACAAGAGGAGAGGAAGCAGTACTACATTTCAGGGCCTGGGAGCTATGCCACACATCGGTACAAATTCCACACAAGATCTTAAGCAGATTTGTCCTACTGTATGTGGGGGGAGGGGCATTTTTTCACCAGGGCCCAAGGTGTCCGCTCTCGGGTCCATGGTGGGAGGTCAGCAAGGGGTTCCCACCCATCCTTGGAGAGGCCACTGGGCTCAGAGCAACGAGGGGCGGGCCCAGTCAGGGTGACATAAGGAGATGAGCAATATAGCTGGTATTTACTATTGAAAACACATAAGGGCAAATATTTGGCTAAGTGTTTATTTGCTAGTGGAACTTTTTAAATGGTTGAATGGAGCCCAAGTGTCAGCGTGGGGAGTTTGATTAAAAACAAACTGGGTAAGTGTTTCTCCACCGTTGTGAACTTGGAGAGTTTCTGTTTCGTTGGCTCTGGAACGCGCAGTGGGCTCCGTCCTTAGACTCCAGACAGTGTGGGGAGCCTCCCCCCGCCCCCTGCCTGGTGGCTCTTCCTGCCCCTGCAGTCAGTGACCAGTGATGCAGAGGCCTCACATCCCCTCCGTAGCCAAACTGGGTCCTTGCAGCCAGCGTGGAGCTGGGGCGATGGGAGGAGCCTCTGGGAGTGATCTGTGACTGAGGCCTCATCATCTCCTCACCCAGAAGCCATTTCGAGAGGATGACTCTGGGCATCACTCGGGTGATGACAGTTTGTCGAGTTTCCTCTTCCCCTTTTTTGTTCTTTTCTCTCTCCAAGTGGAGTTTAGTGTTGATGAGATGTATGTCTCTCGCTATTAAGTCTGAAAAGCTGGGGGTAGGGAAGGGTGGGACTTTGCTTTGCTAATGGATCTCCAGAGCCCCTGTCTTCTCTCCCACACAGACAAAAAAATCTCCAGCATCTGCTGAGTCCCTCCTCTGAGCTGGACTTCATCCCAGTCTCTTCCTCCACTCCCCATCTCTTTCCTCTTAGGCAGAGGAGACTTATCACCCCCATTTTACAGAGGGGTAAACTGAAGCTCCAAAGTCTACCATGTTTTGGCAGAAGCCACAGAGTTGGGAGGTGGCAGGACATGACTTAAGCCCAGAGAGGTGAGATCCTAAAAGCCACACTCTTTTTACTCCTTCTTCTTGCCTCCTCTTGCTTTACCTTATGGCCATTGTGTCAGACATCCCAGAACAAGGGACAAAGGCCTGTGAAAGTCAGAAAGAAGACCAGTGGGGACATAACCCACATCTCCAAACCCTTAGCAGGGATGACCATCTGCAGTGTGGGGAGAGAAAGGCCCATCCTGCATGGCCAGCCCCTGAATCACAGGCTCCAAATCCCAGGATATCCGAGCACAGTCAGCAGTCAGGCTGCTGCTATCAACATCTCCTCAAATTCATTCTATTCAAGAAAATGGGTGAACAGGGAAAAAGGGCCTTAGACCCTCAGAAATTTGCTCTGTTACCCCCTGGAAACATTCCTCTCTCCCTCCCTCTCTCCCATATTCCCTCCTGTGCTTCAGAGGCCACAGATCTAGGTGCAAATCTTGCTAAGCACATGGTTGGGAACAATTATATATCCTCTCAGATCCTCAATGGCCTCATCTGTAAAATGGGGCTAATTGTGCCTCCACACAGCATGACAGAAAATTGAATAAGAGGATACCTACCAAGACAGCGGCTGGCACTAAATAGTCACCCAGAAAAGTAATACACACTCCCCCTTTCCCCTGACATACTCCCACACTGGCACTGAATCCCATAGCCGAAGGCCCTGATTCCTCAGGAGAGGGAAAAGTCCAGCCTCTGGTCTAAGGCAGCTCCCCGCCCCCACCTGACTGATTGAATAGTCAAAGCCAGTCCTTTACTCCTCACAAGTCCGTAAATTGCAAGCAAACAAGACTGCTCATGATAGGCGGCCCTGGAGTTTGGCCAGATTCCTGAGGGTGAGAAAAAATATCACACTAAATTTCCAGGAGACAGTCCCCAGGGAGAAACTGTTCTCACCAAGGGATGCCTGCTTGTGCTGCGGAACTGACTGAGCCGGGCCAGAAAGCCCCTTCTGGATGAGGGATGCGTGACTCTGGCCACCTCAGCTCCTCACCTCAGGCCTTGTGGGTGCCCAGGAGGCATCTCACAGAAGGGGAAATGGGGAGGTCAAAAAAGATGAGCAACTGAGCCAAGGTCTCAGGACCATTCAGGATAAATTCTCTATCCTCAGGGCCCCGGGCAATTCCACATTCCAGGAGGGGGAGTTTGAGAAAGCATATTGGGTGTTGCAAAATAACATTATACTCAGGAAAAAGAGAACCAGGTTTTGTTTTAGTTATACAAATTACTGAAATTTAGACAAATGTTCAGCTGGGCATGAGTTAAAAGAAAATTAAGAAATTATTCCCTTAGACAGTGAGAGTGAGCAATCCAACCGGAATTATGGAAAACCACTCTCTATTTTTTTTTTTTATGAAGGGAAGGTTTCCCACCCTCTCCTCTTCTCTCTCTGCCCCTCCCTCACACACACAATTATTCCAAACTGGGGAGGAGTGAAAAATAAAAACTCAGCACTGAAATAATGGCTCACATTTGTTTTTCTCCTAATATATTTTTCTCATTTGAGTATTAATACATTCCTGTATAATACTGTAGGTTTTATTTTCCACATGAAGAAGAAACAGAGAGATAAGGTAATTTTCCCAGGGCCACACAGCACCTTAGTATCTGCAAGAAGAAACTAGCCCAAGCAATCTCTAACACTAAAAGTCCATGCTTTTGTGGAGTTGTCCTCTCCCCAACCATTGTACTGCCTACCCTTGAACTTCCCACAGGGCCCTGGCCAGACTTTCATTTCTAGACCTTCTGGAACTCCCACTTTCTTAACACAAGGACATAGTAAGAAGTGTAATTACACTGGTTTTTATACATGTATCTTTGTATATGGGTACACATACACACACATCACATTTGTACAGACATCTATATATATATAAAAGGCTAATATGCTAAGTGTCTGACCATTCAACCATTCGACTGGTAGCTATGATGCACACTGACCACCAGGGGGCAGAGGCTCAATGCACAGGCATGGAAACATGGAACAGAAGGACAAATCTCAGAGGGAAGTGGGGGGAAGGCAGGAAGAGATTACCCAAAGATCTTATATGAATATTAGAGGTCCAGTACATGGATTTCTGCACTGGTGGGATCCCTTGGCCTGGCCTGTGCCCTCTTGCAACCTAGGACCCCTTGAGGGGTGTCAGAATGCCAATTTTGGTTGGATCCCACAGGCCAGGCTGAGGGACCCCACCAGTGCACGAATCTGCACCAGGCCTCTAGTATATAATACATAGTAAAACAATTTTACATCATATACACATATGACTACATATATGTGTTTATAGATGTATCTATATGTGTGTATAAAGACAACACTTACAAAATCCATGAGAAGAGAAGGAGGAAAACAGAGCAAAGACCGGGAAAGAGGAAGAGAAATAAGGTATGAAGGGGGAAAGGAGGTAGAAAAGCCTGAGGAATCAAAAGAGGAAGAGAAGGGTGGAAGAATCACAAGAAAAGGAAACAGAGAAAAAAAGATGAAGCCATCTCTTTCAGCAAAGTAAACAGCAAGCCACTCTGAGGCCGTTCACTTGCCAGAAATTCTCAGAGTGCTCCTGGACCTAGGAAGTGTGCATTTAGCCAGAGAGGGCTCCTCAGAGCCTGCCTTGTCTCAGAGGCCACACTCTGAGACCCTGACTGGTACCCATCAGAGAGGATGTGGAAAGGGCAGGCAGGCATGGGGCTGATGGAGGGTTGGGTGTGCCAGGGCCATCCCTGGGAACCCTAGGCATTTTCCTGCTCCTGCCCTCCCTCCTGAAGCTGCTCAGGGGACCCTCTGACCCAAGTCCCCAGTGGCCTCCTAGGCAGGTGTTCATGCATCATCAGGCTGTCCTTGGGTCCTGGCCTGAGTCTGCCCTCCCTCCCTCTTGTGTGCATGGAAATGTGGACCCACAGCTTCACTGTGTCTCAGTTTCCTCATCTGTAGATCAGCACAGTGTGAATGCCCACCTCCTCAGTAGTCATGAGGCTTCAGTGACTGCAGACACGTCCTGGCCCTGAGTCAGCCTCCACAGCTCCTGGCTGTGGTTGTTCCCCTTGTGACCAAGGCTGGATTCTGGCTCTCACAGCCACAGCTTTGACTCTGGAGCAGGCTCCCGGACCATCAATTCAGAGCTGACTGTAAGCTGATGACATGATGTCTTACATTCAGGGGAACCAAGCATGGGAATTCTGGCATTTGGTGAACGACTTGGGGGAGAGAGATTATATTCATTCAGATGACATTTTCTGCACACCTACTCTGAGCATAGTCCCATCCATGTGCATGGCAGTGCCATGACGGCTAAGGGGCAAAAGAGAAGCATGCAACACTCCTTCCCAAATGTTTCCTCTTTGTTCTTCTTTTTTGGGGAAAAAAATGTTTATGTTCCTGTATGTCTTTTTTTATCCTATATAATAAAAGGCTAACATGCAAATTGACTGAATGGTAGAACAAGTCATTGCTATGACATGCGCTAACCATTAGAGGGCAAACGCTCATCACAGGAGCTACTTACCCCCCTCCCCGGTGGTCAATGTGCTTCCACAGGGGGGCATCAATCAGCCAGAAGCCGGGCTCACAGCTAGCGAACACAACGGTGGTGGCAGGAGCCCCTCCTGCATTCCGCAGCAGCACTAAGGATGTCTTTCTGATGGCTTAGGCCCTCAGGGAGTGGGCCTAAGCTGCAGTCAGACATCTCCTGCTGGACTGTGAGAGGGTACAGGCCAGGCTGAGGAACCCCCCACCCCAAAGTGCATGAATTTCATGCACCGGGCCTCTCGTGTGTGTGTGTGTGTGTGTGTGTGTGTTTTATTGATTTCAGGGAGGAAGAGAGAGGGAAATAAAAACATCATCATGAGAGAGAATCATTGATCAGCTGCTTCCTGTATGCCCCATACTGGGGATTGAGTCCACAACCCAGGCATTTGCCCTGATTAGGAATTGAACCATGACCTCCTGGTTGGCACTCAACCACTGAGCCATGCCAGCTGGGCTCTGTCTTCCAAATAAACTGTCAGCTTCTTGAGGACAGGGGCCTGCCTTGCTCCTTTTTACTTCCCATAGTGAATGGCACGAAGTAAACGCTTAATAAGTAGCTGAGAAATAAGCCAACAATGACACAATGAGAGTCCCCAGGACAGGCCTCTGAGTGGCGATGGAGAGAGAGGGCCCCCACCCTTGTCCTGCCATCGCCAGAAGTAAGTGGCATCTTGAAATGTGGAAGCCATGAGGTGGGAATTGGGCTCTAGGTCATTGTGTGACCTAGGACAAGTGGCTCCATACAGTGAGGGGTTTTTTTTCTAATCTTTCAAATGAAAATGTACCCTCTACCACCTTGAGTTGTTGGAGGGATGAAACCAATTGCAGAGTTAAACAGTGGCATTTGGCCCATACAATGGTTCAAGCACCCTTCTTCTCTGGGCTTTTTCTCTGCACAACAGGACAGAGTCCAACTCCTTTGTCTGCTCTAGTTCTGCAAGAAACTATCAAGATTAAAGGACCCAGATTCATCCTATAGGAAATAGACCCATTCAGAATTCTTTGGGAACACTTTGGGAATATATTTGGGGAAAGGTCAATGGCATTTTCATAAAATAATAATAGTATTATGGCAATAGCTTTACACATACACTATAGCTCATCTCATCTTTATATCAGTTCTATGGAGAAGGTGTCCGAAGCTCCATTTCACAGAAGAGAAGATGGAGTTCTTAAACGCTCAGCCAACTTTGCATGGCTCCTGGGGAAGAAGCCAGGATTTGAACATCCTCTGTGGATCTGATTCTGAACTCCCTGCGCTTTCTCCTCCACCCCATGGTGCCTGTCTATATGTGTCAAAATAACTTCCTGCTCATCAGAAGCTGCAGTCAGAAGGTGAGGGGATGGACGTGGCGGGGTTGGGTAGGGAAAGGGAGGCCGAGAATCCTTTTTCTTTTCTAATTCCATTTTTCTCTGTCCATAACATCCTAAGCACACAAAAGCCTCAGCCAGGTCCCTATGTATTTAAAGAGTAACATAACTCCAGATTAAATTAATATCCACATTCACATAGTAGCCACAATGTGGCAATTGCCAAGTTATTTCTACCCTCATGAGAAAGGGGGGAAAGCAAATATTAGCCAGGCCCTTCGATCTGGAGCACAGACATCAGATCCCAAAGGGGTAGAGCCCTGCTGGGGAGCTTGAGCACAATCAAACCTTTTCATGTGTCCACCCCAGTCTGCTCCTTTCTCACTGGGCTCCCGCCTAACGGCTCCCCTCCAGCGGCGATGAATTGGTACCAAAGTGGTCCGGGCTGTTTTGACACTAAGCATCAATTCCACAGCCTTGGTTTTCATCGACAAATCAATTATTCTAGCTCATTACAGAGCCGGAGTGAGTTTTCCCATCAGAAGGGAAAGCTTCATTCACTCTGCCTTTCATTGGCTCAGGAAGGAAAGACAAAGAGGGAGGCAGGAGGGGAGCTAGGCTTGAGCTATTAGAGAATGGCCACATGTTTCCTCCCAGGGACACAACCCAGAGAGATGGAATGTCACTAAGCCACGCACGCCGAGTTCCAGGAGCAGGGTTCGGGTTTCCTGAGAGCAGCCTGATAGGTCTGCATCGTCCTCCATCTCAGGGGCACCAAGAGGTGCCCCCACCAAAAGCATCAGACTGGCAGCCAAAGAGGAGGGGCAGGTTGGGTTTGCAAGAGGTGAATCAAGCCACAGGTAACAGGAAGTGGGATAAAAGTGTCACTAGATCCCTAGTCCTTCTCCTGCAATGAGACAATCTCCTTCAAACAGACCGTTCGAGAGTGCACCTACTATGTGCTGAGACCCAAGGCAGGTGCACTGTCTTATTTCCCACACCTTCCATGAATACCTAATGCAACAACGAGCCGCTGTCCATTTATTCCCAATCCAGGATCCTTTAAGAGGACCCCTGGGAAAAATGACTGAGGCCTCTGTGCCAAAGAAAGCTGCTTTCCCGAGAAACCATTTTTCAAATAAACAACATGAATCTTATAAATGATGTTTTCTGCTTTACTTTGACCAATCAGAAGCCCCCAGACAAATGTACTAAATGACTTCAATCATTGTGCAAGACTCCGTGCTGCCCAAGTGTATGTGTTCACACTGTCCTAGATCCATGTTTCTGTCCAACTTTTACTACCTTTTTGCCTTGATTTTCTTAATGAAGGGAATCTCTATTGGAAAGATGTCATAATGTTTCTGGAAAGAAAAGACGGGTCCATTCGTCATTAAATAAACAAAATGTTCAATTTGGTCTCATCCTCACAGAAGCCCATTGGGATAGTAGTGATCATGATTCTCATATTTCGGATGATAACATTCAGGCACAGAGGGCTTAAGTAACTTACCCAAAGTCACACAGCTACTAAAAGGCATAGTAGCTAGGATGCCAACCCAAGTCTGCATGACTTTAAAGCTGGTGCCCTTTCCGCTGCCCCATAAAGCTTCTCCTGGCCTGTTGATCCAGGGGCTCTCAAGGTCTCGAGACCTTCCGGAGCCCAAGAGTCTGTAGAACCAGCCACTGTTCCCATCTTCTGCCCTTTCACCAGGATCAGACAAGACGCCACAGGTGCAGCTCTGTCTTCACATCCTCCACAGCCCAAGCCTGGCCAGTCCCGAAACAGCATGCTGAGGGCTTGGCGCCTTCATTCTGGAGCTGTGCGTGCTGGAAGGGAAGCCTCGTGCATGTGTTTCCGATTTGTGTGCATGCCCCTGGTATCCACAGAGCCATTCCAAGTCCAAAGAGCCCTGGGAGCCTTTTTGGTTTTTTTATACCCCCTCCCCCTTTTCTCCTCTCCTCCTGCTCCTCCTCCCCTCCTTCTTCTCCTTCTCTTCCT
>JAAGEH010000016.1:18639321-18657890 GCA_011751065.1 Lasiurus cinereus | reverse complement strand
CTTTGGTATATATCACTCTGGAAGGCCAAGGAATTGTTTGACACACACAAGTAGCCCCAATTTTAAGAAAACTTAGTTGGCAATCATCTAAAGTCTATAACAAATTTTAAAAATGCGAAAGTATACTTTCTATAAAAGATGATGCTTTTATTATATTAAATGAATTTCTTTGATGGATTTATGTGTTGGTTTATTGGCAGCATCTAAGAGGCAAAAAATACATATAAAACTAAGGATTGGGCCCACAGGCAATCAGAGACCACTCACAAATCAAAACAAACGTCTGAAGCTGGAACATCCAGAACTATGGAAGCAGAATTTGCTTACCAACAGGCACTGAGACATGAAACGACAAACCAGAAAGCCATTCATTGTGCAAAAACAAGTATTTCTATAACCAGGACCTGAAGCTGTGTTCCAGGCTTCAGGAATAACATAAACACAATGAAACAAGGATGACATGTTTGTAAGGATGTGGAGGAGAAGAGAGTGCATGTGTCAAAGCAGAATAAAATAAAATTGACCAGGTAGGGTGGGGCCATTTAGCAGCTCTGAAAGCTAAGCTGAGGCATTTTAACTCGAATTGTTAGACAACAGAGAACTTCTAAGGGTTTTTCCTCCAAGAATGGCATGATCAGGTAAGAGTTTTAGGATGATTTATCTGGAATGGGTATCTGAGGATGGAGACAGGGACAGCAGCAAGGAGCTGTCATAGCCATGAACCTGTGAGGGAAGGAGGGCCTGAATGAGAGGGGGGCAGGAGGATTTGGTGGGCTGTTTCCATATGAAAGACATTTCTAAAGGAAGATAGCACATGCATGCATCAGGGCCCAGGTTTTAGGGCAAGGCTTCCCATCTTTGGCACAGTGGTATCTCTAAGCCATTTCTTCGTAATGATCTCCTCTGGTTCTGAAGGCCTTCTTCAACTGCCTTTCCAGTTTCTAAAAGCCCATGTTATCAGGTTAGGAAACAGGGTGAGTTAAATCCAAGATTGTTCAAGGTGTCATCAAAGATTAATGGGGACTAGAAACATTTTTAAGCAAACCTATTGGTCCTTAACCCTCCAAAGAGTAGGATCACCTTTCAAACTTAAACTCCGAGGAGGCCAAATTTCCAGGACATACCAAATAATCAAGTCCCCATACTTCTTTGGGGGCTGCCTGCACAGTATGAAATAAATTCTTTTTAAACACACCAGCATCTTCTTTTAATAATGTAATTAATTCCTTTTTTTTTAAATGGTCACAGGTCAAGTCTGGTAGAGAATAAGATGATCACTCAAGCTGGGTAGTGGTTCTTTGGGTTAAAATGAACAAAAACAAACAAAACAGGTGAAACTTTAAAGAAATAAACTGAAGTTAAGTGAGAGTGTTTTCTTAATATCTTGTGAATCTCTGTATATGTCCAGTGATGTACAGAGATTCTTCCATGTTATTTATGTGTCTTTGGTCACTTTGTCCTGATCCATATTGCCAGTTTGTCTTACTTTAAAGTCTCCTCAAAAATCTAACTTGGAGGAACAAGGGACAAGAAAAAAAACCCCACAATTGATCTCCTTGTGTTGCAAACTGGATGAAAAGGAAATTTTCAGAGAAAAGTTGAAAAAAAGGTTTTGAGTAAAGGTAGTAGCTCCATTTGACTAACATTAAGTAAAAACTCTCTTGCAAAGATATGTCATTGTTTTCATCAACAGGACTGAAATGCAAGGTAAAAATTAACAAGAGAATCCCTGTCCTCAAGCTCATAATGCATGAGCTACAGAACAGCCTTTTAAATTGGCTGCTTTTAAACAGATAATTCTTCCTTAACTGCCTGACTCACACTTTTCATTTTCTGCCCCTGTGACAGAGATGTTAAATTCTCACTAAACAACCATGTGCTCTCCCACCTTTCCCAGATTCCCTTGCAGTTCAATTGGAGCCACGTGACCATTCTGACTATTGGGATGTGGAGTTTTGCACAACTCACATTGGGATTAAGGGGAATGTGTGAGATAAATCTTGATTTAAAAACTGAATTTGGGGCTTTATTTGTTGCCTAAAATTTTGAAAGAGCTACACAATACACAGAGAATGGTCATGTTTGATGTGGGTGTAGTGGAAAGATCGGGGATTTTAGAGTGGGTGAAGTCAGCTCATTAGAGTCATTTGCAGTCTACAAATCTCAGACAATGTCAATCCTCTTCTTACTGTGAGAACAAACTTACTGCTCCCGGAGACAGGGACAGAGACTCTATGGCCTCCCTTGGAGACTCCCACAGGCTGACCACAGACGGACCACAGATGGCAAGAGTTTTCTTACAATGAAAGGTGTGTAGCCTTTTTTCCTATCTGCCCTGTCATGTCCAAAGAGGACTGCCAAGAAAACAGATTATGCTATTTCTTACTTTAAAAACAGATGTAAGCAATGGGTGAATAAACTGTGGTACATCAAAACAAAGGATTATTAAGCACTAAAAAGAACTGAACAAACCATGAAAAGACATGGAGGAACCTTACATGCATAGTGCTAAGTGAAAGAAGCCTATTTGAGAAGGTGCCATACCCTAGGATTCCAAGTGCTAGGAAAGGTAAAACTATGGAGATCATTAAAAAAGATCAAATCACCAGTGGTTGGGTGTGGTCAGGAAGAGATGACTAAATAAAGCACAGAGCATTTTTAGGGCAATGAAAATACTCTGTATGATATCATGATGGAAATGTGTCATCATACATTTGTCCAAACCTATAGAATGTTCAACAAGAGTGAACCCTAAGGTAAAGTGTGGGTGTTAGGTGATGATGATGTGTCAATATAGGTTCATCATCCTAACAAATGCACCACATCATTGTGGTGGGCAATGTTGATACTGGGGGAGGCTATGCATGTGGCAGGGGGAGAGCAGAGAGTATATGGGAAATTTCTGTGCCTTCTCAGTTTTGTTGTAAACCTTAAAACTGTTGTAAAAATAAAGTCTTTAATTTTAAATATATATTAGGTTAATTTACCTTCTTGATAAATATATATATAAATAAATAAATATTGCCTGGGAGTTCAACCAGGGGGCAAGGTGGCCAGGGGAAGGGAGGGAGTACCCAGCCAGCAGCCAGCAGCTGCTAGGGACCCTACCAGTGCACAAATTTCATGCACTGGGCCTCTAGTCTACACTAATAAAAGAGAAATATGAAAACTGACCATACCTCCCCAACATCCATCAGCCAATCAGGAGTGAGTATGCAAATTAACCCAACAAAGATAGATTAATTTGCATATGCAGGTGTGGAGCAGCCAGGCAGGGTGGGATACCTACTATGAGAGGAAGGGTAGGGGTGCGTGCGGAGGGAGCTACAGAAGTGGCACTGTATCAGGAGTGAGGACTTGCAGGCTTCCAGGTGGCTGGGAGCAAAGCCAGGGGAAGGAAGGCCTATTCTTGCACAAATCTTTGTGCAACGGGCCTCTAATATATATATAAAATCAAACCAAAGAGTCAAAGGGAAAACCCCTTGCTATCCCCTTTCCACTGTTCATGCTTTACCTATCCGAGTAACCACACTGGGCCATCTTTGTGTAGCCTTCCAGGCTGTTCCATGCATTTACATACATGTAAAGGAACATAGCTTTGCTTTGGGTCTTGGTCTATTTTGGATCTTAAAGCACAAACAGGCCAAATAGCAGGTATTGTTCTGCCCTGGGTTTGTTGTTGTGGAGAGAGGTGGGGGTGGGGGCACGAAGGGAGATACTTTTCTTTTTTGACTCTTCATTTCTCACTTTTGACATTTGTCAACACATGTTTGGCCAACTTCATGCCTTTTCATTGCTACATAGTTCTCTATAGAATGGAAGTTCCATGGCTTATCTAATCATCTCCCTATTGATGGATACATAGAGTATTTTGCAGCTGCAATGAACACGCTCGAAATGCATCTTGGTGCACAGGGGCAAGCGCTTCTCTTGGATGGACACCAGAAAGGGGACTATCTGGGTCAAAGCATATGTATATTTTTAATTTTTTTAAATATATTTTATTGATTTGTTACAGAGAGGAAGGAAAAGGGACAGAGAGTTAGAAACATCGATGGGAGAGAAACATCAATCAGCTGCCTCTTGCACACCTCCCACTAGGACTTGCCTGCAACCAAGGCACATGCCCTTGACCAGAATCGAACCTAGGACCCTTGAGTCCATAGGCTGATGCTCTATCTACTGAGCCAAACCAGTTAGGGCTATATTTTTAATTTTTTTTAATTAATTTTTATTAATTTTTTATACATATCTCCCCATTGCCCCCCTCCCTCCCAGGCGTACCCCGACCCCCCAGTGTCTGTGATCATTGGTTATGTTTATAAGCATGCATACAAGTCCTTTGATTGATCACTTATTTACCTCACCTAACTTTAATCTTTCTGCTATAATTTCACAGTCTGTTTGATGCTTTATGATTTTTGTCCTCCTGAGAATTATCAGTCTACTCCCTTTCTGTGCTCCTGATTCTATTATGTTCACCAGTTTATTCTGTTGATCAGATTTTTAATTCACTTAATTTTTAGATTCACTTGTTGACAGATGTGTATTTGTTGTTCATAATTTTTTGTCTTTTACCTTTTTCTTCTTCCTCTTCTAAAAGGGTACCTTTCAGCATTTCATATAATACTGGTTTGGAGTTGATGAACTCCTTTAGCTTTTTCTTCTCTGTGAAGCTCTTTATCTGCCCTTCAATTCTGAATGATAGTTTTGCTGGATAGATTATTCTTGGTTGTAGGTTCTTGTTGTTCATCACGTTGAATATTTCTTGCCACTCCCGTCTGGCCTGCATCGTTTCTGTTGAGAAATCAGCTGACAGTCGTATGGGTGCTCCCTTGTAGGTAATAAACTGTTTTTCTCTTGCTGCTTTTAATATTCTCTCTTTGTCTTTTGCTCTTGGCATTTTAATTATGATGTGTCTTGGTGTAGTCCTCTTTGGGTTCCTTTTCTTTGGGGTTCTGTGTGCTTCCTCGACTTGTAAGTCTATTTCTTTTACCAGATGTGGGAAGTTTTCCGTCATTATTTCTTTAAACAGGTTTTCAGTATCTTGCTCTCTCTCTTCTTCTGGCACCCCCACAATTCTGATGTTGGTACGCTTGAAGCTGTCCCAGAGGCTCCTTACATTATCTTCACATTTTTGGATTCTTTTCTCTTCTTGCTTTTCCAGTTGAATGTTTTCTGCTTCTTTATATTTCAAATTTTTGACTTGATCCTTGCCTTTCTCTAGTCTGCTGTTAGTACTCTGCTTAATAGTTTTCATTTCAGTCAGTGTATTTATTATCTTCTCTTGGGTCTCACTAAATTTATCCATCTTTTCTAGCATATTCTTGCAAAACCTTATAAGCGTGGTTTTGAATTCTATATCCAGTCGTTTTTTTTCCTCCATTTCTTTTGCTTGTAATCCCTTCCCTTGTCTCGGCATTTTCACTGTGCCGGGGAAACTTCTGTGCTGGATTCAGCCGCAGAAGCCTCTGCTGAGCTTGGGAGGGTGGAGTCTCAGGGCTTAAGGGACCGCCTTGCCTTCCAGTCGGCCCCGCCCTCCACGGCCCCTGAGTCTCACGTGACTGGGTAATGGCTGGAGCGGTCCTTGTGCGCACGCACCCGTAGCGCCTCCAACCGCTGCCTTTCCGGCTCCCCTGCGAACCAGGACCACACGAGTCTAGGTCCCCAGGGTTTCGCCCAAAACAGGGGCCCAGTGGACTCAGAAGTGGCGCAGTTCGGAGGGTCTGTCTCCCGCCCGCTCGCGAAAGCCAGCGGCACAATCAGCAATCCGTCCTCCGCGTGGTGCCATGCGCGACCAGACCTCTGATCCTTTGCAACTCCCCTAAATTTCCGTGCACTTCTCCCTTTTCACAGTCCAAACTCCCCCCGTATGAGTTTCGGCTGGATCTGGGGTTTAGTGTCGTAAGAGAAGGGGTTCAATGCCTTTGAGAGTCTCCGTTTCCCTCCCGCTAGAGAAAGCCAGCCAGGTACTCCGGCACCCGCTCTCTCAGCGCTTGTCTCCGTACCTCAGCTTTTTGCAGCTCCTCTGGGTCTCCGTGAGCCCCTCTCTTTCCTTCTAGCTGTAGAACTTCCACTCAGCCAGCTTTCCTGTGGTTCTGGATGATGTCCGTTCTGTCTTTTAGTTGTAGTTTTGAAATTGTTGTGCGAGGCAGCAGTATAGGTGTTTACCTATGCCGCCATCTTGGATTCTCCTATATTTTTAATTTTAACAGATACTTATTCACACCAATATTACATACATTTCTCCCTTTCTGCACTTTTTTTTTCTGATGAGTATTGCGACTTATGGATTACAGCATCTTATGTTAATAAACATGTGATATTTACTTATTATGAGGTCACCTCATGCAATTGCCTGATCACAGAAAAGGGTGACTGACCGTCTAGGCCTGCCAACAGATTTCACTGTTGTGCACCTTAGCTCACGGGCCCTAGGCCCACCCAGCAGACCTTTTTCCATATTGACTGAGGAACTTTTCTCTACCTCTGCACTGCATTTTTTTGTTGTTGTTGATCCTCACCCAAGGATATTTCTTTCATTGATTTTTAGAGAGAGTGGAAGGGAGGAAGGGAGAGGAAAGAGAGAGAGAGATGTGAGACAGACACATCAAGTGATTGCCTCCCATACAAACCCTGACCAAGCCAGGGATGGAATCTGCAACTCAAGTACATGTCCTTGACCAGAAATTGAACCCAAGATCCTTTGGTGACTGGCCCAAAGCTCTAACCACTGAACACACCAGCGAGGGCTGCACTGCATATTTGAGTTATAATGCCCAAGTCATATCACCCAGAAATATTGGCGTGAAAAGGCAGTGTACAGTAGAGATAGAGGAAGAAGCACTTGCCTCAGAGATGCCAAACACTCAGCCATCAAGAAGAATAAGATTGAATTTGACATTTTTAAAAATCAAAATGAATGCAAAGAACCCATAATGAACAGAATATCAAAATTTCAGATAGACACAGGATTAGGATTACTGAATTCTCCATTTGCCTTGGGTCTCAGTGCATTTCAGAACAGCCCAGGGCAACAGTTGTTTTCTGTCATTTTGAGCAGGTCTGAGAGACTCTTAGACACACCCTTAAAATCCCTGCTGTGTGACTCTGGAAAAGTTGCTGAACCTCTCTGAGCTGTCAAGAATTGAACGAAATGTGTAAAATAGTGGATTTTCGATAAGCATCTACCACCACCTAGATTAGTACCAATACTACTGCTCTTGTTAGGCACCAAGGCAACCTGAATGGTTGCTGGTTTTACTTTTATCCTTGAGCTTGGTTTGGTCTCTTACCTTTTTCCTGGTGACCACATGACTTCTGTATAGACTCAAGACTGCTAAGAGGAGAGGATGAACGTTCACTGGCACTTATTTTGAAGTATGTCCTGGGCTGGGCACTTTCCTGCACTATTTGTGCACAATAATCCTTTGAGATGCACTGGTGAGAAACCAAAGCTCAGAGAGGTTTGGTGACTTGCTCAAGGTCACAGAGCAAGCTGGTAGCTGAGCTGGGCTTTGGACCGGGTTTCTTCATATATAAGGTACAAATATAAGGTCCACTGTTTACATCCCTCTGGGCAGTATCCGTGGGGAAAATGAATGAGCCTGCTAGTCCTGAATACAAATCCAAGGGCAAATTCTCCCTTACATTCCCTACCTGACTATCACATAAACTAAAAACAGCAAGTTTGGTTCCTCACTTAGCCCAGAGCTATTGTTCTCCTGCCTGAGCCCCAGAAACCCCCAATTCCCTCTCCTGAAGGTAGACCACTGCCCTCCCCGTCTCCACTCCCACCTCCCACCCCACCCCACTCCCAGCTCCCCACACCATTCACCCCCACCTGGATGACATCCCCTTGCCTTCCTGCCATCAAAGGAGGACAACAAAAAGACACCATTTTGTCCACCTTCACCCTGGCCTGGTTTGGGCCCGTCACCCCAGGCTCTGGGCTGGTATGCACACAAAAGAAGGCTGGGGCTGGGTCAGTCGGCTGTGCAAAATGAGGGTTTTCAGAAGCGCTCTTGGCTCCTGTGCTCAGAGCTTTTGGACAACTCCAGGGGCTGCGCAACCACAGTCGGCTCTGTCGGTCCAGGGGGTGAAGGCCTCCCGACCACGCCAGGCCAGGCCCTGGTGACCAGTTAGCTCCCGGGGAGGTGGGGGTGGGGAGGATGGAGTCCCTTCCCAGAGGGTCACACCATTGTCAGATTCCTTTCCCAGCCTCTGCTCCTGCCTTCCCGGTCCTTCTTCCCAGCTCAACTTCCCTGAACGAACGGTGTCTGTCATCACTGAGAGAATCGCGGCTCGCTGTCTCCATGAATTCACAAATCACCTTCCTGTCTTCGCTTGGCAGGGGCAGGGGGTGTAGGGAGGGGCGGGAATCAATAACCCCATTTTCTGTCACCCACCCCCTCTCATTCCCGTCACCACCCAGGGCCAGCAGCCTTAGCGGGCTAAGCTCACACAAAATGTCATTTGTCCAACCTGCCAGAAGACCTCAGCATTGATATGCCCTCTAGTGGACTCTTAAAAACAACAAAGCACACGAGCAGAGTCACACCCGCACTGAACAATGATCGATTAACTCGCTGCGTCCACAGATCTCCATGCCAAAGAGATGCCATCCAGCGAAGCCAGTCACCCAGGCCAAGCACAGCTTCTGCATCCTGACTGGTGTCCTGGCTGTTTGGAGCCAATCGTTGCCAAGAACAGGGAGCACTTCCCCAGGAACCAATTGCATTGGCCCACGCTGTAAGGGGGGACCCTCCCCACCCCATGCCCCCAGCCTTCTCCGCATGGGAGCCTGTAACACTCAGAATTCAGCTCCTGCCTCTCCTCTCATCATCGCCACCTCTCCTGGCCACCAGTAGAAATGACACTTTGCGCTCAGTCCTCTTCCCCTCATCCCCAATGTCACCTGGTACTGGCTTCTGTGAGCATCCTCTGTCTCAGTGTGTCTCACTTTCAGCACCTCTGACATTTAGGCCCAGATAATCCTCTCTTGTGGGGAGTCTGTTCTGTGCATTGTAGGATAGTTAGCAGCATCCCTGGTCTCTACTCATCAGATGCCAGTAGCACTCCTCCTACTGTACAATAAAAAATGTCTTCCCACATCGCTAAATGTCCCCAGGGAGTTGGAGAAGGGGGACAGTAAAATCACCTCTAGTTAGGATCTGTTGATCTAGCTAGAGCTTTTCCTGGATCTGGGGTAGGAAGTGGGGGTGCAGAAAGCCCTCCCGCCGTGAGACCAAGGACCAGTCATTTAGTCTCTGGGGTAGGTCTTTTAGGCCTTCATGTGTCCTATGAAAGTGTCCCCCTCCCCCCAGGCAAGATTAGTCCCACAGGCCTCTGCATTCCACCAGCCTGGCAAGACAGGGCAAGGTGGATGGGGTGGGAGGCTGAGGATGGGAAAGGGGCAGGACAGAAAAAGGGGATCTGGAAAGAGAGGGGCAGCAAGGGGAGTTCCATGTACTGTATCTCTCTACTGTACCTGTCTTCTATTTCTTTTCTCCTCCCCCACCTCCCGCTCCCCTTCCTCCTTCTCCTCCTCCTCCTCCTCCTCCTCCTCCTCCTCCTTCTCCTCCTTCTTCTGTTTGTTTTGTTAACCCTCACCGAGGATTTTTTTCCATTGATTTTTAGGGTGAGTTGAAGAGAGAGTGCAAGACAGAAAGAAACATCAATGTGAGAGAAACATATCAATTGGTTGCCTCCTGCACGAGCCCTGAACAGGGCCCAGGCCAGGGAGGGGCCTGCCTGTAACCAAGGTAGGTGCCCTTGATGGGAATCAAACCCGGAACCTTTTGGTCTGCAGGCCAGTGCTCTGTCCATTGAGCCAAACTGGCTAGGGCCCAGTCTTCTATTTCACTTTACCCTTCCAGGTCCTGATAGGAAATACCAACAACCACATGGGGACCTTAATATACACATGCCTGTTGCTAAGCACTTTGCGTAGATTACCCCTGAGGGAGCACATGGACCCTCATTTTCCAGAAGAGGAAAGCCAGGCTTGCAAAGGGCAGCCACTTGCCCAAGGAGCCGGTGCCCAGGCCCCACTTGTCCCGCGACTTCCCACAGTGTGTCACCAGGACATGAAATGTACTGAGGGCAGGTTGCCGCAGATGTGAAATCAGGTAAATCCTTGGCCTCATTTCAGGTTTGGCTGCAGTGCTGACCCAACTGGGACACTGAGCTGACGTGGCCTAGATGTTTCCTGGGAATTGTTTCCCGGTTCCGCAGGTCTTGGTAAGTGATTGGTGGCTGCTTCTTCCACACAGATCCCGTCAGCCAGGGAGCCTGTCACACCCTGCAGGACAGGGACTCCCCCTGTAGCTGCCACATCTCCAGAGCGCCCAGCTCCTGGCTCCTCCATGGAGCCTGGCAGGCTGGCCTGGAGGTTAAGGGGACTGACTCCTCGGGCAGGGCCCAGCTGGCAGCGAGGTGTGCAGAGCCTAGTGCTGAGCCAGGCACCCTGGGGCCTGGAGTGGCCTTGGCAAAGTCATTCCCCTCTCTGGAACTCAGAGGGGCCATCACCCAACAGAAGCCAGGCCCCACCCTCTGAACTGCCCTGAGATGTGCAGAGTAAATGGTTCCGCTCCACTAGCCACTTAGAGCTCCTGAGAGGCCGCGCCAGTGAAGGAGGCCAGGGTCACCACTCCCAGCGGCTGCTCTCCAAGGTGGCTTTGCACGTTGACCTTCCTCTTGCTGCAACCTTGCCCACAAGCAGGTGGGAGCACGGAATGGCTCTGAGCAGGCCCAAGAGGGAAGGTTGTGCGGCTGTCCAGCTCACCTACCCTGCATTTGAGAAGCCACACAGGAGACGTGATTGATCGCCCCGCCTGGCTCCCAAAGAAAACACATCGATTTCCAAAGAAGAGGAGGGAGATGCAATTGTGAGGTTTCGAACCATCCAACCTCCGTCTCAGCTTCCCATCCCACAGCCTCAACCAGGAAGCTGACCACAGGAGAGAAGGAAGGTGGGGGAGTGGGAGGTACTTAAAGTTAAGGATCTGTGTAGGCAGAGGGATGCCCAAGCTGCTCCAGGTGCTGAGATTGGGGGGTCGGGGGCGGGGCGGGGGAGACAGCAGTGGTGACTCACTCTTGCCTCCTGTGTACACTTGGACAACCAGGGCACCTGCACTGGTGAGCAGGCCTGGGTCAGGCCCTGTGTAAAGACTACAAGAGAAATCAGGTTCCCCTTGCAGAGATGTGGGTTCAATCTCTTCGGCTAGACACAAAGACCCCAGCACTGTACCTTCTGCATCCCTCCCACAACACCACACCCCCAATGGCCCCCACCGTGGGCACCTCCTGCCTGTCTGATGCCTGGCCAGGCTGTGGAGTTGAGGGGTTAGGAACATGGCACTGGAGTTGCAGTCACCATGGTGTGAATCTAGGCTCCCGCAACTCACATATCTATGTGGTCTACCCTGCATGGCCTTGGACATGTCACGTAACTGCCCTTAGTTTCCTCTGCAAAATCCCACATCTCACGTAAGCTGCTTGGAAAATGTGATGAGGGGACGCACATAAAATGTAGGGTAGCCCCAGCACGGGGCTAAGATGTGTTGTCATCCCTACCAGATAGATACCCCTTCTCCCAGCTCCATCCAGACTAGATAGGGGCAGGGGAGACAGCTGAGTAAAGAGGTGGGGGAGGGTGCTGAGGGGCCAGCAAAGCCCCAACATCACAGTGTAATGTCCAGAGGGAGAAAATGATTACTGCGAGAGGTGACACAGGATGTATCAAAAGTAGGTGAGATTCGCCACTCTTTTGATGCCGTGCTGGTGAAAATCACAAAACTCCACTCAGGAAAGCATATGAAAATAATGGAAAACTGTGAGATAATAAATGCCTGCCCACAGCAAGAATGGTCACTCACAGGGCCAGATCACCTCTGAGGCCATCCTACACCCTGATCATTTCTTTCCTTTCTTCTTGACCTAAGTCCTGGCAAGGCCCGGGTTCGTTTGAATAAGCCCTGAGCTCTGGGAAATGGGAAGGTGATTCCTAGTGTCCTAACCCTGCCAAGTGTCCTAACCCAAAGCCAGTATCCTAACCCAGCCAAGGGAGAAAACACTCAGCTCCCCTCCCTCTAGCTCTCACCTCCCACAAGCAGAGGCCTCACCTAGTTCTGGGGGACAGAGGGACTTGCCAACAAAGGAATCAGGCAGTGGCAAAAAAAAAAAAAAGAATTTAAGCAAACATTGAAGTACACACACACACACACACACACACACACACACACACACACGGAGCAGAGCGTCGCACCACCTGGCTTTCTGTCCCAGAGCCCCTGCCATCTGGACAGTGGGGAGAGAGTGTCCAGGAAAGGCTATCCCTGTCTGAGAGATTCTGAGAACTACTCTGTAAGGTGATCCTGAGGCTCAGCATTTGGTGGCAGGAGAGCAGCCATTTGAAGATAAAGCAACATGATGGGAGACGGGGGGGTGCTGATCAATGCCACTTGGACAGCATGCTCCAGCCCATACTGCCTGCATGGGCTCTGGGGTGGTCCATGTGAGCCAGACATCACCCTGCTCAGAAACTCCCACTCCTATGAGACACACCGGAGTCCAACTCCAATGTTTTCTGCAAATAATAAGGGGCATGGGGGGTGGTGGGTAGAGGGAAGACAGTGATTTTCAGGGACTGGGAGGTCCAACAATCCCTCCCAGCCCTGATTTGTGTATGACTAATGTCTTGGTCCACATGATCTTCTTGGAAGACAAGAATACAGAATACAGATCGTATTTGTTTGTTTCGTTTTATTTTGTGGTGTTTTTCAATCAATAGCTCAAGCATCCCATGTTTCAACAACAGGGATCTTGAATCTCTTTCTGGAAACCCCAGCCCTATTTGTCCGAGTGCCCTGGGAAACACTCAGTCCAGAGGGCCCAGTCCCTGTCTACATGAGCAAGCAGAACCCTGGAATTTGGCCAGTGCACTGTCGCTGTTAGTTTCCTTGCTACCATAGCAGAATTGTTGAGGATGGATCCCTGGTTAGCAGGATGTCCTTGGTGATCCAGGTCCCAGCCCACACCACTGTCACGTCCAGGGTGACCTTCAAGATAATTCTTTGCAGGTCATCTCCCTTTCCCAGCCTGCAGAGCCATCCACAGTGTTGGGAATATAGGGCCAGAAGTGCCTTCAGCAGTGCCAACCACAAGTTTTGCTGGACCAGACCTCCCTGGGAATCCCGAAACCATGTGGTAACTCAGGGCCCCATGAAAGACTCCCTATTTCCTAAAATAGTCTTATTTTCAGGGAGCTGGCCACCTCTTTGGCCACTGGAACTTGAACGGGAGCACTTTACTTTGCACTAGGGGAATAAGGATGGCATCGCTGTTTTCCCTCTCAGAAGGCCATGGACTTCTTAGGAAATGGATCTCTCTTCTCCCAGCAATCAGATCTGCATGCAAAGAAACTTCAGGCCTTATTATGCCCTTGTCTTGGAACAATGGGTATTCACTTATTAATATTTGTGTAGATGGGGAGTAGGGACTTTCAAGTGCCTGTCCCCTATATAGTGATGGGCTGAGCCAAGGTGATCTGCAGAACCTAGGAGTATATTTGGGACAAGCTGGCCTCACTGGTAAGTACCCTCACCTCTACCTTAACAGGGCTATACAATAGGGATGTATAACACTGGGGCTTGTGATGCCCTTTACCCTGTAAACTATCCCCCCATAGTTAACTCCCCCAAAACTGCATTTACCCAAGTCTCGTATCTCCAGACTCATTCCTTTTAAAAACAGTTCAGGAAGAGAAATCAAGATGGCGGCAAAGTAAACAACTAAACTGCTGCATCAGGAGAGAAACCAAGATGGCCGCAAAGTAAACACCTAAACGGCTGCCTCACACAACAATTTTCAAACTACAACTAAAAGATAAAACGGACATCATCCAGAACCACAGGAAGGCTGGCTGAGTGGAAATTCTACAACTAGAAGGAAAGAAAAAAGCACACAGATTCACAAGAGCTATGGAAGATAGAGGTATGGAGGTATGCGGGCAGAGAGGGCTGGCAACTGAGTACGTGGCTGGCTTTTTCAAGCGGGAAGGAGACAAAAGCTCCCAACTGTTCTAAACTCCAGTTCCAGGTGGGACTCTGGGGACCCAGACTCATATGGGGAGAAACTGGACTGTCTGGCAGCAGGCGAAACTCAAGGATGGCTTTCTCTCAGAGGTGCTTGCAGCGATTATGAGGGACACTGAGACCCAGGGGCCTCTTAGGGCAGGGCTGATAGGAAGCCATTGCTGTTTGCTCTGCCCTGAGACTCCACCCCATCCAAACTAAGCACAGAGGCTTTTGCATATGAATAGCCTGGTTCTTTGAAATCTAAATTTTCCTAACAAACTGCAGCTGAGTCAGTGAAACCTAGAACATCCAAAAGAAGGCCCAAAGCTCCACAGCAGCTTGCATTGCTTCACAGCTGGGTTTCATCTGGGCACCTCCAAACCCAAACATTCAAAGAAAAGGAATCTGCAGATATCTCCATAGCTCCTGCTGGTGGCTTCAGGTAGAGGCTAAATTAGCACCTCCTTGGAGATCCAAGAGCCAGTATACCCAGGGGACCATCCAGATTACAATTCCTCAGATCTATAAGGGACACACTCAGGGAGCAGACTCAGTGAGTACCAAAGCCCCACTGAAGCAACTCTTGCCTAATAAGGGTGTCTCCAGCACAGAAGTTCTTTCATTGTAGATACAGCTGATCTTCACAGCCAATTGGCCTAGAGGTCAATTCCTCCCAGTGATACCAACAATCAAGTCTTAACTACAGACTGTGCACACAGCCCACAAAGGGGTGCACCAAGAGTATCTACCTCAGGTAACTGGGGAGGCTGAGCCACTGGGCACTATAGGACACCTAGCACACAAAGTCACCTTATCAACTCAGGGAAGCAGCCAAAATGCAGAGACAAAGGTACAGATCACAAAGGGTATGTACCTTGGTTGCGGGCACATCCCCAGTATGGGGCATGCAGGAGGCAGCTGATAAATGTTTCTCTCTCATCAAGTTTCTAACTCTATCCCTCTCCCTTCCTCTCTGTAAAAAATCAACAAAATATATTTAAAATATATATTTAAAAAAAGAAACAGATCACAAATAAAAGGAATAGAGGAAAGCAAATTACTGAATATAGAGTTCAAAACCACGGTAATAAGGTTTTTCAAGAATTTTCTAGAAAAGGCTGATAAATTTAGTGAGACCCTCAAGGATATGAAAAGGACCAACTAAAAATTAAGCATACACTGACTGAAATAAAAAATAATACATAAAGATCCATCAACAGACTAAAGGATTACAATAATCAAGTCAAAGATTTGAAATTCAAAGAAGCAGAAAACACTCCACTGGAAAAGAAAAAAGAAAAAAGAATCCAAAAATATGAAGATAGTGTAAGAAGCCTCTGGGACAACTCCAAGTGTACCAACATCAGAATTATGGTGGTGCCAGAAGAAGAGAGAGAGCATGATACTGAAAACCTATTTGAAGAAATAATGACTGAAAACTTGCCCCACCTGGTCCAGGAAGTACACAGAACCCCAAACAAAAGGAATCCAAAGAGGTCTACACCAAGACACATCATAATTAAAATGCCAAGAGCAAAAGACAAAGAGAAAATATTAAAAGCAGCAAGAGAAAAACAGTTAATTACCTACAAGGGAACATCCATACGATTGTCAGCTGATTTCTCAACAAAAACTATGCAGGCCAGATGGGAGTGGCAAGAAATATTCAAAGTGATGAGTAGCAAGAACCTACAACCAAGATTACTCCACGCAGCAAAGCTATCATTCAGAATTGAAGCTCAGATAAAGAACTTCACAAATAAAAAGCTAAGGGAGTTCATCACCGCCAAACCAGTATTATATGAAATGCTGAACGGTATTCTTTAAGAAGATGAAGAAAAAGGTAAAAATAAAAATTATGAACAACAAATACATATCAACAAGTGTATCTAAAAATCAAGTGAATAAAAAAATCTGATGAACAGAATAAACTGGTGAATATAATAGAATCAGGGGCATAGAAAGGTAGTGGACTGACAATTCTCAGGGGAAAAATGGGTGTGGGAGGTGTGGGAAGAGACTGGACAAAAATCCTACATCTATGGATGAAGACAGTGGGAGCAGGTAAGGTCAGAAGGTGGGGTGGGAACCAGGTGGTGGGGAGGTATGGAGGGAAAAAAGACAAACAATTGTAATAATCTGAACAATAAACATTTACTAAAAAAAGTAAAAATAAAACCAGTTCAAATGGCCCCCCCACCATTGTCCTGGAAGAAGTAGTCTAGTCCCACCACAAACTGCCTCAGCAATTGCTGCACTTACTAGTGTGGCTGTAACAACGTGTCTTAACGGAAATCTGTTTCCTCACAGTTCTGAAGGCTGGAAGTCTGAGACCAAGATGACAGCAGGATGGGTTTCCTCAGAGGCTTCTCTCCTTAACTTGTAGACAACCATCTTTCCCCTGTATCTTCACATAGGCTTCCTTCGGTGTGTGTCTGTGTCCTAATCGCTTTTTATAAGGGTATCAGTCGTGTTGGACAAGGATCCACCCATATGACCTCCTTTTACCTAAATTACTGGAATGAAAATCCAGGAGGGCAGGGAATTATGTCTGGTACATGATAGGGGCTCAATAACTATTATATGAATTATTTCATTCATTCATTCCTCCCTTGGGAGCCTATTATACCCTGTAGTGTGATAGTCATTTCTAGGCATAACTCACCTCCACCATCTGAAAGATGCTTTATGCAGGCTCTTGGCTGCTATTTCTAGCTAGACAGCCCACACAGCCCTCTGACTGGGCCTTGATCAGGTGAACTAGGAGAAGCTGAGAAGGTAGGCTCCACTTGGCTCCTTTGCTAGTTACTGTGGTAGTGTGGGTGATTGGCAAGCCTTTCTCATGCTTCAGCCCAGTTAGCCAACTGCCTCTGAGCCTTCCAGTCAGTTCCTGTAAGCCTCAGCTCCCCTTCTGTGAAAACAACACAGCCTCCAGTTCTCAGGGCCCTTCAGAGGTCTGGCTGAGGTGGTGATGTGAGTGCCTTTTGTAAACTCTAAAGTGCTATACAAATGTTAGTGGTCATTCTCTGGTGTTTTGTAGCTGTGCTTTTTCCAGTTACTGTAAATAACCCCCAAAACTTAGTATCTCAAACCAATAATGAAATTATTTTGCTCTCAATCAATCAGTCAGGATTCAACAGGAGTAGATCATCTCTGCTCCACTCAGTGTTCACTGGGATGGCTCCAAAGCTGGCTCACTCCTGGGTCCACAAGCCTTGCTCACTCACAGCTGAGACCTCAGTGCGGCTGTCAGTCACACCACCCACATGTGGCTTCACCATTGGGTATGTGCTTCTTACAACAAGGTGACTGGATTCTAATATGGAGCATCCTGGAGAGAGCCTGGAGAGGCCATATTGCCTTTTAAGACCCACCCTTGTGGCATTCCTTCCTCAGTAGTCTATTAATTAAGCACTGGCAAAGGCTCATGGGTAGGAGAAACATACTCTGCCTTTTGATGGGAAGTACAATGTTCTGAAAGAATATGTGGGCCTGGAAACACTGCTGTGTCCATTTTTGGAAAATACCATTTGCCATTGTCCTTGATAGATTTCTTGAATGAATGAACCTTTCCTTAGTGCCTTTCAGCATTACTCAAGCTTCCCATGGCTCAGCCTCAGGCTGTAAATCTTTCCTAACTTGCTGCCTCAATTAAAACGTATGCACCTTCATCTCAATATATCATAGCCCTATGTTTTGCAAAAGAAGAGTGGGGATAATAGATTAATACATAAACTAATTCCTGGCACTGGCTTAGCTAGGGACCTCCTCTTAAGTTGTAGAAGGCTACCCCTCTTCTATAGCTAACATATCCAGAAGGTCCACTCCTGGGAACCTTAAAGTGAGGAGTGGACCAGATCTGGGACGGGGAGCAGGTGGTAGTGTGGGTGATTGGCAAGCCTTTCTCATGCTTCAGCCCAGTCAGCCACCTGGCCTTTGCAGAGATGAAATCTTTTCCACCCACACCTTCCACTCCTCCCTGCACTTTGTCCCCTGCCACTTCCCTCTGCTTGACATTTGGTGACGGGTAAGCCCCCAGGCTTAGAAGGGTAACCCTCTGGCCTCAATTAATTCATTATGAACCTGGCATCATTAGTCCACCATGGTTCCAGGGACTGGTAAGAGAGACCTGGACCATGGTGAGGAGTCCCCAAAGGCCACTTAAAATTCAAGTGTTCAATAAGTGAACCAGTCCTCTGCAGGAACCACCCAGAGAACATTAACCCTCTGGTCCCAAAACATGTTGTTTTCCTCATTTCCCTCTGATTCACCGCATTTGTTCTCTGACTCATTAGGTCTGTGTTGTCCTTAATTGTATCCTGTAATGATGATGAAATATCAGCCTCTTTATTTTTTCATAATGTTCCCCCTGGCTAGGAGTGTCCAGCTTATACCACAGAGTTCAAGGGGCAGCCACAGGGAGAGCGCCTCTCCTGTGTGTGTTCTCTCTCTCTCTCTCTCTCTCTCTCTCTCTCTCTCTCTCTCTCTCTC
>JAAGEH010000016.1:18590240-18639311 GCA_011751065.1 Lasiurus cinereus | reverse complement strand
CTCTCTCTCTCTCTCTCTCTCTCTCTCTCTCTCTCTCTCTCTCTCTCGACTTCTTCAGGATAAAACCCCCACTCCTTAACCTGACTTATGAAGGGCTCTGAGATTGCACTGCTGGCTACCAACTTTAACTCTGGCAACCCTCCTTTTTATATCAAGACAGGCTGAGCTTCCTTCCATTCTTTAAATGCTCTGTGTTGTCTTACACAGCCACCGTTCACATGCTTCCCTCTGCCCACAATGTTCTTCCTTCCTCCTCGACCCGCAGCTCTCAGTTTAGAAGGCATGTTTCAGGGCAGCCTCTCTTGAATCTTAGATGATATTAGTTATCTATGTTATACATTTTCTTTTTTTAATATATTTTTATTTCTTTCAGAGAGAAGGGAGAGGGGAGAGGGAAAGAGAGTGAGAGAGAGAGAGAGACATCAATGATGAGAGAGATCTGTTGATCGGCTGCCTCCTGCACACTGGGGATCGAGCCTGCAACATGATATATGCCCTGATCAGGAATCGGACCCTGACCTCCTGATTCATAGGTTGATGCTCACCACTGAGCTGCACCAATCGACAGGGCTATGTTGTACATTTTCTTTGCATGCTGCACTTCCTTCTCTGCTGGGTTAACTGTAATTACCTGACTGGTAGCTGTCTGCCCTCTCCCCACACTGGAAGCTCAGTGAGAGCAAAGCTCACGTGGTTTATTCATCACGGCATACCTAGGGCACCCTGAGCTCAGCATGAACGAATGAGGCTGGAGCAGAAATGGCACTCCTGAATGGGGCCAGCTCACTACTGATTCCTTGGTACCTAACCATGTCTGGCACATGGTGGGCACTTAATAAACACTTATTGGATCAAATGAATGAGTCCAACTTGAGAGGTTCCTGCTACTTATGCCAACAAGCTACTCAATCTCAGAGATGTGGGTGGTTTACTCAAAGCCCCACAGCATGTCACTCTCAGAGCTGCAGTGGAATGCAGTTCTCTTGGCTCTTTATGCTACTATGCACTGCCTCCCGGCCAGCATAGGTGAAAGTTGGGTGTGAGAAGTGGGTGCTTCCGATCTTATGGATGAGTCTAGGCATAAAACAACTCCTCCTCCTCCTTCCTCAGCATGCAGCTCAACAGCTCCTGTATAGGGAAGCCCCCTCTGTCCACTCCACCTCGTTGGTCACCTGCTTTGGTGTTCCCACCCTTGCTATATGGATCTCTATCATAGCAGCTACCACAGGACATTGAATCTCTGCTCATCTGCCTTCCCTTTAGAACTTTGTGTTCTTTAAAAGCAAGGACCACATACATGTCTTGGGTTGTTTCCTTCTCTGCATCTCCATTATCTAATACTAGAAGCCTGATCACAAAGATTCATGCAAGAATGGGCCTTCCTTCCCCTGGCTGCCGGCACTGCCTTTGCTCTGGCCAGAGCTGCCTTTCTACCTTCCCACACTGCCCAGAGGCCCCCAGCAGCTGGGATGGTATAGACTGCCCTGGCTGCTCATCACCTATGTATACAAATTAATCCACCATTTTTGTTGGGTTAATTTGCATACTCACTCCTGATTGGCTGGTGGATGTCACGATGGTATGGTCAATTTGCATCTTTCTCTTTCATTAGTGTAGAGATGGCCTGAATAGATGCTCAATCAATGTTTGTAGAATTACTACACACATTGGCACATAATTTCTAAATGCCACAAGAATCACAGGACTCTGTGTCTTTTTAACTAATCTTTACTTCCAAAATAATCTCTCTAGTATTTAATTCAGAGAACTTTTGAAGATGCTGTAAAACAGAAAAATATTTACTAACATTTATTGAGCATTTATTGCATAGGACACATCTTGCATGTATTATTTCTTATCAACCCTTTGAGGAGGACATATTATTAGCCCCAAGGCTGAGAGATAAATGTCTGTTGCCCAAGCTCATTCAGCAGCAAGGGGTGATGCTGGGATATGGAGTCAGATAACCTGACTTTGGAGCTGGTGCTCTCAACTCTGCTAAACGTTATCAATCCTTGAGAAATTCTCAGTGTGATGCCTCCAATAAAATTAAAAATGTGAAAGCTCTTGTTTCTCTCTTAAATGGCTCATTCTCAAGTCCTTGGGTTTGTACAGAGGAGAGACCACATCTTTCTCAACTTTGTTTCTTTCATGCCCAGCATTGTGCCCAACATGCAGTGGGTGCTACATAAAGGTTAGAAGACTATGTGGCTGAATCCTTATAGCCAAAGGTGTGAAAAATGAAGTCAGACAAGGTGAAGCTGATCATGATGACATGCAACCAGCATGTGAGTCAATAAAAACTCTGAATATGTATATGCATGTAGTACAAATGAAGGTTTGTATATGACACCCCCACAGGAGGTGGCCCTGGCTCTTCAGAGTCAGAATCTTCTCAATCAAGACACAGATCAGGCCCAGCTGGTATGATTCACTGGTTGACTGTCGACCTATGAACCAGGAAGTCACAGTTCAATTCCTGATCAGGGCACATGCCTGGGTTGCAGGCTCAGTCCCCATTTGGGGGCCTGCAGGAGGCAGCTGATCAATGATTCTCTCTCATCATTGATGTTTCTATCTCTCTCTCTTCCTCTCCCTTCTTCCCTGAAATTAATAAAAAATTTATTTTTTTTTAAAGACACAGGTCAGCACTCACTTCCTTCAGGAAAGCTTCCCTGGTTGACTCACCTCATCTCTTTAAACCCCTTCACTTTGCAGAAGAAAAAAGCTCTGTTCCTTGGCCCCTCTGCAGCTCAGTGTGCAGTCTTATGGGAGCATGTACTACTTGTTCATTCCTTATTCTCATGTTCATTCATTGAGCAGAAGCCCGAGACTGGGCCATCTGGAGGCCTTAGAGATGTGAAAGATGGGACAGTCCAGGTCTTTATATTGACACTCTCAGCAGGAAAACACTCAACTGTTCTGACCTAAAGACATCTGTGAGTCAAGCTTTCTAACTAATCCAGCACCCAGTGGTCTATGTCCCAGTGTTGCCTTTCAAGAGCAGGGTGGCTTTTTGGATTTGGTTAACAGAGAGGGACCTCTGAGAGTCTTCAGAGAAAGCACACAAGTCCTATCTTAGCAGGGCATTTGGGTTTGCAGCACTGGTCTGATTGTTGCATATGATATTCAGGACAATTTTCCAAGCAGGCTGCCTCTCCATGCTCGAACACCGGGTCAGACCTTCCAGGGCTGCTGTTAGGATTGTCTCAACCTGGACGGGCCTCTCATTTGGGACCCCACTGTAAGAAGAGCATAAGAATTCTTGGATTTACCACACTGCCACAGAGTAGTCTCCTTATCTGCTTGCCCCAGACAGCCCTCATCTCACTTGATCCCTGAGTGTGAATGCTTTAAGGTCAGGCACTGATTTTAATCATCTTTATATCCCTAGCACATCATCCTGTGCCAGCATAGCAGATGCTCAATAAAATGATCAATGAATTAAGTTACAATTACTCAGCTAAATCAGAGCCAAAGCAGCGGAAATGTACTTTGCTTTGCATGCAAAGAGGCAAGGATTTATTGAGTCTGGCACTACATAGGGCACCTGGATATAAAGGCGAACAGAATTAACAATTTAGTGTAGAGGAGGCATCTAGTCAGACAAGTAAACAGACGAATATACCACACAGGGCACAGGCATCTAGTCCAATAGAGAGGTAGAAACACGGAGTGAAGCACTTATTTTACTTTAGGGGTTATTGTGCCTTTGTTGTTTATTAGTCATGGGGCATCCACTCTCTCCCTTGGTCACCAGCCTGGCCAATAGCATCCAATGGCATGTGGGTCACCTGAGGCTGGAGATGAAGCCAGGAAATGCAGCTTATTCTCACCAGAAAGAAACAGGGCCAGCTGATGACCAACCTAGGACCTAACACCCATAGATGTTTGTTTGCAGAATGAAATGGGGCTCAATCCCGCCAGCACAGAGGGATAAGGCACGGGGGCTAGTGATGTGTCCCTGCTCCAGCTGGAGCCTAAGGGTGTGTGGTTCGGGTTTTGCACACAGACACCGGGCAGCAGGGTCAAGCAGGAGGGGAGATTCAACTTGAGTTTTCATTAACAAGCTGAGTGCCTAGCTCACAGTTGTGTTTGGCCAGAGAAAAGCATCATTGGCCTGGCTACCCTCTGCCTTTATTTCCAGGGGGGCACCGTGCTCTTAAAGATGCTCTATAGACCACAGAAGCCCTGCCCAGACTCCAGCAAGCCAGCTGGTTAGCTGGGCACTGGGGTACAAGAAAAGAACACAAGTATAAGCTATAAACAGATGAAGGACACCCTCCCGAGTTAGAGAGCCTGGCCAGAGGCCTGGGTGAGGCACCCATGACAAATGGACTGGCCTTCAGTGTCCAAAACCCAAATCAAGTTTGTGTGGGGTGAGGTGTCAATCTCATCTGGGGTCCTTCCCATCACCCCCACATTAGCTTGAGCTCCAAAGCATCTAGGGAAAACCTGAACCTGACTCCTTCCCACCCCCACCCCTTCAAACCTCTGGCTACCTTCCCCTTTTAAAAATAATAATAATAACCCCCAATGCGTGTTCCACGTGCTGTGGGAATGAGCGCCAGCGCAACCCACTCAATCATCACGGGGCGCCCACATTTCAAAGGGGAGTGGGAGGGGTGCCAGTGATTTCTGGGTGCCACGCAGATCTCTCCCAAGCTCTGATCTACGGATTGTTTTTATTTCCTCTTTTGAACTCTTCCCATCCCGCTCGCTCGCTCGAGGGGCAGACAGAGATACTGAATTAGGCGACAGACAAGTTGGAGACAATGAGGGGTGGGGGGAGTCTCCCTCCCTCCATCTATGCCCCTCCTTCCTCCTCCCTGAAATTTGCAGACATCTGTTAGCTGGAGCCCAGCGCTGGACTCATAAAGAAGAGCTGGCAGGAGAGTGATGTACAATCCTGGCCCTCGGGAGTGACTGGCGTGAACCTCCAAGGGAGAGACCCCGTTTATTACGAGGGAGCCCTTTGTTTTACACCCTTCGGCCGGCCGAGGTGCCTGGGCCGGGCGGAAGATTTAACCGAATTATAACGAATGATGCTCAGCAGCGCTGCGCCTCTAATTAGAACAAGTCGCACAGACATATTGTCTCCCTGGTTTCCTCTGTTCCATTTCTCGCGCGCTCTTTCTCTGCGCAAAACACATGGGCCCCATTAAACATTCTAGCATTTAATGTGGTTCCCTTCAATTACTTCTCAAGTTTTCGAGTTCCATTTAGAATTGGATTGTACTCCTTGGGCTGTGTTTTTGATTTGGGGCTTCGTACATTTTGTAACCGCTCTTTTTCTCCACCTAGTGGAGACGGTGGACACCGCCGAGCAGGGGGGCGGGGAAGGGAAGGGTGGGCAGGACACAGGCAGCAAAGCCTGCACCAACCCGAAGGGGGGTCCCCAAGACCCCCATTAACCGGAGGCCTGCTTTGTACTTGTCTTGGAGAGGAAACAAGAACTGAGCATCAGGATAAGCTGAACATTATTGATTTTATGACCCTCGACCCAATCACCTCATCCCCAGCACAATAAAAGGGGGTGAGGACCTTTAGGGGGTCCTAATTTATACCAAGAGGAAGAGGAAAACAAGCAAACACTTCCTGGGTCCATGCTGGGGGACAGTCCAGAAAGAGCCCATATCTGACTTCACTTAAGGTGATCAAGGGCCTCCATTTCTGCAAATCCACCTTCTGCAGAAAAGGCCTTGCCTCCCACACCAAACCAGGACAGAGGACTCACCGGCTTTATAAAGGCTGGCAATGTATTCAGAAATCAAAAGCACACCTTGGGCAGTCAGAGGGCTGCAGTTCCATCTTCCCTGACCCTTTGCATGTGCACATTTTACCCTGAGAGTCTGCGTAGAGGCCCTAGATATACACACCCACGCCCAAGATAGGGATCTACAGGGAGAAAGGATTCCAGGGGAAGATACCATCGACCACAGAGGCTGGCTGGGTGTGTGTGAAGACAGATTCCTCATCCCGCATGTGCTCTCAAGAGCAATTTAGAGTTCTTTGGGTTAGGAATACTCCGGGTGAAACCTTTGAATTGAAAGGGCTTTTGAGGTCCCCTGGCCCCTCGCCCCACCCTATTACCCCATGCCAGAAAGTCCTCTGATGCATGCCTGATAGTGGTCATGTGGTCTCTGCCGACAAGAACACCCTGGCTTTCCATAAAAGCTTATGGCATTTGAGCATGCTCCAAGACATGTCATGGAGTTGGAAATCCATCCATGTGACCTCGGGAAAGACATTCAGTTTTTCTCACATCCCACTCATTCAACAAATATTTACCAGGAAATGTTCTAGGCACTGGGGATAGACATATCAGTATTTTATGATCATTTCAAATAATTACCGTATCACTGACACGGAAGCAATGGCTCACCTCACAAACAAGCTCACGTTTTTTAAACTCATATGTGAAATAATATAGCTGACATTCTTTCTCTTGATTACAATGATCAGGAAAGTTCTCTTTTTATGTATGTACATTGGCAGCCCTATAGCTTCTACCATTTGGTTTAGTCCCATCTCAGAGGCTGGACCAACTTCCTGATCTTGCAACCTCTCTTCACATCAAACAATTTCTGGGACCTGCTCCATTTTAAACAGCCCATCTCTGGGTACACTTTCATTTGTCAATGCCCTCCTCATAATCTGGTGCCCAAAACTGAACATGTCACCTGACCTGACCAAAGAGTACTGGATTTCTATTCATTCTTCTACTTCACGTTGTGTTGGATTGTTATCAATCATATCACACTGTTGGCTTACTCTGAGCTGGTGGTCATTAAAAAGCCTCAGATATTTTTCACATGATTTCCTGCCAAAGCAATCTCTCCCACTCTGGTTCTGTCATTTTTTTTTTTTTGCACATAAATGCCAGACTTTACATTTAAGCCTGCTAAATTGTATCTTATTGTTTTTGACCCAGCATTCCAACCTGTCAGGATCACTCTGGGTCCTCATTCTGTCACCTCTAGTATTAACTCTGCCTCCCAGATTTGTGACATCTACACCTTTGATCAGTATGCCTCCTGAGTTTTCATCTAGCGATAAATCAGACATGATCAAGGATGGGGCCCTAAGAACTCAGAAAAACACGCTCTGAAGGTTGACACCCATTGTCATGAGTTGGAAATGGCCCCTCTAAGAAGTGAGGAAATGGAACGCAGAGCAGGGTTCTCTACACACCCACCCATGGTACTGCTTGACTCTCCCGCTATCTTCTCAGCTGCTTCTGCCTTCTTGTTCCTACCTCCTGAAACCTGCCTCTTTGTCTGCTTCCCCCTCTGTACGTCTTCCTGATGACCCTTCATATGTCTGCCCCCTTCCTGTATCCACTTGACCTTCCCAGCTTTACTCAGGGCCTCTGAGCAACAAGCTTAAGGTTTGCTGGCACTTGTCCTGCCCATCCCAGGGCTGTCTCACCCAGAGTGTCAGACTTTCACTCCCAGCCAAGCTCGGGCCAATGTGTGACTTCTCTCTCCACCACCCTGACTGAGTTTAGCACATGGGGTGTGACATCCATCCAATATTCAACACTCTTTGAATTCAGCTGTTGAGCCAGCTGCAAATACATAAAACCACTGCTCGCATCCAACCCACATTTCACCATCTTAGCCACAAGGAAACCATGAGAGGAACTGTTAACCCTAAGCTGAAATCAAGACCTGCAATGTTTATAGCATACACCTGATTCGCAAACATAGTAACCTTATCAAAAGAGGAAATGAGGTTAGTTTGGAATAACTTGTACTCAATGAAGTCATTTTGCGTTCAACTGACCACTGCATTCCTTCCTAAATGCTCACCCACCATCTGCTTCTTAATCCATTCTGCTTCCCTGTTGTTAAGGATCTACCTCAAATTCACTTGTCTGGAGTTTCCAGTAACAATCTTTTTTTCCTTTTTATGAAAATCAGGGTAATCTCTGCCTAGTTCCTGCTTCTGGCACCACCTTCTATTCTCCACAACTACTTAAAGGTTACTGACAGTGGCTTCCCAATCCCACCGGAAAGTTCTTTCTACACCTTGGGATGTGAGTCATTGGGTCAGATACTTGGATCCAGTTGAATCAGCTTCTTACCTCCCTTCTTATCTAATCTCATCCCCTTTCTTGAGCTCTGAGCCAGTCGAAAGGTCTTGGGCTGCAGAGAGCAGAAACCCCAGGTTCAACTGGCTTAAACAATAAGCAAAATGAATTCTTTCATAAAATTACAAGTGCTGGGTAGAGGGACTTCAGGATTGATTACTTCCATAGTTTGATTACATCTTCAAGGATACCTCTTTATCTTTCTACTCTGCCATCCTCAGGTTGTCAATTTAATTCTCTCATGGTTGCAAGACGTGTTACATTTCCAACAATCTCAGGCAAACCTGACAATGTCCAGCAGTAAAAGAAGGACCAGTGGTCCCATCTCTCTTTTTAGAAGTAAGGATACATTTTCAGAAACACTGGCAGACCAGTCCTCACATCTCATTGATAAGAAGTAAGTCTCTTGCCTATCCTTAAACAGCCAATGATGGGGAGAATGGGACAAGAACTGTCTTGGACTACATGGAATGTATCCCTCAGATGTGGTGGGAAGGAGCTGACAGAAAAAAAAAATCAGCCATCTGCCAACAAGGAGGGAGGAAGTGACCACTGGATGGGCTATCACTGTCTCTACTTGGTGTTTGTTCTTCCCTTTCTATTTTGACATCCTTAAAGGAAAAATTATATCTTCAACTTCTATTTTACTTTCTCTGTCTTTTTAGCTAACATTATTTCCTCTTGCCCAAGCAATGGATTTATACTTGCACTATTCTTCCTTCACTAGAAGAGCCCCCAAAGACATCTTAGTGTCCTCAGATTATCTCCCTCTTCAAATCTGAGTTTACTCTGAGCCTTAGCCTCGCTGTCACTATTCTCCCAGATCCATTCTACTCTAGTGCCCATCTTTAGGGTCCTTCAAGGCGTATGAGTTTTTTAAAGTTGAAGTTCATCATAGAGCAACCTTCATGACTCCAGTGGGGCTTTAGTCATTTTTCTCCCTTCTTTTTCTCCTCATTGGGATTAACTCTGACTATGGTGTGTTGTTTTTTTCTGAAAACAATCTGCCTTCCTTTGTGAGGCTACTAGACCAGACTTCTCTATGAACATTCAAAGTATGTTATGATAAATATCACTATGTTGGCCCAGGGACCCTATTTCCTTTGTAGAACTTCTCCTTACCCATCATCCCTAACCTAACCTCCATCAGTGGGTGAAACTGTGACCCAGGCTACATCATATCACAGTATGGGATCCACCTTGCAATAGTGATTAGTCTAGAAGTGGGCACAAGATCCAGCAAGGCCAACTAGAGAGATCTGGCTTGGGTGGAAAATTTGAGATTGAGAAAGATAAGAGTTAAAAGTTTTCCACCTGAGTTATAAATCTGAAATTGTAGGCAACAGCCTTTCCCATATGGAGCCAAGGGATAAGGCAAGAGGGAGAAAAGTAGCCCTGATTTCCTGGTTTGAGCTGCTGATGACAGCACTGCCCAAAACCAATCACCCTTGGTCTTCCCAGTCACTAAAGCCAATTTATTCCCTTCTTTCAAATGCCAGCAAAAGTACTCTGACTGATATGTTTATGCTCCTCATGACCGGGACACATATTTAACTGTGGCGAGTGTCCTCTTTCTTTGCTACCACAGCCTCCAAGATGACAAAACCTCCCTCCCAAGGTTCCCATGAGAATAATAAATTCATCCCTCAGTGAACAAAACTCAAAGGAACAGTTCTCTTCCTTGTCTCCTTCTTCTGTTCAGAGACAATATTATTTGCTGGGAAAGTGAAAAGGCTTTTGCAAAACACTGGACTTTAAAGATAATAAAACCTCCACCCCAACTGGAAAGTTGGAGTTTTTGTGATTTTTTTGCCCTATGTCTGTACTTGAGAATCAGAATAATAATAATTAAAAAAAAAAAGCAACACAAAACCCTATATTTTCTGTTAGTCCAAGTTAGTTTCACATCTATAAGAGCTGAGACTCTGCAGCCTTCTTGGGTCTGGAGTCTCACTCCATCTTCTATCTGGGTAGCCCTGGACAACTTGCTTGACCTTTATGATCATTGCTTTGCCCATCCATAATATGAAAGTAATACTAGTCTTGCCTTTTAAGATCATAGTGAAAATTAAATGAAATAGTACATGCAAAGTGCTGTGATGATACCTACCAATAGAAAAAAGTGAATAAATATTAGCAAAAATCATTATAGTTTTTCTTTTTTCATCATTAAATTTTCTACTCTATACATCCCCAAATGAATCCATTTTCACACTCCTTATATATATTGGATCACTCCTCCCTGCCTTTATTAGAACTGTCTTTTAAACCAGCCACATCCTGCTAGACAAGCACCATCCCACCAAGTGTCAAGTCTCTGCAAACATATTTGCCTCCTTCATGTTACATGTCAAGTTTGCCTCGTTTCTCTACTCCATGTGTTGGTGCACAGGCTCCTGAGCATCTCTGCTTCCCTCTTTGCACCTCAGTTTCCTGTTACCTTTACCTGAGTGGCTGGCTCTGAGCTTTTGCTCATGTCTTAGGCATTTAGTTTATGGATCATCTGGCCTTCTTGTTTGCATTTTTCTCTCCCACATCACCTTGACCCAAAGTTTAAAGTCAAGTTTTTATCCTTGTTTTCTAGAGGAAAGCACTAGCACAAGGCATTTATGATCACAGCAGAAACACAACTCCAAATGAGCATGGCTCACCCCTCCTTTATCTACCTGCCATAATGTCTTCTCTTTCCCTTCTATTCTCTTCCCAACTCTCTCCTATCTGCTCCATATTTTTGTTCTTTACTGACATACCTCAGCTTTTCACTGATTTTCCCCCCCTTGACTGATGTTATATTATTTCTATAGGGATCTATCTTCAACTCCAAACTTCTTATCTAGACATTTTCCTGAATAAAATAATTCTTTTCTTAAAAGAACTTCTGTTTCAAGTCAAAAGAAAATTTTGCTTCATTAACTTAATTTATAACATTTTATCTGAGGATTTTTCTCCCCAATTTAAAGTATTTTTATCAGATAGGCAATCTTTCTTCATATATATTCTTCTTGTTTGTTATGACAGGCATTCCACACCTAGGTATCCTGTTGTCACAAATTCTGGTCCCAGATACCAAATCTTGTCTCATTTCACAAATGGTAAAGAACCCTGATTCCTTCTAGTTAAAAGCCCTAATTTCAGGAGGGAAAAGAAAATGAGAGAAATAGAGATGAATGTGCCTCCTATGCCTTCAAGTCATTCCATTTCTTATTTACAGTATTAAAAATCCAAATAGTTATGATGGCCCAAACATCTGCTCACTCCATCAGTACTTTCTAGGGGACTCAATTAAAGTGGGTAGCGACTGGTAGTTCTGATGACTGTTGGCGGGTTCTTCATCACACTTGATGCACATGTCTAGACAGAATACTTACCAATTAAGTCATGTCAGCTCTACTCACAAAATTCCTTGTCATGTCTCAGAAGTGCAGTGCTCATCTCTCCCTCCTTGGAGAGGTGAGTAGACTCCTTCTACTTGCTTATACCTGTCTGTATAGTGGTGGGTAAATTTTGAGTTGGTATTTCTTCAGAAAAACTTAGAGTTTTTCCCTTGTTGGTGCTATACAGGCTCTGGTAGAAGGCAATCTGAGGCTGAACTAGTAAAGCATAATCAAATTTTATCATGGTAGATAGTAAAATTGGGTCCAGGTTAAAAAAAAAAAAAAACAGCGCCAAAAATGGGTCATAGGGCCATTAACAGGTGTATTCATTTACACAGAGTACCTAGGATCATTCCAGAAAAAGATGGTTGGGCTTGGAAATAAATCAGAAAGTTTAAGTCTGGATGAGGAGGTTCCAAAGGCATGTGGACCTAAGGATTGGATACCGGTGCAGGCAGCCCAGAATCTTAGTCAAGTCTTAGTTGCTGCCAGAATGGACTCTTACTGGCTGTGAATGTCACAGTTTCTGTACCCACAGATGTACCCCAAAACCACTGTCAGCAGAGGATTGTGGGTCTGTGTAGATAATTTCCAGGGCACTTTCTGCTTTTCTTTCTACCCTAGGTTACCTTAGCACGCTATCCTGAACTGAGATAGGTCTCTAGAATATTCTAGAGTCTCATCAAGAGTTTACTTATTCACATGAGAAGCTTAGGAAAACTCCGAAGAAATAACTTACCCTCAGAGAACAGGGAGTTGGGCAGAAGAGCAGAAGAGCTTAAACAAATCCTCATGCTTAGAGGAAGGGTGGTTCTGACTAGCATAGCATCTGCCTCTTGGATGTGTCTCCTGGCCAGCCTCCCTCATAGTCTCATGCCTGGATCCTAGGAAATGACAGCGTCTGCATAAAAATAAAAAGAACTAATGCTGCTGAAATTGAATATGAAACCAGGGTTCCTGTCACAAAACATAACAAAAATAGATGTCCCTCCCTTCCTCACAGTGCAACACACAGAAGTATTTTGCAAAGCCAAAGAGATGATTCAATGGAGTCATATGGTAGCCAGCATCAAGATGGCTCCTAATGATCGCCTGCTTCCTGATACTCACACCTTTGAGTAGTCCTCTCCCACATTGTATCAGGATTGGTCTGTATCAGAATGTGGCAAAAGTCACTTCCAAAGCTACAAGGCAGTACAATTTCCTCAGTGCTTACTCCCCTCTCTTGCTCTCTTTTCATTCAACCTGGGGGAAGCCTATGGAGAAGTCCAGGTGATGAGGAACTGAGAGCCATGTGAATAAGCCATCTTGGATGTGGTTCCTCCAGCCTCAAGAGATTGCAGCCTCATTCATGAGAGTCTCTAGGCCAGAACCATCCAACAAAGCCATTTTTGGATTCCTAGTGAAGTTTTGGAGTAATTAATTATAAAACAAAGGATAACTAATATAGATTTTGGTACCAAAAATAAGATGTTGCTTTAATAAATACCTAAAACTGTAGGAGAGGCTTTAGAATCAAGCAGTAAGCAGAGATAGAAGAAATGTGAGTGTTAGTGAAAGCTTGAAAAGCTTTGTCAGTACTGTTTGCAGAGGCATGATGACCTTTGAGGAGACTGCAGATGAGGGACAAAGGAGAATGAGAAAAATCTTTTTAGAAAGTGGAGGAATGGGGAGGTAGGGTCCTATTATATAGGAATAGAAAGTTTAGCAACACTGTCACCTGCGATTATGAAAAGCAAATGTACCTAATGAACTGGGTTTAGCTAAGGGGATTTCTAAGCCATGTGTTAAAAGTGCCACCTGGCTTCTTCTGCTTATACCAAAATGTGAGAGGAGACAGATAGGCTAAAAGAAGGACTGTTAAGCATGAAAGAGACAGGATTTGATAGTCTTGAAATTTTTTAATATCTCAAGTTGGCAAACAGTGATAAAATTAAGAAATGTATTCCATACAATAATCAATGCCAGAGCCCAGCAAGGCAAACATACAGAAGATGAAGCCAAGGAGGTGGCAATAAGGCCCTTTGTTAAGACAACAAAAGAGCTCTAAGGTGGCAACTCAGAGCGCTGTTCAATCAGACAAAAATCATTCTAAGTTTAAATATGTGCCTTGAAGATACTCTCAGTTGAGCAATAGTTTCTAAGACACTTAAGAATGTCCCTCAGTCATGTCAGCAGACACACAGGCTTATCTCAAAGAGATTTCTGGATGTGGCCTTTGTCTAATGGAGTGAACCCAGTATTTTCAGGAGACTCAGAACATTTTCAAGAAAATTATATTTATAGGAACACAGACAACTTAAACTGAAAGGGACAAAAACAGTACAAAGTAAAAATTATGTGGCTCAGTTGACTGGAGTGTCGTCCCATATACCAAAAGGTTGCAGATTTGTTTCCCAGACAAGGCACATACCTAGGTTGCAGGTTCGATCCCTGGTTGGAGTGCATGCAGGAGGAAACCAATCCATGTTTTTCTCTTCCTTCCTCTCTCCCTAAAATCAGTTTTAAAAGCATATCCTCAGGTGAAGATTTTTTTTAAAAATGATCTTTGAACCTCTATCCCAAAATTCTGGCAGGAAACTGGCTGAGAAAACTACACAGCTGCAAACAAGACAACCTTTCATGGAAAAGGAAGGATGACTCAGAGGAAGAACCAAGACCCCAGAGGGCAGGGCACAGAGCCATGAAGAATGATTCCAAGTCAGGAATAAGACCAAGTCTTAATCAAAGAACATGCAACACTTGTCTATCTATATTTCAGACTCACCCTAGAGTCGTAAGTCTTTGTATCTTCTATTTTCCCCATTTTTAGACAGAAATGTCTATAGTGGTTATCCTACACCTGTCCCATCACTATATATTTTGTGTGTGTATTCACAGGTCTTCTTATTCTTAAGGAGCTGAATTTAAGAAATTACATCTGAGTATCCTTATCAGCTCCTGACTTAGATGACAAAATCCTGGAATTCAAATGGATGCTCTGATGAAATGATACTTTGGGGGCCATGGGCAGGAGTGAGTATATTTTGCATGTGGGAAGAACATAAATCATTTGTGGCCAGAGGGTAGGCTGGGCTTGTTTTTAAATGACCACAGATTGTTTCTGCTTCCCTCAATAATTGGAAACTAATTTCCTCCCCTGGAACGAAAGCTGGACTTAATGACTCAATTTTTTTAATTAATTATTTTTTTATTGTTTAGAGTATTACAAATAGTAATACATATGTCTCCTTTTTCCCCCATTGACCTCCCCCCAGCCTTTCCTACCCACCCCCAGTACATGCCCTCTTTAATGACTCAATTTTAATGAATGAAGTGGAAGTCTTGGTGCACAACTTTGAATATAAAGTCATGAAAGATTCCACAACTTCCTGCTTGCTCATTCCCCTTCAGATCCTTTGCTCTGAGGGAAGCCAAGTGCAATGTCATGAGGATACTCAAAAGCAACCTGTGGAGATGCCCACATGATAGGAACTAAGGCTTCCTGCCAACACTCATGTGAATGGGCCATTTTGGAAATGTATACTCCAGCCCCAATCAAGCCTTCAGATGACTACATCTCCCACTCATACCCTGACTGCAATCTCATGAGAGAACCTGGGTCAGAATTACCCAGCTGAGTCATTCCTGAGTTCCTCACCTACAGATCCTATGAGACAAAAAATGATGAGCACCGCCTCTCATCTCCCACCCTCCACACTGGACATGTAGGGTGAGAAAGAAAAAAATATTTATTGTTTTAAACACCTGATATTTGGAGGCAGTTTGTAACTGCAGCATAATCTAGTCTTGGCTAAGTGAAACACTAGACTTTACCTCATGCTAAAGCACAATGAAAGCCCATTTCCAGAAAACCACTGCAAAGTGCCCCGATTATGTGTGTCTCGGTAAGGTAATAATACTGCTTAGCTCCATGCTGGAAACTTTCACAACACCCTGGATCTCCTATGCTCATGGAAAACTTTGCTTAATGAAAGTAGGACTTATTCACTCCCCAACTGAGTGGTTCTCAAACTTTAATGGGAATAAGAGGTACCGAGAGTTTGGTATTATGCAGTCCCAGGTTCCACCTCCAGAGAGAACTTCAGGAGGTCTGGAGAGAGACTTAAGAATCTGCAATTTTAATAAGAGCACCAGGAGGTTCTGATGTAATTGGTCTTCAGACCACACTTTGAAAAACTCTCTGTAAGGATATATAGTGGGCATCCTGCTGAGGGGTATTAGCTACCAGTAAGGCGAAGTGGAGGCAAAAGAACCCAGCATGGGGGTTGCCACCAAGCAGAACTGGGTGAGAATTCAGGCTCTGCCACTCATTAACTGTGGGACCCTGAGCGAGTAGCTTTATTTTTCTGGGCCTCCATTTCTGCATCCAGAGAATAAGCGAACTATTATTAACTTCCTTAGGATTATTGTAAGGATTTGATGAAATCATATATTTAAATTGGTATTGGACACATCCATAAATGCTTGGCAAATGGAAGATGCCATTAACAGCAGTGTGGCATTACAAAAAGACATGCAGTGAGGAGTTAGAGTGAGCCTGCTTTACCATGTAAGGTTATTGTGAGGATTAAATCAGATAAAAAAGTGTGTCGTGCCTAGCACATAGGAAGGACTCCATAACTGGCAGCATCCACACTCTCTACCAATGCTGATCACATGCATCATTTATTGTTTTAAACAACTGATATTAGGGTGCACCTAATAGGCTCCTTCTGGGTACCCAGGTTTCCAGACTACATAGCAACAAACAGTATCTATAATGGTTTGCTCCTCATTTCATGTATGTCTGGGCCATTTCTATGTTAAATGGCATCACAAAGGCACACTGTAGCATATTAGGGAAAGGATCTGGAGCCTATCTAGTCCCCTCCACTCACACACACCCATGTTATAGAAGAGAACATTGAAATCTTGAAGGTTAAAGGATGTGAGAAAGCACTTACGAGAAGCCATGCCAGGCCTCAAACCCTGTTCTCGCAACTCCCAGCCTTTTGTTCTTTCCTTCTTAGCAATAGAGTACTATGCTTGGTGTTTGCCCAGCCATTTGAAAAAAAAAAAAACATACACACACACACACACACACATACACACACACACACACGCATGCACGCACACACGCACTGGGAATGGGATCACTTTAATTAACACAGAGGAGGCATGGATGGGGTGGGTGGTGAGGGAGTAGTTCCAGGCCACTGCCTATGCCAGCTCCAAGTTCCAGATGCTGTTTGTCATAGGGCCCATCCACACGACATCTGTCACCACGGCATTGGCTGGAGAACATACCCAGCCTGGCCAACATTTTAGGAGCTGGGAGAGGGTTGGGAACTTCCTGGAGAGAGAGACTGGGTTCTGTGCCTACATCCAGCAGGGATTCACTGGAAACTAACATGAAAGGCAAGGTGGTATGATGAAAAGCCCATCAAACTGAGATTCAGTTCTAGCCCTGGTGCTGCTATTGACTTGCTGTGTGACCTTGAATCTCTCCCTTAACCTCTCTGAGCCTGGTTCCTCAGTTATATTAAAAATAGTAACACTCACTATTCTACCTAGTCAGTGTTGGAAGAAACTTCAAAGAGAATCTAATCTAACCCCTAATTTGATAGATAAGGAGCTCACAAATTCATTTGAATCAAATCTAAAACACGTGTGAGATAATAGTATAAGGAACTTCCCACATTCTGTTTGTTGTCTAAGAATCAAGTTAAATGAAATTAGCCAGCCATACACTGCTTACTAAGAGTCTAGAAGTTGGAGACATTTTAAGAGTCTAGAGATTGGAGACATTGGGGTCAATGAATTTCTTAAAATCAGAGGGGGAAATGCTCTCCATCCTTTGTCAAAAGGATGACATCAATAGACATCCTGGAGGAGAAACCCAGGATGCAGAATGGGGGAGAGCCCCTGCAGAACGGGGCCAGAGTCTGGGAGCTCTGAGCGCTGGCCCTGCACACCAGCCCCCAGGAGAGGCCAGGAGGAAAGCCGAGGCCAGGGCCGGAGTGAGTGGAGGGAGGAAAGGCAGACTCACAGGCTCTGGAGATACATCCCAGCATCCGGATCCCATTGCTCCAGGCGGGGCACCAGGCTCCAGAGACATGCTGAGCGGAAGATGGGGTGGGGTGGGGTGGTGGGGGCTTTGTTTTATTTTTGGATTTTGCCAAATCAAAAGAATTGGGGAAATTATGAGAACTGCTGTGCTGAAACGCAGCCTCTGCCAGGTTGGTTTAGGCCTGTTTATAAGTAATTCAATCTGAGGCAGGGAGGAACTGTGAGTGTGCATGCATGAACACACACACACACACACACACACTGCCTCCCACACCACTGGAGGGACAAGCGGGAGGCCTGATCTTTCTGTGTTGGTTCCTGAGAGAGTGAATGCCCAGGGCACACAGGCTCCCGGCCAGTATTCATTCATCCATTCACTCCAGTATTGACCGAGCGCCTACATCGCATCAGGCATGTGATAAGTTCTGGGGATAACGTGGGAGCACAGCAAAGATGGTCCCTCCCTTCACAGTTCTTACATCCCAGTGGGCTACACGGTAGATGGGAATGCAAGTCCAGCACCCTCTTTTCCTGAGCCTCAGTAAGTAGAGAAGAGAGGGGGTGGATTGTGGGAAAGATACAGTAGTTATAGGAGAGTAAGGGAAAAGGAGTAGGTGGCAGACTGGAGGCTGCCTGCCCATCCACCCTTCATACTTGCTGACTTTGCTGTTGCTCAGATAGCAGTCCCGGATCTCTTGATCTTGGAGAGGGGAAACACCCTCACCCCTTGCAAGGGGTACGTCATTGCAGGTCAAAGCCAGTCATGATCATCCCATTACCCTTGGTCAGTAACTGACCTAAGCATATGGACCTATGACCCAATTCCTGTCAAGAACTCTCCTGGGGAGGGCTTCCTTCCCAAGTGAAAAGACAAAGCCCTTCTGCCCTTCCCCCTGCTTCTCCTGGCACATGGACAATGTGCCTAGAGGTGTAGACACCCTTTTAAAACCATAAGGCAGCATGTCGACAAGCTAAGATGACAGCACTGAAAGAACTTGAGTAGCAGTTGGCACCACTGAGCCACCGCTGCACACAGAGCTGGACCGCCTTCCTCCAGGCACTCATCACAGGAGAACACAAAAGAGCCCTATTTGTCGAAGCTGCTTTTAATTGGGTTTTCTGTTACTAGCAACTGAGGGCCTTCCAACAGGGTCCGATAGGACGGCTTTCAGTAACAAGCCGCATCGTGAAGGATGAATGGATCCTGGCCCCAGAAAAGGCCGCTGGGAAGAGCCAGAAGTGAGGAGTTCAACTGCACTTCTTTTTTCAACAACTTGCTCTCCTGACAGCCTGTACTCTGCTAGGTGCTGAGCACATGTACGCTGGGGGACCATCTCATTCCCCAGGATGGATTCCAGCACCAACATGCTCTCTAAAAAGCACTTAGCAGATCATTCAAACCCCAATCTCTTGCTCTTACTTTTCAATGTAAATTAGTATTACGATTGCCCTTGGAGGAACCAGTAAGATAGGACTTTAAGTTGTGTGTGTGTGTGTGTGTGTGTGTGTGTGTGTGTGTGTGAGAGAGAGAGAGAGAGAGAGAGAGAGAGAGAGAGAGAGAGAGGTTCTTTTTAAAAATATATTTTTTATTGATTTTTAGAGAGAGAGCGATAGGGATAGAGAAACAGAAACAATGATCAGAAACATCGATGAGACAGGAATATCTATAGGCTGCCTCCTGCACAACACACACTGGGAATCTAGCCTGCAACCCAGGTATGTGCCCTGATCGGGAATCAAACCAGCAACCTCTTGGTTCCTAGGCCGACAGCCAGCCACTGAGCCAAACTGGCCAGGCAGAGGGAGATCCTATCTTAAAGTTGCTATTAAGTACTTCAAGTCTAATAAGAAGGGCATTCAATCGCCCGAGCTTTAAATCTCACAACTCCCAGGCCGTATGGCATTATGTTACACTAGAGGCCTGATGCACAAAGATTGATGCAAGAATGAGCTCCCTTCCCCTGGCTGCCAGCAGTGCCTTGGCTCTGGCCTGAGCTGCCTTTCTGCTTTCCCACACTGCCCAGAGGCCAGGAGCAGCTGGGGTGATGCAGAACACCTGTGTCATCAATGGTGACAATGCAAGAGATGAATGCTTAGGAGGTAATTTAGGCTACCCTGCCCCCAGCCACTTGGTGCCTGTGTATGCAAATTAATCTGCCATCTTTGTTGGGTTAATTTGCATACTAACTCCTGATTGGCTGGTGGGTGTCACAAAGGTATGGTCAATTAGCATGTTACTCTTTTGTTAGATAACCTACATATGCCTCATATTTCTCATCTGTAAATGAGGTTATAATAGACTCTTTACAGACCTGTTTTGAGGACTAAATGAATTAATTCATTGAAAACTCTTAAAACAAGTGCCAAGCACATGGTAAATATTCAAGATATATCACCTGATATTGTTAATAATTTCACTGATGCCGAGATGCAGCCAATTTCACATTTTTAATGTCTCTGAAATCACAACAGGTCTTTCAGAGGATGACATGTTATAGAGAATTAGAAGCTTCTTTTTTTCTTTCTTCATGTTGTATTCAGTGAGGATTTTTTTTTACAATCTGTAGCATCTTAGATGCAATGAAATGTAAATTGCTATCGTCATTAGAGCAGATCTCCCTGTTGTGAACAGGACCACTTGAGTAGTCTGGAGGCACAGAGACATATAGAGCAAGTAGGCACCTCCCTGTCCCTGGGAAAGGGCTTTGGGAGGCTTGTCAAAGGCCATGCTGTGTATGGAACTCAAAAGCTTCTGGTGAGGGAATGGACAACTCTGCGTAGGTGACCAGCAGCTCCCGATGGAGCGAGATGTCTTTTTGGTGTTTTTGTTACTCAAGGTGACTCAAACATCTGAAGAATTAAGAATTACTGGAGCTCAGGTCACCTGAGCAGGAAGGACATGAAGAGCCTTCGAAGAAGGAGCCTTTCTATGGGAGAGGAAAGGGGGGCTGTTACCCCAACCAGAGCCAGAACTGAGACTATCACAGGCAGACAAGTTGCTCCAGCACCTTATGGGAAAGAGGTGAGCTTAGGGCAGCCAGTATGCCAGAAGGGTGTTCTGGTAGGGGAGACAGGGCCTGCAGTCAGTTTCAATTCTAATAACAAAGGAAGCGTGGCCTTATTTTGAGCTCAAGCAGGTAAAGCAAGTCATATGAGCAAAATGATTGTTATTCATTAGTTATTGATCCTATGACTTTATTACTAGCAGCAGCCAACATGTAACAAGGGCCTACTATGTGCAAAGCACTGAGCCATACACCATATATACATTATCACATTTATTCTACACAGCTGAGGGAGTGGCCGCAGTGACTCATTTGACAGGAAAGGACATGAGACCAGAGAGAGCGGTTTACTTTTCTATGGTCACACAGCTGGCATGCAGCAGAGCTCAGGTTCAACTTGCCTGACTCCAGAGCCTGGGTTAACCACTGTTTATGATAGAAAGTGGAGCTGCTTTTTTTAATGATAGTGTTCCGGTTGCTGTGAAGTTGGATGCTTAGCTGGGTGTGGCTTCTCCCTCTGCCAGCAGCAGGTCACCACTCCTCTGGGGCTCAATAAATTTCATCAAGGGCTTGCTGTGGACTCTGTTCTCTGCCTCATGCTCCTCTCCCAGATGCTCCTCCCTTCTGCAATGTCTTAGCTCAGGCACCATAACAAAATACTATACACTGTGTGGCTTAAACAACAGACATTTCTTTTCTCACAGTTCTGGGGGCTGGAAAGCCCAAAATCAGGGTGAAAGCTCTCTTCGTGGTTTGCAGATGGCTGCCTTCTTGTGTCCTCACATGAAAGAAAGAAGGGGAAGGGAGGAGAGGGAATGAAAGAGGATGGGAGGAGAAGGAAGGGGAGGGGAGGGGCGGAAAGAGGAGGGAAGGGGAAGGAAAAGGAGGGGAGGGAAAGGAAGAGGAAGGGAGGGGAGGGGAGAAGAAAAGGGAGCGAGATTTCTTTCTCCTTCTTCTTATAAGGCCACAATTTTATCAGATTAGGTCCCCACCCTTACAACCTTAGTTAGCCTAAATTACCTCCTAAGCATTCATCTCCAGAATCTCCAGATAATCAGATTGGGAGTTAGGGCTTCAGTGTATAAATTGGGTGGAAAGGCACAATCCACAGCAAGCAGTTACATTATTCTCCTGTTCTTTAAAGAACAAAAATGTCCATGGACATCTACTTTCAGGCCCTTTTAGGACCCCAGAATTTGAGATCTGAGAAGAATCCCAGAGGAAATCAAACCCAAACTCACCATTTCACAAATGAGCACATGTGACTCAAAAAATGTGAGGGGCCTGCCTGGGGCCAAACAGCGAGTTAATGCCAGAGCTGAGATACTTCCGGCCAGTGTGGCTCAGTTGGTTGAGCATTGTCCCATGCACCAGGAGGTCGCTGGCTGGATTCCCATTCAAGACACATGCTCAGGTTGCAGTCTCGATCCCCAGTAGGAGGCATGCAGAAGATAGCCAAGCGATGTTTTTCTCTCATCCATGTTTCTCTCTCTCTCTCCCTCCCTCTCTCTCTCTCTTTCTCTCTCTCTCTCTCTCTCTCTCTCTCTCTCCTTCTCCCTTCCTCTCTCTGAAACCAATAAAACCATATTTTAAAAAATAATAATAAAAGAAAAAGGATGCCGAAACCGGTTTGGCTCAGTGGATGGAGTGTCGGCCTGTGGACTGAGGGGTCCCAGGTTTGATTCCGGTCAAGGGCACATCCCCGGGGGGGTGGGGGGTGCAGGAGGCAGCTGATGGATGTTTCTCTCTCATCAATGTTTCTAACTCTCTCTCCCTTCCTCTCTGTAAAGAATAATAAAATATATTTTAAAAAGAAAAAGAAAAAGGACCAAGTCTGATTCCAATGGTGTAGTGGCATTTGTTGCTGGGTGATGATGATGACAATGATTTGAGTCCCTACCATGTGGCAGGCATTGTATGGTTCACTTTCTCTGTGCCATCTTATTGGTCTTCACAATAGCCCAGTATGGTAGGTATGACTCTTCACTAATGCAGATGAGGAAACGGAGGCTCAGACATGAGGTGCCTTCCTCGGGCTAGCTGCTGAGTGTTGCCAGAGTTTGAACCCCAGCCTGGATCCCGAGGCCCTGCTCCTCTGGTTTCTTCATGTTCTATCTCTTCTGAGCAGGTGGGCACCCTGGGGCGGGGAGGGGCTCAGGGAGGCAGCTCCATGGCTATGAGCCCAGGTTTGGAGCCAAGTCAAGGTCATGGACACTCAGGATCAGCCCTGAGGACCAAGAGGCTGCCAGGAGTGACAAAATGAAGAAAAGAAAGGAGGAAGAGAAACAGGAGATGAACCTCAATGGCATTCCAAAAAAGCATGAGTTCCGTTCCATCTGCTTTACCTGAGGAGCCAGGACTGTATATTTTCCTTTAGCGTTGAAGCTCTACACCCCTTTATCGGTAAATTAACCTTACAGACAAGTATGTGCCAGCCCACCCTCCCCTCGGGCTGCAAAGGAAATGAACTTGGCACGCTGCAGTCCTCACCTGGCATGAATCACGACACAGCCCACAGCCCGAGGGACTGGGCCAAGCCTGGGTGTCAGGCTGATGGGCTATTGTCTGGAGCCGGAGAGGGGGCAAAAGGAAGCCAGTTTGCAGGAGAAAGGTGGATGGGATGGTCCTGGCCCAAGAATGACAGAGGCCCCTTGCTCCTCTGCCCCTGCCTGTCTCCGCTTCCCTGTTTCCCTGGCGGAGGAACAATAAGGAGGCACTGTCAGGAAGTGACACCGCACAGCCATCCCCCTTATACCTCCTCAGCCTCTGGCAAAAGGAGGTTCCCGGAGGGAATATTTTTAGTTTGACAAATGAAAGCCTGGGACCGAGGACAGGAGGGATTAAGGGAGCTCTTCTCTGACACTCCTGGAGACGGGGAGATGATGAGTCAGATACAGAGGGCTTAGGCCGACTTCTCAAGACATTCCTCAAGCATGAGCGCAAGCCAGCCGCTCGGATTCCTCCCTCGGCCGCCAGCCGGCCTGGGAGGGGGCCCCAGGGAGCAGCTTCCCTTCCTGTTGGCATATTGTTGGACAGCAGCTCCGGGAGATCAAAGCGGCCGCCGGTGCTGCTTTCCTGCCCGGGAGTCAGAAGGCCTGGGTTCAAATCCAGCCTTCCCCGTAGCTGGCTGTGACGTTAGGTGTCCTCATTTCTCCCTCTACGCCTGTTTCCTCATCTGTAACCAAAAAGCATCATAGAATGTGCAGAATGATTATGATGAGGCCGTGCCTTGGGAAAAAAGCACTGAGACTGCACGGTGCCATAGAGACATGGTGTTTGTGTATTACTCCTAGCGCCCCATAGACACACACACTCAAAATGTCACATTGCATTAACAACAAAACCAGCGTTAACCCTCTCCCCACCTCCGAGGCGTAAGTCTCATCACCCTCGTTTTATAGGCAAGGAAACTGCTGAGGCTCGGGTGGCCTAAGGTCGCAGAGCTAAACATTGCTAAGTGAGCCCTAGAGCCCGGCTTGCCCTGACTCTGAAGCTCAGGGCCTGAATCCGGTGCTGGTGACTCCCTGGCTGGGCCCGCATCGGGCGGGAGCACGTCTCTTATCCGAAGCCACAAGTGACGGTAAGATCAAGGCAGTGCTCAGGGCCAGGGGCCAGCCAACCAGCCAGAAGGGGAGGGAAGGACAGGTTGCCAGCCAGAGGCAAAGGGCCAGAGCAGACACAGAGCCGGGTGCCCAGAGCCAGGGCTCGGACACTGAGTGCAGGTTGGAGGAGCAGGGGAAGCCCCCGGGCTAGCGCCTGGGCCTGGGCAGTTGCCTCCAATGCGCTCACAGCGATGCGGTGGGCACGGGGTGGGCAGGCGCACTTAAAAGTCAAAATCTGCTCATCTGGTGAGAAGAGAGAATGAGGCCACCAATGGTCTGTAGATGGGCTTGTTTCTCACTTTCCCAACAGCTGGGTTGGGTGGGTGCTCCCAGGGACTCAGCACCAAGTCACTGAGTGAATTCTACCCGAAATATGTAAGGCCGTGATGAGCAAGCCTCCTGTGGGCCCGCGTGGCCCACCTATTTGAACTTCATTGGCTTGAAATTGAGTTTCAGGATGAATGGTGCAAGGACATCATTAGGGAGTGCTGCTTCCCAAAAATGCTGGCAACGATCATTTCTTTGTTAAAATTCATGTTTTTTTCACTTGTGAACGTTTTTCTCTGAAGTAGGTGGTCTAAGTCCCAAGAATAATTCACTGTTTATCCCCTCATGGAACCTGATAGAGCTGTTTTGTTTTACACAGACAATAAAAGGTGGCCCGTAATTTTTGTTATTTTCTTCTATGTAATTGGCCCTCAGGAAGAAAGGAGGGAGGGAGGAGGCCAGCATTCACACCACAACCTCCCCTCTCCTTGTATTCATGGGAAAGAGCACCCTCTGTCACCACCGCCAAGCTAGGGTCCAAGAGACTTCCGAAGTAGCACCTCCACAGGGGCCCAGGGTGATGTGAACACGTAACTGATCATGTCTTCATCTTTCTGTGTTAGCCACTAACAATGCTCAGAGCTAATTTTGCATCTTTCCTTCAGGCCATGGGACCTTGGGCAAGTCACTTTAATGCCATGAGCCTCCATTTCCTCATCTGCAATATGGGGTTAATGGCCATCTTGCCTTATATAGGGCAGTTGTGGGAATAAAATGAAAATGTATGGAATTATGTATAACTTATTGAGCATGTATATAATATTTATTGAGCATCTATTATGTGTCAGGCACATACCATAAATATGAGAGTTTTATTTTGTTTTGTTTGTTTTGTTTTGTGGGACAGAGTTGTAATCCACCTCAATATTGTGGAGCACAGCAGATTCAAAAACCCAAGTATAATACTAAAATGAGGACTCTAGTCTGTTTTGCACAGACTCCACAGCTAGGTTGCCTTGTGACAAGCTTGTTTAATTGCAGGATCAGAAAAATCTCCTAAATATTAGGCAGGTGTGTGTTGGGGGGAGTGGGGGTATGGGGCTGTAAGGAGAACACCTATTGGGCTCCCTAAGAACTGAAGTGGTCACTCTGGGAAAGGAGGGCTTGTCTCCCTTTTGCTAGCCACTGACCATTTCCCTCTGGTGGGCACATGGTCACCCCAGGGACCCCAGGTTTTCCTGCATGTGTTGTTCTCTTCCTCTCAGCTAACCAGCACTCTCCTTCGATTATGTATGCCTCTTCTCCATCCCGTAACTTCTGTTCCTAGAAGGCCCAGTGAGCTTCACCATCTTCTCTGTATATCACAAACTTTCATTTTCCTCTGCCAGCTGCCTCGTTTGCTCAGCATTTCCAATGAGGAAATCTGGTTACGCCACCTCCCAGGGCCCTGGGAGATTCTAGATCAGGTGTCATTGAGTCCCACCCTCTGGTCTGATCCTATGGAGCTGAAGTGTTGGGATGGGAGTTGGGATACAGAATAATACATCAGCCACCTATTTACCCGTCCCTTGAGCAGGGGCTATGAGAGACACAATTTTCCTTGAAAGCAGGCCCCTTAGTTAGCATGTGGGGACACTCTGACACTTTCCAATTAGTTTCTTCCTGTGATATCAAAGGGGAATTATTCTTTGCCCATAGGGGATAGTGTTAGAAAGCCTGGGACATGAATCCCAACCCATGTCCCACTAAACTGGCTGCTCTGTGTTGAGCAAGGAGCTTCTCAGACCCTTGGATTCCTTTTCTATAAGTCATGATCGTGATAGCACCAGCTTCATTCGGTTGTAATGCAGAGTAATAAGATAATTGGGACAGAGCCTGAAATGTAGTAATAAACACTCAGCACACACAGTTATCTTTATTGCCACTGCTGCTGCTGTGGGATTGGCTCATATCCCATTTCTTTCACTTGAGAGAGTTTCTTATCTCCCCGAGCCTCAAATTCTCCACCTATGCCAAGAGGTTTCTAACACCTCCCTCACAGGAATGGTGCAAGGAGTCCGTGTGTCAGGTAGGCAAAGATCTCAAGCAGTAGATACCAGCTATCAACAAACACTTGTTCGCCTTCTCTCCCTCATTCTTTATGCGTGTTTCTTGAGTGTTACCCTAAGAAGCCAGTTTCCTACCTACACCATACCTCAAGGAGCATCCTGTAAAGCGCTCAGCCCTCTGGAGCCAGATCCAATCATTGGCAAAAACTCATCCTCAAGAAGCCATAAGACAGTGGAGCAGACCAGAATCTTGGAGACCAGATGACTAAAGATGAGGAAAACTGAGGCCCAAAGACAAGAGGCGATAGATCCAAATGAAAGAGTGACTGATCCAGAAATAAGACTTTGCCTTTCCTGCCCAGCCAGTGTTGCTCAGTGGTTGAGCATTGGCCTATGAACCAGGAGGTCACAGTTTGATTCCCAGTCAGGGCACTTGCATGGGTTGCAGGCTTGATCCTTAGTGGGGCGTGTACAGGAGACAGCCAATCAATGATTTTCTTCTCATCATTGATGTTTCTATTTCTTTCTCTTCTTCTCCTTTCTTCTCTGGAATCAATAAATATATATATTTATTCTTTAAAAAATATACATATATATATGTATACATATATGTATTTTTTTAAGAATGAAACTTTTCATCACAAAATTATTTTTTAAAGAAGACTTTGCCTTTTCTGATTTCCAGGCCAGCACTTTTGCCACACTTGATCTGCCTTCAGTCTTCAGTAGATTTCTCCACTTGGATTTCCCTTTTTCCAAGCTATCACACACACACACACATGTTCACACACATGCACATACACCTCTGCTCCCAGAACTATCTCTGTGAAGGCTTAAAGGAAGGGACTTGAGACAAACTGGAAAGAGACAATACTCAGAGACAGTGGGAGAACAGCAACAAGAAGACCCATGGGTGGCCGCCTGGCAGAGCCCAGTTCTGGCTTAGCCATAACAAGAGTCATTAAAGAAAGGGAGCCTCTAGCCATGACATCATATGAATGGCGTGTGTCTGTGCGCCTTGAAAGTGAAAGGGGATTAGGCCAGTGTTCTGGGCTAGGCAGGCCAGCCCTGGGGGCCCAAAAGCAGACCCCCCTGGCCTGCCTGAGAAATGTTTTCCAAAGCACCAACATGAGAAATGAATTTTAAAACTTGACATTATTAAAAACAATCAGTTCTGATTTCAAAGGCTAGCAAGCCCACCCCTGAGTCAGCACCCAGCCCACCCTACCAGGACATCAGAGCCTACCCACGGTGAGAGTCTGGTAAATTAGCACTATCTACAGAGGAGGAGGATGGAGTTACAACCAATTGGAAAGAACTGGGGAATCTTCCCTGGCTTGGCTCATGTTCCTGATAGCTTGTCAAAATGCATGTGCCCACAACTGCTGGGTCTTGCCTTGTGCGTCAGAATAGGATCCCAAGCCCCAGAGATGAGGCCAATGGCTCTGAGGAAAGACAGGTGAGTCCCCAGCCACCACCACCACCTCCTCTGGCTCTACCCTGCTTCTCTGGTTCAAGTCCTAGCACTTCTGAAAAGTGTTAAGACGTATTAAGACATAGATGCTCCCCCTCTGATCCAGGGATTCCCCCACCTTGGACTGAACAACTGGATCTTGGTCAGGTCCCATCCCATCTTATTTACTTGGTCAGGAACAGAACCCTGACATTGGTATTTTTTAAAGCACCCCAGGTGAATGAGCAGCCAGGATGGAGAGCCCCAGCTATAATCCATCCTTCACACTGCGGCCCAACTGCTCTCTGTAAAACACGTATCTACTGCCATCTCCAAGAACAGGGATCCCAACCCCTTCCCCTGGGGAACCAGCTCCTTTATCATTTGACTCTATCCTCCTCGCCTTGCCCCACCTTTTCTCACTCTCCCTTACGCGCTAGTCATTGGCTGGGCTCTTTGTGTTCTAAACAAGCCACCTCTTTCAACGTTTGGGTGCACACTCTGCCCTTTGCCTGGAATGCCTAGCCCTTCCTGGAGTGCCTCCCACTCACACCTAGAAACTTGTTTTTAACCTTCAAAACCCAACATCAAGGTTACCTCTCCTCAGAAGACTCTCCTCATTCCAGCCCCCTTCCCCATACACAAGACTAATTGCTTCCTGATGATAGCTGAAGCCAATATTTCAATAGTGCTAACCATGGCATAAACACAGTATGTTACAATGGGTTTACATTCCCTAACGTATTTCATCCTCCCCAACCCCTTCAAGGTAGGTATTCTCATCATCCACATTTTACACATGAGAAAACAGAGGCAGGGAGACATGAAGTAGCTTGCCCAAGATCACATGGCTACTGGGTGAGAAGAAGGCCCTGAATTCGGGTGACTCCAGCATCCACTGCGCTAGAAACTGCCACTGTGCTCTCTTCTGTTTCTCTGTTTACAGCCCCATCTTTTCCACCTGACGCCGAGCTCCTCAAGTGCAGGAATTGGGTCTCATTACAATAAGTGTTGCTTTTTTATCATCATTATGTTATTATTACTAGTAGACTACTATATTAATCAAAATAATAACAATAACTCTAATGTATGGCGTCTTTGCTCTATTGCCTGAGCTTCCCACATGTTCTCTTCTCCACTCAATGGCTACATTGAGATGTGTATCATCCTCACTTTCAAGATAAGTCATCTGATTTATCCAGGAGGCCCTGTGAGGTGGAAGTCCAAGGTTACCTCTGCCTCTAGCCTGGCTCCCCCTTCCTGGTGCATGATCAGGACACAAAGGCAAGACTCAGTGATCTGTTGAATTAAATTGACTCCACTTTTGAGTTCAACGATTACAAATTATACCAATGACCGACAGCCATTACCTCCCTGTGATATGCCAGGAAAGATGCCGGGGCTCCATAGGTACTAATTCACTTATGCCCCAAACCTCATGAGGCAGGTCCCAGTGCATGCCTCATTGTTTAGATGTCTCCCAGGCAGCTCCAAGAGGTTGTGCGCCATGCCCAAGGTAACAGAGCTGGTTGGCAGGGTTGGTGAGGAGCTGAGGCAGGCTCAGGGGGCTGGCTTCCAGACCCTCCGTAGCTGCATCTTGGGAACAGAAGCCCCTGGGACAGAGGAGTGAGCCAGGTGGGCAGTGAGGAGGGAGGCCTGTGAGGCACATTCCCACAGGCGCAGTGGTCTCAGACATTTCAGCCAGAGTCCTAAGTCCCCGTAGGACCAGACTGTCCCTGAGGCAAATGATGAAATGGACCATCCAAGGCTCACAAAGACATCTTATTTCTGCGCCTTCTGGCTCCTGCCCATGCCTAAAGGCCCCTGTGCATTCCTAGTGACATCACTCAGCTGTGCTCCCTCATCTCCCAGGGGAAGCTCTGTCACAGTTGTGGAGGGTGAGGGACCAGCAGGGGTGTGGAGGGATGACACAGGATGGGCAGCCTCCAGGCGCCAGCAGGAATGCCTTCCCTGCATGGCCCCATGGCCCCAGGGCCCAGTTTGGGGAGGGTCCCCACGCAGGGTCAATTCCAAATGATTGGAAGGTGGACGCCGAGGCCTGAAATGTCCAGGCTAGAGATGAAAAATAATCCAACTGAATAAATAAATCACCAAAGAGAGCAGCAAGTGCCGTCTGCCAAGAAATTTAATCCCAAATGGGGAGAGGGTGGGTAGGGGGGTGGGAAATGGGGTGGGGTGGGGTCAGAGAGGCCTGAGGTTCTGAAATGATTTAATTGGCGATAGGGCCCTACGAATATGTAAATAGTCTCTTGGTTTCTGTCCTAAAAGGAGAAACAGATGCCAAGGACTCCAAGCTGAGTTTTTCTATGAAAATCACTAAGACGCTGAGAATGCCATTTAAAATGTATGTAATGTGATTGTTATCTCCTATGAGGGAGGCCCCTGTTGGAGGTTTCCTTTTACATCAGTCCCCTCATTGTAAGACCCACACTCTCCCCCCTTCTCCTTTTCCAAAGCACAAGATGGGTGAGAAAAATCCTGGGGAGCTCAGTGTAGGGGTCTGCCTTCTTAGGGTCTCCAAGGCCTGTGGCTAAACCTTTAACGCAAAGGTTACCTAAATAAAGTTAACAGTTTCCAAGGCTAGCCCCTGCTAAGAAGATTCCAGGATGGGTCCCTGCTTCTCCTCAGGCAGCCAATACTATTAGTTTGGAGGGTCTGATTCTTGGAGTGTCCCCCGACATGTTGAACTAAATTTTGTCTCTGTGACGTTCACCACTGCTCTTGGACACCACACAAAACACAATGGATCCTTCTTCCCTAGAGCCAGCCTTTCCAGAAGCCCTCTGGGGTTACAAATACATGGCACCCATCAAAATAAAAAGTAAGCTGGATTGCCTAATGACGGGATTCAGGGTGAAAAATAAGGACGCTAGTATTCTAGGCCCACTTGTCCTTCCTGACCTTCAGGGCCTCCATTTTCTCATCTGTAAAGTGGGAAGGCTGATGTGCTTTTCGCATGGAGTGAGGATAAGCTAAGGAAAGGGAATCATGCACTCTGAATCCTATGAAAGTGAGTTATAACTAAAAACACTCAATGAAGCCACAGAAGTGAAGGGGTGGGGATGCTTCTCCTCCTCTACGATGGAGAGGGCTGGGTCTGCGATTTCCAGAGTCCCTCCAGATGCAGCCGATGTGCAAGAAGTCTCGAGAGAATGGGAGCAGAACAGGATGGGCATTTTCTTTTCTTTTCTTCTCACATAGCTTTATTGATTTCAGAGATGAAGGGAGAGGGAGAGAGAGAAACATCAATGATGAGAGAGAATCATTGCTCGGCTGCCTTCCCCAATTGGGAATCTATCCTGCAACCCAGGCATGTGCCCTGACTGGGAATCGAACTGTGACCTCCTGGTTCATAGGTCAGCGCTCAACCACTGAGCCACCTAGACCAGGCAGGATGGGTGTTTTCTAGACTAGTGCAAATCAGCGAGCACTGGCCTCTCCGTCTCTTGCCCCAGTGGCTCCTGTGAGCAGACATGTTTCCGGAAGAGCAGGGAAGGAGGGGTAATGGGAAGGAGGGTGGCAGGAGGAAATGAGGAAGGGGACACTTTCACTTATTCAACCCTTTGGCAAACATGTGTCAGGCTCCCAGGGCTTATAGCAGGAGTCTCCTAACAGTGGTGAGTTCCCCAGTTGCCCACACGACATGGCTTTACATGGTGTGGAGGGCTGAATAATGTCCCCCTGCCCTCAAAGGTGCCCATGAGCTAATCCCCAGAGCCTGTGTCTATGTCACCTTTCACGGCAAAGGGGACTCCGTGGAAGTGACTAAGTTCATAAGCAGTCAGCCTGGTTATCCTGCTGAATCCAAGGTGCTCACCAGGGTCCTTATAAGAGGAAGGTGGGGGCAGAGTCAGAGTAGGGGCTGTGATGACTGAAGCAGAGGTTGGGGTGAGCTGGGGCCCTGGGGCAAGGAATGAGGGCCGCTTCTGGAGGCTGGAAAAGGCAAGGCAACGGTTCTCCCCTCACCGCTCCAGAGGGAGCCCAGCCCTGACGACCCCTTGTGGGCTTCTGACCTGTGGAGCTGTAAGAGCATAAATCTGTGTTGTTTTAAGCTACTGAGCTTGTGGTGATCTGCTGCAGAAGCAATAGGAGACGAATAGGCACAGTTCACAGAGGAAATTTTCTACGTGGACTCTTAGACCCATGTTGTCATCGGTACTAGCATACATGGGCCATGTAAAACACACACACACAGTGCAAACTCAATCCTACCTCGAGGTCTTTGCACTGGCTGTCCCCTCTGCCAGGAATGCTCTCCCCCTAGATCTTCGCATAGCTCTCTCCTTCTCAGCTCCGTTAGCTCAAACTTCACTTCCTCAGAGGCTCCTTCTCTGGCCACCCTTTCTAAAATAGTGCCGTGTGTCCCACCACCAGCCCCGCAATGTCTCAGGCTTTTTCAAACTGCAGACTGTGATCCATTCACAGATCAAAAGATCAGACTTTAGTGGCTCAAATCAGCATAATTAAAACCAAAACAGAAAAAATAGAGCACATCATGTGCAGCAAAGGTAAGTACCGTTTCTCAACATATTTCTCAAAGTATCTTCTGCTGTGTGTGTGTGCGTGTGTATGTGTGTGTTGTGTGTATATTGGGTTGCAGTGTAGAATCATTTCCTGACTATAGGATCAGAATTTTGTATCTAATATATCACCCTGCCAAATGTTCATTATCATTGAAATTTTCTTATATATGTATGTACAATCGGCCCTTTGTATCCGTGGCCTCCACATCCGCAGATTCAGCCAACCACAGATCAAAAATATCCCCCAAGAAAATGTTGTGTTATTGCTGACATGTCCTAGATAATTATGCCTACCAGGGTTGTGTGTGCACTAAACATGCGCAGACTTTTTCTTGCTGTTTTCCCTAAATAGCACACTAGGACAACTATTTACACAGCATGTACACTGTATTCAGTGTTATAGGTAATCTAGAGATGATGTAAAGGATACGGGAGAATGTGTACATTTATATGCAAATACTATGCATTTTATATGAGGGGCTTGAGCATCCACGAATGTTGGTATCTGCGGGGGTCCTGGAACCAATTCCCTGCCGGACCAAGGGACACTGCATTTATTCTCCATCTGCGGAGAATGTCCTCTCCACAGGGTGGAGACTGCCTGCTTTTGTCTTTCTGTGTCCCTGGCATCTAGAAGAGCCTGCCGCCCATAGGCATCCTCTCAAGATATGTCGAAGGAATGAAGGAATGAATGAATGGATGAATGAACTGAGCCCATGATTTCAAGAATATTATTTGTCTGGGACCGAAGTCACTTTTGTAAAAAAAGTAAGTTCGTTTAAAGGGTCATCTTAAGGACACAGGAATACAAGTGGTACCCAGGGAGGCAAAACTTATACAAAGGCAACTGAGGACATAAAACAATAGATTCCTAGCCCTGGCCAGTTTGGCTCAGTGGATAGAGTCTCCATCGGTGGACTGAAGGGTGGTGTCAGGTTTGATTCTGGTCAAGGCACATGCCCGGGTTGCAGGCTCCATCCCCAGTAGGGGGCACGCAGGAGGCAGCCAATCAATGATTCACTCTCATCATTGATGTTCCTCTCTCTCTCCCTCTCCCTTCCTCTCTGATATCAATAAAAAATATTTTTAAAAAATAATAATAATAATATGCCGAGATCGGTTTGGCTCAGTGGATGGAGTGTCGGCCTGCAGACTGAAAGGTCCCAGGTTCAATTCCAGTCAAGGGCATGTACGTTGGTTGCCAGCACATCCGCAGTGGGGGCTGTGCAGGAGGCGGCTGATCGATGTCTCTTTCTCATTGATGTTTCTAACTCTCTATCCTTCTCCCTTCCTCTCTGTAAAAAATCAATAAAATATATTTTTAAAAGAAAATAATAATAATAATAATAATAATAATAGATTCCCTGTCTTTGAGGGGAATTCCAAGCTAGCTGGGGAGATAGGCTGCAGCAAGGTTAAGGAGCAGGTGAATTCTATCAGGGAATGTCAGAGATCACGTTCACTTCCTCCATGTCTCCACTCCCCTCCCCCGCAATGCCACAACCAGAGTGACCTCTCCTGGCCACGGAGCGTCTGGCTGCAGAGGCAACAGGAGAGGCCCATGTCTGCCTCCCAAGGCCACGGCCCTCTCCCCTTTCAGTATGAATGAAGGCTTTGGGTATGCTGACCTCCCAGTCGGCTTCCTTTCAATCCAACCACACTGGGGCCTGGCATCTGAAAACCCAGGATGAGAAGCTACATCCCAACTCTGGTCCCGCCCTCCCCAGACCTACTCCCATCCTGTGTATTTTTTCCCCCTTCAGCAACATACTGTCCAGGAACTTGGGAGGCAGTGCCATGAGTGGAAAGATACCCAGCGTGGGAATCAGACCGCACAGGCTCCCATAGGCCTGTGTCAGCTTCTGATTAGCCAGCAAACCTGGGAAGGTTCTTACCCTCTCGGAGCCTCGCTTTCCTCATCTGCAAAATGTGGAAATAAAAGACCTTTGCAAAGCGCCCAGAAGAAAGTGATTCTCAGGAAATACTGGGCCCCTTTTCTTCTCTCTCAGGGTTTAGGCCTTATTATGGTGACTGAGTCTTCAACAAATGCCCAAAAGTGGTGGGCAGGGCTCAGGTGCCATCAGTGACAAGCTGCCCAGGGGTCATTGCAAGAGGACTTTGTCTTCTGAAGGTCACGAATCCCAGGGTAAGGAGACACTGAGGTCAGTGTCAGTGCGTGAATGAAGGTGCTGGGGACAGTGCAGCCCCCTTCCGGCGGTCGGGTCTCTTCTCCCTAACCCTGTCCCCCTATGGAGCCCAGCCAGGGCCATGTGAGGACTTCCATAAGCTGGAGCCATTTTGCTTTTCTGAACCTCTTCCTTTACCAAACAAGTATCAAAAGTCATATTCCCACCACAAGATTTCACTTATATGTAGAATCTAAAGAACAAATAAACAAACAAACAAAATAGAAACAGACTCATAGATACAGAGAACAGACTGACAGTTGCCAGAGAGAAGGGGGGTTGGGGAACTGAGTGAAAGGGTAAAGGGATTGAAAAGTCCAAACTGGTGGTTACAAAACAGTCATAGGGGTATAAGGTCCAGCACAGGATAGAGTCAATAATATTGTAATAACTATGTGTGGGACCAGGTGGGTACTGGCAATATGGGGAGGGCCACTTTATAAAGTATGTGATTGTCTAACCACTGTGCTGTACACCTGAAACCAATGCAAAATCATACTTGAGGTCAACTGTAATTGAAAACTAAAGAAGTCATATTTGTCCACTGCATTTGGTATAAAGACCAATATATGATTATCTACACTAATAAAAGAGAGATATGCAAATTGACTGTCACTTCACAAGGCCCACCAGCCAATCAAGAGTGAGTATGCAAATTAACCCAACAAAGATGGCAGCAGCCCTGTTCCCCAGCAGCTCCAGGCCTCTGGGCAGCACCCATGCAGGCACAGAGCAGCCAGGCAGGGCAGGACACCTGCTGTGAGGGGGAGGGTGGGAGGCAGAGGGAGCTACAGGAGTGGTGCTCCTGCTGGAGCAAAGACGGAAGGCAGTGGCCAGAGCAAAGGCCTGAGTCCCGGGTGCTGGAGGAAAATCGGTACTGGCAGCAGGGGGAAGGAAGGCCTTTTACACAAATCTTCATGTAGCGGGCCTCTAGTATAATATAATATTTTTATCTCTTTCCTGATTTTAAAAGAAATTAAAATATGTCCCTAGGTCCTTGAAAGTGCTATCTATCCTGTGCCCATCATGCCACATGGGAAATAAGTGCAGCCTCTCCCCACTCACCTCCGACGATGGGAACTTGCTACTTCCACCTGGGACACAGGACACCTCCATTCATTCTGACTTACTTGAATGTTATTTCTTATGAGTGAAAATTTGTGTCCCTTAAGCTTCCACTCTCCTTGGCCCCAACCTTAGCTGTGGAAGCTCCAGAGAACAGAGGAAATGTGAAGGGTGAGAAATCGTCCCTCAATGTCCTGATCCCAAAGGCACCCTGAAACAGTAAGCTCAATGCTAATCTTTGCCAGGCCCTTCCCTTCCAAGTACCCAGGTGGCTCCTGTGGGTCCAAGGCTGGTGGCTGCAGGGAGAGGAGGCTGGGTGAGGCACTAGAAAGTACAGAGATGTGTCAGGCTGACCTGGGCCTGTAGGTCAGTGGAAGAGGTTTCTTTGTTTTCTCTTTCTCTCTCTCTCTTTTTTTAAATATATTTTTTAAGAGAGAATCATTGATTGACTGTCTCCTGCACACCCCCTACTTGGGGTTGAACCCACAACCCCAGCATGTGGCCTGTCCAGGAATGGAACAGTGTCCTTCTAGTTCATAGGTCCATGCTCAACCACTGAACCACACTAGCTGGGCAGAAGAGGTAATTTTCTATCTAGGTACTCAACTCCAGAGCCCGTGCTCTGAACCAAGAAGTTGTGTGTTCCCTTCTCATCTGTAACATAAAGATAATAATATTTTCCTCACAGGCTATTTTGAGAATTAAAAATAACAAACTCACCATCCCTAGCACATCTAAGACCATTCACAAAAGTGTGCATCATGGCCAATGTGACTGTTCCCAGGCCAGAGTCCCCCAGTCTTGCAGGCTGCTGACAGCTGAGCTATCATTTTATGAATGAGGTACTAATATTCTTATTCTGATAAATGGTATATGCATCTACTAGATCTCCCTTTGTCTGTGAAGCCCCATCATTTATTGAATTTATCAGTTTATGCAAGTACAACTGTCATGTAGATCAATATGTTTTTCCTTGAAAAATGAGGGGGATAAAAAAGGAAAGCTGACTCATAAATTCAGAAACCAGAGGATGCAAAGGGTATTCTCCAGAGGGTGACAATGGATGATCACATGACTCTAAGGTAAGCTTGCTGTTTCCACCAAGAGAATCCCCTGAGGTGGGGAAAAGCCATGAATAGCATTTTTTTCCTGGGAAAAAAAAAAACAGAAATGGCACTGTGCTCTATGGTGGTGGAGAGATGCCCACAAACCCCCAAGAACCCTTGGTGGGCTCTGGTTCCTTAAAATTTAGCCCAGGGGCCTGACATTGCACAGGCATTTCCCAGATAATCCATCTCTGCCCGTGCTAGCTAAGACAGAGGTCAGGACACATTTCCTTTGTACCCCAAGAATCTGAAGATTTGGGATCATGTAGACCTGGTTTCAAATCCAGGCTCTTCAATATGTTGAACTCTGGGAACTTAATTCCAATTCCTCAAATTCTCTAAAGCTCCAATGAATGGGATGACAATTTCCTTAGGCACTTTTGGGGTCTCAACTGAGGTGACACAGTTTGGGTAAAGGGCAGAGCTCAAGGACTGGTGGCACTTTTTACAACAGTGCAAGCTTTTTCCTTGTGGAACTTCAGCACTCCCCAAAAACCCAATATTGTAAGACTATATGTTGGGCCAACAGCACCACCTGGTGGTCAGCTACAGGATCTAGCAAACCTCACCTCTGTCTTTGGACTTCGTAGCGTGGTCATAGGGAGACTTGCAATACAAAAAAGAATAATGCCTTTAAAAAGGGGATTGGTTATAAGAAGCCCGCAGTCAGGAAGAGAACATAACCTGATCTATTTATAATTCTTCCCTGATGGACGAAAAATTGGTTCCGTTCACCTTAAAAGGCAGGACAGGTAAGATATTTCACTTTTGAGCCTCTGGATCGTCAATCTGTGCAATGAAAACTATGATGCCAATTTGTACAAATCAAAATGAAATAGGGTGGGTGGGTGCACAGAAATCAACCAAGAACCTTGTATGCATATATGCATGGTCCACGGACACAGACACTGGGGTGATGAGGGCTGGGGGTGGGGGTGAGCTGGAGAAGGTCAATGGAAGAAAAAAGGGAACAGATTTAGTACTCTCAATAATAAAGAATTATTTTTTAAAAAAATACAGAAGCCAAGAAGCAATGAACAGACTGTCATGCTACAGTGGGAAGACAGGGGAGGTTGTGGGGGAGGGGCCTGTAAGAGATCAACAGAAGGACTTGTATGCATTCATGTAAGCATAGCCAATGGATATAGGACACTGGGGGAGAGGACAGGTGAGGGCATACTGGGGGGTGGGGAAGGTTGGGGGGAGAAAAAGGAGAGATATGTACTACTCTTTGTAATACTTTAAACAATAAAATATTTTTAAATAATTATTTTTAAGTGAAATAAAATAGTCCAGTGACTGGACACTCAAGGCAATTGTTTATATTTAGGCAGCAACTGCATGTGTCTGATCCAAGGACAAACCTCTCCTGTGCCAGTCCTCCTGCTTTTCACTTGCTTTTTCACCTCCCCGCCTCTAGGGGGCACTGCCTCAAATCAGACCTGCTTGGGAAGGGTTCATCAGAAGTTGGGTTTCATGGAAACCGGAGAAGGGAGATATGTTCATTCATTTATTGATTTAACAAAAGTGCTGAACACTGGAGATACAAAAATGATCTTTGCATGGCTCCTGGCTCCAAGGAGCTTGCATTTTAACTGCAGACGCAGAGAATAAAGAAATTGTTAAGGCCCTGGCCAGTTCAATCCCAATGAATGTATAAACAACAAATCCATCTCTCTCTCTTTCTCTCCCTCTTCCTCTCCTTCTCCCTCTCTCTCCCTTCCCTCCCCCTCTCCCTCATGCTCCCTTCTCTCTTTTTCTTATTCTCTCTAAAATCAATAAATAACTTTTAAAAAAATATTTAAATACAATGGGCAAGATATTGTGATAAAGGCATGTTCTGTTGAGGAAGGTAACACAGAGGAGAAAGTAGCCAAGTCAACCCGCAGGAGTCGAATGGATTCAAGTTACCTACTAAGCACCAAGCACATGTAAGAACCTGGAGATTCAGGATGAATAAATCCCAAGCCCTGCCCCGAAAGAGGCTGTGGTGGGCGGGGATAAAGAAAGGGTGCAGACAGGACGTGGCACGTGGTTTGGGGCTGCAGAGGGTGTGGGGCTCAGGGAACTTGAAACAAAGGAAACAGCCTGAGCAAAGAAAGGCTTAAAGGTGGAGCAGAGCAGACCAGCCAGTGGCTTCTCCACTCCCACCTACTGCAACTGCTGAGCAACTTCTCAGCGGCTTTCCCTGCGTTGGGATTCAGGATGTGCAAATACCACTTTTTCATTCATTGCCATTTTTAAAACCTGCTTATCCTCCCACTGTGGGCCATTCTCCAAGGGTCATAAATAGGGAAGCATTGCGCCACAGTATCCGGAACACCAGGCAACCTCCCTACCCCCTGTCCATTTTGCATTAGCATGGTGAAGAACATCATCTCCAAGGCAACCTTCTCAACAACAACCTGGCCCATCTTCTCCAGTGTCTTCAAGTCTATCGCCTCCCCCAACCCCAACCTGCCTGAGGCCCCAGCATGCTCTGACCTACTAAACTGGAGGAGACTGGGTGGTAGGTATGACTGGGGTGCTTTGGGATAGGGTGAGGAGCCACAGGTCCCAAGTTACCCTCATCTTCAATCTAAGACAGTGGTTCTCAACCTTTCTAATACCGCGACCCTTTAATACAGTTCCTCATGTTGTGGTGACCCCCAACCATAAAATTATTTTTGTTGCTACTTCATAACTGTAATTTTGCAGCTGTTATGAATCGTATCTGTGTTTTCCAATGGTCTTAGGCGACCCCTGTGAAAGTGTTATTCGACCCCCAAAGGGGTCTCGACCCACAGGTTGAGAACCGCTGGTCTAAGAGAAGTAAGTGGAAACCACTGCCCAAACAGCTCCATTTTCCATGTGCCTACTGTGTTCATTCATTCTCCGGTGGTGGCAGAGCAAAGCAATGAAGAACATAGGGCCTGGAGCTCACACCCAAAGTACAATAATTCCTAGCTGGGGGCTTTGGACAAATTACCAATTTCTTTATTGATAGAATGGCCAATAGGACCTAGGTCATAGGGTATTGTGAGGATTAAATAAAACAATACAGCAAAGTGCTTAGAAGACTGCCTGACACAGAGGAAGTGTTCATTAACTATGAGCTATTATCCAACAATAACTACTTATTGAGTTTCTACTGTGTGCCATGTTGGAGCTGCAGCTGTGAACCGAAGAGACTCGGTCCTTGACCCACAGAGTTCACAGTCTGCTGGGGAGGCAAACTGTTAATACTAAGTCAAAATAAAAATAATTACACAATCATCGACTGTGATGAATACGACAGAGAAAATGGAGAGTGTGAAGGGAAAGAATAAAAGAACTAAGAGGAGGCACTGGGATTAGATTGGGGGTGGTGACATTTAAGCCGAGACTGAAGGGATGTGCAGGAATGAGGTGATGAGCTGAGAATAGCGTGCCAAGAACACTGCCATCAGGAAGTGGAAGAAGAAGAAGGCCGGTGTGGCTGCAGCGCAGGGAGATGAGAGAAAGGCCCCCGAGCTAATGTTGGAAAGGCAGGCAGAAGCCAGCTCCTAAGTCACAGAGAGGACGCTGAACTGCTTTGGGAGCCAGTATATTGTCCAGATATTATTTATTTACATGTTCAAGAGCTCACTTTGCTGGAAGTGATTATAAGTAAGAGGTGGCTGGGGCTGGTGTGGGGACATTGGAGATACACGGGCAAATATAATCAACAAGACTTGGTGATGGAATGAATGTGAAAGGTGAGGGAGAAAGAGGATAAAGATAACATTTCACAGAGATGGAGAAACTCACAAAACAGAGTCCTCTTTTGAGTTGACAGGCACCAGTTTCCTATGGAAATCTGAAATTCCAAAGAAATAGAATTTAGGAGCTATTCATCTGGAAGAACAGATCGATGTATCAAGTCATGAGAATGAACAAAAGCACTTAGGGAGAGATTGTAGAGAGAAAAGAGAAGAAAGCTCAGGACCAGAGTCCCCAACAGAAGTTTATAAAAGATCTTATAGCCTGCAGAGGCAAGATGTTTTTAAAGAAAAGAATTGGGGGGGGGGCACGGGGAGGGGACAGATCCCGCCGCCAACAAGCCATGAAAACCCTGTCACCCTATAGGGGAGGTTGGCCGGGGGGGCGGGGGGAGTGTGGCTGTAAGAGATCAACCAAAGGACTTATATGCATGTATATAAGCATAACCAATGGATACCAGACACTGGGGGGGCAGGCAGGTGAGGGCATGTACTAGGGGGTAGGGAAGGCCGGGGGGAGGTCAATAAGGGGAAAAATAAGGGAGACATAGAGACATATGTACTACTATTTGTAATACTTTAAACAATAAAAAAGAAAGAAAGAAAGAAAGAGGGGGGACTATTTATGAAGAATTAATCCACTTATGTAAATAAATTCAGAACTATCCTTTAAAAAACTAAAGAGAGAGAGAGAGAGAGAGAGCGCGCTTACAAAAGAGGTTGAGAAGGAACAGCACAAGGTGGGAGAAGAAACTAATGTTTTTAAAAGGCAAGATTTATCCACAGGGTCTATAGCTTCTTGAGTGTTAAGATGAAGACAGAGAAGGAGCCATTATGGATCGCATCATGGCAGTCATTGGTGACTTTGGCAAGAGCAGTCTCATGGAGTAGTGGGGTGAATGTCATATTGAACTGGGGCGGGGTGGGGGATGCAGGGGCAGCAGGTGAGTATGACAAGTTCAGTAGCTGGAGCAGGATTAGGGGGAGGAGTCAAGAGATGTTTTTCCTTCCCTTAAAAAGTTGAAGAAATTAAGCAGTTGTTAGAGTGCTGATTGGAATAATCCAGTAGGGCTGGCAAAAGGACAACCCAGTCAAGAAAGGAAATAAAGAGAGAGAGGTGGCCTGAAAAGTCATGGGGGCTGGGGCCCAGAGCCTCTGTGGAAAAATGAGACCCTTGGAGACAAAGGAGAAGGTGGGGACACATGGAGAAGGGTCTGGACATTGGCTGTAGGACAGTGAGGACCCAGAGGCCCTTCCACATTTATTCTCAACACAAATCCTGGGAAGTTGGTTTTATTTCTCCCACTTTAAAAATGAAGGGGATGAACCCCAGGAAAGTTAAATCATTTGGCCCATCACCCACCCTATTCTTGAGCAGCCACACCAGAATTCAACTTCTAGTTTGTCCAAACCAAAGACTGTACCTTTTGCCCTTTACCATGAAAAGTTCATAAAACAGTGCTCATTACAGAGATGGAGCTCAGGAGAGCAAGGAGAGGTTGATAAAGAGGGGGAGGGTGGGTACTTAGAAAGGAGTAGGTAAGCTCAGATGAAATTGAGGATGAAGGGCAGGTAAGATCAGTCTCAATCCACTAGGAGGCAGATGCCCACATCAGACTCCTGGAAGTCCCCTGGTCTCTGAGCTCACCTGTTTCACCCCCTACTACATCAAGTCTATGCACACATCAGAGGTGAACTGGGGTTCTCTTAGATTCTTGGCTTGCCAGATATTATGGTTTGGGGATCCCCCAACAAAAAGGTTGAGGCTCTGGATCAAAACCCAGCTCCATCACTTACTGGCTGTGCAGTCGTCAACAAGTCACTTTCCCTTAAGATTGCGAAATATTTATTGATGTGTTTTCCTCTGGCAGTTCCTGTTTCTAGGTCCCTTAGTCCATTACAAAATGGGTCTTTGCAGCATCTATTTCTTCAGGGAAGGAAAGCTACAGCAGAAGCAAAGAAAAAGCTTTTGAGTTTCAAAAATAGATAGACACAGAAATTACATGATGAATCGGAATTGGGTTGCCTGACCCAAGATTGACCGAAGGACACCCAACACCATAAAAAGAAGCAACAATACGGAAGAGACAGGTCAAGTCACCTGTTTACCAAACCCATCACCTTGGTCCCCGGCACACAGGTAGACCACATTTGCCAGACACCTCTGCAGCCATGCAACTGAGTTCTCACAAACAGAATGTGATAAGCAAGGATACATGGCACTTCAGACCTGGCCCAGGAACACCTTCCAAGCTCAAGTCGTCTGTGCACTTGTGTGGTCCCCTAGCCTGATGCCAACACACCCAGCAAGTTTGGGAGCCACATGTTGAGGATGAGGGAGTTGCAGATGGGAGGTGCCTATAGATAAGGAACACTCATTTTTGATCTCTTGTGCCTGAGAAATAAACTTTTGAACTAGCATACATTGTTGGGCTCCGCATCTAACATTGCCTTCGTTAACACAATTGGAGAAGAAACTGATGATGAATGAGCCCTTGGTTGTGGTGGGGGTGGGATGGAGAAATAACAGGCTCTTTCTGGAGAAATAACAGGATCTGAGAATAGAGACTTGTGCCTCATTTCCTAGATGGAACCCAGGAGGAGGTGGCGGCCAACCCACAGTGGAGTGGCTGTGTGGCGTGTTGCGAAAAGGACCAATGTAGCCACGCTGAGCTCAGAATCGCCAGAGTGGCAAGGGAGCAAAGGCCTGTTCCCTGTGCAGCTGAGAGAGGCCCAGAAGGTAGCTGAGAGAGAGCCAACCCTCTTGCAATTGAGAATAAGGAATGGCAGACACAATGGTGACCTCATTGACCAAGGGCCAGAGAGAACAAGGGACAACTCAGTGGAGACCTGCCCCGTGGAACTTGGACAAAACCCAAGAGAAATTCTGCAGGGCAGTGCAGGGGCTCACAGGGAAATAGAATTGACCAGGAACTAAACTGTACTCCCCCCTACACAATGGGAGCTTAAAGTCAAAACATAAGCAGAGTATTTGCACACCTGAGTCTGTGGACAGATTTTTTTCCTTGCTGCCTCTGTGATCCTGGGACTGAAATCCTGTCCTGCCCTCCTCAGAGCTGGAAGAACCAAAATCGAATGATGCACTTCACAGGGGACTATATCGCTCTGAAATATGACGTATCGTTATTGTCATCGTCATTGTCATCATTAGCTGTGGCCCAAAGCATCCAGATCCAGGGGGTTTTGTAGCCAGAAGGCCATGCATCCTCCCTGCCCAGGGGAAAAAGAGGAATGTCCACTCGATGGCTAAGGCATAATCTCAGCCCTGTGGGCCTCCAATCCACAGGCCTTAATCCTGAAGAAATGGCTCCTTCCTCAGCCCTCATCTCCTCTTTTCATCAAAAGGAGCCCCATTTCCTTCAGTGGGCACGGGGCTCGCCCTGCAGCAGGTGAGAGGTGAGAGATGGGGCTTTGATGGAGGACTAGAACTCATGAAAGCTGAAGGGTATCATCACCTCACCCAAGTGACAGAGCTGAGCCCACGGCCTGAAGCCCACATCCACCCCTCATCCTGGTGCAGGGACAAGATGACCTTCCCCTCAGAGAATGCTCCCAGCAAATGGTCTCAACATCTCCCCACAGCCACCTACACCCTTCACTATGCTTGGCCCTGATGGAGTCACTGCTGTATGGAAGCCAACAAACATAATGTCGCCTTCAGAATAGCAGCTAATAATGATCAGTATATTTATTGAGCATTCACCAGACGGCAGACACTGTATTAAAAATATTAATACCATGTTTCGTGTCCCTTCCCAAGAAAATATTGTCCTAATTTCAAAGATGAAGCTCCCAAGACTCAAGGGGGCTGGGGAACTCGTCCTAGGTCACAAAGCTTAAAAGTGGCAAAGTCAGGTTAAAAACGAGACTGCCTGACTTCAGAGGCCAAGCTCTTGCTGGTGGGGTTCCACAGCATTCTGTGTCCTGCTTACGTTGTTCAGGCATCTGGTGTTCTATACGGTAGGGGTTCAGGTGCTTTTTGAAAGGAAAAGGTATTATTATAAATTATTACAGGCCAACCTCACTTTGCACGGTCCTGTGTGAACTGAAACTCGCAGACAGAGAACCAGGTCCTCGCTTATAAATCTCAGCTGCCTTGGAACTGTACAGAGTGAGTACTGCCTGTGTTGTCCTCATGGCCAGTATGAGTGTGTCAGATAATGCTGCGTAGCATGGGGCCAGGCACGCGATGGGTCATGGAGTTTGGGGGAGGTTGGATCCCCATGACCCTCCACAAGCATTTCTTTGTGTCACTTTCAGGTCTGTACATTGGCTGGGGCTGGGGGTCAGCTGTGCTTGAACTCCAGACTCTGGGTTGCATGCACATCTATCCATGTGGCCACACAGTCTTCTTACACCAGCAGCTACTGAGACATGTTCTTCTCAAGGCAAAAGAGGCCAAGTCACACAAGCACATTTAAGGCCTCTGAACACCCTTTTAGTATCTTATTGGCCAAAGCAAGTCAGATGGTCAAGTGAACATCAGTGGGGTGAGGAAGTGACCCCTGTCCACAGTGGGAGAGCACTATAAAGCGGTGGGACGTACAATCCTTTCTGAAGGTGAAAAATTAAGATCCAGAACTAGTCGGCCACAGTTAGCATCTTCACCATGACCAGCAGGTTTCTAGCTTGGTTACAAGAGCAGGTTTGGCAGAGTACTGAGACCCTCTGGAACTCTGCATGGGGCACACCAGCCCAGCAGATGGCTGCTGGTATCCCCTTCCCTCTGCCCCTTCCTGTCTCCCAGTGGCATCCTGGCTCCTCCCACTACCTCTCAACTACTGCAAAGACAGTCAGGTTCTCATGAACATCCAGTTGCACCAAGATGGGGCTAAAGCAAAAATCAGAACCAAATTCATTATAACCAACTAGTAGCCCTGCGCACAAATCCACGTGCCAGTAGCTCTCTGCAGGGCCTGGCCGCTCCACACCCACTGTCCAGAGGCTCTCCGAAGCCCAGAGGCCCATGAGTGGCTGGGAAATGCAAACAACTTTCCTCCTTGTTCTCAGGAGCTACTGATAAAGGGATTCCTTCCTCTTTCTCAGCCGGCTTTCACCCCTGTTCCTCCGCCACCAGCCCCTCTTGTCCACTATCCTCCAGCCCCTCCACCCTCTGGCTGCCCGGAGTTGACCTTGCCTGGGAGTCATGAGCCACTCACCTCTGCTCAGCTCGCCAGTTCCTTCTCATGCAAGCGTTCTGCACCCTGGCCTGGCCAGAGGCCCATCCGCAGCTGGGCGCAGAACACTTGCCTCGTTGGGGCAGTGATGAAGCAAGAATTCCTCCAGGCCACTCACGCTGCCCGCTCTCAGCGGCCGTGTCCCCCACCCCTGGGTACTGGGGGACTCCAGTGGCGCTGAGAGGACTGGGCACCACCATCTTTATGACAAAGTGACAGTTAATTTTCATATTACCCTTTTATTAGATAGGATTAATCACAACAATTTCCTGCCTTGAACTTCACAACTGCCTGAGATTCACAGGGCTGGGAGCGCTACCCAGGTTCCGACTGTGTAGATGGGGAAATTGTGGGCTCAAAGAAGCAATGTGACTTGCTAAAAGTCTCATGGTAACCTAAAAGCGATGCCCAAGCCTGAACTTGAATTCAGGTCTTCTCTCTCCAGGCCTCAGAAATGGAAGGGAGGGAAAGTCTCCAAACCGAGATCCCAAAAACAGCCGGGGTTTGGAACAGTCAGGCTCGATGGGGAAAATGTCTGAGGAAAGGTGTGTCCCACACACATTCCCTGAACACACTTCCCTCCGGAAGCATGGTCTGCGCAGCCATGCACACGGCCCAGCTCAAAGCCATCCTCCATTTGGACGTGGCCAGAGACGTCCAGGCCACAAGACTTCATTGTCCCCCTGAGTGTCTTCAGAGCAGATTTTCATCTTAATTCTAGGAACTGTGTGAGTTTATTCATCGCCACTGCTGAGCACCAGAGAGACGTCATTTTCTATTCCTCCGGGGACTCTCCCTCCAGCCACCCCCTCTCCTGGCATCCCCTCCATCGCCCCACTCCTGCCCCCAACCTCCTCCAGGCATGAAGATCATCTCCTGCCCAGTTTGATTGGTTTTGAAGTGGGATGAGAAAGTTGAAGCAAAATCTATTCTGCAGTCTTTTTTTGCTACAAAGTGGCGCTGCTATGTTTTGGGCATGATAGTAAAATAAGGACTTTTTTTTTTTTTAAGTTAATGAATTGGCTGACATTATGATGTCAGAAGGCCTGGAGCCAAAGGTGTTTTGCTAAAGGGAGTCTCCCCACAGCCCCCCCTCCAGACGACACGGCACCCCTGGAGCCCATAGTACTTGGGACTGTTCACGCTGTTTACACACCCAGCTCCCCTGACTGCCTCTTTGTGGGAAGTTGTTTACATGAATTTATTTTGGGAAAATTCCATTAGACGAGACCAGGATTTCTTCACAAATCATTGCCTCTCACTTGTGTCTTGATCAAATCTGGGCAGGCCACCCCTTCTCCAGAGCCCTGACTCCCTGCGTTTCTATTAGGGGTTGGGGTTGGTGAGTGGGGCCAGGACATGGAAGATAATGAAGTGGCCAGGGATGAGCTTGAAAAACAAGCCTGTTTGGTGGGATCCAAAGCAGCAGCACTGGCTTGGGGACTGCTGGTCCCATCGGCAGCCTTCCAGACTACAGCTACGTATGGACTTGCCTATCGCGTGCCTGGCCCCATGCTACACTGCTAAGACACAGAGACAAATGTGTGATGCTCTCTTGACCTCCAGAATCTCAAATTCTGGGGAAAAAGAGAGGGTGACAGAAGCTGTTCAAATCAAATGATCTTAGGGTTCTTATGAGGTCTCTACACCCTTGTCCCACCCTGCCTTCTGTTATTAGTCATTGAGCACGTTGATTCCTTCTGACAACTCACTCTGGCCATTCACTGTTGAAGGATAATCCTGAGTATTAGACGCACGTTGATTCGTTCCCTTTGATTTGGTCTTATACCGGCATCACAGGCCACATAGTTGTTTCTTTAGTGCCAGAGCAGCACTCTCTTATCCCCCAAGAAGACCTACTGTAGACCTACTAGGGGCCAGGCCCTGTGGACTCAGAGACACTGAGACAGTATCCTTGCTCTGATGGAGCTCAGCCAGGGCCCAGTGGAGGGTAGAAGGGAATGGGGACCATAGCTCAGATACAAAGTGGACACCTGTTCTTAGACAAGGGGAGCTGGCCTTTGTTCCAGGTGTCGTTCCAAGGAGAGCTGGAAGGAAGGGGGCAGCTCCTGGCAGTCACTCCACACCAGAGGCCACCATCTGCCCAGCAAGCCTGGCGCCCGACTCTGCAGACTGCTGAGGCTCATGGTCACAGAGCTCACTGAGCAACCAGGGGTGGAGTCTGCTTCTCTAAGTGGTTTCCTCATCTCTAATAAGAAGGAGCTGCACCATCCATTTTGCAAGTATGCTAGCCATGGAAACCATTGTGGAAACAAAACTGTGGGCAGTGCTCATGGATCACACTTATTGAGCACTTACTGCATACGAGGCACAGGCCTAAGTGTGTCACATGTGTTAATTTACTTAATCCTCACAGCAACCCTCTAAGTTAGGTACTTAACTCTGGGTAAGCAAATTTATAAAATATGAAGTCATTTCCTTGAAAATCCAGTATGTGAACCAGATAAAAAATATAGTTTCTTCTATTGATGAGTGGGTGGATTTGCTTTACCCCAAAGATCTGACTGTAGACTCTCAGAATTGGAATAAAAAGACTCTGCTTTGCAGACACTGATCCATGCCTCCTAGGAGTTTAAAAGCCGCTGTCCAGGTCCTTTGAGTATCAAGGCAGCAAGGCAAGGTAGACTGAGCATGTCCTACAGAGTCAGATCTCAGTTTATATCCCAGCTCCATCCCTCACTAACATGGGAAGTAACTTCAGCAAAGCCCTTAAACTTCTCAGATATAGCTTCGCTCATAGAGCTGTCATGAACATTAAATGGAATAATGCATGCAAATCAGTTAATGCAGCATTTGTAGTAGGTATTGAAAAATACAGTGACTTATTCTTACCCAGCTAAATACAAGAGGCAACATGTGGTAGGGTATTAATGCAAATGTGATGCCATTCTGAGCTATTCCTTGAGCCCTAGACTGGATGTATTTTAGGGATATAGACCATGGAGTGACTGGCCTTATTTTACTTATACCTACGGTGCTCTCAGCACATTGCCATGCACATTGTAAATGCTGTTGAATGAATGAGTACTTTAGTGGGTGGGTGGGTGGGTGGGTGGGTGGATGGATGGATGTATGGATGGATATATGGATGGATGGATGGATGGATGGATGGATGGATGGATGGATGGACAGGTGAGTAGATGGGTGGGTGAGTGAGTGGGTGGGTGGGTGGGTGGATGGATGGACGGATATATGAATATATGGATATGTGGATATATGGATGGATGGATAGATGGATGGATGGATGGATGGATGGATGGATGGATGAATGGATGGATGGATAGATGGACGGATGAACAGGTGGGTAGATGGGTAGGGGGTAGGTGGATGGATGGAT
>JAAGEH010000016.1:18553652-18590230 GCA_011751065.1 Lasiurus cinereus | reverse complement strand
TGGATGGATGGATGGATAGATGGATGGATGGATGGATATATAGATGGATGGATGGATTGATGGATGGATGGATAGATGGATGGATTGGTGGATGGGTGGGTGGATGGATGGATGGATGGGTGGATGGATGATCTAAACAGGTCAGTTCCTTATAAAAAGTTCCACCACACCTCAGTACATGTCTCATTTCAACACATCAGGGAACACTGAAGTCTTTGACTCCTCCCCACTCTTCCAAAACCTACAGCTCATCTTGCCAGATATCTCCTTATTGCCTCTCTGTTCAGCCCCTTCACAGTAATGCATTGTTCCACTATCTGGTAGTTCTTGACTCTGGCTTCACCTTGGAACAAGTGTCTTTTGGAGTCACACTCTGTAACCCATGGGCTAACTCCATCCCAGTTCCCAGTTGTACCCTTCACAACCCCAGCCTGTGCACAGTGCTTCCAGGTTGTTGGGGAGAAGGTAATGTGCAACATTCATTCCCTGGAGCCCCAGTCCCTAGAGACCTGGCCTGGAACAGTGGGGCCTGTGTATCTTGACATTCCATGGCCAGACTCCAGTCATGCACTGAGGTTGTTTCATGCACAGCCTTAAGTGATCTGTGCTCTGCCCACTCAGGAGTCAGGAGAAAGCCCAGCCTAAGGCTCTGTCGCCCTCCCTTGGTAGTGGCTAGAGGTGAAGAGAGAGCCCAGCCTCCGGCAGAGTACAAGAGCCTCAGCCCACTGCATTTTCCAGAGTGGGCAAAGTGGCCCTCCAGCTGTAATCCCATCCAGGTGCAGCTGGTTTCCCTGAGTTCAGGGCTGCCTGTCCAGCACTCATGTACCACAAATACCGTGACAGCTCCTGCTCTCTCCTTCATCAGGGGGAAAATTACCTGATACCTTGGAGATTTTGTCTTTCTCTCTCAAACACATGCAGTGGTATCACTGGAAACTCAGGACCAGGTTCTCAAGGGATAATGCATGTCATCCTCCTTGTTTGATACCTGGTGGAGAAGGTGGAAAGATGGACGTGACTTCTCTCCCAAAATTGGGATGAATGATGAGGTCCTATTTAGGCTGTGGAGGCATCAGCTGGCCTTTGTCTTTCTTTATATCTCAAGCCTCAGCTTCAGGAGAGAATGGCCCACATTTCAGCAGGGTTCTGGACGGTAGGATCTAGTTATAGATTAGCAACTATAGATCCGAAGGAAAAGCACCAGCTCTCCACCTGCCTGAAGGTCAGGTCTGTGCAGATGGACACTGACAACAGGCACCCCTGGTCGGGGCTAGGGTACATTGTGTCCCATAGATTCTCCCTACAGAGTGTCTGAGAAGCATGTCCAGAGGCTGATGATGCCTGTCCCCTGCAGCTCACTTTACCCTTCAGCCACTGGTCTCTCTTGCCTGGAGGCCCAGATCCAACCTTCTCCCGGGAAACCCATGCCCCACACCTCAGTGCTGCCCTCTCCTGGATACTGGTTCCAGGAAAAGAACATTTTACAGGGCAGACTTAGAGGTGGAGCTGCTGCTCTGGAATCACTTCCATTTAGCCTGGAGCCCATCTCTGTGATAAGCATGCCCACTCTCCTTGCAAAGACATCAACACCAGGCCCTCTACCTTCTCAGCAGGGCCCTCGCCCAGTGCCATCTTGGAGAGAAGCAAAGAGTGGGAGAAGCAGCCTGAAAGATGCACCGGGTATCTGAATAATCTAAGCCAGTGGTTCTCAACCTTTCTAATGCCGCGACCCTTTAATACAGTTCCTCATGTTGTGGTGACTCCCAACCATAAAATTATTTTTGTTGCTACTTCATAACTGTAATTTTGCAACTGTTATGAATCGTATCTGTGTTTTCCAATGGTCTTAGGCGACCCCTGTGAAAGTATTGTTCGATGCCCAAAGGGTCGTGACCCACAGGTTGAGAACCGCTTATCTAAGCTGAAGGATAGTTGCATAAAAGACGTTAGCTACTGGTTACCTGATGGAACCAAAATTTAAGGAATAGTTTTTCTTTCTACCTTCCTAGAAAAGAGAAATCTCACAAGGAAGACTAAATCCATTATCAAGAATTGTCTTTGATGTATAATTTCACTGCCTATATATTAAAGTGTGAGGAAACCTATACACCCCCATTGGAAACACGCAAGCAGCAACCTCAGAGGGTGGACAGGCAGATTAAAGGCATGGATGGATCTCTAGTATTTATCCTGGCTGAGAGTGATTACTCAAAAAGTCATTGCAATTATTCCTATTTTTATCAAAATGAAGTTGATGACTGTGCTTCAAACATCATGGAGATTAAAAGCTTCTCCCGCCTCTGATTTTTCCCACTCAGGCAGGGTCTGGTGTTGCAGAATTCTCACTCAGTCTTATGGCTGAGGCCAGAGTCCCCTGTCATTGCGAAGAGGAGGGTTCTCGAGATTTGGAGAAAGGCTGGAGACAGAGAAGGGCAGACATGGTTCAGCGGAGGGGTGTCCACTCCCACTCATGACTGCTGACCCAGCCCAGATCCTTGGGTGGGGAGTCTGATCTTTAACCCACACCAGGCTTTTTGAGGACAAGGCCATTCACAGAGAAGGAAGGTCACAGGCTCTCGGCCCTCAGCCAGAGCAGGAGAGGAAGCAACCAGGACGACTTCCACCCTCCATCACAGAGCCAGGTTCCAGGGTGCTGGCCATGTCTGCTCTTGATCCGAGTGCTATTGCAAAGGTGGGATAACCTTGCATGCAGAGAGGGCCTCTGGCTGTGTGTTTAGCATTTGCAGTTTTCTGCATTTACAGTATACTTCGGTTAAAAGTTTATTTTTAAAAGTCACCCCAAGCAAAGGCCCTGCCCTACAAATTCTGGGTTTTGCACAGCACCTGCCCTGCTGGGCAGAGGAGCATCCTTGCAGCTGTGGCTATAAAGTGTCCAGCTTAATCCAAGTCACTGGAGATTGAGTCAGGCCAGGAGCCACACTCCGAATCTGACCTCGATGGCTTCTTTCATTCATGTCACAAGTTAATGTGTACCACACTTGGACACTCAGCTAACTGGTCCCAAACTGGATGCCTCTCACCTTACCCCGAAACCTGTCAGACCTCCCTTCACCTGCACCTCACCATGTACCCCGACAGGAAGCCCGGGAGTTGTGCAGATAGCCTCAGTGAAGAGCAGGGGATGGCTGCATGAGAATCTACTCAAGCAGGTAGCTTCGGAGAGAGGAGGGAGAAAGACAAGGAAGAGGACGCCTACTGGCAGGAGAAGGAGCTATTTATAAAGAAGCCCTGCCCGCCAACACGGCTGGGTGGTTGAGCCTCGACCTGTGAACCAGGAGGTCATGGTTCAATTCCCGGTCAGGGCACAAGCTCAGGTGGCGTTGCAAGCTCGATCCCCAGTGGGGGGCCGTGCAGGAGGCCGCCCATCCATGATTCTCTCTCATCATTGATGTGTCTATCTTTCCATCTCCCTTCCTCTCTGAAATCGATAAAAAATGCGTGTTTTTAAATAAAAGTTAAAAAAATAAAAATAAAGAAGCCCTCCAATCCCATACTTAGCTCTGCACCTCCTCCGTGTGCCTGCTCACCAGGAGCCCCGGTTAATAACCCGGGTGAGGATGCGAGGCGCCCCGCGCAGCGGAGGAGGAGGAGGAGGAGGAGGAGGAGGAGGAGGAGGAGGAGGAGGAGGAGGGCGGGAAGCACTTGCTAAGATCATCCGAGGAGGCCCCCGGGCTTCCATTCAGCGCAGCCCCTGCACCGCAGGCCGGCGTCGGGGTGTTTACATCTCGGATATAGCTGCGTGCAGAGCGACCGGGCGCCCGCAGCGCTCCACGAGCGGAGCCGTGTGTATTTATAACCACACAGCTATGTGTGGACAGCCCCCCATATAGCTCTCACCTACATCATTTCACACATCCCCAGGTGCCCGGGCCTGCTTCCTGACCTCACGTCAGGGGCCGCCGCGGTAATTGACTCTGATGGGAGCCGCGCTCGCCCAGCCAAAGGCACGCAGCCCACCTCCCGCAGCCAGCGCCGGCCTCCCTCCCTCCCCCCCGCCGCGGACCTGGGGGGCCGGACCTTCCTGATGCCGCTCTGCGGAGAGGAGGCCTATAAACATGCCACAGGCTGACCCGCGTATGGAAATGAGGCCGTGGTTGGGCCTGGCGCCCGGCCACAGGCCTGTGGCTTCGCTGCCGCCAAGTATCTTTAGCATGAACTTCGTTAACATTGCCCGCTCCCCCACCCCCCCAGTCCAATCGCTCTCCTCCCCTGCCCTGTCTTACACTCACAGTTTGTGGTGTCTCTTGCAAGGCTTATGCTCAAGCCAGCACGGAGGGCTTGGCTCCATTGCCCCGCGCCCTATCTGACAATAGTAATAACCCTCTCCTCAGCCCTTCCACTTACTGTGCTAGGCCCTGGGAGAGACGCTTCCTACCCCCATGATCTGGCTGAATGGGCCTAGACACCTGATTCTGCAAATAAGAAACCTGAGGCTGTAAGGGGGCAGGACACTCAGTGAAGAGACCAGAAGCTGAAGAGGTCAAGGCTGGCCCAGGTGTCTGGAGTCCCAGGCCCTGCACATCAGGCTGGGAGGGCCACTGTGAGAGTGGGGAGAGGGGACGGGGAGGGCCAGGATGGGGCAGTGATAGCCCAAGTAGAAGAAGGGGGTGGTTGGGATAGATTCAGAACCAACCAGGTAGCCTTGGAGAGAGGAGGGAGAAGGCGGATGAAGAGACGCGTGCCTCCAAACCAGAGGGAAAAGAGCGATGTATAAAGGGGCAGGCAGTTTTGTGGGGGGTTTTTTCCAAGCAAGAGTGGGGCAAAGGCCATCCGGGAGGCTGTGGGAGGGAGGTGCCCCCTGCCTTCCCAGGCTGCTCCCGGCTGGGCGGGGCCTCCCTTGCCAGAAGTGCCAGGCTCAATTTCCCTGGCACTGGGAAAGGGATCTGGACTGAGAGCAGTTTCAAGAGACCATCCTTCAAGAATGCCTTCCTGCCCTGAGCAGAGTGGCTCATTTGGTTGGGCATTGTCCTCAGCACCAAGGGGTGGCTGGTTGGATTCCCTGTCAGGGCACATGCCTGGGTTGCAGGCTCATTCCCCAGTCAGGGGCAGCTGATAGATATTTTGCTCTCACATCAATGTTTTTCTCTCTCCCTCTCCCTGCCTCTCTATTACAATCAATTTAAACATATTTAAAAAAAAAAAGAATGCCTTCTTTCTTTTTTTTATGCTGAATATATTGTTTTTATTGAATCTAAATCAAAAGCTATTTAAAAGGGCCATGTAAATATATTTTATTCAATATGTTGTACCATTTTTCCCCTCATGTATTTGATCCTCGGGCAGGAGACAGTTTCTTTTTCTTTTCTCTTTTTAATTTATCTTTATTGTTGAAGCCAAGCTCATATTTCTTTACCGGCTTTCCAGGCCAGCCCTGGGGTAGGAGCCAACCATCCCAGGAGAGGGGAGAGGGGAGAGGAAGGAGGCGATAAGGTACTCAACAACTGGTGGCCTGGAAGCCTTGCTCTCCGATACCCCTGACAGGGCTCGGCTGACCCCAGACTTTCCTGCCTTCATTGGGCACATCGCTGTTCACGGCATATTTAATCCACTCCCTTCCTCCACCCTAACCTCCTTCCCTTTTCTCCCCTCCCTCCCTTTCCCATTCCCTTTCTCTACAGTTCTAGCAGTTAGACTGTTCTTTCCTGAGCTGAACCAGTATCAGCCTCCCTACAGTTTCCACCATTTGCTCCTGCTCCGCCCTCTGCGGCAGTGCAGAATCCATCAACAATAAATAAAAACAAGGATGAGGGTGACGCCGAGGACGATGTCCAATGTTATTCAGCTCTTATTTTGCACTAAGAACTTTGCATGCATTTTTCCCACTTAATCCTCATGGCAACCCCACAGAACAGGTCCTTTAGCTACTACCCCCACTTCAGAGACGAAGAGACCAAGATTTCAAGGGATTAGGTAACTCGCCCCACATTTTTCAGCCAACAGGTGGCAGAATTCAGATTTGGGCTCAGACAATCCGATTCGAAAGCCAGTTCTCAGAAGCACCGGGCTGCATGGGTTTCTCTTCCGTCTTCCATGTGCAACCTTCAAATACTAACGGCTTCTCCACTTCCCCGCGGAGCAGGATCTTCGGCTTTGCCGCCGCCCACCTGCCACGCATCCTGTCACTCAATCTGGTTCCCAACCCTGCAATGAAGCTCTGTCCTCCTGACCCGGATTTTCTAGAGCTGAGGGTAGGCCTTTACCCACAACCTACTCGACACTGTCTCACCCAGCCCTCTGCGAAGGAATGCGTAGCCCTGCATATATGGCTGCTATCCTCCAGAAACCTGAGAGCTTAGCCCACAAAGCAAGGATAATGGAATAAATCGTGCTGAGCATCCACCAGGAGCCTCACCCGCCGTCTCTGTTATGTCTCTTGACGTCGCCCATCTGGGGTTCTTCCCTAAATCAACCCTCATCCCTCCTACTCCTTTCAACGCCTCTCTCCCCATTCTGCAGTAGAGTCCTCACTGCCTCCCGCAGGTTAGAAGTGTCCTCTGTCCGCCACTCCCAGGCCTCTGCCCATAACGGACCCAAGTCCAAGCCAGCCCGTTGTCATCGCAGTCAACAGCCTGGACGGGAAGCCTGCCTCCCTCACTCCCCAGAAGATTAATAAATCAGATTCAGACGCCTATTGTTCTGGACACAGTCAGAATCAATTGAAGGATTTTAAATCTCTCAGCACAGAGCAGCTGGCTGGCTACAAGAGGCCCCGCTAAGTCTCTGGGAAAGCTGACCAGGGATGGAAATCAGAAAGAATGAAAGAGAGAGCAAATCATCAAGAGTTACCGCGAGCTCTTGGCCACACAGTATCCTTCAGGAGGCAGGTCCCCAATTGTATGGTGATTCTCACTCCTGGGGGAGGGGGCAGAAAGTCAGGCTGGCTGGGAAGAGAAGGGGCCAGAAGGAGGCAGCTCAGCTGGCCCCATGGTTAGCCCTCAGAGGGGTGGGGTGCTCCACACCCACCTAACCTCACCGATGGCTAATTTCATCTGCAAATGTTTGAATCTTTCCAAAGTGAGCACCGGCTGCCTGAAGCCACAGGGCGAATTCTAGATAATTATCCCAGCATTCCCAAGAAGAATTCATAGAAATCCTTGTATCTCAGGCTAATTACCCCTCCCTGGCCACCCCCACTCCCTGGGCATTAGTCTTATGTTGTTGTTTTTTAATCCCTGACTCCCCTGGGAGACACAGTGTGCCTGCCACTGCCGCCTGAGTGGCTGCTAGCATTTTCCCTAGCTGTTTATGTGGAAAATCATAAAAATATTTGGTGGCCAAAAAAAGAGAGGGGAAATGCTTTGGTGGTCTGATGCAACAGAAATGCTTTTCTGGGGGAGGTGGGGAATAAAAAGCTGGATGTCTTATTCTATTCTGAAAGCACGCATAAACGCGGTATTGATTGAAAAGTACTAGGTGGACGGCACATTTTTCTCGGAGACCTGCCCCACCCTACTCCCTCCAAGCAGACAAAAGCACTGTTGGCAGCTGGCAGAGGGTAAGTCACTTCTAATCCAGCCACAGGGTTTGGAAAGAGCTGAAAGTTGAAATTCTTGTGGGCTGTGTTCAACCCTGGGTCTGGTATGATGCTCCTGCCCTGGTGGCCTCATTCTCTCGGCTGAGAGAGGAGGCAATGCTGATGGAGATGGTGATGGTGGTGGTGATGGTGCAGATGTTGCTGCTGCTACTGCAGCTGATGCTGATCAAAACGCATTTGGGCTGCGCTTACCAGCCACGAAGCCTCTCCACATACATTTGCTCCTCTGGCGTTCATGGTGAGGGGCAGGAGTCATGGTCACATGACACCCACTTCATAGGAGAGTAGAACGAAGGCCAGAGAGACAAAGTGTCTCAAATGAGAACACACAGTTTGCCAGTAACAGAGCCAGGATTCAAGCCCAGCACACAGGCCTTAGGCCATGCTGCTTTAGACTCCAAATGACACTGCCCAACAGAAAGATAAGAGCCACATATTTTCTTTGACATATTCTAATTGCCATATTTTTTTCAACTAAAAAGAAACAGGTGAAATTGACTTTAATAATATATAGTACTAGAGGCCCGGTGCACAAAATTCATGCATGAGAGTCCCTCAGTCCAAACTATACCCTCTACAATCCAGGAGCTCTCAGGATGTCCTACTGATGGCTTAGGCTCACTCCCCCTGGTTCTCTGCTCTCTGCGGGGCCTGGAGGTTTCTCTGCAGCCATGGAAATGAAGCCCCTATGCCCTGCTGTTCGCTCTCTGCTTGCCACCGCCATGTGCCATGCGAAGAAAGCCCCAATGCCCTGCAGAGTGCTCTGTCTGCCAGGCCTGGGGGCTTTGCTGACACCGACACACTAAGGAAGCTCCCTGCCCTGATGTCTGGGCTCTGTCTGCGGGGCCTGGGGGTGCTCCCTCCACCCCTGCACTAAGGAAGCCCCCAAGCCCTGCTGTCCAGGCTCTGTCTGCCGTATCTAGGGGCAGATCCAGCCTTGCTGCTTGGTCCCCACAAATCCCGGTGGGGCTGACAGGCCTGGGGGCTGAGGGGACTGGGCGCCGCCATCTTGTGGCTATGGGGGCCACCATTTTGTTGTAGAGTAATAGCTAATTTGTATATTACTATTTTATTAGAGAGGATAGCCCTGGCTGGTTTTGCTCAGTGGTTAGAATGTCAGCCCTCAGATGGAAGGGTCCAGGCTTCAATTCCAGGTCAAGGGCACATATCTCAGTTGCAGGCTCCACACCTGGCCCAAGTAGGGGTGTGTGTAGAAGGCAACCAGTCGATGTGTCTCCCTCACATGGATTCCCCCACTCCTCTCTCCCTCCCTCCACTCTCTCTCTAAAAAAAAAAAAATCAATGGGAAATATATCCTCGGGTGAGGGTTTTAAAAATAATGTGTAACATAACACAATACATCCAAAATATTATCATTTCAACATGCGTTTGATGCAAAAATCATTAACATGACATTTGGTCTTTGTTTTCATACTAAGTATTTGAAATCGGGACTGTATTTTGCATTTTGAGCACATTCTCACTTCACTGTGGCTCGTGGCTATGTTATTGGACAGCACAAGCCTAGGAGGATTAAAGAATGGCTCTGATGCTGAGTGTAGTACTGACAGAACCTCACACAGAGGGAAGCATTATGGCTGCTTAAGTCTCTTTATTCCTGAAGAGGAAAAACTCTCATCTCAACTTGAGCTACCCACACTCATGCGGTCAAAGTAGAGAGAGCATTTCTAGTTACAAACGATATTTTTCCTCTTCTTATCCTCCTCTTCTTCTTTCTCCTCCTTTTTCTTGAGTGTGAGGCTGCTAAAACATCTAATCCACCCCTGGCCAGTGTAATTCAGGGGTTGAGCATCAACCTGTGAACCAGGAGGTCACAGCTAGATTCCCAGTCAGAGCACATGCCAGGGTTATGGATTCAGTCTCCAGGGGGCATGCAGGAGGCAGCTGAGCAATGGATTCTCATCATTGGTGTTTCCCTCCTCTCCCTTCCTCTCTAAAATCAATACAATTAAATAAAACATCTAATCCACATCTCAGCGCTGAGTGGAAGTCATCTACAAGCAGTAATTTAGCCCCTAAAGACTCGTGGTTCCAGATCTCAGGACCATGAAGAAGCACCAGCCTGGTGTCAGGGTGATGGGTTTCTGCTCCTAATTAGCCATGAGCTTCTCTCTCATCACTTCTCCCAGCCGCAACTGCCCCACTATGAAATGTGCTCAATGGTCTCCAGGCTCCCCTCTGGCATTCCAGAACCCAGGACCTGCTCTTTTCCCTCTAAGTTCCCTTTTCATTTGTTCTTGACCTACCCACCTCGAACAAAAATGTCCTCTCCTCACCATCCTGCACCTCCCCATCTCTCCTCGCTGCTTTGCTCTCACCACCACCCAGTCCTTCCCCCACACTTATTCACTGAGAGCCCCTAGCTCCCTCTTTTCCTCTCCCTCATCCCACCTCCCCATCCACCACTCTGGCCTCAACCCAGTGACCTTGTCTCCTCTCTGTTTCAACCTCCTTCTCCCATGATCACGACAGGAACCTTCCAACACCCGCCCCTGACGTCTCCCATCAACATCTCATCCCCGGCCAGGGGAACCACCCTCCCCTTCATTTACTCCTGCAATGCCCATTGCGTTCTCTTTAAGACCTCCCTCTCCTGCGTGCTGACTCCCCTCCTTCCCTAGTCGCCCTGTAGGTCATGATTCCTCACGTAACCCACTCCTCTGCTGTCACTGCCAGCCCCCCTGGGTCACACTTCATCCACAAAGCCTTTCAGCTTTGCAGTCAACCCAGCAATGTGCGTCTCCATCCCCAGCTCTGGACACCAGAATTCCACTAGAGAAGGACACTCAGCTGCATGGACAGGTGCCAAAGGAAAGGCCCAGAACAGCAGCTGGCCTCAAGAGACTGACCATCCCTCCACTGGTCCCCACCTGCCCTTCTCCTATCCACCACGGCACCTCCCAAATCCCCCAGGACCCTCATGGCCTCCGCCTGGGAAGCTGACCTCTCACCCTCATGGGATGACCTCGCCTCCTACTTAGCAGAGAAAATAGAGGTGGCCAGGAAAGGACGCCCTCGCCTTCCTGCCACCCCACCTACAAGCTCTGCACACTTGACTGCCCTTCCTGTTGCATGAAAGCGGTGCCCCTCCACCTGTCCTGGGCTAATCCCACCACCTGTGCCAGATCCCACCCCACCCCCACTCCCAGCCACGGCCTTGTCCCACCGAGGAGCACAACCCCCGCCCTCACTCTCTGTCTCCTTCCCACCGGGGGCACCTGCCTGATCTTGTCTCTCCCTTCTGCAGAAAAAGAAAGCCCAGGACTTTGTCTTTGCCTTTAGTAACAACTTACCTCCTCCCACCCCCACCATCCTGGCTGAGAAACCTGAAAGCAGGCACGAGTCTGTGGCTTTTTCCTTGTTTTCCACTCATGGATTTTAAAAGTGAAAATCACTAAGTGTATTTCTTTCAGTTAATAAGAGGGTCCATGTTCACGGTGTATTTGCAAGAGCCCAATCATGCAGGAACATTGAAAAACCAAAGTCAAAATCTCTTCTGCCAGAGAGAACTCTTGCTAACTGCTCCCGGGCATCTGTCCGTCTATTCGCAGACATGAACACGTGTCCAGCTCCGCACAGAGAGGGTCTTAGTTGATGTACAGACCTCCCCCTGCTGTCCTTGCTACCCAGCAGGCTGTGGGTGTCTCTCCACATCAGCAAATAGGGATGTCCACCCTTGATGCCTGCTAGCGCCCTGCAGAATGGACTTACCACAATGTGCCTGAGAGTCTCTATGGTGGGGCATTTCATTTGCTATTTATCCCCGCCACCCCCTATTGTGCCCTGAGCCAGTAAAAGAGAAACTCCTTGCTAGTTTCTCCTTCCTAGGTCAGCACCTCCTGTACCCCCACCTCAGGGAAGGGCACCCCCACTAACCCATAAAGACATAGGTTAAGATCCAGTATTTCCCTCACTATACAGGGTGGCAAAGGTCAACCAGTGCCAGCGGGAAGGTAACTGGTGGGGGAGGAGAGCAGCCCCCCAACACACAGACACACACACACACACACACACACACACCAAACATACACTCACATGCGCATACACATACACAGCTGGCTGCTAGTATCAGCAGCATCTAGAAAGAAACTCTGAAAGGAGGAGGACCCAGGGACACCGCCCGAGCTCCCTTCTAAGGTACAGAAAACGTGGCTGCGTTCGCTCCTGCCCCGCCCAGCGAGGTGGTGAGGCAGCGGCTCCTTTTCACTCCCGGGCCTGGAGCAAGCAGCATGGCTGAGCCCTGTCCCCACCTGGGGAATGACAGCTGCTGCCTTGCGGGGCGTGTAAGGGCCAGAGCCAGCGCCGGGACCCTCTGGCATGGGTGCTCAGGTGAGGACGGTCGTCGCTGCTGTGGACGTGGAGGCTCCGCCCCAGGCAGAAAAAGCCACGGAGGAGCGGTGACTCGGGAACCGGGGAGCTGGGCGGACAACCTGCGGCAGGGGTGATGACAAGAATAGAAGCCGGCGTGGGTTCAGTGCTCAGGTGTTGATTAACTTGTTTAATTCTCACATAAACCACAGGAGGCACAACTGAAAAAAGGGAGACCACTCTGTGTCCTTCAAACAGGGGGGGCTTAGGGCAGGGGACTGGCTTTCTTGGTGATGGACATACAAGGAGAGAAGGCAAACAAGGCTCGTGAGAGAGCCCAGAGAGGGATGAGCAGACAGAGGTGGGGGGGTGGCCTCTGGGTCATCAGAAGCAGGGGTCATGGCGGCCCTGTCCAGCAGGAGCGAAAACCATGGCCAAGGAGGCCAGGCCCAAAGACAGAGACGGGGGCAGAAACCCTCTGGCTTCTCCCTAGCCCTGCCCAGGCTCGTGCCAGGGCCTCCCATTGGCTAAGCCCTGCGGGGAAACCTGACGTCACAGGAGCCTGGCAAACCGTCTGCAAGGGTCAGCCCCACCCTGATGCAGAGCAGGGGAAAGGCAGAGGGTGGCTGTCACCGCGAATATGCCCACACCAGCATAGAGACCACTGTTACTCCACCTATACATGAAGAAAGAAGACGCAGAAAAGTTAAGCAACTTGCCCAATGTCACACAGCTAAAAAGTAGCGGTGGGGATTGGAACCCACAACCTCAACTGCAATGCTGGAGCACCTCCCCTAGAGCCTCCAGCCTAGCACCTCGCGACTCTCTCTGGCTTTTCTTTCTTTTTTAAAAAAATATATTTTTTTTATCGTTTTTTTACCGAGAGGAAGGGAGAGGGAAAGAGAGCTAGAAACATCGATGAGTGAGAGACAATGATGAGCCGCCTCCTGCACGCCCCCTACTGGGGATGTGCCCACAACCAAGGTACCTGCCCTTGACGGGAATCGAACCTTTCAGTCCGCAGGCCAATGCTCTGTCCACTGAGCTAAACCGGCCTCGGCTCTCTGGCTTTTCTTAGTCCTCTGTCCTTTCTCCTTCTTCATTTCTGTCTGGCACAGACAGCGTTACTGATGTATACACAAGGCTTTGGGGGCAGGCAGACCTAGATCCCAATTCCAGCTTCACTACTGATCAGCTGGGTAAAGTTACTTAATCTATTCAGTCAACACATATTTATTCAGCAAATACATATATCCCAGTAAATACCATATGCCAGTCCCAAGGCATTTACCCCGTCCAACCCTCTGTGTTCTCATCTGGACAATGGGTATAGTACTATCTGGTGGTCAATTATTGGCAGTATATTATATTTGCTCCCTCCCAAAAAAAAAAATGCTGATTCTCTCCCTCCTTCCTCTTTCCCATCTTCTTATCCCTATTAAAGCTTTAGGTCTTCTGTGCCAGAGTCATCCAGGCTAGTGGCTCTTGGAGCAGACATCACTGGCCGCATTGGTGCTAAGCCCTCAGAGCATCCACATCCACAAATCACCTGCTGCCCGCCAGGCCAGCTCAGCATTTCTCAGGGCCTCAGTATCCCCGTCTGGAAAGTGGGGTGTGGAAATAGGGCCCATCTGTCTCCCAGCTTAGCCACAAGGAAGAGAAGAAGAGGGTGGGGGACAGATGAGCAAGAGCAAAACTCTTTGTAAATGTGAAACGCTGCATATATGCATAATCCACAGACATAGACAAGAAGGTGCTGAAGGCCTGGGGTAGGGGAGGGGGCAGGGCGGGCTGGAGGGGGTCAATGAGGGGGATGGGTAAAGGAGGAATATGCAATACTTTCAACAATAAATAAATAAATAAATAAATAAATAAATAAATAAATAAACAAACAAACAAACATTAAAGAACGTGAGCAAGAGCAGCAATGGCTTTGGGCAGCAGGACCTGGCATCTGATCGCTCTCTCTGCTCCCAGTAACCCTGCTGCTTCGTGCAGGAAGGAAGTAAATAGCTGGTGGGTCCATTCATGCAGAGTGACCTGATCTGGTCTCCGCACAGGTCACACACGGTAAGGATGCACGGCCATGTGGGCTGACCTCCACCCCACATGCCCCCCAACCCCACCCCAGGCGTCGGCTTCAGAAACAACACATGAGATGTCCAGGCAGGTCCAGATGGGTCCATCCCACTTGCCAGCCTCTTTGGGTGGTGAATTTGGGAAGACTTGAGGTTGGCTCCTCCCTCTGCCCCTCCCAAGCCCTGTGACCTTGGCAAAATCTGTGAATCTGGGCCCCGCCTCCTCCTCTGCAAAATGGAGACAGAAGCACTTGGCAGCGACATGCAGGAGCTATGGGGAACCGAGGGCACCCTGGGCAGGGTGATTTGAAGGGAACTTAGTGACGGAAGGAAGCTGCTACCTCCCCCAGCTCCACGGCCCAGGTAAAAGCTAGGGACACAGGAGGAACCCATCACAGGGGCCATTGCTGCCAAGGGACTCTGAGCGGTGGCACAGGGGGAGGAGGAGGAAACACCCCCACGCTCTCTGGGCCTCTGAGGTCCTGTTCGCATCTCTAACAAGCACAGGTCATGCTATCAGTAGGGGTCCAGCCTGCAGGCACAGAGGAAGGGCAAAGAATGGGTCTGGAGGGGAAGCAGCCGTCACCCTCATGCAGCATCACTTAAACGTTGGAAGAAGCAAAGGGCTGTGAAAGGCTGGGCCTCGCCCCTGCCCGCAGCAAGCACAGAGGCACTCCAGTCCCCGTGGGCATCACTAGCAATGCATTGGTCTTCTGACGAGATCATGCCCTCTGCTCGCTTCTGTCCCTACTTCCTCCGGACCAGGCGAAGAACTTGATTATCCCTGGGCGTCTTAGGGAATAAATAGTTGATATGATGATAATAATGTAGCTCCATTCTGAGACCAGATTTCACGGGGGGGCCTCAATTTACGGGCGGCGAAGTCCCATAACCTCCCTTGTCTTCCCCGAGCTTTAGAAGGGTGACGGCCAGGGCTTCCATCTTTAATGTGTTCGTGTGCTCTTTGTCCCCTGGACACTAGGAATCAAGGCAGTGAGTCAAATTGATTGAGCCCACACAGTGTGCCCAGTACATTCTAGTAGCTTAGCGGTTTGGTGAAGCACATTCACTTGGGGGCCAGGCCGACCCCGGGGAAGCTGGTGGACTTCTCCAAGCCTCACTTTCTTCATTGTAAAAATAACAATGCTGCCCTTCTGTGGAGAAGACAGGGCACAAGAAGCCGACTATAAGCTCTTCTTCCTCGCATCAGCCCTGGAGTGCCAGGGTGACAGATGAAGAAAACATGATCATAACCAGGGATGGGTTGCTCATGGACCCACACCAGCAAGTTGGTCTAAGTCCAGGGCTGCCTTTGCCCACAGCCAGAGGCGTCCCACTCCCCTCCCCTCACCACCTCTCCCGGCTGACTTCCCTTCAGGGGAGAGTCCCTGTATTTTCAAGAGGCCAAAATCATTTCCCTTCTGCTTGGTTTGAGAGCACATTCTGCGGCTTTCTTTTTCTGGTAATTTTCCTTTGTTGTTACAGACAGATGGAAACATGGGGGCACAGCCAAGGACCTCCAGGGACGGAGACGGTGCTGAAACGCAGGGGCAGCAGGAGGAAGAGTTCACTCGGAGTGGAACATCCACACCAGAAAATGGTGGTATCTCCTGCATCTTGTCCTTGGAATTTTCCTTGATTGAAAGTAGCAACATTGGGTAATTGAGTCAGGGTCCTAGAAGGGCCTCACCCCGATTTCTGACCCCACCAATAACCTAGAGCAGCTCATTCCTCCAGCTCCTGCCCCCAAAACCTAGAAAAGGGGTCCTACCCTCCCTCACAAGGCTATGGGATGAAGTCAAGTCCTTCAAACCATTGGAGCCAGGAAGTCAATGTAGAGGGTGTTTCGGCAATGAACGTGGGGGTCTTGGCTATGAGTCCTGGCATGTACCTTGACCTTGGGCAAATTCATGCTCTGGGCCTCAGTTTTCTCATCTGGGAAGTGGGGGATCATGCATACCCCCAGGTGTCATTAGAGGGTGCTATGAGGTCACGTCACCGGGGACGTTTCTACCGCGCTGGAGTGCTCAGCAAATGGGAGGGGCATTTGGGGACAAGGGAGTATGTACGTGAGAGCCGTCCTGTCCTGCCCACTCTGGCCAGGGGTGCCGCCCAAGGTTCTTTAGGCCAAGATGAGGCTCCTGTCTGCCAGCCGCAGGCCTCCCCGCCCCTCCCCGCCAAGGTTTCCTGTTGTCCTCTTTTACTCTTTCAAAGAAAAGAAAGGAAGCATCCTTCCTCCAGAGACCTTTGTCCTGAAATGAGCTGGGGAATGTGGGAGACGTTCACTCTGCAATGAGTATGTTAAGCCACTTTCTGGGCTTAAAAAAATATATTATTGTTTACCTAATGGTTCTTCTGTGAGAAATGGGTGTCTGTCCCTTTAAACAGAGCACAGCGTGGCAGACAGAGCGGCTCCGGGTTGTTTGCAGGGAGAGGAGGGGGAGAAGGAGGACATCCTGTTGTTGAGTAGAGACACAGGGACAGACAGACACACAGACAGAAGACAGGGAGGAAAAGGTCAGCACAGACCTGAGCAGGGAAGCAGCTGATTTTTTCCCCCCTATGGAGAATTTTCTCTTTCAAAAAGAAAATATTTACTTTTTTTTTTTTTTTGCCCATATTCTGCCAGTCTAACCTAGGATCCTACTGGCTTACTTAAGACAAGAGAACCCTCTGCAAGTCGAGTTGCAAGATAAATAAGGTCTTGGCTGCCTCAAGTCCTTGAACTTGGTGCAGAAGGAGGGAGCTTTTCCTCCACTGAGGATTTGGGGAATAGCTATCAGGAAAAACGTACCGTCTTTGCTGAATGGTCACACTTACCACCTATTACCTCCAGTCTTCCCAAGAGTCCTGCCTGCCGGGAGGTTTCTGCATCTCCCTTGTACAGGTGTGGAAACAGGCTCAGGCTATTGAGGGCATGCACAAGGTTGGACAGATACCCAAGTGGCAAGTAGCAGGGCCAAGCTTTTTCCATGGGCCTTCGGGGTTCCCTTCCAGCATACCTCACTGCCTCCTCTGGAAACACGGCAGCAGATCTCAGGATGGACAGATTAGGAAATGGGCAGGAGGGTGGACTCCAGCTATGTGGTTTACCAGTCACTACTTTAAACACCTCTATCTAGCAACCCCTTAGTTCTTAGGGGTCTCTAGGTCAAGGAACAAGCCCAGGATTGTCACCTCCCAAGGATATGTCAGATTCACCCACTACCATTCTCAGCAATGTTACAGAGCATTAAACGAGTTTTCAGAAGCATCTTATCAATGGCCAGATCAGACTGTGTGACTCTCCTGCTTACATTTAGAAGTTGGTCCTCATGATTTTGCATGATCTGGTCCTAGTCCCATCTCCTGACCTTCATCCTTGCTCACCATGCACTATCACACCTTCAGAAATCTCAGTTCCTCCAACACAGCGCTACCCTGTGAGTGTGAGCTGCAATCACAGACCAGCAGCACGTGGAAGATGGTTGGAAAATCAGGAGTCCAGCCCCATCCCAGACCTACTGATCAGAATCTGCCTTTTAATAATGCCCTCAGGTGCAAATGAAAGCATGAAAAGCATCACCATTGCATATCTCGTTTTTCCACCTCAGGACCTTTGCACTTGCTCTTCCCTCTGTCTAGAACAATCCTCTTTTATCTTGGACTGACGTGGCCCTACTTATTCTAAACTCATACCTGGCTTCCTCAGAAAGGGCTCTCTTGATCCTCCAATAACATCATTCTCTAGTAAGAGTCCAGTGTTCTTTTTTATACCACTTTTGCAGCGTGTAGTTACAAAGCAACTTACTGAATGTCTGTCTCCACGAAGACTGAGGCCATGATGCGCTGGCTCACCAGGAACAGGGTAGGAGCTGCACAAACACATGTTGAATGGATAAACATGGTGCTATTTCTGCAAGAAGTTCACAGACAGGCCCTGCTTGGGGCATTTGGTCTGCCTAGGCATTTTTATCCAGTTTCAGCAAATATTTACTGACTGCTATTGTATGTCCAGAGCTGGGGTCACATGTGGACAGAGACTGCTTGTGACAAAGCGGATCCCAGAACTCAGTACCGCAATTCTGCTGTCTTGTTTAGGGCACAAGGTCAGGGGCTGAATGAAACTAAGCCAACAAGTATACATTCCTGGTGGTGACAACAAGGAACCCTCAGGAGGAGGGATAGGAAATTAACACTTCCTGAGCCCCCTTCTGGGCCAGTGTCATAATCAGTGTGGTATTGGTCCAGAAACTAACAAGCAGACCAACAGTACCGAATGGAGAGCCCTGAGACAGACCCACAAATAAATGGAGACTCGCTACCTGCAATGGTGACCTAACAGATGGGCTGTTCAATAACTGGGCCTGGACCAACCAGCTACCCTATGGAAAATGAAAAGGAGATTTCTGACACACTCCACAAACAGAAATAAGTTCCAGATGTATTAAAGACGCCATATTTAGAAAACCTTTCTATTAAAAAGAATAGAGGAAAGTATCTTTAATATATTGGCAGGTGGAAATATCCTTAAAGCAAGACGGGAAAAAAATAATCGAAAAAGAAAAAGATTAAAACATTTGACCAAAGCTATACAACAAATTAAAAAATTAAATAGCAAGTCACATAATAGATGCTCAATTCACATGACTAAAAATGGACTGGTACCCAAAAATAATGTATCACCTACAAATCATTAAGAAATTAAACAAGGGGGAAAAAAGACTAAAATAATAAGGGGAGAGGCAAAGAATAGGAATCACGATCTCCAAAATGAAAACCCCAAGTGAGCAATTAGCATATGAAATACGGCCAACAACACTAATGATTGGGGGAAATGCCAATTATAACAATGAGTCACCCAACAGATTGCAAAAATTAATGTATCTGTCTACACTGAGTGTTGATGAAGATGTGGGGAGATACTGATACACCACTGATGAATTGACACAACCATCTCAAAGGGCAATTTACCAACAACATTCAGTCAAACTGAAGATATCCAAATGGCACATCGACATTGGTGGTATAGTGGTGAGCATAGCTGCCTTCCAAATGGCATGACACGGCAATTTCTGAGCCTCAGTTTTCTCGTCAGCAGATGGGAAAACAATAATCCATCCCCCATAGGGCTGCTGGGAGGGTCAAATATACTAATGTTAAGGTGCAATACAAATATTTTGTTAGCATAGAAAAGGCACAGGTTTGCCAAAACCGGTTTGGCTCAGTGGATAGAACGTTGGCCTGCAGACTGAAGGGTCCCGGGTTTGATTCCGGTCAAGGGCATGTATCTTGGTTGCGGGTACATCCCCGGTGGGGGGGTGTGCGGGAGGCGGCTGATCGATGTCTCTCTCTCATCGATGTTTCTAGCTCTCTATCACTCTTCCTTCCTCTCTGTGAAAAACCAATAAAATATATTTTTTTAAAAAAAAGGCACAGGTTTGCCGCAGTGGACAGAATGGGTAGCCTGGGGAGGCAGTGGCTGACAAAATCCTTTTATCGGTATTTCTATAAGAATCAAGGGCCTGCTCCATGCCAGAGTCTTCCATCTCGGGTTGAAATATCAGCTCCAGGACCTCCCATGTCTCAGCCGCTGTATCAATAATACCTTATGTTTATATGGTGTGCCAGAACCTGCCCAGGGCTTCCTCATCCATCACCTCATTGGATTGGTCCTTACAGCATCACTGAGAGGCAAGGAGCACCAGCACCCGAATTCCCATTATTTAGATGAGGAAACGGAGGGTCAGCCTGATTAAAAACTTGGCCAAGATCACAGGGCCGGCATGCTCCAGGCCCAGGCTCCAACACAACCTGGACCAAGTGCAAACCTCCTGGGAAAGAGAGCTTTCACTGCCCTGTGCAATGGTGCCCACTGTGGTGAAACACGGTTTAGGGACCTTGGGGAAGTAGCAACTTCTATTCCTGCGAAGGTTACTAGACCAAGTGAGTATACTCATGGTCCCCCTCCTGTACTTGGAGGCCCACATGGGCACGCCAATGAGTTTGGGTTGGCGGCCCCGTGTTTTCAAACGTGCTAAACCAATCAGCATTCAAACACACCTACACACAGCTGGTGCCACCCCTGTCATCTCTCCGTCACTGTGCTGCTGTCACTCCGGTGCTGGGAAGGAGCACCTCGTTGGCTGAGCTTAGGAAGCGCACCTCTCTCCAGGCCGCCAAGGGCAGGGATCAGCAAAGGAGTTCCACCATGGGAGTGGGATCCTCCACCCCCGGTCACCCTGGTTGACTGTGCACTCCACCAAGGCAGGCTGAAGGAGGTGAGGGGGGGCCTGAACTCCAGCCCCCGCTCTGCTCCCCAAGGCATGTGTCCCTGCCCAGTGCTTGGCGACTGGAGCTGGGACTGTATTTCAGTCTCCAGTTGCCCCATCAGCTGAGCTCTCTTGTGCAGGGTACAACCTACGCAAGCATAGGTGGCAGCCCTGCTTCTCAGAAAAGCTCAGCAGACTTGGCAACACTAAGTCACACCAACGATCCCACATGCCAGCGACCAGAGGGAGCCAAGTCACAGCTGCCCTCCTTGGATAGGGCATGCACTCTCCGTGTCACCACAGTCCCCAGTCAGCCTGCTTCGCCTGTTTATGTCACCTGTCTGGCCCCTAAGGTATGGCAGTTTCTGACCCCTGTCTTAAAGAATAAATTTGTCTCACATTGGTTTATCCAGGTAATTGGTTTCATGGTCTATTTCGGAATGGTATTTTTTTTCTTTCCCACCCAACCCCCTTTTCCAACACTCCTGGTTAATCTATTTATTTTTACTCTACCTCCTTCTAAAAATATATACAATACAACAAGATTTGGGGGGAGAAGGGGGGAGTCAGACTCCTGGTAATCTCTGGAATGTGGGAAAAGCACTCTTACCACAAGGTTATATTAAGAAGTTTAATTATCAGAAAATGACTGTATAACAAATATATCAAACATGGAGTATGTACACTGTATATATACACTAAGAATTCCTGGGCAACCTCAGTCTATAAACCCGCTCACCTCACCCACAACCTCAACCGGCTCTTTATTCCTTCCCTTTGACCAGCATGGGAGACTTTGAGGAACACTTGCTTCTCTCTCTTTTCTTTTTTAAATCCTCACCAGAGGATATTTTTTCCATTGATTGATTTTTAGAGAGAGTGGAAGGGAGAGAAAAAGAAACATCGATGTGAGAGAGACACATAGATTGGTTGCCTCCTGCAAGGGCCCCGACTGGGACCAGGGATTGAGCTGCAGCTGAAGTATGTGGCTTCGACTAGAATTGAACCCATGACCCTTCAGTCCTCGGGCCTAGGCTCTATCCACTAAGGCTAGGGCTTCTGTACAGTCTCCCGCCTTTCCCAGAGCTCACTACTCAGGGTGATATCTCAAAGCCATCAAGAGAACTTTCTCAGCTAGGCTACTGTGTGACTTCCTCACACTTCCTCAGTGAACAGCTCTCACCCCCAAGTTGCCTGAGTATCCCCTGGATTTCAGTACACTGGAGTCAGAACTTCAACAAATAGAGAAGAATGATTAAAACTCGGGTCAGAAGATCCAGAATCAAAAAGCTTAAACTAAGGAAAATTAGCACAACTGAAAGGCACAAAGGAAAAGATGATGATGAGTGCCATTGAAAGATGCATGTTTTGTTACAGAAGGTTGCCTTTTTTCCTAGGCACCCTCAAGTACAGGAAGCAGGATAAAACTCCAATGGAGCCCTCCCTGGCTTGGCTCAGTGGATAGAGCGTCAGCCTGTGGACTGAAGGATCCCAGGTTCCATTCCGGTCCAGGGTACATGCCTGGGTTGCAGGCTCGATCCCCAGGAGGGGGCGTGTAGGAGGCAGGCGATCAATGATTCTCTCTCATCAAGGATGTTTCTATCTCCCTCTCCCCTCCTCTCTGAAATCAATAAAAACATATATTTTTAAAAATCTCGCCAAAACTGGTTTGGCTCTGTGGATAGAGCGTCAGCCTGTAGACTGAAAGGTCCCAGATTCGATTCCGGTCAAGGGCAAATACCTTGGTTGCAGGCACATTCTTAGTAGAGGGTGTGCAGGAGGCAGCTGATCGATGTTCCTCTCTCATCGATGTTTCTAACTATCTCTCTCCCTTCTTCTCTGTAAAAAATCAATAAAATATATTTTTTAAAAAACACAACTCAGATGGAAAAAACTTCCTACAGTGAAGGCACCTTTCCATAGGCCTGAAAACTCAATCATGACCTGGAGTTTACAAAGGAAGGCCTGTAGGAGCTCATGTGAATTTCAAGAAAGGGCATCATATCCTAAAGGCAGCATCCTTTTTCCTGGGAGAGAGAGAAGATCAGGGTGGGAAAAACCAAGGAGTTGAAAGCACCTTCCAAAAAAAGAGAAACTCAAGATTTGCCTAAGTGCATTTCATTTTGTTTGTTATGCTGCAAAAAAAGCAGTGGAGAATCACAAATTAATCACACATTAGTTCACTCCATTCACTAGAGAGCAAGTAGGAAGATGTATCCTTGACTTGTTAATTTGCTGGCTCACTATGTGTGTTCCCTGGTGACTCTGGGGGTGATATTCAGTCTGAGTGAGAGCCATGGGCTGCTGTGGAGGTTTATTTTCTGAAGGTGGGTGAGGGCTGTAGTGACCGCTCTGGTCTAGAGGGCAGGGTGTGTGCTGGAGAAGGGGAGGTCTTAGGTTCGTAATAGAAAATATTAAAGCGACAAAGGCCTTTCCCTTTTACGAAGTGGAGGAGGATTTGGTTCCTGGGACGACCAGTTACCAAGCTCAGTGCTTAGTCATGGCTTTGGGAAAAGTATCAGTCCCTCCAGTCCAATCGTTCACATGCTTACACTTTGTGTTAGAAGCCAGGCTTCCAAGCTCCAGGGGCTGCTTTTTCAGGGGGAGGGAGATGCAGATATTTAAAGCTTATCCCTTGTTAGGAACTGCAGGAAAGCAAGATGACCTCTTCGTCCAGAGGACCTTGAACTCCCTTCCTCAGTTTGGGCTCTGTTAGGCTTGAGGCAGAGGCAGGGGCTCAGAGAAAAGTAGACAGAAGGGTTCACTGGACCCCAAAGGTGAGTCGTGATGCACCTTGGAGCCGATGCCACCAATACAAGAGGCGGGTCTGTCCCCTCAGATCTGTGTCCTGCCTGGTTCGTGACGAAGTGCTGAAGCCAAAATTTGGCCAAACTCTTTCCCAGATCCAGCCGGGGCTCCCTTGTCCTGGGTGACTGGCATATTCTCTTACTTACAACTGTGCTTTGTGATCCCAGTTAGTGGGAGGCAGAAAACCCACTGCTAAACAGGGAAGCAACTGAAAAGCCAAAATGCCGTCGTCTGGTCTGGTACACCGGAATGCCCTATCTCATTCATTCATTCATACCTCCATTCACAAATATCACAAGGGCTCTCGGGTCTAGGCTGTTCATTCAAAACTGGAAAGGAGGGCCGATGACGGTCAGAGTGGTTAGGTAAGGGAAAGTGCCTTCAGTCTCTGACCTGGAGGCAGGGTCTCTATTGAGTCCCCCTCCAGCTGGGGCATCCTAAAGAGGGGCATGAAGAATGAGTTGGAGCCGGTGGGCTAGTAAAGCAATTAAAGAACAAAATGACGGACACTCCCAGCACTGGCCTCCGAGGAGGGTGAAGGATTGGAGCACATCTCAGCCAGCCTCATCTGAGCCTCGCCGCAGAGCCCATCCCCAGGCCCCCGCTGTGGGGCAGGCAGCCCCAGCCAGCAAGGAAATCATCAAAGACTCCAGCAGCAGGAACACTGCAGACATCAGACAGTGGAAGACAGATCTGCTCTGAAGCAGGCCTTTAAAGGCAGCTCATTTACCTTCGTGGGCCCCAGGAAAGCTGGAGCGAGGTGCCATCCAGGAAACCCGGAGTCTTTAAGATCAGCACGGTTTAATGCAGCATAAGAGCAGTAGATCAGACCAAGAAACGACTTCCTGACTGTAAGGGCTTATTGGGCCATGAAAGGGGACTCCTACGGAGACTGTGAAATCGCCTTCTCTCCAAGTTTTTAGATTCTTGTTTCTTCGGAGCCATGGATTGAGGGCCAGCCCAGGGGCAGGTACAGATGAATTCTCAAACCCCTTCTTCCTACCCCAGGAGGCACTTTCCAGCCTAAGAACTGAGTTCTTTCTCACTTTTCTGGATAAAGGTTTGGTTCAAATGAAGGTGAAGACAGCAGATACTAATTTCTGCCTAAATTACTCTTTTTTCTCACTTGTGTCCTCATGTTTACTTTTTAAATGAGGTATAACTGACATATGCTATATTGGTTTTCGGTGTACAATGTAATGGTTGGATATTTGTATATAATGAGAAATATTCCATAATCAAGTTAGCCCGATTGGGAAGAGAGGAGAGTCAAATGAGGAAAGGCATCTAAGACAGAAGGAAAATCATGACTAGGTTAGCTGCATCCTAGGAATTGTCGTCCATCCTTTATTCCTTCCATCCATCTCTCCATCCATCTCTCCATCCTTCCATCTAGCCATCCTTCTATTCATCTACCCTTCCATCTATCCATTCATCCATACTTCCATTCATCTTTCTACCAATTCATCCACCCATCAATCCATCCATCCATCCAACAACTATTTACTGAGCTCTGCATGCTACATACCAGGTATTAACTTAGGCACTGGGGATCATAGATGAATGAGCCATACTTACCTCCCCTAAGGAGCTCACAGTCCAGTGGAAAGACAAACAATTGCCATAGCTTAAACCCCCAATTTCATAATCTACTCGAATCCAGACTTCCTCCCCACAATTTGAATCCTGTCTTCATTTCTGTCCACGGCGTCATCCAGTATGACCTTGAGCCAACTGGGACAAAGCCTGAGGTCTCTTGACCATTTTCCACAAGAAATACAAACCCAGTGGTGATTTTGTGAAGTTGATGACTTTACTATAGACCCAAGGAGTTCATGTAAAGGATTATGTCCTACCTGCCCTCTATAGCCTTCCATCATCTTGCTCATTTCCCAATAATAATCCTCTACTTCCCCAAAGCCCAAGCGATTTACTGTATTTTTCTATGTATAGGACACTATCTTTCTCTAAAATGGTTAGACTGAAAATCGAGGGGCAGCTTATACACAGATGTCAGCTGAGGGGGGAGCCTGGTGGGTACCTAGCTGCCCATAACTAGTCAAACAGACTTCCTCCAATCACAAGCCTTACTGTTACTGATGTCAGCTGATGCCATAATTGGAAGTGGAGGTGAAGAGTGCTCAGATGCAACAGGGACTGGAGCATTCTGAGCCCATAAAGATGTCAAAAAATAAAAAGATAAATACCAGTAAGCGATTGTCTTACTTTGTAAAACTCAAACTGAATATAATCAGCTGTGCAAAAGAGCATGGCAATAGAGCTACAGAGAGACAATTTGGACCACCTCCCACTCCAGGAAGAACAATTCCTTAAGATGCCAAAGAAGAAGAAGGCCTTAAGAGAAAAACCAGCAGCATGTTTAAGATTATTGATTTTTTTAATTTGGGATTGAAAAAGTAGGGGGCAGGGGGCGGATACTCCCAGCACTGGCTTCCGAGGAGGGTGAAGGATTGGATCTCCCCAGTGCACAGCCCCTTGGACGTGTCATCTAGTCCTCACTTCCCACCCTGAAATGTCCCCCAGGACCACTGGCTGTCCCCAGAACCTGGTGAATACAACCTGCTCCCACTGGCATACATGGACCACTGCAATGCATAGAATGGTGAACACTACCCCGGGGCAAGTTCAGGGTGCCCATGCCAGGTGCCTGGAAGTGGGCTCTGGAAAGGATCTTGGGTGAAAAGGGAGATCAAAAGAAGATATTTCAAGCAGAACATATGACAGGGACAAAGAAGTTAGAGAGGGCATTATGCTTTCCAAGTTGCAAAATTGGTTGAGCAGGACTAAGAAGCCAGTATGGGGAGCCACTGGAAGGGAGGCGGGGCAAGGCCCTACAGGACTGGATGGGAAATGCTGAGCAGTGACGTCCTTGAAGTGATCACTGCAGAGCGGCTGCTGAGAGATCTTAAGCCTAAAAGTGACATGATTAGAGGGTTTAGAAAGATTATAGGGGCTGGGATGGGGGTCATTCAACCGCTATGCTACTCTTGCCTCATGCCCCAAATCATTGCAAGCCAGCGGTAGCTCCCCTCCCGGAGAGCAAATCTGAGACCAGACAGAGTCAGTCCTGGGGACAAGGCCTTAATGAACACAGGCAAGCAGAGCCCTGGGTGGCTGTCCTTGTGTCCCTGGGGAAGTGGCCTCATACCCACTCTGTTCTCCAAGAACTCCTCTTGGGGATTTGTTATCCAACCCAAAACAAAGTCTGCAAGATTCATGGACTGTTGGGAGCTGGCAGATTCCAACTAATTTTCAAATGTCTTCAGGTCAAAGAAACCTCAAATGCACTTTTTCCAGAGTTCTTTTCTATTCTCACCCCCACCACCTCCCCCCGTCACCACCACCACCACACACACACACACACACACACACACACTGCTGCTGCTTGATTTTCAAAGCCACATGAATTTCAAGGGAAATGGAATCAGTCTGGTCCTGGTTGGTTCACACTTGAATCCTCAAACAGGCTGTTTTGTAAGAGACCGAGGACTTCCAAGACACCTTCACAGGCTCCCTGAGAGAGTGTCTCGTTCTGAATCAGGAAATTGTCTGTTGCCAGAACTTCATGTTCAAGTTCAATACCCATGGCAGAACCCACGAAATGGGAGTGCGTTCTAAATTTGGAAAAACACGTTCTCCAATCTCTCCCCCAAAGCATTCCTTCGGCTATTGACTTTGGAGGCCACTGCTCTGTATCATGTGGCTGTCCCAGGTTTGCTGGGAACGACATGCCGAGGCCTCAAACACACGCGGTGCTGACTCAGTAGATCGATATATCAGGGACCCGCACTGGGAGGGCCCCGCAGAGGGAATCCAATGCACAGCCAGCTTCCTTTCTTGGCAAAGCTGCGGGACTGAGTCTTGTTTCCATGCAAGACGTCTGCCCTGACTTAAACTTTGACTCCCTACCAGTGTCTTTCCTGAGCTATTTGCACTGTGAACATAGCGCCTAAAAAGATTTATTTAAAAAAAAAAGGGAAGAAAAAAAAAGAGGAGGTGAGTGTCATTTTTAGAAAGGCGAGACACCCAACACATCCTACTCTGAGTAGATTTCTTTGACGGCTTGTGATGTTGCCTGAGTGGTAAATATACCCTCAGACTCCGAGTAAATAGTCCACGGCATGTAACCTGGGGTATAAAAGAGGAAATTTTACACAGCGTGGCCACAGACGCCTTGTCATTTCCCATAAAATTAGAGGATCTTCCAGTGACCCTGTAAATTTATCACACAGGTATTCTTCCACGGCTTCAGGAACAGATGGGGCCTGTTTTGATAATGTTTTCCCATCGCCATAGATAACATGCTGGGGGCGGGGGGAGAGGAGACAGCCATCGCCCCCAGGAACGGGGAGCCTGCGCTGGCCGGCCCTGGGCGTGCTGTGCCTCTGTGTCTGAAAGACACTTTGTTAGCAGCAAGCATTTAGCTTTTGAAGGAAAGAGCAAGCATCTGAGGGAACGCTCATTCCTGTCCCTGCGTGCGAGCCCTTCACTCAAACACGAAGATGCTAAAAGGATTGGCTGAAACAGAGACTCAAACTCGGAGGACGGTTTGGAGTCAAAGGCAAGGCTGCCAAGGGTCTCGACAGGCATCCCTCCACCTCCAGAAAGGACCCCAGGGGCTCTGGGATCAGAGGGAGTTTGCAAGACCTCCTTTACTACCAGCGCTTCCCAGCGTCTCCGTGGAGATGGAGAAACACAAATCACCATCTTCCGTGTAGCAAACTGTTGGTCTGCTTTAAAATAGGTACTTCCACCACTAATAATAATAGCTAATATTGACTGAGGGATTCCCAGGTGCCCGGCTCTGTGCTGAGCCCTTGGTGGTGTTATTTCATCTCATCCTGCAGGCGAGAGGAGGGAAATGAGAGGTCACCGGCCAACCGGGAGTCCGCAGCCGGGCAAGGCAGCGTGCTAGTGTGGTCCCACGCACGTCTCCTGGGCCCTCTTCGCCGTGACCCCTCCGCTGGGAGGGGGAGCTCAGAGCACTAGGAAACGTTGTTGTTGTTGTTGTTGTTGTTGTTGTTAGCCTGCTTTGACTGGGCCTGGGCACTTTATTTTGGCCATGGCTCTCCATTCCAACTTTCATCATTAATTTGTCCGTTCAGCCAATGTTACTCAGCACTTACTATTCATGTCCCTGCCATCCGGACTTTTCACCCGGACCTTTTTAATGAGCCCAGCCCTTGCCTTTTCACCGTGGGCTTTCCCATCCTTACCGTGCCTTTCACAGGAGTCTCCTTATGCCACTGTCTGTTTCACAGAAACTAACCAGCTCTGTTTTGTATTTGCTGTTCCCAAAGTCCTGCTATAGACTTACTTGTGTGAGATCTCTATCACAACCTATCGGAGAGTGGGGGGGGGGGGGACGGATTTATTACCTATTACTATTATTTTCTAATTTTACATGAGTCCCAGGCATTTTACTGGCGAGTGACTGCTGGAGCCAGGATTCAAAGTCAGATCTCGTGATGCTAAAGCCTAAACCCTTTCCACGTAACCATGGCCCCACCTCCAGGAGCTCGCCCTCTGAACTAGGAGGCACTGGGAAAGCACGCCGGTCCCGGGAGGCAGCGGAGCTTGAGCCAAACAGTCTGGCTTCGAAGGCTTGCCTCCCCACTTCCTAGCTAATGACCTTGGGCAGACGGCTTACCCTTTTCCTGCCTCACTTTCCTCCTGGGTAAAGAGGGATAATAATAGCTCCTCCCTTATGGGATTGCTGAAGATCCATGGTTAATATACAGAAAGCTCTGAGGACAGTGTCTCAGCTTTGTAAGGAGCATTTCATTGTTTTGGCATTATCATAGAGGCATCTGGGGGCAAACAGAGGCTAGGGAAGGAAGACAGAGTGGAACAGAGAGCTCTAGCTGAAGATCCGGGAGGAGGAACATTAACTGGGACCAACAGCCAGGAGATGTGGTTCTATCCTGATGCTCTGCCACTTCCTGTCTGTTGCTCACTCCTCTTCAGTTTCCTCATCTGTGTGGGTTGGAAGTGAAACTCATGGGGGCCCGGCTGGCATGGCTCAGCGGTTAAGCATCAACCTATGAACCAGGAGGTTATGGTTCAATTCCTGGTCAGGGCACAAGCCTGCGTTGTGAGCTCAATCCCCAGTAGAGGGCGTGCAGGAGACAGCCGATCAATGATTCTCTCTCATTGATGTTTCTCTCTCTTCTCTTCCTCTTTCTCTAAAATCAATAAAAATATATTTTTTAAAAAAGAAGAAGAAACCACATGCAGTAGCCGAGTCAGGACAAAGACCCACTGACTCCCTCACCTGACCCAGCAGCTCTGGAGACTCTGATGAGTACGCTGCCCCCAACTTTGATAAGACCAGCTAATTAACCAGTTTCACTCCAGCGAGGCTAACCAACTCGGCGCAGTTCGTCTGGGACTTTCTTGGTTCTAAAACTGAAAGTCTCGCATCCCAGGAACACAATGCCAGGAAAACACGGAGAGCTGGTTACCCTGATTAGGTCAGCCTCTAGAAAAAATTCTGTGATCTTGTTCATCCTTTTCCTAACTTCAACACTCATGTCATCGCCTTCATATGTTTGCCATTACGGTGTTTCAAGTGTAAAATGACTCAAATATGTTTTATTTCTAAACAAATATTTCTAAACAAATATTATGGCTGCAATAGTCAGGAAAAGCCAGGTTAGCTGAGGTGACAAATAACCCCACAAAACTGAGAGCTGGAAATATGCAGGAAATGGCACTGTAACTGTACAAGCAACCCAGCATCGTGAGCCATAAAGAGAAGGGGGAAAAGAATCAATGAAAAGAAAGCAACCAGCAAAGGACCCTGCAGACACTGAGAAAGACAGAATCAAAGGATGTAAAGATGGGAGGGCAAGGGCCACATCTTGCATTTGAATGCTCAAATCTTAGAGAGTCACCCCAAAGGAGAGTAACTCCTTTGATTATCCCCTATTGCTCTTGTAATAAAAACTCAACCCCTTGCCATGGCTACAGAGGTATGACCTACCCTCCCACGTGGACCCTGACCGTCCACCTCTATTCACCATCCCTGCCCTGCTGCTCTCTTCACTCCAGCCCCATGAGGCTTCCTGCTGTGTTCTCAACTTCGGGGTCTTGCACGGGCTTGGAACAGGCTATCGCCTCTCTCTGCCTAGCTGCCTCCTGCGCATGCCTAGCCACTCAGCTTAAACAGCACTTTCTCTGGGAAACCTTCCCTGATCTCCAGACCAAAGTAGGCCTGTCCCCCACCCCCAACCCTCATGGAAACTCCTTAGCACTCTGGCCTTCTGCTTGACAATGCTCAGCATCGCAGCCCTTCTTGCTACTAGTTGTCCCCATTAGGCTGCACCCTCCATGGACACAATATCCCCAAACTTGGCACCATGTCCCAGCATAAAGCAAGTGCTGCTTAAGTATTGGGAAACTGTGTGATAACTATGAGAGTCACCCCCACGCAGGCTGAGGACCCCACCCACACTCCTCTTGGCGCACCTTCTGAAGAGAAGTCAATGGCAGGCCTTCTGGTCTGAGCAAATGCGCGGTCTGGTGACACCACTGGGCACACTGACAACAATGTGGCCGTAGTGGGGTCACCAGCTCTCAGGAAGGAGTCAGTAGCAAGTCATGCTGCATCCCGCACAGGAAGGGCATGAGCTGGTGCCGACGGCGCGGGCTGTCCCGGGCCTTTGGTCTTGGGTTTCTCTTCCTAGAGTATTTATAGCCATCCGGAGAAGCGGCTGGCTGCATTAATTGTGAGCGTATGTCCACCCAACGCAGCCATACACTGAATGTATTGAATACCAGGCCTTATATGGGCATCCCTTGTTGATTCATATGTTGTTAATAAGTGACATGAAGTGGATGGCTAAGGCAGAATGCCAAATGCTTGCCTTCCCCTGTCATCTCGGAGGCGCAAGGTGGTTGGTGTGATGTCGTGTTTGTTTTTAATAAGGGACTACTTTGTAGACGAAAAGAGGGAGTGCTGAGGCCCACCGACACCTGATGAGCTGGGTGGGACAAACGTATCGCTCAGAAGTGGCGGCAAAGAATGCAGATTCTGTAACCAAGTGTCTCAAACAAGGAGTAGATACGGGTACCAAGCACCACTCAACATTAAGTCGTTAACTCATGTAATCCTCACAACAGCTCTAAGAGGCGGGTGCTACTATTGTCCCCATTTTACAGGTGAAGAAACTGAGGACCAGAGAGGATGGCTGCTGGGCCCAGTTAATAGGCAGCAGAGATGGAATCTGGAGCCAGGCAGCCTGGCTCCAGAGTCCAGAAGTAGTCTGTCTCCATGGGGACTCATTCAGTCCAAACCAAAGCCAAACCAAAGGACCCACTTCCAGAAGACTCGGGCCCCTGCCTGACTTGGTCTTTTCTCTCTTGAAGGCTAAAGAGCAGCTGCTAGCACAGCCTCACCTCAAGAGCATACCTGGTTAATAAGAGCGCAAGTTAGCAAGTGTGAAGTGCATTCCAGGGACCCAGGGGCCAGGGAGTGGGCCATCCACACAGGCAGAGGTCCTGAAGCACCCGTCACTGGGGACATCCCTGCCTTGTGGTTGCCAGATTCCGTGTCTGCGGGCAAATCAGTTTCCTCGTCTGAAACTCAACTTCCAAATCTGTGAAATGGGAAAGAGGGTGATGACAACATGCTGATTCAAATCTCACAGGGATGCTGTCGGGATTAAATGAGAGGAAGCATATAAAGCCTTTAGGACAGGGAATGTGTTCAGTACACATTAGCCATTATTATTTCTAGTAGAAAGGTCCGGGCATCATCATTTATTCATTCACAAACACCTCCATGCAACGTACCAGGCACTCTGCATCAGGTGCGAGGCATAGGAAGAATGAGACAGCAGCCAGGCCTTCCAAGAGAGCAAGCATTATATGAAATTACCTTTCTTATGGGGTAATTATTAAGAGGTTTATATGGTATATGGTAATATTTGACATATAGTAAGTTTTATATAAATGTTAGATATTATTATTGTCCAAAAAAGAGAGAGAGCAAGCATTGTTGGGAGAGGCCATGATATAGGTCTACATAAGGGACAGCAGGGGAGGAGGTGTGTGAGGCTGGTGGGAGTCTTGGGTCCTCACAGAAGGAATCAGAGAAGGTGATGTGGTGACCTGGAGGGTGCGGGAAATAACGAGGGTGTTCCTTGCCTGGGCAAAAGCAGCAGGGAGGGCCCACTGCAGGGCATCCAGTCTGCAAGGTGGTGGGCTTGAGGATGGACAGGGACTGGGTCCAGGCAGGTAACTCTGATCTTAGGCAGTCCACCTCCAAATCCCAAAATCTTATCTCCAGACTCAGCCTGAGACAGAGGAATAACTAAGCCTTTAAGCAGGAATCTAAGTGGGTTATTTTTCTTCCTTTCTGGGGCCCAGTTATTTGCCCGTTAGCCAACCCGGAGATGAGACTGAATTTATGTCTCACCAAAGAGGCACCAGAAAGGGAAGGAGAGAGACACAGAGACAGAGAAAATTATGCAGAGGTTGTTGGGTGTTTTTTTTTTTTTCTTCTGTCTCCTCGGTAGAATCCTGCCGCTCTGTCTCCGGGGAGCGGTTCGCCCTCCAGAAAATATGACACTTTATTTCCTGCCCTTGTTTGTTAACACACCCCATTACCATCCATCTCAGTTTCATGTAACTGCCAGCCGGCATTAACGCCCTCCTCCTCGCCGCCGAGGCAGAAAATAGAAAAGGAAGAATTCAGCAGATTTCCCCCGTGGCACCCTCGGTGGCACCAAGATAACCAGAGCCGAAACCACAATTGGATTCTTACTCCTTCAGCCCAGGAATGCGAAGGGCGGGACAGTTTAACCACCTTCTGCATTTTCCTGCAGAGAGAGCCGGCTTGTTATTTCGGTTGTCTGGGCTCCCTTCTCTGCTACGGACAAAGATACATTAATTAATTTTTTTAATGTTGGGCAGGAGAGGTTGCAAACTGTCAGGAACTGTCAGTGGCGCCTGCCCCAATCAGGTAAGTGGCCGGCGGCGCCTGCGGCGGAGACACACTGACCCCTAGTGGCTGGCCGGGCCCTCGCAGCGCCCGCGCCCCGCCCTCACGGGGTGGGAGAAAGTGGCTCTCTCCTTGGGGCAGCAACTCGGTGTGGGCCGGGGGCGTGGCGGGTGCTGGGTCTCCACCGCCTGCCCCAACACACGCACACACGTGCGCACACAAACACGCACGCACGCGCACATACAAACATGCAAAGACGTGTGCGCGCTGCACACGGGCACACACACCATGTCCAATTGCTTCTCTCCTTTTCCAATTCCACAGGGCGTAGATCTGAACCCTCAGGGTGCTAGCCCTGGCCTACAGATAAGGCCTTTTTCTTTGGTCTTAAGAAGTTGTGAAAAAAGGCAGGCGGGGTCCCAGGAGGACACAGCTGAGAGGGAGGAAGGGAGCTGGCGTTTGTGGAGAGACTCCTTGGGGCCAGGCACCATAGCAGCACGTGCTATCCTGCCGCAGCTTTAAAATAGCCCCAATGTGTGAGAGTTGGGAACTGAGGCTCTGGCTGTCCAATGTTTTGTCCAAGTCTCGCAGCTAATCTTTTATCGATTGTATTGATTTTAATAAGCGCATACTTACCCAGCACTTATCTGCCAGGCATTCTTCTAGCACTCCACCTATAGTAAAATGCCCTATATTGAATCCCCCATTACAAGCCTAGGAGGTAAGTATGTCCATTTCACAGATGAGGAAGCCGAGGCACAGAGAGGTTAGGTAGCTACTGAGTGGTGAATCCAGCAGAGAGCCCCGGCAGTCTGCTTTAGCGTATTCTTCATGTATCTCTCCAGGGTTCCAGACCCTCTCCTCCAGACCTCCTCTCCCCTCCAGGGACAAAGGGCTGCAGCAGGAGAGGGAGCAGCCATTCTAACCGCCAAGGAAGGAAGAAGCCTATGAGGGAGATGGTATCGACCTCACAGACAGTGCCATTCACCTTCAGAGCCTCATGCCTGGCACCTAGGGGGTGCTTAATACCAGCCCACTGGACTGGATCAGGAAGGAAGGTTCAAGGAAAGGGGGAAGGAGGGAGGGAGGCTAAGAGGGCTGCATAAACCACAACGCTAGCTCATGCTCCACTACCACCCCATGAACAGGTATTTTCAGACACACCCACACTTTTTTTTTTCTTGGCCAACACAAGGTGACTAGCTAAACTGTGATTGAACATTCCCTATGCCACACTCCTGTGATTACTACATCAAAAATGTGTGCCCCCTCTTTGTATTCTATCTCATTTGAGCTACAGAGCAGCCCCATGAGGTAAGTCTAACCAGCCCCACTTTTTTTATTTTAATATAGTATATTTTTATTGATTTCAGAGAGGAAGAGAGAGGGAGAGGAGAGAGACAGAAACGTCCATGAGAGAGAATCATGGATGGGCTGCTTCCTGCACACCCCACACTGGGGATCAAGCCCACAACCTGGACGTGTGCCCTGACAGGGAATCAAACTGTGACCTCCCAGTTTATCGGTCGATGTTCAAACCATTGAGCCACACCGGCCAGGCACCTTTTGCCATGAGAAAACAGGGCTTCTCCAAATGGGCTAAGTAACTCGTCCCAAGTTTCCCAGCTAATATGTAGAGACCTGGCACCCAGGCTGCCTGACTCCAAAGCTCACGACTCTCATGCTGTCCCTGCCACCCAGGATCCCCACGCAGGACAGCCCAGCCCCCACCACCACTCCAAAGGCCCTGTCCTTCCCTCAAGCAGTTGCTTGAACTGGCCAGGTCTGTTCCTGTCTTAAGACCTGTGCCCTAGTCGTCCCCTCCGCTGGGAATGATCTTCCTGTACGTGGATCTTCACGCAATTGGCTCCTTCCTGTCATTCCGGTGTCAGCTCAAGTGTCACCTCCTCCGAAAAGCCTTCCTTGTCCACCCACCCTAAAATAGCCTTCCAGTCACCCTCTTGCATCACTGTCGTGTTTTCTTCCCAGCAGTTATGAATCTGGTGATTTCTTGTTTAGTTACTATTGTTAGTCTCATCTCATATGTAATAAGGGCTATCAATTGCCTAGCACGAACTGACTCTGTGCCAAGCAAAGTTCCAAGTGCTTTACACACAGTCAGTCATTTAATCTCCACAACCGTCCTTATCGTAAGCTCTATTATTGTCCTCATTTTACAGGAGGGGGAACTGAGACCGGGCAGTTCCAGTGACTTGTCCAAGATTCCACCTTCAAGTAAGCTCTGCTCCTGGCCACTACAAACACACCAGCCCCTTCAACAACAAAAGGGCAACAATTGACATTTTAAATGGGTGAAGGATTTAAATAGACATTTCTCCAAAGATACATAAATGGCCAATAAACTTGTGAAAAGATGGCCGTTATCTCTAGTCATTAGGAAGGTGCAATCAAAACTACAATGAGATACCACATCCCACCCCCTCGGGTGGCTATAATTTATTTTTTTAATATATTTTTATTGATTTCAGAGAGGAAGGGCGAGGGAGAGAGAGACAGAGAAACTAATGATGAATCATTGATCAGCTGCCTTCTGCACACCCCCTACTGGGCATCAAGCCCGCAACCTGGGCATGTGCCCTTGACCAGAATTGAACCTGGGACCCTTCAGTTCACAGGCGGATGCTTTATCCACTCGTCCAAACCGGCTGCTAGGGCCAGGTGGCTATAATTTAAAAAGATAACAAGTGTTGGCAAGGACGAGGAGAACTTGGAACCCTCAGACAAGGCTGGTGGGGATGTAAAATGGTGCAGCCACTGAATTAAACAGTTTGGTGGTTCCTCGAAAAGTTAAACATAGAATTAATTGCCTTGTGACCTGCAATTCCACTCCTAGATATATATCCAAGTGACTTGAAAACGGAGACTCAAAACACAAATGTGTGCCCGAATGTTCATAGCAGCACTGTTCACAACAGCCGACAGGTGGCAAGAATGCCAATGTCCCTCCGCGTAGGAATGGATGAACCAATGCAGTGCGTCCATACAATGGGATATCAGCCCCACATGGACCCACGGACTGACGCATACTACAAGACGGAGGGCGCTGAAAAACTCTGCTGGCCGTGCCCTCCCTCCCCGCCCCCCATCCGTCTCTCGCTTCAGCCCTGTTGGGGCGGAGCAGAGCCAGGGACGCCCCTTCTTCCAGCCTCTGACCTCCCTCCCACCTCTTTTCCCCTCACCACCTTCGGAACGTCGGCCATTCTCCACCTCGGAGACCAGACACCATTTTTTGGCCTTAACCCCTTATTGCCAAACAACCAGGAGCCCCCCAATTCGCCGGGATTATTCCTCCCAGGTGGAGGCTGCCGTCTGGGGCCTCCCGCACCTACCTCTCTCTGGCTCCTCCTGCCACCGTGAGGATGTGGCTCTCCAGAGAGTGGGCGCCACCGTGAGGATGTGGCTCTCCAGGGAGTGGGCACCACTGTGAGGATGTGGCTCTCAGGGAGTGGGCACCACCGTGAGGATGTGGCTCTTCAGGGAGTGGGCACCACCGTGAGGATGTGGCTCTCCAGGGAGTGGGAGCCACCGTGAGGATGTGGCTCTCCAGGGAGTGGGCACCACCGTGAGGA
>JAAGEH010000016.1:18423941-18553642 GCA_011751065.1 Lasiurus cinereus | reverse complement strand
CAGGGAGTGGGCACCACCGTGAGGATGTGGCTCTCCAGGGAGTGGGCACCGTGCGTCTCTTAAAGTTGCAGACGCGCGGGGCGGCCGCATTCTCTTCCAGGACGTGCTGAAGCCTCGTAGGACGAGTGGGCAAAACTCAGGGCGCCATGGAAGCCGCCCTGGCCTTGGAGAGGAGCCCGAACCAGGCCCTTGGGGAGCCTGGTTCTACCGCACAGACCCTCAGCTCCGTGACTTCCTGCAGGACCACTTCCGGATGAGAAGACACCTGAGCCCTCCACCGGCTGCCCGCCCCCAGGCTGGGCTGGGCGAGTATCCCTGCGAAAGGTTCGCCCTCCGGCATGACCAGGAACCTTGGGAGCCGAGGCCTTTGAGGGGCCCCTCTGCATTCCCCTGGTCTCCGGCTTTTGCCTGAGCCTCTCCCTGAAACCCCTAGGCAGCCTTTTAACCATTCTGAGCCCTCTCCCATGCAGTGCGGGGAGGGGGGGGGGAGAAAAAGCTGCCCAGCCAGGCTCAGTTGGTTGGAGCATCGTCCTATGGTACACCAAAAAGGTTCCGGGTTCTATTCCTGGTCAGGGCACATACCTAGGCCAGCGGTCAGCAAACCGCGGCTCACAAGCCACATGCGACTCTTTGACCCCTTGAGTGTGGCTCTTCCACAAAATACCACGGCCTGGGTGAGTCTATTTTGAAGACGCGTCATTAGAAGAAGTTTAAAAAATTTGGCTCTCAAAAGAAATTTCAACCATTGGACTGTTGATATTTGGCTCTGTTGACTAATGAGTTTGCCGACCACTGACCTAGGTTATGGGTTCGATCCTGGTTGGGGCATGTACAGCAGGCAACCAATCCCTCTTTCTCCCTCACATTGATGTTTCTCTCTCTTTCTCCCCCTCCATTCCACTCTCTCTAAAAAGCAATGAAAAAAAATATCCTAGGTGAGAATTAACACACCAATAAAAGATGGCTCTTGCCCTAACTGGTTTGGCTCAGTGGCTAGAGCATCGGCCTGCGGACTGAAAGGTCCCAGGTTCAATTCCGGTCAAGGGCATGTACCTTGGTTGTAGGCACATCCCCAGAGGGGGTGTGCAAGAGGCAGCTGATCAATGTTTCTCTCTCATTGATGTTTCTAACTCTCTATCCTTCTCCCTTCCTCTCTGTAAAAAAATCAATAAAATATTTAAAAATAATAATAATAAATTCTTGTAAAAAAAAAAAAGATGGCTCTTGTGAAAAATTGCTGCGTTTTTGCATTTTCATCTACTCATGTATTCCAAGAACAGTGAGTTTTCTGATTCTGGATTCGCAAGGATAAACACTGGAGGGGTGGGGAAGGAAAGGAGACACCACCGAAAGCAGGTTGAACACGGATGTTTATTAGAGCAGAAGAGAAGGAGGAAATTAGATGACCACACGCCTCCACAGCCCCAGGTGGTGCTTCACTCTGCCCAACTACACCTCCCCAAGTCCCCAGGCTCCGGAGGCCCAGCTCCATCTGCCCGTGTGAGACTCTCATGCTGCCCACCTTCATCTGGGCAGAAGCCCCTGAGGGGGCGCGGGGGGGGGGCAGGTCACTACTTTAAGCAGTTGGTCTCAGTGAGTGATGCAGGTTAGTAAAATGAAGCAACACATCCGTTTGCCATCGATCCCCATGGCAATCTTTGCCATGGCCTCCGGTCATAAGATCTGATCGGACATCCGTTTCCGCAGCTGAAAAAAATAAATGCAAGAAGGAGCCTCCTCCTGTTTCGCCATTATCCAGGTCCATGTTGTCAAAGGGCTCCCTGGGAAAGAATGAGAAAACACAGTGAACATGATCCTGATGACAATGGAGGGTGAGGAGGGGCGGGGAGGAGGAGAGAGAGGGATTTAGAAGGAGGAGGGGATGGCTGTCACTTCCTGAGCCCATCCTAGGACATGCCAGGCAGTCTGCTCTCCCTGCACTGACTTTCCCGTGCTCACAACCAGAACCACCACGTGAGGGAGGAGCTCTCACTGTCCTCATTTTACAGATGAGGAGCCTGAGAGAGACTCAGGGCAATTTTCCCCAAGTGGAGCCGTGATCTGAATGCTCTCCATCTGAATGCTCTGGGACTCCTGGTTTCTAGCTGATCAGTGCCTCCAGCATCCTTGTCCTCACGTAAATGGAGCTGTTAGCAGGGAGGCCTCTGTGGAATCCTGTTTTCAGGAGCCACTCCACCCCCACTCCAGCTCACCAGCAAGGCCTGTCCTACCCGGAGGCAGAGGTCTCAGTTACCCCTCCTAGGGTGCTGCCCTGGGGCTCACTCAACCCCCAAACCCCTCCTCTTGTCTGGCCTGCGCAGCCGATAGTAAGTGCCTCCTATCGTGGAGGCACTGACTGTGCGCCAGGCTCCATAGCTATCGTTATTGCCCCATTTACAGGTGCAGAAATGGAGACTCAGAGAGGTGAGGCCACTTGCCCAAGGCCACAGAGCAGAAACACAGAAAGCTGAACCCAAGTCTGCCCGGTTCCAGAGTCTGAGCTCCTACCTGCTCCCCAGTTGTATTTTCTGTGAAGAAGCCAAGCTCGGACTTCCAGTGCTAGAGGACCATGTTCCCTGGTGCCAGGGGAGGAGCAGGCTGCAGAGGCTGCAGGAACCAGAACAGGGGGGCCTCCCCCGACCCCTCAAAAGCAGAACTTCTGTGCCACTCCCAGCAGATGCTCCTCTGACTGTTAAAGCCCCTCAGAGGGACTCCATGCCCCTACACACACACACACACACACAGGGCCCCTCACTACCGTCCACATAAAGTGTACAGAACTGCAGTGGTCAGAAAGCTGACATACCAACCACTACCCAGCACCAGGCAGTAGCTTAATCAGGCTCAGTGAGTCCCTCTATAAAAGTGGATTAAAATGCACACCCTGAAATGGCACAGGGGTCTTAAGAGGATCAAATGAGAGAACTTGGGTGAGAGCACCCTGACAATTACAAAGAGCGATGCTCAGAAGGGCGTGTCCCCGAGCCCATTCACAGTCCCACAAAATTACCACAAAGACATAGGATCTCTCTTAACCAGAGTGGCAGTCTGCCCAATTGCACCCTGCCCTGCTTCGTCTGCACAAGTTACAGAGGAGGAATGACATTCACTAGGCTTAACCTCGGAAGGGATTTGCTACTTTATCTAATAGGATTTGCAAAGGGGAAAGGAGATGGATGTAGACAGTGAGGGAAGAAACTACAGGCTCAGGTAGGAACACAGCACAAGATGGGGGAGGGGAGGCGGGGGTGGGAGCAGGGTAAGCAGGGTTGCTGGGAGGGCCAAGCAGCTCTGCCCAGGGTGACCAAAGACTAAACCCAGAGGAAGAGGGAAGACAGGCCAGGGGTGAGGATGGTAATGGGTGTCACTGGCTGAGCCCAAAGATGCTGCCCCCACCTGGACAGACCCAAGCCTCAACAAGCCACGCTTGTCCAATTTGTATTCCGGAATGACCTTCTCTGGACAGCAAATAGAGTCATGTCCCTTCCCTATTTGGGATCTCTTGGTGAGTTGAGAGGGGTCAGGGTCCCTTGTGTCCCCAGGGCCCCTCACAAGCTGGCTGCCACCTATCTCCCTTGCCTCGCTCTTTCAACATAACCAGCTAACAGCTGTTTCCCGGGTGCATGTTCTGGGAGGCCTCTGAGCCCATGCACTGCAGTCTCCCTGAAACAAGGCCTGAGAGAATGCACGTACCCGAGCAGATCCCGAGCCCCTTACACGGGATGGACCAGGTTCCTGTCGCAATGGGGCTTGCAGTGAGGGTTCAGCCAGTGCTCCAGGAACTGTTCCTCCGCACGGTGCTCCAGGCGGAGCAGGTGGTGCATGTACTCCTGTCAAAACAAACCCACCGGGAAGAGAGCCCTTTATCCATGGTGACCACGAGCTGCGGATGCGCAGAGTGGCTGTGGTTCTGAGACAGGAAGCCGCCAGACCGAGGGAGAAGAAATCGCCACGCCCAGGCCTCTGTCGAGACCACAGACCCACTCAGTGGGCAAAAGAAGGAAATCTGACAACCCTAAGTGCTGAGAGGGTGTGTATCCATGGGAACTCGTATACACTGATGCAGGGCGGGGGGAGGGGGAGCGGGAATAACATGGACCAACCACTGTGGAAAACAAATGGTTGCCTGCGATCCAGAAATCTCACTCCCCGTTTACACCCTAGCCCTGTGCTCCTCAAACATTATCTGTCCTCAGAATCACCTGCGGGGCTTGTGAAAACACGGATTGCTGGGCTTCGCCCCCAGAGTTCCTATTTCAGTGGGTCTGGGGCTACAGAATTTGCATTTCTAACAAGTTCCAAGCCTGTGCTCGTCCCACTGATCACTTCGAGGACAGAGAAACTCTTAAATCAAGAGTTCAAGTATAGAAGATTGTACATAGCAGCAATAAGTCTGTAGTAGCAAAACTCTGGAAACATGCCAAATACCAGTGACAGGAAAATGGATAAATAAATTATCCATAGGAATTGTACAGCAGTGTTGTATATACCTATAAATCCACTTAGCTACATACAACAACATTGATGAGTCCTCGAAATAGCACGTGAAAAAGAGAAAATCCAGTAAGGCATTTATAATGTGGCACCATTTTTATAAACCTCAAGACATACACAACTAATATATTAGTTATGGCTGCATGCATTTGTGATAAAATTATCCTTTTTTGTTAAAGGCAAGGGATAACTATAAGGAAGCTGAATTTGCCACACTATTATCAAATAAAATGGGCTTTGCCCTCATAGGTGTGGCTCAGTTGGTTGAGTGTCTTCCTGTGCACCGAAAGGTTGCCGGTTCAATTCCCAGTCAGGGCACTGTTCTGGGTTTTGGGCTCAATCCCCTGTCGAGGGCGTGCAGGAGGCAGCTGATTAATATTTTGCTCTGCACATTGATGTTTCTCTCTCTCTCCCTCTCTCTTTCTCTCTCTAAAAATCATTTAAAATATATTTTTAAAAATATTTTTAGGAAAAAAATAAAATAACTGTTTCGTGACTATGCAAATAAATGAATGATGAAGTATCCAATTTTCCTGAATTTTTTTCCTTTCCCCCAGGACTCATGCAGTTTGAATTGTTTTGGTTATCATGGTTGTTTTTATTTAACTCATTGAAATGCACCCCATGTCCTGGGCAAGACATCTCTGGGGCAGCCAAGGTGGGAGTGATGGTGAGAAGGTTCCTCAGGGAAACCAGCAATGATACCCCGGGAGCTTGCTGAACGAGGTTGTGAGTTTTGGACTGAATTCTGCCCTGTCCTGCCCTCTCTGGAGAGTATTTAGCCGGAAGAATAGAAAGTGGGAGGAACAGGAAGGGCCTGTGGAGTCCTGTAAACAAGGAACAAAGACTTCCCAGCACATAGCTTTGCTTATTCAACTATTCCTTATAAGCAGTGGACCGAAGGAACCAGTGTTACCTGGTTGCTGGGCGAAGTGGTGGAGAGTCTAAGAAGTCTGGGTCAAAGTCTGATTCAAAGCCAGACTCTGACAATGTTGCTTTATTCCAGACTCAATTTGTCCATCTGCAAAATGGGGGCAACACTAGCACTTATTTCATTGAGTTGCCAGAATTCAATTACATTATGAAGTTCTGTGCCCAATACGTAGTCCCCATTTGCCCCTCTAAACCCGTATCACCCCTCCTTCACAAGGCCCCGTGCAGTGAGAGGCTGACTTGGATGAACTGCAAGCACAGATGCCCTTGTCCAGGGGTTTCCAGTTGGGTCTGACATAGGGGTAAGAGGAGAGAGACTGGGGTGTTTGCTCCCCAAGGAGTCACAGCAGGTTGGCAGCCTCCCACTCCTGAAGACCCATCTCCTCGAAGGTTGCACTCTCCAAGCCTGGGAACCATAACTTTCCCCTCCTGCTTCAGGACTAGGGGCTATTAGCCCTGGGTCCTTGATCATCTCTTGTTGGTTTACCTTAATCCTGGGACAGCTTTGCAACAAGTCTCTTTGTTAAGCTCTCAGTTGATTCTGGTTATTATTAGATGAGAAAGACCTAAGCATGTCTCGAGATTGTGCATTAAGCTTCTCTCCCATGAACTGGTCCACTGGAAACTTGCATTAAATGCCTGCTGTATGCAAGACTGAAGCAGAGGGCTCAACATGTGCTCCCCTTGGGGGTCTGTGAGGTCAAAACTATTTTTAGAACAATACTAAGACATGATTTATTTGCCTTCTGATCATGTGTATCAATGGATAAAACTGGTGCCCTAGGAGAAATCAAGGCAGTGGCTCCCACTATCCTTGAAGTTATTGTGTCCTGTCTGGGTAGCTCAGTTGGTTAGAGCAACGTCCCAATAGGCCAAGGTTATGGGTTCAATCCCCCCTCAGAGCACATACAAGAATCAACCAATGAATGCATAAATAAGTGGAACAACAAATCAATGTATCTCTCTTTAAAAAAAATCAATAAAACATAAATGAAAATAAAGTTATATCCTTCATCATCACACACTCACAGTTTAAAATCTATCTATATATAAAAGCCTAAGCGACTGGTTGACCAGTTGCTATGATGCACACTGACCACCAGAGAGTAGACAATCAATGCAGGAGCTGCTCCGTGTGGTCAGTGCACTCCCACAGCCAACCTCCCAGCCCCAATCAGGGATCTGCCGGCCAACCTCTCACGGCCTCTCCCCACAACAGCTGCCCCCCCAATCAGCCCCAATTGGGGGGGGGGCTACCAACCAACCTCCTGTGGTCCCTCCCCATAGCCAGCCAGCCCTCCAATCCACCTCAATCGCTGGCCAGGCTAAGAGATTTCATTGAGTTGAAATCTGTACACAAATTCATGCACCAAGCCTCTAGTAGATAAATAAATGTAAAATGTTCTTCAAATGTCAGTTTCACTGAACCAAGTCATGACACAGCATGCAGGCTGCATGGCCACATACAATGGTCTTCGTGGGAAAAGTACTTGGATGATTGTTAGTGTCAAGGATTGAACTAACAGCGTTTTATGTGCTTGTTTGGCAGACGTTTTCTCGAAAATGAAGAAACTGAGTTTGTTCCTTCAAGGAAAACCATAGACAGCACTTGTCACAAAATGATAAGCATTGATGCACCTTTTATTTTGTTTTTTAATATACTTTTATTGATTGCAGAAAGAGAGAGAGAGGGAGGGGAGAAAGAAACATGAATGAGGAGAGAGAATCATTGGTCAGCTGCCTCCAGCACACTCCCTACTAGGGACTGAGCCACAACCTGGGCATGTGCCCTGACCAGGAATCAAACCATCACCTCCTGGTTCATAGGTCAATGCTCAACCACTGAGCCACACCAATTGGGCTATACACTTTTTGTAAGTATATGCTCATTTGCCTTCTTACTCATTTAATCCTGGTCCCACTCAGCCAACATCCATATGCCTTTTTGATAGCAATGACCAAAGTACCTAGTGTGTGGAACATAATAGGAGCTAAAAAAAACTTACTGGAGATATATACAGTGAGTGAGTGAATTAATTAATTGACTGTTCTTTTTCCATAATCTTAGCAAATCCTCTTTGAAAGGACCCCCCCACATACACATTTGTGTCAATCTTCTCATTATAATAGCCCAGTCCAAATGTACTTATGTATTTCACACTCCTGAGAAGCAGCTAAAATCATAGTTGCAGAAAAACAATCTAGAGAGAAACAGAGAGAGAGAGAGAAAAAGAGAGAGAGAGAGAGAGAGAGAGAGAGAGAGAGAGAGGAGAGAGAGAAATGAGTACTGGTTTCCATGACAGTTCACTATTTATTTAAAATGTTAGGAAAATAAATATGCCACAAAGGCCTACAAGCAATCATTAGTCAAAGATGAAAAGCCCAACTGCAAATCTGCTGAAAACCACAAATTCAACAATTGTTTTGGCTGAGTTAGAAATGACCCGACATTAATGATCATCTCAAATGTTCCTGGATCAAGAAAGAAGAGCTAGATGGAAAATAAATTTTAATTTTTTTAGATTCCTTTCTTCAAGGGGAAAAAAAATTGAAAATAAAGCAAAAACCAATATCTGTGTTTCATGTTCAATGCCAAGGGTAATAATGGAAGTAAATAATTTAACTGTAATTAAAGCAGAGATTGAAAGTGGTCCCTTCTTATGGCACTGGAATGGTGTGATAATGAAATTATATACTTGCCTGGCTGGTGTTGTTCAGTGATTGAGCGTCAAGCTATGAAGCAAGAGGTCACGGTTTGATTCCCGGTCAGGGAACATGCCTGGGTTGTGGGCTCAATCCCCAGCAGGGGACATGCAAGAGGCAGCCAAACAAAGATTCTTTCTCATCATTGATATTTCTATCTCTCTCTCCCTCTCTGTTCCTCTCTGAAATCAATAAAAAATATATTTTAAAATAAAATAAAATACCCACCAGATCCTGATCTAAGCTGAGAATCATAAATTGGACAGTTAATCTATTAAAGAGCAAACTGTTCCCAAGAAGATAAAATCCTTCTTCAGGCATTTGCAGGGAATTGAAGGGCCAGCAGCATGCGGAGGAATTATTCTGCTCATTAGTGAAAGCAGGTGATCACTGGGGCAGAAGGGTGGCTCTGAAGTTAACCGCACTGCGACCCTTGAAGGCCTGCTCAGCCCTGAAAGGAGGCAGATCAGTGATGCACACAACTTACTGATCTCAGTCACTCCGAACTGGTCTTTGAGATCATGGGGAACAAAAGGGTAATGGAGTGACTGCGCACATGTGTCAAGGGGCTAAACATGAAAGTGTATTTCACAAAGACTACGTATAATAAAGCTAATATGATTTATACTTGCCCAACAAGAACATTCCTTAAAGGAAGACAGGCCAAAATGGAAAGCATATTCCCAGGATACACGAGTGCTTACGAAAGACATAATTTTAGCTGAGATGTCATCCTTTTGAAGAATTTCCATGCTTCACCCCAGCATTGGCAAATAATTTCTTCCCTAAATATTTGAGATGATTATGAGAAATTTAATGAATTTGAGGGAGGCAAGAGAAAAGATTTCTAGGAAACAGTCTCCAGGTTCTGTAGTAGAGTATGTCCTGTAAAATGTCTCCCCAGGAAAGAAGCAAAGAAAGGAATGGAAATAAGTATAATGAGCATTTAGTAAATGTCAAATATTGTGCTTGGTGCTGGAGACCCAGAAGTGAAAGAAACAGTCCATCTGCTCAAGTAGTTTAAAGCAGACTAGGAGAAGAGACAGATTTTTTTGAAGTGAAAAACAGCAATGTTATGCTGTGAGTTGATGCCACAGGGATGCTCTGATTCACGGTAGGAGGGCGGGGTATCAGCAAGACCTCTCAAAAAAGGCACTATTGAAGGTAAATCTCTACAAATGAATAAGAGTGAGCCAGGTAAACAAGAGCTGAAGAAACAGGCACAAAGACAGGTTTGCAAGCAAAGCACTCCAAACACACATTCCAGACAACCTGCTTCTTCTCATAGGCTCCTAATGGCCATGAATAGCCCCAAGGTGTCCATCCACTCTTGATTCCTATTCCTCCCTCACTGAGCCCGCTCATCCCGCCCCAGAAATGGCCAACTGGTCTCTAATTCAAGGCATCATAATCAGGCCTCCATCATAAGGTTTTACCTTAACACCTCTACAGGAATACTTTCTTGGAGGACAAGAGAATAAGTCGTGTGTGTATGTGTTCTTTAACCTTTTGGGAAGTAATTGGATGATGAACACTAAAAGCTTTTAAACTATTCATATCCTTGGATCCAGTAATTTGTCTTCTAGGACTATATCCTTAGCAAGTAATTAAAAATATCAAAAGCACTTTAGAAAAAAGTGGTCAGAATCTATATACATAAAAGCCCAGCGACCAGAAGGGCAGAATACCCAGAACAACCAGTGGCTATGATACGTGCTACGGTAGCCAACTAGCCTGATGCAGGCCCCAATTGGGGGCAGGGCTGGCCGGCCAACTGCCTGTGGACCCTCCCCCAGCCAGAACCACCCACAGCCCCTCCCCCCTGCTGGCCCAGGCTTAATGGGCCCCCATTGGGGCCAGCCAGCTAGACCCCACCCATGCATGAAGTTGTGCACCAGGCCTCTAGTGTTGTTTATAACAGAAAAGTAGGGAGAAACCAAATGGCAGCATAGGTGAACACCTAAACTGCTGCCTTGCACAACAATTTCAAAACTACAACTAAAAGACAGAACAGACATCATCCAGAACCACAGGAAAGCTGGCTGAGTGGAAATTCTACAACTAGAAGGGAAGAGAGGGGCTCACGGAGCCCCAGAGGAGCTGCAAAAAGCTGAGGTATGGAGATATATGCATGGAGAGGACAGGCGGCAGAGTGCCTGCCTGGCTTTGTCTAGCAGGAGGGAGACAGGAACTCCAGACTGCACTGAACCCCAGTTCTGACTGCACTGAACCCCAGTTTCAGGCAAGAATACATATGGGTCCCTGGAGTGCACAGAAACTCAGGGGAACCATGAAAGGCAGAGGTCTGGAGGCGCACGAGCACGAGTGCGCACAGAGAGGGCTGCAGCAATTACCAAGGGACACTGAGAACCAGGAGCCGCGTAGGGCAGGGCTGATGGGAAGTCAAGGCTGTCTGCTCAGCCCTGAGACTCCATCCCATACAAGCTGAATACAGAGGCTTTTGCAATTTTGCAATTCTTATATCATAAGGCTGACTCCAGCACAGAAGTTCTCCCATTGTAAAAACAGCTGATCCTCACAATCAGTTGGCTTGGAGGTCAATTCCCCCCAATGATCAAAAATTAACTACAACAAGGCTGTAAACACAGCCCACAAAGGGGTGTACCAAGAGAATCCACTAAGGTAACTGGGGAGGCAGAGCTACTGGGCCCTATAGGACACCTAGCAGACAAAACCACTCTACCAACTCAGAAAAGCAGTAAAAATGCAGAGACAAAGGAACAGACCACAAACAAAAGAAATGAAGGGAAACAAATGACTGTATATAGAGTTCAAAACCACGGTTATAAGGTTTTTCAAGAATTTCCTAGAAAAGATGGATAAATTTAGCAAGAGCTAAGAGGAGATGAAAAAGGACCAATAGAAATGAAACATACACTGACTGAAATAAAAAATATTAAACAGAGACCTAACAGCAGACTAGAGGAATGCAAAAATCAAATGAAGATTTGAAATACAAAGAAGCAGAAAACACTCAACCGGAAAAACAAAAACAAAAACAAAAAATCCAAAAATTTGAAGATAGTGTAAGGAGCCTCTGGGACAACTTCAGGCATACCAACATGAGAATTATGGGGATGCCAGAAGAAGAGAGAGAGCAAGATATTGAAAACCTACTTGAAGAAATAATGACTGAAAACTTCCCCCACCTGGTGAAAGAAATAGACTTACAAGTCCAGGAAGCACACAGAATCCCAAACAAAAGGAATCTAAAGAGGACCACACCAAGACACATCATAATTAAAATACCAAGAGCAAAAGACAAAGAGAGAATATTAAAAGCAGCAAGAGAAAAACAGTTAATTACCTACAAGGGAGCACCCATACAATTGTCAGCAGATTTCTCAACAGAAACGATGCAGGCCAGACGGGAGTGGCAAGAAATATTCAAAGTGATGAATAGCAAGAACCTACAACCAAGATTACTCTACCCAACAAAGCTATCATTCAGAATTGAAGGTCAGATAAAGAGTTTCACAGATAAGAAAAAGCTAAAGGCATTCATCAACACCAAACCAGTATTATATGAAATGCTGAAAGGTACTCCTTAAGAGGAAGAAGAAAAAAGGTAAAGATAAAAATTATGAGCAACAAATACATATCTATCAACAAGTGAATCTAAAAATCAAGTGAATAAAAAATCTGATGATCAGATAAACTGGTGAATATAATAGAATCAGGGGCATAGAAAGGGAGTGGACTGACAATTCTCAGGGGGAAAGGGGTGAAGGGGGAGCAGGGAGAGACTGGACAAAAATCGTACACCTATGGATGAGGACAATGGGGGCAGATAAGGGCAGAGGAAGGGGTGGGAGTGATGTGGAGGGGAGATATAGGGGGGAAGAGAAAAAGAGAAACAATTGTAATAATCTGAATAATAAAGATTTATTAAATTAAAAAAAAACAGAAAAGTAGTAGAAATGATCCAACTATCTAACAAAAGAGGGCATAAAGAGCTTACAATAATATGAGGAGGGTTGTATGTTATAGAGAAAAACCAAGATACGAAATGGTAGAATATGGTCACACTTTTTTAAAATATATGCCAAAAAACTAAACAGAAATACATAAAAAATGGTAAGGCTGTCTTTGAGGAGAGGGAACAAGATTACACCTGACTTTCTTTCCTTCTTCTGACTCCTTCTTCATTTGCAATTTTTCTATAATAAATACAAATGGATTAAATTGTTATTATTTGTAATTGTACAACTAGTACATGAACATGTTGTTTAAAATTCAAACATCAAATATAGTTCCCTAGATCACCACCAGTGATCCTGGTCTCTTCAATGTGATGATGCAATTAACATTCAACTAATCATATTTCTAAATCTTTTTCTAGACATGTATAACGATACAGATGGACCTATGAAATACATAGTATTGTTTTATGTGTGAGTATTAGGAGGCCAGGGGAGAGAGAGAAGGTGACATTGAGAATGAAGAGGAAGAACTAATGGGAAAAGGTATTGCAAGCAAAGAGAATCATTCGTGGCCTAGCCGGCTAGCTTGGCGCAGTGGTTGAGCATCAACCTATGAACTAGGAGATCACAGTTTGATTCCTAGTCAGGTCACCTGCCTGGGTTCCAGGCTCGATCCCCAGTGTGGGGTGTGCAAGAGGCAGCCAATCAATGATACTCTCTCATCATTGATGTTCCTATCTCTCTAGCCCTCTCTTTTCCTCTCTGAAATCAATAAAAAAAAAATGTTTTACAAAAGGGAGTCATTAGTGAATAAATGCTGAGACCAGAGACAGCAGAGGCTGCGCAGAGAGAGGAGGGCCTCGTTGAAAGCCAGTGAGAAGTTCTGGGTGATAGGAGCATAAATTTCCCAGAGTTCTGGGCTGGGACCACATTTGAAAAAGCAAGAGTTTAGACTAAAATTCTGAAAATTAAACATAAGCACAGTCATGACTGAGAAAATGTTCAGGGAACACTCAGAATATTTTTCCACCTTCCTTCCTCTAAACACACACCCAGCCCTTCTTTCCACACAGCTCTGTCTCCATCAATTTTTCCCCAGGCAATGTTTTTCCCTCCATTAAGATCTTGAGGCTTCATTACACATGATGTCTTCATGAAACCAGTGTAGTGAGTCCTAAATCAGAACCCGAAGCTGTCTGAGCTGAACCCTACATGTCCCCAGATGGGATGTCCCAATGGGATATCCCAGTCTTCCGGGAGGGCCCATCCCATTCCTGTGATGTCAAGACCCCTCGTCTCCACAATCTCTGAAGACTTGGAGACCATGTTTCTCCTTAATTCATCTCATAGGCCATTTCTCCACCACCACAGCTTCCAGATTCAAGTGATTTCCTACATCTTTCGTCAGCCACCTTCACCCACAAACACCAACCACCTCTCATTCCTCCAAAGAACCACTAATACCAGTTGCTGCGTCTAGCAGACTTTTCCTCAGATTTGTGGGTTGCAGAAAACAACCTCAAACTCAGTGTCAGGCATTGCCATAAAGTCAATAGATCAGCTGCTTCCTACCACCAGGAATTTCCCAGCGGTGTGCCTCTGAGCCCCTACCCTCCCACCTGCTCTTTCTCTCTCTGACCCCTCTTCTCATCCCCCATCACTGGAACTCCCAGGCTCTTCCTCTCAGCTGCTTTCTTCCCCAGATCATGTCTCCCCATTGGTTTCTGTCCCTATCCCCACTGCCGCCTTCCCTTCCTCCATCAAGGGTGGCAACCAGATGCTCATGCTCCTCTGGATGCAAGCCAGCCCTTCCTGAATGCAGGGCACCCCATGACCTTTCCCACAGCGTTCTTTCCACACAGCGCCTCTCTCATCATTGATGTTCCTTGTGTTGTAGGACACGAGCTCTTGTGGCAGTTCTACCCGCCAGCCCCCACCTTCCCTGTCTTCCACTTTTGACCTTGATACGGTCAGAAAAGAGCGCCTGCTGCAGTGCGTCAGTGAAACACATCTGGTCCAACCAGGCCCAGCCCCGAACCTGCTTCTGGAAACCCCACCATCCCTCAGAAGCCAACACCTGCCAACATTTAAGCCAAGTGTCAACATGATAAACACGGCTTAGCAGATACTCTTAGGGAGAGACTACTGCGAATCTTCACACTTGTCTTCCTTTTGAATTAATTCCTGATTCCTCCCCAAAGCACCATTCGTTCACCCTCATCAGCAGCCTCTTCCTCTCAAAAAGAGTTTTGTTTTGCACAGTCCCTCAGAGGGAAGAAGCAAAATAAAATAACTCAACTAGTCATCTCTCGGTAATTTCAAGTTAGTGGTGAGCACACAAGTCTCCGGGCTCAGCTCCCAAGGGCACACGCCGTCCCCAGAGATCACTACCTCTGTGTGTTTGTCCCAGCCCACCTGTCTGTCTCCTGGGCACCATGGCAAGGAGGTGCAATAGCTCGTCCAAAAATGTCACGTCCAATTTCCCTGAATGGGCAGGCGAAGGCCAGTGTTTCAGAGGCTGTGTCCTGAGACTCTAAAAGGCTTCTGAAAACCAGCTCTGAAAACCAGCTCTAATCACATCACCCTCGGCTCAAAGTCCTTTGACAGGTCCCCAAGTACAGAAGGAAGGTCAGCTCCACTGTTCCCGTCAGGCCTTCTAATCTGGCACTTAGAGGACCTCTGTGGCCACCACCTGTCCTTCCATGCAGCCCAGACACCAGAGTCAAGGTCAAAAGTGGAAGACAGGGAAGGTGGGGGCTGGCGGGTAGAACTGCCACAAGGGCTCATGTCCTACAACACAAGGACCAAGGAGTTAGGAGCCTATGGCCCCTTGATTCCCGGGGAACCACACCTTCCTGCCTTTGCCAGGTAGAGCCCCAGGGACCCTCAAGCCAGGCATCCTGCTCACCCCCAGGCCCGCTCCCCTCCGAACCCTCTTCCCCATGCTTGACCCCACCCTCTCTTGGTTCCTCCTAAATCTCCCCGAATTCCTTCTCAGCTCTTTCAGGTTCCTCTCACCCTGTCCACCTCTGAGCATTGTGTTCTCAGACTTCAATCCAGAGCCTCTTCTCTTCTAACTGATGCCCAAACCATCTGTCTAAAGCCCCAATCTGCACTCCCCCAACCGAAAAATCCTCCAACATCCTCCACTGGACACAAACAAAGTCCAACGCACTTGGATCCTTCTTGGCCTTGCCCCTGCCCCCCTCCCAGTGCCCTTCCGCCCTGCACTTGGATATGCCGAGCCACCTCGGATTTCTTCCACCAAAGGAAACAGCCACGTCCACCCCTAACAGTACCAAGTCCTTGCTTTGTTTCTAAACCACTTTGTACAATAGCCGCTTGCTGAGTCCTCTGTGTCTGCCACCAACTCTGAGCAGAAGCCCAGGCCACTGTGTGCAGCCCCTGCACCCTCAGGCCCGGGTACTTAATGCTCCTGGAGTCATTACTGTTTGCTGAGTACTGCTTCAAAGTGCCTTACTATGAATTACTTTATATTAAGCTCATTAAATAGTGTTGTTGTTTTTTTTAAGTATATTTGTATTGATTTCAAAGAGGAAGGGAGAGGGAGAAAGAGATAGAAACATCAAAGATGAGAGAGAATTATTGATGGGCTGCCTCCTTCATGCCCTCTACTGAGAATCAAACCCTCAACCCAGGCATGTGCCCTTGACTGAAATTGAACCCGGGACCCTTCAGTCCGCAGGCTGACGCTCTATCAACTTAGCTAGCATAGTTGTTTCACATGGTTAGTTATTATTATAATAATGTAAGTGATAATATGTATTGTCCCCATTTACAGAAATGTGAGGAAACGTTCCCAAAGTTACACAGTTACAGAAGGGAGATTCGAACCCAGACCATCAGCATTCCTCATCACTGTGATCCAGTATCTCAATAAGAGCCTCTTAAATGAACTAACAGGATTATTCACATGATTCTGCAGCCAGTGGAGGTCAACACTGCTATAGATCCTTCTAGACTTCCTCATGCAGACCTATGAGAAGAGGGTGAGCCTGGAGCCCAGTGCCCAGCTGAAGTGGGCACCGGTGAGCAACCAGCCTGGACACAGACACGGCTTCGCAGACACACTAACTTTGTCACTACGACTTCTACCCTCCCCTGGTGGGACACAAACAACAGGAATGTCATTATTTCCACCACCACAGGGGAGGACGAGCCAGGACCGAATTGGCCTATGGCCAGTATGACAGGTTCTAGAAACACCCACCACGATCACCATCACCATCACGAGACGCAGGCAGGGGAGGGGCCCTGGTTTTGAAAGACCCGGCTGGCGCACACCACAAACCCACAAAGCAGAGCTGAGACCAAAAACCAAAATCCGAGGCACAAGGTAAAGGCAGAACCCCTCAGGCGGCTGGAGCAGAGATGCTGCCTGCCCAGCAAGGCTGTCCAAGGGTGCCCTGATCCAGCCCCCCACCTCCCCCCCCCAGAGCCCCAGGGAAGAGGGGGAAGATGGGCTGGGCACCTGCTGGGGGGCACAGCTCTTTAGTACCCGGTTCAGAGGTGACACCCAGCAGGCTACTCAGAATCCTGGGACTCCGCCATGGGCCCACTGTCTGCATTTTCAACACTGGGTGAGCAGGAGGCAGGGAAGCTGGCCCCTCCGGAGGAGGGGAAGCGAGAGTGAAAGGTGAGGTCATCTGACACCTGACTCTGGGTCTTCTAACAGAGCCTCCGTCCTGTAGACCCCGCTGGGCTGGGGCCAGCACCCATTTTGATTTCCTATCGAAGGAACTTATCAAGAGCACCCTCCCCCCCCGGGGTAGCTGGAGCCCAGCACTCACCCGCATGGGCTCGTCGGGGAAGCCGGGTTTGCTGGGCCTGTCCTGGCGCCTGGACCTCAGGAGCTGTTTGGCCTCCTTTTCCGTCAGAATCGGGGAGGCCCCTGAAAAAGTCAGGACAGGGCCTTAGGGACTCCCGGGGCACACGAGTTCACGGCGCAAGGCAAATGATTAGCAAGTTCAATTTCAGTCAAAACACAAAAGTTCTTTCACAGGGCCCGTCCCCGGGACCGGCATTCCAGGCGGCTCAGAGAGGAATTCTAAACGGCTTCTAATACGGCTGCCTCCGAGCCAGCCCTGCAAGCTTAGGCATCTTTACCGGTTGCAATGGCCCGTTCCTTCATAAGTGGGTGTTAATTACATGTTTTTTAAGACATATTTTCTCCAGTTCTCCAGTCAATGTGTTTCTCGTTCCCGTAAGTTTGCCTTGTGGGGTTTTTGTTGTTGTTTTTTTTTAAATCCTTGATACACTAAACCAAGTTAAAGCTGTTATTGGAAAATACCCCGTGACAAGATTATGTTCTACTTGGTCATCATGCATGGTCCCTCAAAGAAGATACTATGATTACGAAATTATATTTCTCATAAACACACACAAGCTCTACAAGGCATCATCAAATAAAAGTCTACCGAATTTTGTGATCTCATGTGGAACTCTAAAAGAAGGCATATTCGAAGACTTACCAGCATTTTTGAGAATTAGTATTCAAATACATCTAAATATTTAAAACAAAATGTATCCTTAAAGGACACCAATTCTCGGGGCCTGCTCTTAGAAAAACAAAACATTGAATTACTATACATTAATATGTACTTATACAAACAATACACATACTTATTTGAAATGAGAAAAGAAATACCTGAAAAACATAAACTAGACTTATTTCAGTTTATCACATCCGCCTAGAAATAGGCTGTGGTTTTGCAGTGAATAATGCTCACCTGCGGAGGTCAGGAAGGTGAGAAAGAGCGCAAACACAAATAATTTCTTCATCCTGCCTTGTTCCTCGCTCCGCCTGCTGCAGAATGAGTCGCACCCCGTGAGCCTGCCTATTTGAAGGAAGCCGTGTCCGGCCCCAGGCTTGTTTATGCTTTGACTGGCAGCGCTGACCGTGTGATGCTAAGTGCATCTGACCTTGAGTTTTTAATACGACCACGAAAACATCTTCCTCTGAATGCCTATAAACGCTCATCCTGAGGCAGGAATTTATCCCTCCGTAATATGACTTGCAGAGCTTGAATTCGAGAAAGCAACGGTGACATCCGTGTCACTTCCACAGATCAAAGCTCCTCATCCAGGAGTTTTGAGTTTTCACCTGCAGCTTCAGGGTGTGTGCCTGTTCCACTGAGAATGAATCATCTCTGACATCTGCATATCTTTTACGGCATTTTCCCCAAAGCCCGTTCGCCAATCTAATTTGACTTTCCCAGTCATTTCAGAGGCAAGCAGGGAAATTAGCAAGGGGTGCCATGAAAATGAAAAAAAATTTTTTTTTGCTGACTTTGGAGCCAGAAAGGCCAAGATTCGTGTCCTGGCCTCACCTCTTTCTCGCAATGTACCCCTCGGTGAGTCACCTTTCCTGAACTTGTTTCCCCTCCAGTAAAAAGGAGTAACAGTACCTATCCTGCAGGGTACGATTAGAAGGAGGGAGATGAAACGCATGGCAGCTAGTACTACTCATCATTCTCCATCTCCCTTTCACAAATGAGGAAGTGAGGTTCAGACAGGTGAAATCTTATCCAAGTGCGCACATTATGGATGCTGAAATAGAGCCTCGGGCAATATTCTGTCATAAGACTATAAGTAGCCATATCCCATGCCATTTATTTTTTCCAAAGACAATAAAATCTCCATTAGCTGAAGTCTTTTAAATTTAAATTACCTACTACCCAGCTGGTGTGGCTCACTGGTTGAGCGTCAACCCATGAACCAAGAGGTCACTAGTTTGATTCCTGGTTAGGAAACATACCCGGGTTATGGGCTCAATCCTTAGTGGTGGGGTGGTGGTAAGGGGGTTTGCAAAAGGCAGCCAATCGATGTTTCTCTTTTATTGATGTTTCTCTCTATTCCTCTTCCTTCCTTTCTCTCTAAAAATCCATAAAACATTTTTAAAAAAATAAATAAATTGCCCACCAATATCACATAAAAGAATTATTAAATGTATTACAAAACTATGCCTGAACAGTATGTGACATTTTTTGGGATAGAATTCTCAATTCACAGCAATGATCTGATGTTTCAGTGGTTATTTTGCTAGCTCAAAAGAAAACAATACTCTCTCGGTATTGTCTGAGTTTATGCTAATGCTGTGTAACTGATATGAAATCTAAATGTTCTACCCACACTGTTGATAGTCTGAAAAGCTTGTAAGCAAGAAAAAAAAAAATCAGACATTGTTAGCAAAGTTGCCTGGTATGTTAATTTCCCAAAATTAGATGTTTGGTTTTATGTGTCCTGTGGCTATTAATGTTTTTTTTCTGTGTTTATACAGTTTTCAAAAACTGAGAAATTTTAGGGGCATTATTTTAGAAATATATTTGTCACATTAAACATCTTGGTTTTTTTAACGTACATTGTCAACTTGTTTAATTTTTTTGCTCCTTGTGACTGGATCAAACATTAACTGTATTGTCTTATCAAATAAACATCATCTTTTGTAAACCAGAAAAAACAACTTAGATCTAACTAGAAATTTCTAGTGTCCAATGTAATTTTACTATGAAGTATTTTTTCATTCAGTAACTTTTGTTTATATCAATGCTGTCCAATAAAAACATAATGTGATCCACAGATGTAAGCCACATGTGTAGTTCACATTTTTCTAGTAGCCACATTTTTTAAGTAAAATAACACATGAAACTTTTTCTATTATGTTTTATTTCACATGAAACATCCAAAATATTCTTATTTCAACATGTGATTAAGATCAACAAATTATAAATGAGATATTTTACTTTTTTTTTGTACCATGTGTTCATAATCTGGTATGTATTCTACATTTACATATTTCATATGCTCAGTGGCCACATGTAGCTCATTGCTACCACATTGACCAGCATGGATCTAGACCCTTTCATCTCTCTTTTTTTTTTTTTTCATTGATTTCAGAGAGGAAGGGAGAGGGAGAGAGAGACAGAAACATCAATGATGAGAGAAAATCATTGGTCGGCTGCCTCCTGCACACACCCTGCTGGAGATCAAGCACACCCTCACCCGGAATCGAACCTTGATCTCATGGTTCACAGGTGGACATTCAACCACTGAGCGACGCCGGCCAGGCTAGACTCTTCCATCTCCATTGCCAACACCCAAGTCTAGGCTGTTGTTACCTCTGACCCAGCTTCCCGCATCAAGCACCAGGGCTCTCCAAGCTTCTTCCCTTCCTCTTCACTTCAGTCCATTCTCCGTGCAACAGCAATGAGGGTCTTCTTAAAATAGAAATATAAAATACAAATTGGACCTCATCACTTCCCTGCTTAAGAATTCTTCACTTTGTCACCTATATGAATGTCTGCTATGCTGTGCTCCTGAAACTAACACAAAAGAATGTTAAATGCAAACTATAATTGAAAAATAAAGTAAAAATTTTAATGAGAAAAATAAATCTTACATGTTTAAAAAGTAAGAAAAGTTATGAATTGGTTAACTTTGGAATTTTCCAGTTAATATATGGGTACCGCTATTGGCCATAGGTAACAAACTTCAGAAATCAACACGGCCAAAAGGGAGGCAGTATTGTACTAATTTTGTGAGTAAACCTAATGAAGGCAACAGTAACCAAGTATAGTCCAATGCACAGAAGATGTTTGTGGGGGGTTTTTTGCTAAAGTTTGAAATGCCTTATCTGTCAGAATGAGGTTTGCTAGTCAATCTCCTTTGTATATTACATTTATTTACAGTTGTTGAATAAAAACTATTTTGAAGAGATAGAAAAGAATCCTTCTTTATTTTCTCACAAAATCAGAATCCTTCCTGTGCCCCATGAGACCCTGTATTGAAAGGGACCTTGCTTTGGGCGATGGGCGCAAGATGCTGTGCACAGATGATGTTTTGTTGAGCTGTACACCTAAAACCGCTATCGTTTTTGCAAACCAATGTCACCCCAATAAATTAATTTAACAAAAAGCTGTATCACCTGTGCCTGCTCCCTTTCCCAACCCCATTCAGATAACTAACCTCCAGCTCACACCAATCTCGTCACACTTAGTTACTTTCAACTTAAGTTCTTTTCCACCTCAGGACCTTTGCACATTCACTTCCTCCCTCTGCATCCTTCTCATCCTTCAGGTTTCAATTTGAAATGTCTCTTACTCAGGCAAACCTGCCTTCACCAGCCTACTTAGTGAAAGTTCCCTACCCCCACCACCATTACTATCTCATAGCACTCACCACAATGTGTAAATACTGTCTTTATGTATATATTTTTTAAAATCCTTCTCCTTGACTGAACTGTAAGCTCTAAGTAAGATTCAATTACTTTCCTAATTTTAAAAAAGGAGGGACCTCTCGTGAACTGGAGAGGCAGTACTGGTCAGGGGCCTGTATCCCACCCTGGAATGCTAGATCAAGGTCTCCGGTGGAGAGGGCCCTTCAGGCGTGATACTGGCAGGGCCATTCAAATGCCCATCAGCCGGGCCCCTGAGGACCTCGTTCCCAAGGGGGAGGGGAGTACTATGGAAAAACTGAAAAAGTAAAGTCACCTTGTTGTGATGTCCCTCTGGTAGGGAGAGTTCTCTTCTACTCCCTCCTCCTTCCCTGGAAAAGCAGCAGCCAGATCTATTGGGTGAGTCAGTAGGGCTCATAGATGCAATTTCCCAAAAATCCACAAGGTGGCAGAGTAAAAGAGCAGAACCAAGGACAACCAAGATCAGGAAACTCAAGGCCACTAAGGTTCACTATTCGAAAAGTTGCCAGCAATCCCAGAGAATCTACTAGATATGGAAGGAGAGAGTGCTATAGTGCCTAAGACTATTTTCCTATGATTTTAATTAACCTGAAGATCTTCATCAGATGCTCAGGCCTAGGAGAGCTGCATTGCCCATATGACACTTGAGAAAAGATAAAGGAAGGATCCTACCATCCATATTCACAGCACCCTAACATAACTAATCTCTTCCCTTGCGTGGTTTGCCATCTTTTTTAACTATCCTAAACAGTGATAGAGCTGACATTAAGCTCTCGACGTCGCTGCATTGAATACTGGTTTAGAAGAATAAGATATGATTTCAAATTCTGTGAGCTAAAGAAACTTCAAGGACAAGGGAACGTCATATATATTTTTTTTTATTAATTTTTTACAGAGAGGAAGAGAGAGAGTTAGAGAGTTAGAAACACTGATCAGCTGCCTCCTGCACACCTCCCACTGGGGATGTGCCCACAACCTAGGTACATGCCCTTGACTAGAATCGAACGTGGGACCTTTTAGTCCACAGGCCAATGCTCTCTATCCACTGAGCCAAACCGGTCCGGGCAGAACATCTTTTTTTAACTAGAGAAAGATGTTGAATCTGTCCCAAGAGATTTATAATGTGTCCAGTCAATGAAACAAATTCTAACATCCCTTTACGTAGTTGTTTTTATCTTTTTTTTTAATTGTCTGACTCTCCCACCAGCATAGAAACTCTATTTTTACAAGGTACATATAATTCCTTTATAGTTTTTAATAATAGTAACTCCATAAATTGCAGGTGCACACATACACCCATTAATTTACAAGCATACTGTGTGGGCAGCTGCGGTAGATTGAATCATTAACATCCATTCACCACCACCACAGCATATCCATGCTGTCTGCCACATGACTTGGCAGTCCTGCCCTTAGACCTTGGGCTCCACCAAGTGAATTGCTTTGGACAATGGGAGAGTAGCAGACTGACACAAACAGGGGTATGAAGTGTATCTGCCCTCCTATATCGTTGCCATTGCTATCCAAAAAGCTCCCTCAGGTAGCTACTGCCCCTTCGAGCTGAGCCTCAGCAGTAACTCACATGGAAAGTACCTGAGCCAGGAACCAAGTCTACACAGTGTGCAGCTTACAGGAGATCCTCACAAGCCAGCCCAGCCTAGCTCAGTGGGCCCCCAGCTACCACAGCCTGAAGCAGAGCTACCACCAGCCTGCAGATCCTTGAGATTAGACAACTGTTATTCTAAGCCACTGCGTCTAGGAGTGGTTTGTTACACAGCAATCCCCTGACAACAGCTAACTGGCACAGGGATGGTTAGTGTGTTCAAATCTGGAGCTATGGGATCTAAGTTAATCATAGGGTCCTGATGGAAGCTTCCTTCAAAAGTGAACACACATCCACCATAGAGGTCCTGTGGTAGAATGGTCAAGGTTATGGGCTACAGAGTCACCAAAAGTCTTGGGCTTGCTTGCATCCTGGCTCTGAAATTTATTACCTGGGTTACACTGAAGCTGTGACATTGTCCAAATCACTGTTTTCTCATCTATAAAGAAAAGAATAGTAATCCTCTTAAGACTTACCCCCTGGGATTTTTGAGACTTAAAAGAGAAAGCATGCATGAAATGTCTGACAGATTTGTAAGGGTCTAACACTTGGAAACCACTGTTGTTGTTGCTATTATCATCATTCCTTCTTCTTTTTGTGAAATCACCCTTATTTATACATGTATACCCACCCCATTCTCAGACACATGACAGAAAGTCTGCAAATATCTTTGTAATAACCAAATGAATTATCACATATTAAGATACCATATTTTCTGGTGTATAAGATGACTTTTTAACCCAGGAAAATCTTCTCAAAAGTCGGGGGTCGTCATATACCCTGGGTATCATCTTATAGGGCGAGTATATCCCAAACTCTATATTTTAACTGGAAAACTTGGGGGTCGTCTTATACACCAAGTCGTCTTATATGCCTAAAAATACGGTATATAATTTTACATGTTGCTGAAATACAAATATAGCTGTGCCAAAACCGGTTTGGCTCAGTGGCTAGAGCATCGGCCTGCGGACTGAAAGGTCTCAGGTTCCATTTCGGTCAAGGGCATGTACCTTGGTTATGGACACATCCCCAGTAGGGGACGTGCAGGAGGCAGCTGATCCATGTTTCTCTCTCATGGATGTTTCTAGCTTTCTATCCCTCTCCTTTTCTCTCTGTGGAAAATCAATAAAATATTTTTTTCAAAAAAAAAAAATACATCTCGCCGAGACCGGTTTGGCTCAGTGGATAGAGCGTCGGCCTGCGGACTGAGGGGTCCCAGGTTCGATTCCGGTCAGGGGCATGTACATTGGTTGCGGGTGCATCCCCAGTGGGGGGCGTGCAGGAGGCGGTTGATCGATGTCTCTCTCATCGATGCTTCTAACTTTCTATCCCTCTCCCTTCCTCTCTGTGAAAAATCAATAAAATATATTTTAAAAATCATTTTTAAAAAATACATCTGTATTTGCAAAGAAAATGTGGGCCCTTCTGAATATGAGTGGATTTCCCCCCTTGGTGTCCACACCCCATGCCCTTCGGTTCTCTTTCCCTTTCCAAGCACTCAGCATTCCTCACACGCACGCACTTTCCTGTTTGGAGCAGCGACACAATGGCAAGGTGGTCTGGCCGTGCACAGGGCCTTTCCGGCCTGCGGCGCGCTTCCCCAAGGGGGCTATCATTTCTGCCCGGGGCCAGGACACTGGCCACAACCTAAGGCTGCCCAGCAGGTAAGGAAAGCCAAGGTCAGCGGCAGGTCTCTCCAACCTAAACAGGAATGACAGGAGCGCTGGCAAAGGTGTAGGAATGCGAAGTGACACAAACACACACACGAGGGGAGGGGGGCCTGGGCGGAATCGTTGGTGAAACCACCTCTAAGGCTACTGTCATATTACATTTCATTCAGGAAAAGTGCTGGGCCTTTAAGTGGGAGAGAACAGCTCTGCTTCTTCAGGGGAAAAGTACTGAAATGCGTGTTGCTTTGCTCTGTGGGAGCTCGGTTGCGGTAAGCTTCAGTGAGATAAGAGAAGGTCTAGCAATGGCTCTCAAGTCTTCAGGCACGTCAGGGCCACCTGGAGGCTCTCGAGACATCTGAGAAAGCCTTGGAAGTGGAAAATGAAGACAAAGGGACCAAAGAAAAAGCAAACTGGGGCAGAGATAATGCAGGCTGACATGGCAAACAACCACCACCAATATCCTCTGAGAGATTTTTTTTTTTCTCCCACGAAATGGAAACAAGATGCTATAAAAAAGAACATTCAGAAAATAAATCAACACAGAAGTTTTTCAAAATTAGAAGCCATAATATAAATTAAAAACTACATTAAAAGATTCATGGTTTGAGCTATGGGAATTTTTTTAGAAAAAAAGGAGAGCAAGAGAGATCTGTTTAAAAAGAAAGAAAGAAAGAAAGAAGAAAACATTTTTTAAAGAGGACCTTTATCCAAAATTTATGTCCACACAAAAAATCTGCACACAGATGTCTACAATAGTTTATTCATAATTGCCAAAATTCAGTAGCAACCAAGGTGTCCCTCAGCAGGTAGACAGATAAACAGGAAAATCCAGACGATGGAATAATATTCAGCACTTAAAAAGAAATGAGTTATCAAACCCTGAAGAGATATGGCAGAACCTTACATACATATTTCTCAGTGAAAGAAGCCCATTTGAGAAGGCTACATCACGTGTGATTTCACTATAGGATATTCTGGAAAAGATAAAACTAGTGAGAGAGTAAAAAGATCAATGGTTGCCAGGGGTTAGAAGGGAGGAGGGATGAAGAGCTGGAGCACAGAGGATGTTTAGGGCAGTGAAACTCTTTTGTATAACACTGGAATGGAGGGTACATTTGTCCAAATGCACAGAATGCACAACGCCACGAGTGGGCCCTCATGATAAACGATAGGCTCTGGGTGATAATGGTGGGTCAAGGAAGGTTCCGCAGTTGTGGCAAATGTGCCTGGTGCCCCAAGATGATAGTGGAGAGTCTGTGCAATGTGTGGGGACAGGGAATAGATGGGAACTCTGTACTTCCTACTCCATTTTGCTGTGAACCTAAAACAGCCCCAAAAATAAAGTTTATATTTTTAAAGAGGGAGAAGTAGAGAGGACAGTCTAGGTTTAATGTTCCAACAACAGACTTTTTAAAAAAAAAAAAAAAAGCACAGACAATAGCTAGGAGGAAGTCAACAAAGTAATTGTAGAACTGAAGGACGTGATTGGCTGGACTGGACGGACCGACCCAGCAAACCTGGCCACTCAGAGGAAGGCAGGCCGGCCTTTGGGGACTGTCAGAACACTGGAGAAAAAGAGAAGATTCTACAAGCTTCCAGGAAGCGAAAACCAGTCCCACTCAAGGGACCAGGGATAAGAATAACCTCAGGACATCTCGTCAGAGACTTGAAGAGCAGCAGAAATGGAACAATGTGTTCAATGCCGTGAAATATCATCATTCCCACCCCAGAATTCTATACCAGATAAACAATCAGGTGTGGGGGCTGAAGGTAGAGACAGGCAGGGCCTCAAATGATAGCTCCCGTGTGCCCTCACTCTAAAAGGTACTGACAGATGTGCTCCCTCCACCCTAAAAAAACACACCAAAAAAAACACAAGAGAATTCACCAAGAAAGGGGAAACCACGAGGCCCAGGACACAGAGGATGCAGACAGAGTGTGAAGGGAAACCCCAGGTGACCACTGCGCTTCGACATCAGGGGTGGGTGGTCCAGACAGGCACAAGGTACCATGGGCCGGGGCACCATGAGGTACAGACACGCTGAGCACCGACTGCCTGGGTGAGCCTGGGACAGATTTTTTTTTTCCTATCCTCTTTTTTTTTTAATATATATTTTATTGATTTTTTATAGAGAGGAAGGGAGAGGGATAGTTAGAAATATGGATGAGAGAGAGACATCGATCAGCTGCCTCCTGCACGCCCCCTACTGGGAATGTGCCCACAACAAGTGTACGTGCCCTTGATTGGAATCCAACCTGGGACCTTTAAGTCTGTAGGCCGACGCTCTACCCACTGAGCCAAACCGGTTTTGGCGTGGGACAGATTATACATATTTTGTTTATCTGGACAACCATGAGCTGGTGGAGTTCCACTTCCCTAACCCCTGGATCAGCGGAAGATCCTCATTTCTCCCCAAGGAGCATGCCATGTCAACCTTTTTATAAGAACTTGAGGGAGGTCCTAGTGAGCTAAGAAGGCAAAACAGAAAGCAACCTCTCTCCCAGCCATGTTTCCCCAGGCGTGCCAACTACAGCCCTGCCCACTTGTCCCAGGACCTGCCCACTGATTTTTGTTTTTCCAGGTGGGACCTTGTCAGGGAAGCTGGATTTAGACTCTGACCCAGACCTCACTCAGCTTACCTCCTCCAAGAGCCTTCCTATATGCCAGGCTTCACAGCTACTGCCTGCTGGGGCAGGTCTGGGTTTATTTTTCTAAACAAAATCATACTGTTTAGGGATACTTTCGGGGGTGGGAAAATATTAAGAAAAGCAAGGGAGTAAAGAATACATAAATGAGGGCAGCTGTTTCCTGTCGGGGAAGGAAGGATAGCCGTCAGGTGGGTACGGGAGAGGCTCCCAATGTTCTTTTTAATAATAATAATAATAATAAAATAACTTATTTATTCACAACCAACATCATTTTGCTGTTTCCCACATATTAAGGATGATATTCTCAGTGAGTGGCAAGTGATTAAACATGCTTCATTCTTTTTGAAAACCCCGATTAACACTTTGTGATGCAGCAATGCAGAAGCCTGGTTCTGAGGTTTCTCTTAATACTTGGTTGCATGGTTTTGATCCCTAAAAAGGCACTTCAGAAAGATATGTGGACCCCAATGGAGAACGGGCCTCACTAAATCACGGGCTCCTTTTCCAGCTCTGTCCCACTGTGCAAAGGTTTCAGTGACCGTCTGGCCATCTCCTTGGTGGCTCCCTCCCTGATTGGAACTCGTGGCAATATGATGTTTTCAACTCCCAGGATCAAAACCCACAGAAATTATGTATTTGGGAGACTTTAAGTCTGTCTGATCAGACAGGTGTACATATTTGCCAAAACTTATCGAATTGCACCTTTAAAATGGGACACTACTTTCCAAGTAACTGAGAAGTTGGGGTAACTTGATGGTGCCTTGATGGCTCACGAATAAGCTTCAGGATGTTCCCAGGGCAATCCTCAGGGCGGGGAGGGAGGTGGGGGAGATCGCCGAGGCTGCCAGGAAAAGTCAGGCATCATGGTCCTTTCCTGTGTTGAGTGAAGCAGATTGCTCCTTTTTCAGTCCCAGAGGTCTTGCAAAGCAGAGATAAGGCTGAGCCACTGAGGGAGCCAGGGACACAGACCCTGATGACATCACCCCTCAGGCAAGTGCAGGAACTGAGCATGTTGACAGTCAGGACTCCATGGGGCTAGGGTGTGTGAGTGTCTGTTGTGTTTTTCTGAACAAGTTTCCCTTTGTATTGGAGCCAGTGTCTTCACAGTCTGAGTGGCACCAGCTGCGTGAATAGCCACCTCCTCACTAGTGTGCTGGCCGTCACGCCTTATTCTGGAGGCCCCTTCATGTTGTGTGCCCTCTCTTCCCAGAGCCAGGGCTCCTCAGCGCCCCCTGCAGCAGGCAGCACCCCTCCTGCCCCCGCCCCCCCACCCCACCCTCGTCTCTGGTCTCCTCCCGGCCCGCTTCTCCCCAGGCAGCCCCCCTTCCTGTCCCCTCCTCTTCCTCCTCTCCCAATATCCAATAAGTTAATCTTCATGATGGATCCACAGGTGTTTATTTTATTATTTTTTAACTATGTATATATTTTATAAAATCTGTTGTATATGTGGTATAGTTCACAATTTAAACCAAAAAAAAAAGTTTTAATAAATACATAAGAGAATTACCTGGGGAAGCTGTTAAGAAGGCAGATAGATTCCTGGCTCCATCACAATTCTAATTCGGGAGACCTGGTCAAGACCTGGTTAGATGATGCTGATGCAGGATCGAAGACCACCTTCTGATACCTACCTGGGTTAAGAACATCACAGGTTTTGGCGTCTCACTGACTGGGTGCAAAGCGCCAACTCAGATGACTCCTGGCTGTGTGACATGAAACAAGTCTTCTTCATCTGTAAAATGAGGATGATAAACTTTGCACAGAGCCTAGGATCTGCATGGCTATAATAATAATTATTATTACTATCACCTTTAATAATAGTAATTCTTTGTGGAATAAGAGTGTTTTCCCCATTCATAGCAGCACAATTTACCATAGCTAAGATTTGGAAACAGCCTAAATGCCCATCAGCAGATGAGTGGATTAGAAAACTATGGTACATCTACACAATGGAATACTATGCTGCTATAAAAAAGAAGAAATTCTTACCATTTGCAACAGCATGGATGGACCTGGAGAGCATTATGTTAAATGAAATAAGCCAGGCAATGAAAGAAAAATACCACATGATCTCACTTATTTATGGATAATAAAGAATATTATAACCTGATGAATAAAAAGACAGATACAGAGGCAGTAAAGCACTGAACAGACTGTCAAATTATAGCAGGAAGGCTGGGGAGTGTTGGGGAGGGAGGGAAATAGATCAACCAAAGGATCTGTATGCATGCATATAAGCACAGCAATGGACACAAGACACTGGGGGGTGGGGGGATGAGGGCGTGCGACAGGGTGTAGCGGAGGCTGGAGGAAGATCAATGGGGAAAAAAAGATATATGTACTAATATATGTAATACTTTAAACAATAAAAAAAAATTTTAAAGAGTGTTTTCCCCAGATGCAGTAATATCTATTAATCTGTCCTTATACACATAAATTTCCCTGATGATTTTCTCTTGGCAAAGAGAGACTATTTTGTTAAAAACTTTTCCATAAGCTTTAAACTTTTCATATCTTTGGTGAAATGTGACACTCTAAAGAAAAACCCCAAACAGAGGAGTTATATATAATAGCAAAATATTAGAAACAACTTAAATAGCCAATAATAGAGGTAGGGTTAACATATACTAGGTACTATCATAGAATGGAATATTACGTAACCATTAAATACAAATTTATAAAACTCTGTAAAAGTCATTTTGTAATGTTAAATTAAAAAATATCCAGACAGAGAATATATCTACTATGTGATCAATATTACATATACAACAGAGTAAACCAATGTTTCTTTAGACAAGAATGGAAGAAAATAGGCCAAAATGTTCAAACATAGGTTGTCTTTGGGGTGAGAGATAGCTAATTGTTTTTTCTTCCTTTTTACTTTTCTATATTTTCTAAATGTTCTACAACAGGATTTTTTTTTTTAATCTCACTTTTAAAAAGTGTATTCTTTTGTTACCTTTTTAGGTGCAAACTAATTTAAAGGCTCTGCCTCAACTAGGATTCAGAAAAGACAATGACATTTCCATATGTAGTGCAGGCTGTCAGAACAGAAGGGAGGCTTTGGATAACTCATCCAACCTCCCACGTTACCAGTGGAAAACCTGAGGCCCAGAGAGGTGAACTGACAAGCACAAGAGGACAGAGACAGGTGAGGGCCTTACCATGCCACCTAACACTTTTCCCATTTCCTCACACTTTCCCCTCAATCTCCACAATCCAGATTGTTACATACTCTACCGGCAAAACCAGCAGCACTTGTTTGAAATGCAGACCCTCAGGCCTCTTCCCCCCAAAAAAGAAAATCAAAATCTGCAAATTCACAGGAACCCTGGGGCAAGTGTCTTAGAGAAAGAACAAAATAAAGGAAGTCTCTCTTGGATGGCTTACTTTAGATCAGTGGTTCTCAACCTGTGGGTCGAGACCCCTTTGGGGGTCGAACGACCCTTTCACAGGGGTCACCTAAGACCATCGGAAAATGCAGATATTTACATCATGATGCATAACAGTAGCAAAATTTCATGGTTGGGGGTCACCACCACATGAGGAACTGTATGCAAGGGTGGCAGCCTTAGGAAGGTTGAGAACCACTGCTTTAGATTAAAGATAACTTGGGCGGCCAAGTTCAAACAAAGTGACCTCAGTTCCAACACCCACTGACTTTGTGACATCAGACAGGTTTCTCAACCACTCTCTGCCTTGGTTTTCCTCATCTGTAAAGTGGGGATGATAAACTCAGCCAGGCGCTAGCAAGTGCCAAGATGGAAGCTGGGCTTTATACACAGGGCTGTAAATGCTTCCTTTTAAGCATGTTTCAATAGGCCTGGCTCTCTGTGAGAGCTGGCACCCCTCAGTCAGTGCTTGCTTGGCACACAGGAAGCCTTCTGCCAGTGTGAGTTTAACAAATAAAAGCTCAGGTGACCTCTCTCAATGTTTGACTTGGATTGTCCCATTTTATTAGTATACTAGATGCCCCATGCACAACATAGTGTACTGGGAGGAGGATCCTCTCAGCATGGCCTGCGCCTCTCACAATGCGGGACCCCTTGGGGGATGTCCGCCTGCCAGCTTAGGCTGTGGGGAGCGGGCCTAAGCCAGCAGGCAGGCATCCCTTGAGGGGTCCTTAGCGCTGCCACTGGCTCACCAGACGTGAGCCTCGTCTTCTGGCTGAGTGGCACTTCCCTTATGGGAGCACATTGACCACCAGGGGACAGTTCCTGCATTGAGCATCTGCCCCCTGGTGGTCAGTGTGCATCATAGTGACCCGTCTGCCATTCAGCCAATTTGCATATTAGGCTTTTATTATACTAGAGGCCCAGTGCATGAAATTCACGCACGGGTACGGTCCCTAGGCCTATCCTGTGATCAGGGCCATCTTCCCTGGTTATCTGCAGCTGGCCCTGCCCCCCGGAAGTCACCCACCCCGAGTTCTCTGTTCGCCATTGGGTGGTCAGAGCCTGCCAGCTGGGGAAAGGGACCGAGAGGTGGTCAGTATGCCTCAAAGTTACTGTTGGAATGGTCATTCTGGTTGTTCCACTGTTAGGATTAATTTACACATTACCCTTTTTATTATATAGGATTATTATATAGGATAGGAGAATGACACTTTCAAAACTGCCAGTTTTGTCCCTTCCAACATTCAAAACTGTGCCAACCTCCCACCTCCACCAGATAGACAGTGAGGAGGAGGGGAGGTTGAAGGTCTGAGATAAGCTTGACTCATACTGTAAATCTTTCATACTAGGACTTTCTATGGTTGCAGACTTACAGAGCTCAACCATCCATCATCCTCTTCAATGCCCCCACTTCTTGTTACTCCGCCCCAAGTTCTCCCTAAGCCACGCCCCTGGAGATCCGCCCCTTCTGCTCCACCCCGCCCTCTCCCCAGGCCCCGCCCTCTCCCCAGGCCCCGCCCCCCCGGCCAGGCGGCCTGTGCATCATCCCTCACACCTGCCCCCCGCCCCGCCCCGCCCGGAGCCCCGCCGCCGTCCCTGCCCACCTTCCTCCGAGTGCGTGGGGACTGTCTCGGCCGCTTCGCTGACGTCGGCGCCCCTGGCAGGCCCGGAAAAGGACTCCTGCGCGGGGCCGCGCGAAGGCAGGAGGGCGCCCCAGGCCTGGCCCCCGGCCCCGCGCCCCCGCGCGAGGTAGAGCCCCAGGGCGGGAGGGGCGGAGGCCAGGGTCAAGGAGGCCGGGCCAAGGGGTGGGGACGCGGGGCCTCGCGGCGGGCGGCGGGGCGGCGGGGAGCCACGCCGGGCCTGGAGCAGCTGGGTGCGTGGCAGCCGGCCCGGGGGCCGGTGGGTGGCGGGGCATGGGATAACGGTTACGGACGCCGGCCCGGCGCCGCGCGGCCCACGTGCGCCAGCGCGCCGGGAGCGCAGGGCTGTCCGCGGCGGGCAGCCGGCACCACCTCCGCGCTCCGCCTGTGCCAGGCGAGGGGCGGGAGCCCGCGGGCCGCCGGGCGAGGTCGGGGCGGAGCGTGACCGCGCGGGCACCGCCCCCTCGGCGCGCTGGTCCGCGGGCCTGGAGAGCCGGGGCTCCGGTCCGGGGTTGGGCCGCGGGGAAGAAGGTGCGCGTCCCCCGCCCGGGATACCCCCTGGCCGCAGGAAGGAGGGCGGGGCGGGCATCGGAACCCGAGGTGGGCCGCCCGCGTGTCTCTGCTTAGGAACCGTCGCTGGAGAAGAAGATGGAAGGAGAGAAGCGGCCGGAGCCCTACTCGGGCCTGTTTGCGGACGGGCACCTGGTCCTGTGGACGCTGTGCTCGGTGCTGCTGCCCGTGTTCATCACCTTCTGGTGCAGCCTGCAGCGGTCGCGCCGGCAGCTGCACCGCAGGGACATCTTCCGCAAGAGCAAGCACGGGTGGCACGACACGGACCTGTTCAGCCACCCCACCTACTGCTGCGTGTGCGCGCAGCACATCCTGCAGGGCGCCTTCTGCGACTGCTGCGGGCTGCGCGTGGACGAGGGCTGCCTCAAGAAGGCCGACAAGCGCTTCCCGTGCAAGGAGATCGTGCTCAAGCAGGACGGCAGGGCCCTGGACGCCATGCCCCATCACTGGATACGGGGCAACGTCCCCCTGTGCAGCTGCTGTGTGGTTTGCACGCAGCAGTGCGGCAGTCAGCCCAAGCTCTGCGATTACAGGTACGGCCTTGGTGGGGACCGATGGGAGTCGGGATTGAGGGCGTGGGTGCAGAGGCCCGCTTTGATCTCGGCAAAGGGCCTGGAGTGCCCACTTGGAGGAACCACGCTAATAAACATGGAGGGCAGCTTTGCAATGGTCACATGCTGAGATGATGCTAGCCTCACTCCTCGGCGAACTTGACCTTTTGTCTGCGGTTTTGTAAGCTTTCAACCTCCATCCAGAGGTCTCTACGTGCTGTGTGTCCTTCCTGGCCAGTGTATGTTATAGTTTAGCTTTTGTTGCTATTATCTCCACTTTATGTAAGGAAAAAAAAAAGGAAGTACGGATAAGTTAACTTTTCCCTAGAGTCGTAAAACGGATTGTGTTGTATTACGAATGTACAAGGAAAACAAGTGTCATTCCAAAGCAGGGCTTCAAGTACCTTTTTTGAATTTAGTATGGATGCTATAGTGACATATAACACTTAAAGGTATACTCCTTTTGTCAGTGGTCTTTCAGATAGCATCTTAGAAGAAAGACTTTGACTACGCAAAAAAAAATATTTTAATGGCTTTAAATCCACACTGAACAACATACGTGTGTTCTTACATATTGTCTGAAACTAGGTAAAGGTCATGTTAGAGATTGGTAATAAAAGGGAATGGTAATTTGTAGATCATGTACTTATTTTACAGTTGAGAGAATTGTAGTCAGTATTAAAGCAGAATTCTAACCCCCTGGACAGAGTTAGGAATGCCTTGTCTCAGCCTTAAATATGGGCATCTTCATTGTGATGGGTTTCATTTCTGCAGAAGACCTGTTAACCATGTTTAAGAACTGATATAGAAAGGTAGCACTAGATAGCAAGTGACTTTTGATGTCTACTGTTATTTTTAATCCTTTTTTTTCTTAATTAGTGTGAGCATTGTTATGTAAACACCTACTTTTTTTAAATATATATTTTACTGATTTCAGAAAGAGGGAGGGAGATCTGAAAGAGAAGCCTCCTGCCTTACCTGGTTTGGCTCAGTTAGAGCATCGTCGGCCTGCAGACTGAAGGGGTCCAGGTTCGATTCCAGTCAAGGGCATGTACCTTGGTTGTGGGCACATCCCCAGTAGAGGGTGTGCAGGAGGCAGCTGATTGATGTTTCTCTCTCATAGATGTTTCTAACTCTCTATCCCTCTCCCTTCTTCTCTATAAAAAAATCAATAAAAAAATATATATATATATATATTTTAAAAGAAAAAGATGTCTCCTGCACATTCCCCAACTGGGGATTGAGCTTGCAACCTGGGCTTGTGCCCTAACCAGAAATTGAATCATGACCTCCTGGTTCATATGTCAAAGCTCAACCACTGATCCACCCTGGCAGTATTCAACACCTATTTTTTAAGTCTTATTTTTTTAGTTTTACCCATCAGATTTAGACTTAAGAATTAACTTACCCAAGAAATATATTTTAAACTAGGGTTTTGTTACCACTCATTTTTATTTGGTGTCTTTGTCCTTTTGGCATCCATGAGAGCTAGGCTACCAATGTCTTTACATTTTTATGGTTCTCCCTGTAGGTAAGCTTCAGTCTTCAGGAGCTGGGATTAATTGGAAAGAAGACATGAACTTAGTATTGTTTTATTTCCTTCCCTTCTTTGTGTTGGTGCAGAATTAGATAAAAGTGGCTGCCATAACTATCTTAACGTGTTTCTAGAAAGATCATTATTAGGGTGGAGGATAAGAGCACTATGTTGATTTGTGAAGGAGCAGATGGAGTACGTGCTCTGTTTAAAACCTTCAGTTGCTCCAATCACATGCACTGATGCTCTTTCAGTGTAAACTCCAAGTGCTTAACACAGTCCTACATATTCTCTGGACACTGCCTGCCCTTTTAACCTTACCTACCACCACCTGCATTAAACTTTTATGTATAAGCAACATCAAGCAGGCTGTCCTTTTTTTCCTGCCTTTTTTTTTTTTCTCTCAAGGCTTTCTTTCCTCTCAGCCTTAAGTATGTATCCTTCTTCTGGCTAGCTTCTATGCATCCTTAAAGACTCCACCGTGAGCCCATTCCTCTAGGAATCCTTGACCTCAAATTTTTCTCTCTTGATGATAACATAATATCCTGTTTCTCTCTGGTTCTCAATGTAAAGTCCCCACAACCACCAGCAGCAGCATTATTTAGAAACTTGTTGGAAATGCAAATTCTAGAGTTGCCAGATTTAGCAAACAAAATACAATTTTTTGCTGTATTTGGGACATACTTATACCTAAAAATTATTTACCTGAAATCAGATTTAACTGAGCAACCTGTTTTTCCTGGCAACCCACTGAATCAGAAACTTGGGCTGGGGACCAGCATTCTTGGCTTTAACAGGCTCTGCAGGTAACTCTAAAGTTGGAGAACCACTTGTATATTTATGTGGCTTTTTTAAACATGAGCCTCTATCCTTAATCTTGTGTTCCCTCCCCACCCCCTTGAGCACAGTGAATGTTTGTGCTGATAAATCTGCTTTTCCTCATTACCTTATTCTTACTAGTACTGAGCAGACTGTCCAAGCATGCTAGAACCCTTCACCCGTGGTAGAAATGGTCTCTGTGTAATTTAGGAAGGTTTTATTATTCCCGGGAGAAAAGAGCACAATGCCCTGAAGTGGCACATGTTCTGCAATGTTCTGATTTATTTCAGCCAGTAATTTTATTCAGGAATACAGTCAGCTATAACCTTCCATGGAAATGAAATGTTTGAGAAAGAGAAACAAGATAAATATCTATTTAGAACTTTTTTGTTGTTGTTTTATTTCAGAGAGGGAGAGGGAGAGAGATAGAAACATCAACGATGAGAAAATCGTCGATCGACTGCCTCCTGCACACCCCCCACCAATCGAGCTCACAACCTGGGCATTTGCCTCCAACTGGAATCAAACCTGGGACCCCCGACTTCCCAGGCCGGGGCTATTTAGAACTTTTAAACACAGGCCAGACTGTCCCTGTCTCTGGATTTTATCAAGCTCTATTGGGCGCTCCTATTCTTGGGATATCTGCGATTTTAAATGAACTGTGAAGGCTGTATAACAAGTTAGTATTTCAAAGGGCAGTAATGAGAAGTGATGCCTACAGCCCAGTTAAACTCCGCAGATAAATGACAAAGGCCCTTTAATTTATGCTCAGTCATTTAGTTTTCATGTAGTAAGCATCTGTTTCTTGCCACACACTGTGCTGGATTCTTACTTGGATTTTTTCCTTTTTTTTGTTTTCCTGCTTCTACTTCCTTTTAATTCTTTTACCTCTCTTCTAAACTAAATAGAAAATTAGTTTATATTTTTAAGTATTCATTACAGTTATTAAATGAACCTTGGTTCTTTTTGTGTTCTGCCTCAGTAAGAAAATGTAAGGTGCCTTTTTATTTATAAGGTCATTCTTCATTACATACCTTTATATCTCTGTGTTCTATTGGGTATCTGTTTATGTGTTTTATTAATTATCTGAAACAATGAAAAATAGCAAGTTATCTTCTAGAACAAAAGTAGGCAAACTTTTCGGTTAAAAGCCAAAACTACGTTATTTTAGGTTTTGCAGATCAGATGGTCTGTCAAAATTACTTAACTCTACTATCTGATGTAGAACAAAGTCAGCCGTGGACAATATATAAATGAATGGGTGTAGCTGTTTTCACAAAATCAGGTGGCAGGGGTATAGGTCTTCACAGCATAAAAACATTTGAATAAACCACAAAAAGAAATATAGATCTATCAAAAAATAAACTTGCGTTCATTAAAAAATAACTTTAAAAGAAAACAAACTAGTTTGCAATAAATATGACAGGAAAATGTTGATATCCTACACCCATAAAAAATGCATGCATTTATTAAAATATAAGGCATGAGTCATTAACAAAAGGCAAAAAAAAAATTCAACTTCATCTGGTGATCAAAGACATCCATATGAAAACAACAAAGTACTTTCTTTGTCTATCAAATTATCACACACAAAAAATGTTTAGTTCTAATGAGCAGTATTAGCAAGTGTTAGATATGATGGACACCTTCGTGCATTGATAAGTATATTGGGCAGACATATCAAGAACCTTAGGAAAATGCATGACCTGTGACTCAGTAACTTGACTTCTAAGAGTTCAGAAAAATAGCCTCATTTATATTTAAGCCTCATTTTATTCATCATGTTATTTATACCTAGAAAAATAAACTGTTTGGGAGGAAAAACAGAAAAGGGGTTAAATAAATTATGTTATATCCATATGATATTACTCATTCTTTGCAAACCATGTTTTTTAAAAATATATCATGGCATAGGCCATATTCATGATACAATGTGGAAAGAAAAAAGTACTATCCAGATATATATACATCATATCCCTAGCCTGGGAACCAAACATGTATGCACTGTAAAAATCGAGAGTAAGCTCATCTAAAAGTTAAGAGTGACCATCTCTGGATGAGTTTTATTTTATGTCTTTTTCAAGAATAAGCTGATATTATCTAATTTTAAAATGTATACTAATACACGAAGGTATTCTGGTTTTTAGAAACTCAGGCAGTTTACAAAAGAATATAGAACAAAAAGTGAATGTTATCATCCTTCAGTTTCACTTTCCTTCCCAGAGGAAACCACTGTGAAATAAATCAGTGAGTATCCTTTTAGATTATTTTCAATGATAACATACTATTTGAAAGTTAACAGAAAGTGGGCAGAGGTACAGTACCTTAGCTGTATAAACCATCTTTTATAGTTTGAAAGCAAGCATCAACAAAGGTTATCAGGCAAGTTATTTTAGTTTTCTTTAACAGGTCATGCAAATAACTCTTCTTTCAGCAGTAAATAGCAGTAATTACTTAGCAAATCGGAACAGGGGAGGAGGGGCGAGGGGGAATACACCTAAAAATAGAAGGCTAAATTGTTGATCTGGGGTGAAAGAGTAATTGTCCTTTTTTAAAATTATTCATTTAACTATGATGTTTATTTTCAGCCAGCCTGCAGTCATCTGGATAGCCAGAGCTGCCTTATCTAGGAGAGGATTAACTGCTGAGCAGATTAATGACAGGACCCGGGGACCTTGACGAGCACTGTTCCCTGCTGGTTTCTGCACTGGTCCAAACAAAGGCCGATCTGAATGTGCATTCTGTCTGTATTTCAAATGCAAACATACAGATTCGTTTGGTATTAACAGCCACCAAGAAATGGACTATTTTCCTGTAGTTGTAATATTCACATTGGGTTATTTAAGTGAAGATATTTTCACACTGGACCCTGAGGAGTGCTTCAAGAACCCAGGCCAGTGGGGCATACAAGCACTAAGGACTATAGGCCTCATGAATCTGCTTCAATCAAAGCACGAATGAGTAATGCACAAGAACAGTTGTTTTAGATCGGCTTTTGTTTATGTGGATCAGATCTGATATTTACCATGTTCTAAATAAAAACTGAGAACTTGCCACTGAAACCGGTTTGGCTCTGTGGATGGAGCGTCAGTCTGCGGAATGAAAGTTCACAGGTTCGATTCCCTTCAAGGGCATGTACCTTGGTTGCGGGCACATCCCCAGTAGGGGGCGTGCAAGAGGCAGCTCATCGATGTCTCTCATCGATGTTTCTAACTCTCTATCCCTCTCCTTTCCTCTCTGTAAAAAATTCAGTAAAATATATTTAAAAAGAAAGACAAAAACAAAAACAGAACTTGCCAAAACCGGTTTGGCTCAGTGGATAGAGCGTCAGCCTGTGGACTGAAGAGTCCCGAATTAGATTCCAGTCATGGGCATGTGCCTTGGTTGTGGGCACTTCCCCAGTGGGGGTCCTGCAGGAGGCATCTGATTGATGTCTCTCTCCCATCAATGTTTCTAACTCTCTATCCCTCCCCCTTCCTCTCTGTAAAAAAATCAAATTTATATTATATATATATATACTGCGAACTTGTTTCAATATTCATTTTTAAAAGATTGATCATAACAAATACTGTTTTTTGTTTTTTTAATTTTAGAGAGGAAGGGAGAGGAAGAGAGATAGAAACATCAGTGATGAGAGAAAATCACCAATCAGGTGCCTCGTGCACGCCCCACACCACACTGGGTATCAGACCCACAACCGGGGCATGTGCCCTGATGGAAATAGAACCTGATGACCTCCTGGTTCATAGGTCAATACTCAACCAGTGAGCCATTGGCCAGGATAAATACTGCATTTTAAAAAACAAAATAAATTGAAATCTAAAGAGAAGAGCGATGTTAGTTGTGGTACATCTCTTTGGTTTAGAAGTCAGCTCAGAGTCTCCTATCTATTTCTGCATCAGTTTATTAACATAGCACTTGTCATACAGCTTCTGGAAAACTCCACTGCACACTTTTGAGAGAATGAGGGTAAAATAACTATTATTATTATTATTATTATTATTATTATTATTATTATTTAAATGATTTTAGTCTCACAGACACCTGAAGGGATCTTAGGGGCCCTAAACCATCTTTTAAAAAACACTGTTAAACTGCCAACTATGTTCAAACTTTATTGCTCTATTTTCACTATGTAGGTACAATTATAAATATTTCATTTGCCAGATTTTATATTCAGTAGTGATGAAATTACTGTTTTGGGTTTTTTGACAAAAATGATTGGTCTGCAGATCAGTAAGCTATGGTTTTAAGTTATTCATTATTCTCTTTGTTTCTTCCATTCCTCAGGTGCATTTGGTGTCAGAAAACTGTCCATGATGAATGCATGAGAAGTAACTTAAAGAACGAAAAGTGTGATTTTGGAGAATTTAGAAACCTCATCATTCCACCCACTTACTTAACATCTATTAATCAGATGCGTAAAGACAAAAAAACAGATTATGCAATGGTAATCAGGGTTCATTTGTCCTTATGTAATTGATTTCCAAGAAGTGGTTTAAGTCATTGTGTGACCATTACAACTATGTGTACATGAGAAGAATCATTATGGTAAACCATAAATCCCTACCCAGATTCTAGAGGTGTACCACAAATTTGGGCTCTTGAGTTCTTTCATGTCTAAAAGAAAATGTTATATTAGTGGTTTCTAAATCACTGCCTGCTTCTGTATCACTTGGGGAGCTTTTTAAATATACAGGTTCCTGAACCCACTTCCATGACCATGTCTGATTTAGTAAGTCCCAGGAATCCATCCATGTATTTTTAAGGTTCTCAGATGATTCTGATGAACAACTAGGATTGGGATTCATGATTATTGTCAGTGAAAAGGAAATGTAGATTTCCTCACACAGTTCTAGAAGAACAAGTTCCATTGGGAACTTTACATAGGGTGTCTAGAGGATGCATTTACATTGCTCATGATATGGTCCCACAAATAATGTTGAACATTGAAGCTGCTAACAGCACTTTATAGTATGTGTATGAAAACTCCTGTAAATGTATCAGTTGTTATGTAGCTTTAAAGGAATAACTATAAATATTGGCATTGATTTTCTACATGAATATGCCAAAATGGTTAAATTATTTTAAAACTAAATTGTATCTTTTCCAAGTTAGGATTTTATATCTTAAATGTCATCTTTGTCAATATTACTGCAAAAGAAAGGGGGATTTGAAAATTTAAAAACATGTTTAATGTTGTGGTACATTTTTTAAAATAGGTTTTAATGATTTCTTTTTTAGATAGAGAGGGAGGGTGACAGAGAGAGAAGCATTGATCTGCTACCTTCTGCATGCCCCCAACTGGAGATCGAGCCTGCAACAAAGGCATGTGCCCTGACCAGGAATTGAACTTCAATCTCCTAGTTCATGGGTTGATGCTCAACCACTGAGCCATACTGGCCAGGCTGTGATACATATTTTTAAATGTACAATCCTCAGCCCTGGCCTACATGGCTCACTTGATTGGAATGTCTCCTGTACATTGAAGGGTCTCTGGTTTGATTCCCGGACAAGGAACATACCTAGGTTACAGCTTCAATCCCAGTCTGGGCATGTACAGAAGGTAACTAATCAATGTTTTTCTCTCATATTGATGTTTTTACTCTTTCTTTCTCCTCTCCCTCTCTCTCTCTCTAATCAATAAAAACATATATATCCTCAGGTGAGTATTAAAAAAATTATAATAAAAATAAATGTACAATCCCCATGTATTTGAATTCACTCTGAGATCACAAGGAGTGAGAATTGCTAAGAAAAACCACAAAACTCCATTTGTGTTTCCATTTCTCAAGGAGAAGGGGAGACGAAATAAATTGTTAGGTTAGAAAAACATTATTTTCATTTGACTTTGGGGCATTATACAAATCTCGATTCTTTCATCTATTTCTGAGTACCCATTTAAAAAAAACAAATAAACTTGCAAACTAAAATATAGTAGACTATATCCAGAAAAGGACAGACAAGGTAAACTGAGCAGAGAAAGTCATTGTCCATTCTATGAATGGTTAAAAGAACTTGAAATGCATTGTCTAGGAGACAAGACTGATGAAAGATAATATGCTTCAGAAGTTTGAGCACAGCATTATAGCGAAAAACAAATGAAATTATTTCTAGTTGCTTCAAAAAGAAATGAGAACAATAAATAAAAATTATGGAAAGACAGATTTTTAACTCCATTTAAGTCAAGACTGTAATTTAGCAGTAGAATGGGCTGCCTTGTTAGTGAGTTCTTATATGCGTATCTAAGCATACACTGGAGGACTTAGCTGGAATAATGTAGAAGAGAATTATAAGTTCAGTGGAAGTTAAATTAGTTCATCTTTAAGGTCCTGTCCTGTGATTTTTATATTGTATTTATTGTTCTGAGACAGTTTTTTTCTCAGCAAATTACAGTACTGTTGTTATCAAGAAATAAAAAATTGGGGAGGCTGAAACCGGTTTGGCTCAGTGGATAGAGCCTCGGTCTGCGGACTGAAAGGTCCCGGGTTCGATTCCTGTCAAGGGCATGTGCCTTGGTTGCGGGCATATTCCCAGTAGGGGGTGTGCAAGAGGCAGCTGATCGATGTCTCTCGTCGATGTTTCTAACTATCCCTCTTCCTTCCTCTCTGTAAAAAAAAAAAAAATCAATAAAATATATTTTTAAAAAATTTGGGGAGGAGAGTGGGTGAGGGAAGGTATAGAAAGGATAAATGGTGATGGAAGGATTCCTGACTTGAACACAATACAATGTACAGATGAGATATTTAACCCTTTCATTCGCCTTAATTTTTTTTAGCTAGCCTCTAAGCTTGGGAAGCAATGGACTCCATTAATAATCCTGGCCAACTCTCGTAGTGGAACTAACATGGGAGATGGACTGTTGGGAGAATTCAGGATTCTTCTAAACCCAGTCCAGGTATCTAAAGAGAAAAACTTCCTTTCTGTGTTAATCTTTTCATTTCCCCTAAATTGTAATGGTTAATTCTTTCAACCAGTATTCACCTGATTGTAGGAAAGAATAATAATTATAAAAGTATCAAACTATTCTAATACATTGAGAAAGGAACTCATGGTGAAGGTATAAAATGTTGTAGCCATATTAGATAACAGTTTGGAAGTTTCTTAAAAAATTAAACATATAGCCTGGCTGGTGTGGCTTGGTGGTTGAGCATAGACCTATGAACCAGGAGGTCCTGGTTTGATTCCCAGTCAGAATACATGCCTGGGTTCAGTCTACCCAAAGGAAATGAAAACATGTTTCACAAAGACTTTTATGCAAGTATTCATAGCAGCATTATAGCCAAAAAGTAGGAACAGCCCAACTGTCCAAGAAGCCAGATGCAAGGGACTCATATTGTATGATTTGATTTATGATCTACTCGGAAAAGGCAAATCTGTTGAAACCATACATTCCTGGTCACCGAGATAGGAAATCAGAAATGACTGCACATGGACACTGAGGGATCTTATCATAGCGACAAAAGTTCTAAAGTGCTGATGCACAGCCCAGTAAACTTCCTAACAATCATTGACTTGGTCACTTGAAATGGGTGAATTTCATCAGATGTAAATTATACCTCAAATTAAAAAAGGGATAAAAGGATTGCGCTATTGAAATTGAGGTTTCATGCTGGCAGCTTCTGCTTTGAAAAACTAAACAACCATTATGCAACCATCAGAGATGCACTGATGTTTTTCCTTCCAATAATATTTTTCCCTTTCAACATTATACATTAAGCAAAAAGGATGTAAAGGAAAAGTCTAACATGGAGCTTGGCATATTGTTACAGATCAGTGCATTGCAGCCAGTCTTGTATTTAACCATCTCTATACCATCTAGAGCAGTGGTTCTCAACCTTCCTAAGGCCACGACCCTTGCATACAGTTCCTCATGTGGTGGTGACCCCAACCATGAAATTTTGCTACTGTTATGCATCGTGATGTAAATATCTGCATTTTCCGATGGTCTTAGGCGACCCCTGTGAAAGGTTGAGAACCACTGATCTAGAGGAAAGTCATACTGACAAGTGGAAGACCGTGTGGGATAAAAATAATTGTTTTCTTTGTTTTCATTTTTAGGTTTTTGATGTAACTAAAACTCCCCCTATCAAAGCCCTGCAACTTTGTACTCTTCTTCCTTATCACTCAGCTCGAGTACTTGTTTGTGGAGGGGATGGGACTGTGGGCTGGGTCCTGGATGCAGTTGATGAAATGAAGATTAAGGTACCAATCTTAAATAACCAACGTTATTACTGTACAAATAGGAGAGAAAAATCAAAACTCTATCTTGCATATTCTAGGGGCAAGAAAAATACATTCCACAAGTTGCAGTCTTGCCTCTGGGAACAGGCAACGATCTATCCAATACCTTAGGCTGGGGCACAAGTTATACCGGTGAAATCCCAGTTGCCCAGATCTTAAGAAATGTGATGGAAGCAGATGGAATTAAGCTGGACAGGTAAGTTACACTTCTCCCCAAAAACAGAATTTTGAGCTTTGCGAATTTTGTTTGGTTTAGAAATGAAGTCTTGTGAAAGTTATAAAATTAAATGTAATTTAAAAGTGAAAGATTGTTAGCTGTACTTATACATAGATGATGGTGTTTTTATTTTGTTGCTGTAATATTTTCTTGTTATATAAGGACAGAAGTCACAAGTTAGGCTGAATACTTATCTCAAAATTTGCATACTCACAGATGTGCTTATTTTTTCAAATGCTATTTTATTTATTTTTTAAATATTTTTATTGGTTTCAGAGAGGAAGGGAGAGGGAGAGAGAGAGAAACATCAACGATGAGAGAGAATCATCGATCGGCAGCCTCCTGCTTCCCTCCTACTAGGGAATGAGCCCGAAACCTGAGCATGTGCCCTTGACCATACTCAAACCTGGGACCTTCCAGCCCGCAATCCAAAGCTCTATTCACTGAGCCAAACCAGCTAGGGCTCAAATACTATTTTAATAGAAGGACCTCATCTCCCAGGCATCCAGAGTTGAATTGCTATAATGTAGTTAATTGGCAGTTAATTTGGAAATAATAATAATTAATTTTTTTAACTTCTCTGTTTTTCAGATGGAAAGTTCAAGTAACAAATAAAGGATACTACAACTTGAGAAAACCCAAGGTATGTAGGGTTTTCTTTTTTGTTTTTTTGTTTTGTTTTTTATTGATTTCAGAAAGGAAGCAAGAGAGAGGTAGAAACATCCATAATGAGAGAGAATCATCCATTGGCTGCCTTCCGCACCTCTCCCCCAACTGGGCATGTGCTCTGACCGGGAATCGAATTGTGACCTCCTGATTCATAGGTCGATGCTCAACCACTGAACCACATGGGCCCAAGGTATATTTTTAGGGCTTCAGTTGGGAGTACTTTCAGCAAACATGATGGAGAGGCTCCACAGTATGAGATGTGGCACTGGTGGGGCACAAGGACAGAGGGCTTCTCTGTAGGGAGCTGCTTATGGAGCAGAAGAGACCCGTGTGCTTGGGAGTCGGGCACAGCTCCCAGGCTGGACAGTACATTGTGCTGTGGGCAGAAGCACCACAAGGTACTTAGTTTGGCCCTGGAATCTCAGACAGGGGAAGCCACATATGAGTTGATCCCTAAATGATAAATATAATTTAGGTCAAGAGAGAAAGGATCAGTACTTTCCAGGCAGAAGAGTAGAGATTAGAGGGTACAAATCATGGTTAGCAAATACCAAATCATAAAGAGAGCAGATCTGTATTTTTAAAAAGATGCTCTGGCTCTCACCGCCATCACTGGTGCATGGGCCATTCCTTGCCTCCCCTCTCCTGGCAGAAGTCCTGGGGAACAGAGCAAGAAGCCGGGACTGTGTTCCCACACAAACTAATGGCTCTCAACTACCACACCCCTGCTGGCTTCAATTGCAAAGATGAAACAGAATTTAGAAACTTTATTGTTTGGCTTGAAGATCAGAAAATCAGACACTACAAGACTGAAGACAGTTAACATAAGAGACATCCGGAGGAGAAACCAAGATGGTGGCATAAACTGCTGCCTCAAACAACAATTTCAAAACTACAACTAGAAGACAGAACGGGCATCATCCAGAACCACAGGAAAACTGGCTGAGTGGAAATTCTACAACAAGAAGGAAAGAGAGGTGCTCATGGAGACTCAGAAGAGCTGAAAAAGCTGAGATACAGAGACATGTGCATGGAAAGGATAAGTGGCAGAGTGCCTGGCTGGTTTCCACTAGCGGGAAGGAGACAGAAACTCCTGACTGCACTGAACCCCAGTTCTGGGCAAGACTCACATGGTGGGAGTCTGGAATGTTGTAAAAAGGGAGGAGTGCACAGAAACTTAGGGGAGCTGCAAAAAGGCAGAAGTCTGGAGGTGCACGAACACTAGTGCACACTCAGAGGGCTGACTGCTGATTGTGCCCCTAGCTTTCTCTATCAGGAGAGAGACAGGACCTCCCAACTGTACTGAAATCCAGATCCAACTGCACTGAACCGCAGTTTAAGGCAAGACCCTGGGGATCCAGACTCATACAGGTCCCCGAACGCACAGAAACTCAGGGGAGCAAGAAAGGCAGAGGTCTGGACATGCGCACATGTGCACAGAGAGGGCTGCAGAGATTACCAAGGGACACAGACCCAGGAGCCGCATAGGCAGGGCTGACAGGAAGCCAAGGCTGTCTCTACTCAGCCCTGATACTCCACCCCATTCAAGCTGAACAGAGAGGCCTATGCAATTTGGCAAGTCTTGTATCTTAAGGCTGACTCCAGCACAGAAGTTCTCCTGGCGTAAACACAGCTGATCCTCATAACCAATTGGCTTGGAGGTCAATTCCCCCAAGTGATACCAACAACAATCAAAATTAACTACAACAAGGCTGTACACACAGCCCAAAAGGGGTGCACCAAGAGAGTCCACCTCAGGTATCTGGGGAGGCGGGGCTACTGGGCCATATAAAACACCTAGCACACAAAGCTACTTTACCAACTCAGAGAAGGAGCAAAAATGGGGAGACAAAGGAACATATCACGAAAGAAATGGAGGAAAACAAACGTCTGGATACAGAGTTCAAAACCACAGTTATAAGGTTTTTCAAGAATTTCCTAGAAAAGATGGATACATTTAATAAGACCCAAAAGGAGATGAAAAAGGACCAACTAGAAATTAAAAATACACTGACTGAAATAAAAAATATTATACAGAGACCTAACAGCAGACTAGAGGATCACAAGAATCAAGTCAAAGATTTGAAATATTAAGAAGCAAAAAACACTCCACTGGAAAAGAAAAAAGAATCCAAAAATGTGAAGATAGTGTAAGGAGCCTCTGGGACAACTTCAAGCGTACCAACATCAGAATTATGGGGGTGCCAGAAGAAGAGAGAGACCAAGATACTGAAAACCTTTTTGAAGAAATGACTGAAAACTTCCCACACCTGGTGAAAGAAATAGACTTACAAGTCCAGGAAGCACACAGAACCCCAAACAAAGAGGACCACACCAAGACACATCATAATTAAAATACAGTGGTACTTCGAGATACGAGTTTAATTCGTTCTGTAACCTTGAGGCATGGGAAACTATGAGACGCTCGACTTGAGGTAAACTGGTGGGTCGTGTGCAGCCGGCCAATCCGCTCCATTACTCGTATCTCAAATGTTGCTCGTATTTCAAAGCAAAAATCGCTCACTCGACGGCTCATATCTCAAAAATCTCGTATGTTACGGCACTCGTATCTCGAGGTACCACTGTACCAAGAGCAACAGATAAAGAGAATATTAAAAGCAGCAAGAAAAAAGCAGTTAATTACCTATAAGGGAGCACCCATACGATTGTCAGCTGATTTCTCAACAGAAACGATGCAGGCCAGATGGGAGTGGCAAGAAATATTCAAAGTGATGTATAGCAAGAACCTACAACCAAGAATACTCTACCCAGCAAAGCTATCATTCAGAATTGAAGGGCAGATAAAGAGCTTCACAGATAAGAAAAAGCTAAAGGAGTTCATCAACACCAAACCAGTATTATATGAAATGCTGAAAGGTACTCTTTAAGCAGAGGAAAAAGAAGAAAAAGGTAAAGATAAAAATTCGGAACAACAAATACATAGCTAACAACAAGTGAATCTAAAAATCAAGTGAATAAAAAACTGATGAACAGAATAAACTGGTGAATATAATAGAGTCAGAGACATAAAAGGGAGTGGACTGACAATTCTCAGGGGGATAGGGGTGAGGAGGGTGCAGGGAGAGACTGGACAAAAAATCATACACCTGTGGATGACAACAATGTGGGGGGAGTTAAGGGCAGAGGGTAGGGTGGGAGCCAGGTGGAGGGGAGCTATGGGGAGAGAAAAAGAGGAATAAATGTAACAATCTGAAAATAAAGATTTATTAAATTTTAAAAGAGAGACATCCAAAATAGTGACTGACTGAAGTTCTTTGAAACATCTCACAGATGTTAGCTGTCCTTTCAAGATTCAAGACGGTTAAGCAGTTGGATGGCTTCTTGGTTTAGCTGTTAGACTTGAATGTGGAGATAACGCTGCAAAACACAGGGACTCAGTTCCTGATAATACAGAAAAATAGCAATTTGGCTAAAAATGCAGAGCCATTGATCAGTTGAGGTGTAAACAATCCCGATTTTACGGTTGTGGAACAACATTGGCTGACCTTCAGATTCAGTATCTTGATGATTACCTGGCAATGTTTAATGTAAGTCTCATTCTGGCCCAGGAGCCTGACACAGGATGCTGCTGCTAAGCATCACACAAAGGGGGGAAGTGGGGTTACCTGTTGCTTTAGACAAGCATATTCTTGGTTTTGACACAGGAGATGCAGTTCTTAATTCATTTGCTACATAGAGAAGAGCTCAAAGAGCCACAGACACAAATTAATGGAGCCTTAGTAGCTGTTCGGCAGTTACTGCCAATCCAAAGACAGACCACAGACTGGGGGAAGAAAAAGATGAACATCTTAAGATTTCATTCTCTCACCTACTTGGTATATAGTTGGCAATTATGTATGGCCAAGAGAAAAAATACGTATTTACTACCAGATTTCTGGTTTTCATGACTGGGTGTATGTGAATGACATTAAGATGGGAAAAATATCAGGTTTGCATAGGAAGAAAATGAGTTAGGTTTTGAGCTTCTCAACTTGAGGTTGTGGTGCACTGAACACGAAGTTGGACAGTCGGGCTTATTCTCAGGAACAAGACAGAGCTGGAGATGTAGGCTGAGGAATCCAGGCCGGGCCGGGCGGTTAGATAAACTAGGGGTGCTTGCTAGGAGCCTGGGTTGAGACTGATAGAAGCAAATGTAACAGGAACATAGGAATGGAAAGCCCAGGTGCAAAGTAGAGTCACTTTAGATGATGAGATCTGAGATGTAGCATATTAAACAGAAATGGGAAGGGAAACTCGCATCTATAATTACCAGCCTTTGAATTGAAGCTTGCTTTCTAAACGTACTGGATGGCATAAAATAGCTGTGTGGAAATGCAGAAAGTATTGTCATAAAGAGCATAGGGACAGATTTACATATTGAATACATAACACAGGCTCAGACTGAAGCAAATCTCATTGTGAATTCCTTTTCCACAGGAATTCACAATGAACAACTACTTTTCTATTGGACCTGACGCGCTCATGGCTCTCAATTTTCACACTCATCGCGAGAAGGCACCATCTCTGTTTTCTAGCAGAATTCTTAATAAGGTGTGTTGGATAAAATAACATTTCCTGCTTACACCGAAGGTACAGTAAAAATCAATAGTTCCTTATATCTAGCACCTTTCAAGTAGATTCAGACAGAACTAACTTAGGAAACACTGGCCTGCTCTGTTTTGTGTAAGACTGTCAAATTATATCCTTAAGTGTATTTGATTAAAGTATTTTATAACTATGGCAAAATATTTTTATTTAAAGTTGGAATGTTTTACAGCATATTTTGCTTAGAAGCAATTAAGTGGAGTATACAATAGCTTATCTTACTTAAATAGCAACTGATATTGAAAAGAAATTTTAGACAGGATACCTTTTAGGTGAAGTTGTTAATGGAAAAACAGACTCCACTGGCTTGGAAAAAACTGGGAAAGGCAAGTAAGGTAAGAGAAGGAGCAGTTTGTGTACTATGCTTTTTACCATGAGCATCGCTCATGGTAAAGAGTCAAAAGGTGACTCTTTTGGTGGAAATTAGGTCTTTGGAGTTTTTTAATGACTATTGGTAATTGAGCAATATGATATGAAAAATAAATGCAAAACAATTTTGTTCCTGGTTCTGTTTTACAAATATTTCAGGTTTACAAAAAGTTTCCTTTTATTAGTGTAGGTACTAAGTAAGTACTGCTGTTTATATCATTGGTAATAAACAATATTTTCAGTGCTTCCAATCAACTTTGCACCCTTTTTATATTCAAAAGCAATTATAAAATGCTCCTAAATTTATCTGTATTACTTTCCTTAAGTAATCTGAAATTCTAGGAAAAGGTGGAATTTTTAAATTTTAATATAGTATTTCTTCATAAAATGTAGCTTTGTTATTGTTGGTAACCCTCACCCAAGTATATTTTTTCCATTGATTTTTTAGAGAAAATGAAAGGGAAGAAGAGAGGGAGGAGAGTGAGAAAGAAATATCGATGTGAGAGAGACATTAATTGGTTATCTTCCACATGCCCAACCAGGGCCGGGGATTAAACCTCCAATGCAGGTATGCGCCCTTGAGCAGGAATCATACCCAAGACACTGCCCTAGCTGGTTTGGCCTGTGGATTGAAGAGCCACGGATTTTATTCTGGTCAACAGCACATGACTTGGTTGCTGGCTTGATTCCAGGCCAGTCAGGAAGCATGCAAGAGGCAACGGGTTGATATGTCTCTCACATCGATGTATCTCCCCCACCCCTTCCACTCTCTAAAAATCAATGGTAAAATATCCTCAGGTGAGGATTATCCCCCCAAAAAAAATGTTTTTTAAAAAAGCCCCAAGCGCCAAAACTGGTTTGGCTCTCAGTGGATGGAGCTTCGGCCTGCGGACCGAAAGGTCCCGGGTTCGATTCCAGTCAAGGGCATGTACCTTGGTTGCAGGCACATCCCCAGTGGGGGGCGTGCAGGAGGCAGCTGATCAATGTTTCTCTCTTACCGATGTTTCTCTCTATCCCTTTCCCTTCCTCTCTGTAAAAAAACAATAAAATATATTTAAAAAAAAAAAAAAGCCCCAAGATACTTGGGTGCACAGGCCAAAATTCTAACCACTAAGCAACACCAGCCAGGGTGAAAATTTAGGTGTTTTTTGTTTTGTTTTGTTTTTAATAAGCCAGGAAAAAACACTATTTAGGCACAAACCACCTTTATCTCATATTCCCCCTGAAACACAGGCTGAACTCAAAAGTAATGGTGCCCCTTTCCCCCAGTGTCTGATCCACTCTGAGGAAACATGACTTGGCACTCAGGGCAGGGAGCTTTGGTTCTGTGTCTTTTTCTTGCTTACAGGACTTGTTAGCTTGCTTTACTATCATATTTTCTGTTTATTTCTCATAGGCTGTTTACTTATTCTATGGAACCAAAGATTGTTTAGTGCAAGAATGTAAAGATCTGAATAAAAAAGTTGAGGTAAGCTTTTAAAGTTTAGGTACTCTCTGGATAATGAACATTGTTTTAACAGAAATGCTGAATTTTTGACATATTTTGCTAACATAGGAGTATTTATTGTGTGCCAGACACTTTACTGCTTTATACACATTATCCCACTAAATTAAATAATTACAAAAATACATGTAAAAATCAGGATTTGACCCCGGGTTTATATAACTGCAGAGTCTGTTTAACTCTATGCTAAACAGTTTCCATTCATACATGATGACAAGTGTGAAGTTATTTAACACATTGCCTGACTCATCATGGACTCTCGGGGGAGGTTTAACCCAAATTTTAATTCAAATTATGGTGGTAATGCATCTCTCTTACAAAAAATATATATGAGCAGTAAAAATAGGATATTAACGATGGCTTACTGCTATAATATCCCTAACATCATAATAGGGTAAAGACTTGTATATATTCCTTGCTTGCTTCCAAAAAGAATTTGTAATGGTTAATAGCACTGACAAAGACATTAATACAGAGAAACCTACAACTAGTAAAATAAGTAAAAAAGGAAGAGCTCACAGCCTTTGCAGCCACAGCACAGAGGAATGGCAAGATTGCCCATTAAAGAAGCTTCCTTCTCTTTATCGTATTTCCTTTGTTTTAGGCTGTAATAGCGTCAGTAGAGTGAAGCACAGGAAGTAGCACTTTATTTTTTTGTCTGATCCTTTATACAAAAATGTTAGTGAAGCTACCTACAAAATGCATTGTCCTAGGTACTGGGGATACAGTGATAAACCCCTGTCGTCACTAACTTATAGTCTAGAGCAGCGGTCACGAACCAGTGGTGGTTGTCTGTGAGGTCTGAAAGGTTGGCGACCGGTGGTCTATAGAGAAAAGAGACATTCAAACCGTATTGCAATACAGTAAAAGAATGGGATTTAACAAAAAGGATGTGATCGATGACCTTGTGGGGGGAAATCCATTTGTTATCATTCATTTATCATAGTAAACATTGAACTGATGTGAGAGGCCAGATTACCATGAGTGAGGAAGTAGTCTTCTCTTTCACATGCATCTCTCACATCTCATGTATATGAAAGTGGATATGAATTCTAAGTGGATATGTTTACAAATCATGTGCCCTGTAGTAACTAACTGCTTGGATTTCTTTAAAGCTAGAACTGGATGGTGAGCGAGTAGAACTGCCTAATTTGGAAGGTATTATTGTTCTGAACATTGGATACTGGGGCGGTGGCTGCAGATTATGGGAAGGGATGGGAGATGAGACTTACCCCCTAGCCAGGTATGTACATTTACAATCTGCTGTTTTATGTCACTGTTTTCTGCTTTTAAGTAGTCTGTTCTTCATAGACTTTTTTTCCCTCAGATTTTCTTTCTTGTACACCTCATTAATACAAATATTTAATAAGTTATTGGTTTACCTATGTTAAAAAAATAACTATCCTAAACATGGCTGATTTTATTTTATTGCACTGTATAATCCATATTTCCTTTTCCTAATTTTAGGCATGATGATGGTTTACTGGAAGTTGTTGGAGTATATGGGTCTTTCCACTGTGCTCAGATTCAAGTGAAATTGGCAAACCCTTTTCGGATAGGACAGGCACACACAGTTCGGGTAGGTGAAAGTGCTCTAACAGGCTTATTGGTCTGTGCATTTCTAAGCCCTTGATCTGTAGCTTTCCTTAAGCAGTGCTTTAGTCCTACACTGTTGATCAGCCTCCATGAGGGGCTTGAGTGGGATGGGGAAGAAACAGGAAAGAGGGCCTTCAGTCCAGTTGAAGAAATAAAGTGTTCATTGGAAAAGAATCCTTTAAACAAGCAAGGAATAAAAAATATATCTAGCCCTAACAGGTTTGGCTCAGTGGGTAGAGGGTCGGCCTGCGGACTGAAAGTTCCCAGGTTCGATTCCGGTTAAGGGCATGTACCTTGGTTGCGGGCACATTCCTAGTAGGAGGTGTGCTGGAGGCAGCTGATGGATGTTTCTCTTTCATCAATGTTTCTAACTCTTTATCTCTCTCCCTTCCTCTCTGTAAAAAAAAAATAAAATATATATATATATATATCCAGATTCATTTTCTCAGAATGAAATGCTAAGGAGATTTAAGGACTATGAATGATGTTTTAAGGAAGACCTTTCTGAGCTTTTGGGGGACTAACTTTTCTAATTCTTTGTTCCCTAATACCAGCTGATTTTGAAGTGCTCAATGATGCCAATGCAGGTGGATGGGGAGCCATGGGCCCAAGGGCCCTGCACTGTTACCATCACTCACAAGACACACGCACTGATGTTGTATTTCTCCGGAGAACAAACGGATGATGACATCTCCAGTAACTCAGATCAAGAGGATATCAAGGATACTGAGTAGCTGGATGAGGAAATGAAAACTTAACATAGAATGCTCACAAACAATACATATTCATCCGAAAGTAGAAATTCTCTATCAACTATTTAGTCTTCATTTCACCAGTAGTATGAGTATACATTTCTGTAAATATCATTCCAAAAACAGCCAAACTTCCACTTGTTTACTAATGCCTGTTTTTTGTTTTTGTTTTTAGCCAACACTTTGATCATATGGTCTTCATTTAAAAAATCACAGAACTGTACATGAACCTGACATGTCTTTTTGTGGCTTTATGCTTGAGAGTGAGGCTATCCCTCCTTTATTCTTGAACCACACATTTGATGGACATAGTATACATCCAACAAGATGTGGGTGGGAAAAATCACTTCCATCTTAATTTTTAATGTGGTGACACCGTAACATTTTCAAAATTAACTTGTTTTTTGAAAGGGAATGGTTGGTTTCCAGCCAGTGTGGGTAAGCTGGGCCCTGCGGCAGCAGGTGCCTCCTACGATTCCCTACCACCCAGCATCTAGTGGATCCATAATGTTTATTTCCAGGAAACCCTAGAAAGAGAAATGTAAAGGAAAGACTGTACTTGAATTTTTTTTATAATTTGTATTTTAGGAGCACTTTCAGACCCCCAAATGTTTGGTTTACCCCTGTAATGACCACGTTGAGCTGCTGACATTCAGCATCTTGTTAGAACCCAAGGCAGCCAAGAGAGAATCACACAGGCAAATTGGTGAAAATTAACATCAGAATACGTACTTTGGGTTGGAAGTTATGGGTTCCAAGCTGGACAGTTCACCCACTCACTTCTCTTTTGATTAAAAGACAATGTAATCCAAGTAACATGTAGAAAATTTACCAGTCATGTTAATTTCTCAAAAACAGTTTAATAGTAATAAGCATTCTTCTAACAGTAGTAGTCTTTTGTAGCCAAAGTACTTAACAGAATTTCCCCTTGGGGCAATGACAGAATCCTCTGCTAAAAATGTTTCTATTGTATTTATTGTTAAGAGAGAGATGTATTTTTTTAACTTATTTATTTTCTTTATTGTGGTAACCTGTGTTTAATGAATATAGTATGTAACTTTATTTAATAAGTTTATTGATCACATAAATTCTAGTCACAATCAGAAATGTAGCCTATTGACTAAGTAACTAAAACCTATAATTTAATTCTCCTGACAGATATTCTGATTCTTCGGAAATACTCTACAATTTAAAAAGGGGTTGGTGAAAGTGCTGACAAACTACTCTTCGATAACTGAATGTTTTGTTTCACTGTTTTATTTGACCTTCAATTGCCAAAACCTTACTGAAGGGCTAGTCCCATGGTTACCCATTAGGGGGTGCTCTTCTGTTGCTAACCAACCTGCTCCCTCCTTCCAAGGTTCAGCAGACACACTGGGCCTGCCGCCTTGTGTTCTACAAATGGCCTATCTTACTGGTCTTTCAGAACATTAATCTCTGAAAGATTAAAATGTGTCCCCAAAACAACATTAGCTCTCCTTAAGAATCTATTATGAATCTGTCACCATGAATTACTGTATACTTAAATTTCAGTCACCTAAGGTGAGGCCCAGGAACAACCTAATGCTGAAACAATAGTTAGTACATTATATAAAATACTTCATTCTGCTTACATTAACTCCCAAATCTCACTAGGAAATGTTAAAGTCTAGGACTGAGAGATTTCTATGAGCAGATCTGGTCTCACCTCATTCATACATCAAGTTTGAGTATAATGAGTTTTATTCTTTAATTCATGGTCAGAATTGTTACACACATCACCTTTTACAAATAGGGGTGAGCAAAAGTAAAGTAACTTATAGTTGTGAGTTGGTAAAAATTTATTCTTTTATTATTATTTATTAATTATTGTATTATTTTCCATATAAACATACTTTTGCCCACCCCTGTATGCTATTAAATTCACTTTCAAATACACATATAGGCATGTGTCTTGTTTCAAATAATCTATAATTTACAAGACTCACGTTTGCAAGTTATATATTAGGGTAGCAATTGTTTACATTATCAGGGATTCTACACATTGCAAAAGATAATCTGCCCCAAGATTTTCCTGTTCCATTTGAAATTGTCTTGATTTTTTTTTTTTCCAGCGAGGAAGGGAGAGGGGGACAAAGATAGAAACATCAATGATGAGAATCAGTGACTGGCTGCCTCCTGCACACCCCACACTGGGATCAAGCCCACAACCCAGGCATGTGCCCCAACTGGGAATCAAACTGGTTGTTCAACCACTGAGCAACACTGGCTGGGCTTGATTTTTTTTTTTTTCATGTGTAGGGCATAATGTCACAGGAAGGGCATAGTATCCCACCACCCATGAGGAGTAAGCCCAAGTTGCTGTTGCTCTCTCCACATCCAATTGATTTTTTTAAAAATATATTCTCAGGAAGAAATTTATGAAGTAAAGCATATCTCCATGTCTGTCTGGACTTCTCTCATCTTTTATTATCCTCACACATTCCTAACTCCTGGTAAACTTCTATACTGAATACCTGGCAGCTCTCATGGATCCCTTAGAGAAGTAAATGGTGATCATTTCCATGCTTGGTTACTAGAAACCAGACTGACTTGTGTTTTAAAATACAGGCTGTCAATGGGAAGAGTACATGACCTTAAGTGCGTTTTAGGTCTTCTGCAACTATTAGCAATGAACCTTAATGTCCACTAATGTTTATAAAAAGTTTATAGTCAAAAGTATTTATTTTTATTTTTTAAGATGTGTCAGAAACATGTATAGTATTTGCTTTTGAAATGCGTTTGCCTACTTAAAAGTTGTAAAATATACTGTGACTCAAAAATTGTAAAGTCCTTTTTGCACTGTAAAAATTATTGCTACCAGCATGTCGAAGCAAAGAGTTTGCATTTGTAATATAAAGTAAAATTGCATTTAATGTACATTATGGAATTTTAAATTGGCACCAACTAAACTTTGAAGGTTATATTAATTTACAGATTCCTGTGGACCCAAATACATGATCTGCATTGTTCAGCTGAAAAGCTCAATAGAATGGGTGAGAGTTTTAGGTGGTTTTCCCTTGAAATTATAATATTGAAGTAAGAACCAGCACTTTATATTCAGGTGTGTGTTTTTTTCAATTCTGCCTAATTGTAGACAGTGAGAGATAGGTAGATTTCTTTTAAAAATTTAGAAATTTGAAAAGAAAGCATAGTAGTTAGGTTGTTTTTTCTTGTTCCTCTCGCATTGTCCAGGCAAGCTGGCATCCAGGTCAGATGAGAAAATTGGGAGAAAATTCCTGGAGTAAGAAAAGGCCTTTGTGCCATGGGTGACAATGACTCATAGGACATTTACTCTCATTTCTCCAGCTCTGGGCTCTTGCTCTTTACTTTGATCTCCTGCAGGCAAATGGGCACTCATCTGTAATTCTGTTTCATGCACAGTTAGAGCAGCCTGGGCACCTGGCCTGATCACTCTTGCAGAACTGACCGAACCAGATCTCTGAACATCAGTACTGAGGACGCTTGTGAGGCTCCAAGTAAGCAGCCAGCTGGCCTCTTGCACTTTCTCCTCTCTGGCCACATGCTGTGTACCTACCACTTAATTCCGCTGTGCTAATTGCTTTTGTTGTGTTTGGGTCTGTATTGTGGTCCTTGTCTACAGACAGAAATGTGAATTAAAGCATTTGAAATGTTGAAGATGTTTGTTTTTTAATAAAATTAAAAGTGCAACTCTTAAAAAGTTTATGATCCTGCCCTGGCCTGTGTAGTTCAGCTGGGTTAGCATTGTCCCATACACCAAGAAGTTGCCAGTTTGATGCCCCAGTAGGAGGCATGCAGAAGACAACCCATCGATGTTTCTCTTCCTCTCCCCTCCTCTCTCTAAAATAAAAACTTTTTTAAAATCCTATGTTTTTTGACACAACAATGAGAAAATAAGTGGCTTTGAATTTCACAGAAGAGGGTCCTTGGACAAACGTGGCAAGTTCTGGTTCACTTTTGAATGAAAAATATTTTGTATGACTCCTGTAGCATAGGGGCACAGAGTATATATACACACATGAATGACACACAGGAGAAACATATAAAATGAGGTGCATTCATCTCATTTTCAGTTGGTATAGTGGAAAAAGTATAGAATTTATTGAAATATCCAGGTCAAAAACCCAGCCTCTGCCACTATTTAACATTGGACAAGTTCCTTGTTCTGCCTGAGCCTCAATTTTCTTTATAAACTTATAGTTCATGCCCACCTCGGGGTTGCAAACTCAAATGCGTAGAGAAGAAGGCAGCTGACCTGGGAGGAGTGTGGGGGACCACCACAAGCCAGAGAGCAGCTGCTGGCAGGAAAGCAGCAGCATCAGGACAAAACTCATCTTCCTAGGAGAGAGAGACACGGCCTTTTATCTAATTTTTAAATAGTGGTTGGCAACAGCTGATTACAGGGTCATGTGATGAGTATAGTGTTTGCGGGGTGGGCAGATGGAGACATTTTACAATACCTAGCAAAAATATGCATTTCCCTCCATTTGAATCTTTATACGGTTTTTATCAGCTTCGGTCTGGATTTCACCTAACAACATTTCACTGCATATAATGTTTTCTAATTCATTCATTAGGCATTAGAGAAAGGGGATTCTGTGGTCCAGCTTCAGTCTATCTTTACCCGGAAGTCCATTTTTACAATTTTTTTTAAATAACTTGAAAATCCATTGCTCACTTTCCTGCTTTATTTTTTAAATGATGCCAGGCGTAATGCACCTTTTCTTAGTAATTTTAAACATGAATTACTAGTATGCTTGGCTGCATTACCCACCGAAGTTCCCAAGGAAGGCTCTCATTATCTAAGCAACCCCTGACAATCCCGCGTTCTGACTTTTTAAGCAGCTTTACACACACACACTGAGCATCTGTGTGTTGTGCCAGATGCTTTTACTTACTTTTGCCTCATAGTTCTGTGAGGAAGGTATTACTCCATTTTACAGATTGACAACTAACGAGGACCTGCTGATCCCAAGTCCTCCTCCCTACTGCTTTTTCATCATCAATACAAACACCGCCCACAATATAAAAAATGTTGAATACAGTCAGACACGCTATTGAGCTGAGCACTGGGAATGCCAGGGTTTATAAATCAGCCCTCAAAGCAACTCCCCACACAAGGAAACTGGTCATACACATGCAAAGATAAATTACTTGTAGGAGGAATTCAGAGATCTTCGATGGGCTGAACGTGCAATACATTGCCTATAAAGAATTTAATTTTTCGGCAGGGTTTGGGACTAGGAAATAGAAACAGCATTTTTCTCATGGGAGTAAATAGAAAAGTAAATTAGTCTATGAAAAAGCTCTAAACACTGTGAACTCTTTTAAAATATATATATATTTTATTGATTTTTCACAGAGAGGAAGGGAGAGGGACAGAGAGCTAGAAACATTGATGAGAGACATCAGTCAGCCATCTCCTGCGCGCCCCCCACTGGGGATGTGCCCGCAACCAAGATACATGCCCTTGACCGGAATTGAGCCTGGGACACTTACAGTCCGCAGGTCGACGCTCTATCCACTGAGCCAAACCAGTTTCGGCTAAACACTGTGAACTCTTGAGGGCAGAGAGCTTACCTAGTTCATCTTGGCATTCAATTAATGAGTATTTCGTATTTTCTGTGAAGATCCTGTTCTGTGTTATGGAACCCTTACTCCATAGTCAGCATGTCAAACTCCCGGGCCTTGGGTCTCATTTACTTGGCCTGTGTTAGCCTTTGAGTTTGACATGCTTGCTCTATGGGACATTGCTCTCAGCCTCCAATTTCCAGCAAATGAGCAGCAGGTGAGGCACTCAACCATCTGAGGTACCGCGTTCATAGGGCAGCTAGGCAAACAGCAAAGCTTTGTGCTGCTATATCTCATGCCCCAATCTCTGGAAAGTGCCCCCAACCAAAGTATCTGCCGAAGGGGTGTGTTCAGACCATGTGATCGTTCCTCCCTTGTGGCTGATTGGTCCCAAGGAGCCCATCAATGGACCAGTAGCCATTCAGTCTCCAGGAACTGGCCCACGGGGAAAGAAGTACAGAATTGAGAATAAGAGTCTAGAAATGCTGCTAGCTATCTCGACAACCACTGAATCTAACCATAGTAAAATGTGGTTTGTATTTTGTATGTCTTTTTTATGTCATTTTCTTCTACAGGATTTTATTAAAATATCAATGCATGATGTATTGGAAATTTTTTTAATGCAACAAAACACCTGATTCTTCACCACAGATAGTTTGAAAAGTTGTGAAGGAGAGATTGTTCCAGAGCGTGACTGCTGCTGGACCCACAAGCTGCACCCAGCGAGAACAGAGATTGCTTGACCACAAAGCCGCCCGTAGGGACTATCTGATCATAATCAGTGTTCATTCTGACACAAATCAGCATCCCTCCCTGGCTCCTGGAAGAGGCCGATGCCTTGATCCGGCCAAGCATGTAATTTCCTGTGTCTGGCAGCATTCACATGCTAGTACCTGCAACCATTCCCTCTCTTCGCCCTGTGTATAATTCTTGGGCACCTACCAAGCAGCACAGGGATCCACTTCATTTTCTAACCATTCAAGGTGCCCTGTATGGAAGTTTCGCTTAATAAACTCTATTAATTACCAGACTGGAGTGGCCAGCCTCTTTCATTTGTTTTTCCCTGTCCTCCACTTAATGGAGTTTATTTTCAGTCCTGAGATCCTCCCGTGGGTCCACATGTACTAACACTAGGGTGAGGGGAGACAGGACAAGATATGCAGAGGATTGGTCATCCTAAATAGAGCAATAGAAGATGACCCATGACCTGGGGAGGCAAGACCTGGAGCTACATCAGACTAAGCAAGTCAGTGGGGTTTTTCATTAAATCCTAGAGGCCCAGTGCACAAAATTCATGTCCCTCAGTCCAACGTGAACCCTCTTCAATCTGGGATCCCTCTCACAATCTGGGACTGCTGGGTCCCAACTGCTTGCCTGCCTGCCAGCCTGATCACCCCCTAACCACTCTCCTGCCAGCCTGATTGACGCCTAACTGCTCCCCTGCTGACCTAGTCGCCCCTAAGTGCCCTCCCTTGCTGGCCTGATTGCCCCTAACAGCCTCTGCCTCGGATCCCACCACTGTGGCTTTGTTGGGAAGGACATCTGGATGGATGTCCGAAAGATGTCTGGCCTAATTAGCATATTACTTTTATTAGATAGGACTAGAGGCCCAGTGCATGAAATTCATGCGTGGGGCGGTGGGAAGAGGAAGTCCTCATCCCAGCCTTGCACCCTCTCCAATCTGGGACCCCTCGAGGGATGTCCAATTGCCCGTTTTGGCCCAATCCTAGTAGGACTACTGGTTCCTGCCTGCCTTTCTGATTGCCCGTAACTGCTTCTGCCTGCCAGCCTGTTCACCCTTTAACCACTCCTCTGCTAGCCTGTTTGCCCCTAACTGCCCTCCCCTGAAGGGCTGGTTGCCCCTAACTGCCCTCCTCTACTGGCCATCTTGTGGTGGCCATCTTGTGTCCACATGGAGGCAGTTATCTTGTGTGTTAGAGTGACAGTCAACTTGCATATTACTCTTTTATTAGATAGAGTAGAGACCTGGTAAATGGGTGGGGGCCAGCTGGTTTTCCCTGAAGGGTGTCCTGGATCAGGGTGGGGGTTAACTTGGGGTATGGGGTGGCCTGGGCAAGGGGCCTGTGGTGGTTTGCAGGCTGGCCACGCCCCCCAGCAACCCAAGCAGAGGTTCTGGTATCTGGTATTTATTTATTTTCTATAATTTAAACTTTGTAGCCTTGAGTGGAGGCCTTGGCCAGCCATGGTATGCAGAAAGCCTGGCTTCCTTCATCACTGGGGGCAATCCAAGCCTCCTGTTTACTCTATGGATGTAGCCATCTTAGTTGGGTTAATTTGCATACTTGCTCCTGATAGGCTGGTGAGTGTGGCTTGTGGGAGTGGCTGAGTGATGGTTAATTTGCATATTACTCTTTTATTAGATAGGATTGTTACTTTGTTAAGGAACACTGGGTCATAACTGGCAGCACAGAGGGAAAGAACTGCCACATAAAAAGGGAAAGATAAAAAATACAAACAAAAAGAGACAACTGTGGAACAGAATTCCAGCATCTAATCTGCACCTTCCTTGTTGTTGTTGTTGTTGTTGTTGTTGTTGTTTTGTTAATCCTCACCCAAGAATATTTTTCAATTGATTTTGGGAGAAAGGGAAAGACAGAGAGAAACATCGGTGTGAAAGAGACACATCAATTGGTGTCCTCCTACATGAGCCCCAACCAAGGCCCAGGCCAGGGAGGAGTCTGCAACCAAGGTATGTGCCCTTGACTGGAATTGAACCTGGGACCCTTTAGTCTGCAGGCCAACGCTCTATCCACTGAACCAAACCAGGTAGGGCTCTGCACCTTCTTTTAGTGACCACATTGCCATAAGTCAGACATGATCACTTCTAGGGTTCTCACCTTTTGCCCATGGTAAAGACTGCTATTTCCTAAATGTGGGCAAGCTGGTCCTGCTGTATTTCATTTCTGGTTATCAACTACCTTCTGAGAGGTGACAGATGAAAGGCTATTGTGTGACACTGTTGGAATGGGTGGAAGATCTCTGACTTGAACTATATTAAGCAGTTAGACACAACGAGTAGTATTTCATTATGACTCATTAAGGAATGGAAACGCAAAACCGAAACACTTCACTTACCAGGTGTGGCTATTGTAATAGAGCAAAGGGCTTCTCCGGGAATAGAACAGAAATGTGCAGGAACCCACAGCAGGGAAATACATGCAGAAGCTTGTTTACATTTCATAGAAGTTTTTAAGATTTCTTTGCTGGCATCTATTTCTAACTAAAGAGAGTTGACACTTCCTATATCAGCAGATTTTAAAACTTTTCAAAAGAAAACAGCACAAATTGCATTCAGCCTTTTTCTTTTTTTAGCCTTTTCTTTAGATATAAAGAGGCATCACTTCTTACAAATAAACCATGAAAGCTTTATAAGGTGGAAGTAAGTTTCAGGGATTTTTTTTTTTTTTAAGAAGCAACATATGCTTTGGCTGGTTTGCTCAGTGGTTTGAGCGTCTACCCTTAGATCACAGGTCTTGAGTTCAATTCCTGGTCAAGGGCACACACCTCAATTGTGAGCTCAATTCCCGGCCTCCAAATAGGGACATGTGTGGGAGGCAACTAGTTGATGTGTCTCTCTTGCATTGATGTTTCTCTCTCTCCCCCTTGTCTCTCTCCTCCACTCTCTAAAAATTAATGGAAAAAATATCATCAGATGAGGATTAACAAACAAACAAAAAAGAAGCCACTTATGTTAAAGAAACCCTAATATGTTGGGTATTTTAAGAACTGAGTTTCTGTTCTCTAAACAAGTGACACTACTCTTTGTGCCTTTTCAAGAGTTATTGCATCTGGTAGTCCCATTGGTAAGTAATCCAATGTTATTCATAGATATGGGAACTGCAGTTCAAATGCTATTACCTACGTCATGAATCTTTTTACATAGAGAAAGATGAGTACAAAATTGCAAACTGAGTAGCTTTTTTTCTATGAACATTCCTTTATTCTCAAGAGTAGAACACCAGTAACTTCATAGAACAACAGTAAATGAACTGACAGAACTATGGTGTTACTTTTTTTCAAATGTTGGCATAGTATTATTTGCTATTCTACATGTTAAGCTATGCACAGGAGGAAAACATTTTCCTTTTTTTCAGCCAATCAAATAATAAAATTGATGTGATTCAGATTAACAAGAGAAAATAACCAGCCCTAACCGGTTTGGCTCAGTGGATAGAGCCTCAGTCTACAGACTCAAGGGTCCCAGGTTCCATTCCGGTCAAGGGCATGTATCTTGGTTGTGGGCACATCCCCAGTAAGGAGTTCAAAGGAAGCAGCTGATAGAAGTTTCTCTCTTATCAATATTTCTAACTCTCTATTCCTCTCCCTTCCTCTCTGTAAAAAATCAATAAAATATATTTTAAAATTAAAAAAAGAGAAAATACAAATTTAATTGCATATGTACATATGGGAACATACATGAGAATCAGAGACCTACCTGCATGACAGGTTCAGAGACAGAAACTTAAAATGAAGTATATACGTCAATCTGAGGTAAGGATAAGGTAAGATGCCTTGGGATTCAAAGAGAGGAAGGTCATTCACAGGAAGATAAGACAGGCAAATGTTCAGTAATTAGATGTTTGCCCTGTCCCATAGCTAGGTCATAAAAAGTTACTATGGGCAAGGCCTCCAACTTAAATTCTTTAAGGAGAGATAAAAGTTTCTTATCAACCTACAGGGTCTCAGTTGCCTTCAGTTCAAGATAATTCACAGGCCAAAGCAGCACATCCTGTGGAGGCCTGTTCTGACCTTTCCGGATACATTAAATGTAAACGGTCTAAACACACTAATTAAAAATAGGTAATTAGATTGCATAAGAAAAGAAGACTCAACTATATGCTGTCTATAAAAAATATATTTTAAATATATAATGACACACATGAAAAGCCAAAGGATGAAAAAAGAGATATGTCATGGTAATATTAATAAAATAAAAAAAGGTACTATGTTTATAGTAATATCAGACAAAGTAGTTTTCAGAGCAAAGAATATTATCAGAGATAAAAAGGGGCACTTCATCATGATAAAGAGGTCATAAATGTCCTAAATATTTATGCACTTAATTCGTATTAAGAAAGCTTCCAATTACCTAAAACAAAGACTGGTAAAAGTTAAAGTTTTGGTCAGAGATTTAAACACTGTTCTCACAAGAACTGATCCAAGTAGACATAACTCAGTAAAGATATAAAGGCCTTGAATAACACTATCAACCAACTTGACCAATTGATATAGAACATTTCACCCAATAACAGCACATATACATTTTTTTTCAAGTGCACGTATAACATTTTCCAAGCTAGCTCACATTCTGAGTCACGAAACAAAACTTGATACACTTAAAACAACTCAAACCATGCAAACTATATTCTTAGACCACAATGAAATAAAATTTAAAACCAATAACAACAGAAAGATATCTGGCCCTGGCCTGCTTGGCTCAGTGGATAGAGCATCAGCCTGCTGAATGAAGGATCCCAGGTTTGATTCCTGCCAAGGTCACATGCCTGGGTTGCAGATTCGGTCCCTGGTGGGGGGCATGCAGGAGGCAGCTGATCGATGATTCTCATCATTGATGTTTCTATCTCTCTCTCCTCTCTTCCTCTCTGAAATCAATAAAGAAATATATATATATTTTAAACAGATATCTGGATACCCCCCAAATATGTGAAAGCAAACGCTTCTAAATAACCAGTGAGTGAGGATGTAAAGTACAGCGTAGGGAATATAGTTAATAATCTATATACACTGAGTGGCCAGATTATTATGATCTCTGAACACATAATAATCTGGCCACTCAGTGTATATCTTCTATAATAAAAGGCTAATATGCACATTGTCCCCTCGACCAGGAGTCCAACCAGCAGGCAGACCGGCCAACAGCCCATGTCCCCTCCCCCTGGCCAGGCTGGCCGGACCCCACCCATTCACGAATTCATGCACCGGGCCTCTAATAATCTGAGTGGCCAGATTATTATGCATTCAGAGATTATAATAATCTGGCCACTCAGTATATATATATAAGCCTAAGCAACCTAATGACCAAATGATTGAACAATTGGTTGACCAGTCGCTATGACATGCACGGACCAGCAGGGGGCAGACGCTCCCCGCAGGAGCTCCCCGCTGGTGGTTCGCATGGTCCCACAGCCAACGTCCTGCGGCTGGCCAGCCCCAGGCCTTGATCAGGGTGGGAGACATCCCCAATCGCAGGCCAGGCTGAGGGGCCCCCCCTGAGCACAAATGCATCACCAGGCCTCTAGTAGTGTAATAACTATGTATGGTGCCAGGTGGGTACTAGAATTACCAGGGGGATCACTTCATAAATTACATCATTGTCTCACCGTGCTGCACACCTGAAACTAAAATAAATAAAATACTGACTCGAAACGGTCACTGAAAAATAAAAACTGAAAAATAAAATAAGTAAATGAACAACCAATGGGTCAAAACTGGAGTGAAGGAAACGGAAAGTCTTTGGAACTGAATGATCGTGAAATCACGGAGATCCGGTTTCCAGCTGAGCATAGGAGCCACTCCCTCCTACCACTCAGCAGAAGCGGAGCGGTCTGAACAAATCAGCAGCTCTCCTGGGATCGGGGAGAGAGACCCCGAGATTGGAGGGACAGACAGGCAAATGCAGGGAATTCGGCTTCCCAGAGCGGAGACTCACCGGAGACGAGAGCCGAAACCTGGAGTGGGAACACCGGATGCATGGCTGAGGCTCCGGGCGCACCGCCCAGCGTTAGAAACTCCAAGGGGAACCAGAGATGGGGCCCCCACCCTACTGTGAGATTTACCTCCAGGAGCTCAACCAGGTCCCCACAGGCCATATCCTGGGGAAACCCCCTCCAGCTTCCGGCGGGAAGAGGGAGAGAAACTCTTCTGAATGCCCAGAGCCTTCCGCTCTTTATGAGGCCTGCTTTGCAGGAGGAGCTAGTGAGCGGCGCCTTGCTAGCTGGGGTTTTATCCGAGCCCGAGGGACCCGGGTAGAGGAATGCCTGAAGCCAGCCCACCCCAGCCTTCCTGTCTCACTTGGGGGAGCAGAGGGGAAACACTGAGAGACACTGTGAAAGTCACACTCCAGAAGCATGGGGTCACTTAAAGCCTGAGGACTAAACCCAGAGCTACAGAGCACTCCCTGACTCTCCGCGCCCCCTAACCCCGGGCCCCCGCCACCCCAACCTCCCAGCCACACTACCAAGGCCTTCTGACAGCAGTTCCTTTCGCCCACGTCTGACTAGCAAGAGAAAAGTACAAGGTTTACCCACAGGCAGGAAACACCAGGTGAAGGACAGACCAAGCCTCAGAACCAAACATCTAAAGACTACTTCCACTCCTCAGAGACCACATTGTAGGATACAGGATACATTCATCACAGACCACATTCCAGCCATAGAACACTCCTTAAAAATTGTTGTTGTTGTTAATCCTCACCAGAGGATATTTTTTCCATTATTTTTTTCAGAGAGAGAGGAAGGGAGAGACAGAGAGTGAGAGAGAGAGAGAAACATCAATGTGAGAGACACATCTACTGGTTACCTCCCACACTCATCCCTACTGGGGGTGGGGATCCAACCCACAACCCAGGTATGTGCTCTTGACTGAGAATTGAACTGCGACCTTTCGGTCCAAGGGCCAACGCTTTAACCACTGAGCAAGCCAGCCAGGATCACCTTACATTTAACAGAAGAGAAATATGGTCACTTTAACAAATTTAACAGAAGAGAAATCATACAATGTCTGCTCTTAGACCATAGTAGAATTAAACTAGAAATCAGTAACAAACTGAAATCCTGAAACCGCCTCCCGCCCTCCCCTCCCCCGAAAAAAATGTGGAGATTAAAAAGTATCCTTCTAAAGAACACATGGGTTAAGAGAAATCTCCAGAGACATTTTTAAATATTTTCAAGTAAATATAAAACGAAAATACAGCCTATCAAAATGTATGGCCCTGGCCAGTGTGGCTCAGTTGGCTGAGTGTCATCCTATGTACCAAGAGGTGAAGGTTGCCCTTTTGATTCCTGATCAGGGTACATGCCCAGCTCTCAGGTTTAATCCCTGGTTGGGGTGAGCATGGGAGGCAAAATGTCTCTCTCTCTCTCTCTCTCTCTCTCTCTCCCCCTCCCTCCCTCCCTCCCTCCTTCTGCCTTCCTCTCTCTTGTAAAAAAAAATTAGTTAAAAAACTTTTTAAAAAATTGTAGGATACAGTGAAAACAGTGCTTAGAGAAAAATGTATAGCATTGAATGCATATGTTAAAAGAGAAGAAAGATCTAAAATCGAGAATCTAAAAGCTCACTTTAGGGAACTAATAAAAGGAGGCCAATTAAATCCAGAGGGAGCAAAAGAAAAGAAGCAGTAAGGAGCAGAGCAGAAATCAGTGAATTTGAAAACAGGAAATCAGTGGAGAAAAATCAATGAAATCAAAAGCCGATTCTTCAAAATAAATAAGTAAATAAAATCAGCCCCTAGCCAAGCTAAGGGGAAAAAGAGAGAGAACACAAACTACTAACACCAGAAATGAAAGCAGAGACGTCACCACTGACCCCATGGACTTTTAAAATGTAAACAATGGAAGACATGAGCAACTCCATGCCCACACATGTGATAACCACTTTAGCAGCCCAGTCTGAAGTGTTTGCACTTGGATTACTTCATCGGTGATCTGAGTTCACCCATGCTCTCTGGCCCCAGACAAGGAAAGTATCTGCCCAGAGAAAAAGGCCAGGATTCCAGTCTTTGCTGTCGGACCTGTTTTCCAGATAATTTTAGAATAGACCTTCTGACCCTGCTTCCAGCCACCGAGGCTTCTGAAACACGGGGGCCCAGTCCCAGAATGGGCCAATGCAGCCAGCAAGGGATGGATCCGAGCGGTGAGCGAACACTGACAGAGCATTCGGACTCCTGGTCACCTGTCCACTGGGCTCCCAGCCCTAGGACTGGCCTGGGCAAGGCCTACCTGGAAGAACCGGTGTCAAGGAAGGACCAGCCTGAGTGTGGGCACAGTGGTAGGCTGCCAGGGCCCAGTGAGGAGAAGCCATGGGCCCGGGTACAAGAGTGAGAAATCTCTCTTGTCATGGAGAGACCGCTGAGAAAGCTGAGTTGGAATGGGACTCTTCAAGGCCATGGGTAGCTTGTGGAAGACAGGTGAGATGAGTACAAAAGGGGGCCTTCACGGGATCTTTACTAAGCTGAACTGACGAACCGGCAGTGCAATGGAAACCTGACCGCGTCGTTGGAAACGAATGGAAACACTTGGAAATGGCGTGTGAGAGGCAGTTAGCAGTGAAGCACCTTCTCACATCCTAGACTCACATTCCATCCGTAGGTGAGGTGCTAGGACATACACCTCCTGGAAATCCCTGTAGAGCCAATCACCTGAAAGGGACCTAGAATCATATCACATTTGTGTCTGCCCATCTGTCTTAGACCTGCCCTTTTTATTTAATATATTTTTATTGATTTCAGAGAGGAATGAGAATCATTGATCGGCTGCCTCCTGCATGCCCCTCCTGGAGATCAAACCCACAATCTGGGCATGTATCCTTGACCGGAATCGAACCTGGGGCACCTAACTCCACAGAATGACGTTCTATCCACTGAGCCAAACTGGCCAGGGCTAGACCTGCCTTTTTAAGAGTCTGCTTATAGTAATTAAGATCGTTTCACAATATGCCCAGCCAGTGTGGCTCAGTGGTTGAGTATCAACCTATGAACCAGACCATGGTTCGATTCAGGGCACATACCCAGGAGGTGGGCTCAATCCCCAGTAGGGGGCATGCAGGAGGCATCCAATCAATGAGTCTCCCTTTCCCTTCCTTTCTGAAATCAGTAACATTAAAAAAAAAAAAAAGGGATTAGCCCCTCATAACCCTGGCCAGTGTTGTTCAGTGCTTAGAGTATTGACTCGAGCACTGAAGAGTCATGGGTTCAATTCCCAGTCAAGGGCACGGCACATTCCTGGGTTGCAGGTTCGATTCCTGGCCTGTGTCAGGGCAGGTATGGGGGCAACCAATCGATGTGTCTCTCACACATTAGTTTCTCTTTATCCCCCTCCTTCCCTTCCACTCTCTCTGAAAAGCAATGAAAAAAAGGATTGCCAACAGCAGCAACAATTAGCCCCTCGTATGCACATGCACTCACAGCTTTGCTGTACTTCTACTGAGGAGTCACAGGTTACTGTCCTGAGCTTTTTGTTGGCACAGAAGAATATCCCATGACAATTTAAGTGGAATCTCTGAATGGGAGGACAAGCCTGTAACTGACACATCAAGTGTTTTTGTGGGTACAGCGACAGTGAGGAAGAAAAACCTGCCAATGGTGGGGGTGGAAGGGAACAAAACCCTGGAGACTTGACACCAGAAGAGAAAACACAGGAAGCTCCTTTAAAGAACAGTGTTTTATTCTGATAGGTGGCCATGAAGGGCTTATTCAAGATGGCCATCCCCCCCTACCCCCATTCTGAACCACCTGGCCCCGGAGTCAGGCTCCACAGGCTGAAGGTCATAGTCCCAACAAGGCTGTCTTCACTTCAGACACCAGCCACACTTCGGTGGTCCCCAGGCCACCCACACTTCTGACCGACTGGCCACAAATCCAGAAGGTTCCCATGACCTCTTGGTCTGGGCTGCTGTAACAAAAACACCATAACTGGATGGCTTGGACAATTTATTTCTCAGTTCTGGAGGCTGGAAATCCAAGATGCAAGTGCTGGCAGAGTTTGTATCTGGTGTCTTCTTGTGCCCTCACCTGGCAGAAGGGACAAGGGGGCTCTGTGGGCTCTTTTATTAAGGGCACTAATCCCATTCATGAGGGCTCCACCCTCTGGACCTAATCACCTCCATTTCCATCACATTGGGGCTACACAAGCATCCACTGTATAGCACACAACCTCCTTCAGGTTTGATGATTCACTGGAACTCACAGAGCTCAGAAAAAGGCTACACTTATGATTACAGTTTGCTTATCAAGGGTACAAATCAAGACCAGCCAAAGGAAGAAACATAGTGTGACGTCTCGGAGGGACCCAAGTGTAGAGCTCCTGTACCCTCCACCCTCCCCACACGGCCATGGAATCTGGATGCATCGCTGTGTTCAGCAGAGCTTCAGTGTCCAAAGATTTTTTCGGAGTTTCATTACAAAGGCATAATTGATTGAATCCATCTCCAGGCCCTCTCACATCGTGGGGGTCAGGCTGGCTCGAAGTCCCAACCTTCTAACCTCATGGTTGGCCTTTCTGATGACCAGGCCCATCCTGGGTCATCTCAACTCCTAGCATAAACTCAGGTGTGACTCAAGGGGCTCGTGAATGACAAAGACACTCCTCTTACTGGGGAAATGCCAAGGATTCAGAATCTTCCCTCTGGAAAGCAGGAACAAAGGCCAGTGAAATTCTTTATTGTAATAGTCTCCCCTTATCCATGGTTTCACTTTTCACAGCTTCAGTTACCTGGGGTCAATGGTGGTCTGAAAATATTAAACGAAAAATTCCAGAAATAACCAATTCATTAAGTTTTACGTTGTGCACAGTTCTGAGTAGCATGATGAAGTCCCACCCCATCCCACCTGGGTCCAGCATATTCACGCTGTATAGCTCCCCACCGTGGTCACTTAGTAGCCTTCTCAGTTACCAGATTGGTTATCAGAGAAAGAGAGGGGGGGATGGGGGAGGGATAAAGAGAGAAAGCACATTCACATAACTTTCATTAGTGTATTGTTGTTATAACTGGTCTCTTTCATTATGTTAGTTTGCTAATCTCTTACTGTGCCTAATTTTATAAATGAAACTTAATTATAAGTATGTACATATAGGAAAAAGCACAATATCCATAGGTTCAGTACTATCCTTAGTTTCAAGCATCCACTGGGGGTCATAGAACATACCCCACAGATAAGAGGGGATGACTTGATATAATAACCTAAAACCCACACCTCCCACAACTCCTACTCCTCTGCAAACAAGGTTTGCAGTAAAGTAAAATCACCTGACAGGGCCTATCGCTGGCCTGGGCTTTATTTCATTCTTAAAACTTTTTATTCTGAAAATTTTCAAAATATGCAACAGTAGAAAGAATATTTAAATGAACTATCCTATCCCATAACTGTTTCATTGATTACCAGCTTGTGGCTCACCCTTTCATTCATACCCCACCCATTTTTCCTACACCCATCCTCAGATTATCCTGAAGCAAAGCCCAGAGGGACATCCTATCAGGAATTCTCACACATGGCCAGTCTCAAATGGGCTATAGGTCTGCTGACATCTCAACATCTGGGAGCAGCTGGGGGGGGGGGGGGGGGGGACCAGAGGCCCCTGGGCACCTCATTCGCTCACCCCAGTGTGATGGGTAACACTCTCTACACACACTGAGCTACAAGAAAGAACACCAGTTTCCCAGTTTCCTACATTCCAAGCTTCTAAGGCAAGTCAGCCAGCTTTGGTTCTAGTGTTTCTTGCAAGTTTCAAAAGATCCATGCCTATAGCCCTGATTATCTCGTAAAGAATCAATGCTAAAATAAGCTCAAGAAATAACAGCTCAGATACTTGGTGATTAATAAAAATCAATGGGGGTCAGCATAAGGTAAGTGGAAACCTATCACTTATCGATTTCAGAGTCATTAAGACAGGAGGAACTAGCCAAACAGTCTTGAATAGTACAGAAACTTGACCCTGACTTTTGCTTTATCACACCAGAGTGACCGAGACAGTCCCTGACACCCACGTCTGGGATGTATTTTTATTTTTGTCTCTCTGGAAAGTTCTGACACTTCCCTGGGGTGCCAGGATGCATGCAGGAGACATCCAAGAAGCATCTCAGACACCAGCCACTGGATGGGTTGGCGAGAACAGTAAGCATCACCCATACCTCCCCATTTGACTTACTCTGCAAAGGGAGAAGTCAGATGAATGCAAAGGTTCCTCCAACCCTAGGACTCCAGAGTTAGGCAGTAGCCCTACAAGGCAAGGGGTGTAAGGTTCGAGACAGTGAGGTGTGCGCCTCACTTACACCTCCAAAGCACCTTGCACAGAGCTTGGGTGACCTACTTGCCTCTCTCATAAGCAGAGGGACGTGTGCTTCCCTATTCTTCCCCGGCCAATGGCCGGGGAAGCGCCCTCTCTGTTGCCTTCATTTCTGCAGGAGAGAGCCACAGTAGGACCCTGGGTTCATCTTGGGCATTTCCTCTAGGCCCAGCTGATTCCCAATTATGACTTGGCTCCAGACAAGTCTACTGTTTCAGAAGGTCAATGAAGAGGCTTTTGGCCATCTCCAAAAGCAGAGAAGAATCATCAGTGAACTTTTCTTCCCGGAAGCAAGGGAAGAAAATGATAACCACATGTCAACTTCTGCAGGGAAGCCTCCCCTACAAAGATGGTCTCTTCCCCAAGGAAGTGACAGTCCTTGCTGGGAGATGACACAGATCCACACTTCTGTCAGGAACACCAGGTGCTCTGGGACTGACTAGTGCCTGGAATGCGAGCACAAGGCCAGAGAGACTTCACCTTCTCAAATAGCCACATGAAAAGGCCGGGGGGCCCCCAGACCCTAATGGCGACCGATTTTTCATACCACAAAGAGCCTGGCCTAAACTCCTCTCTCGGGCAAACCCAGAGCAGGATTCATTCCACCAGGAGAGGTGAAATTTCCCCCACTCACATCCTGACATGAGGACAGAGAGAGCTCAGGAAATTCCAGCCTTCCATTCACTCCCGCCCCTTAGTGGACTCGGGTTATTTTCACTGCACTTGAACACTGCAGGAAAACAGCCCCTTGTGCTAGAATCCTGTAGCTTGTCCCCTCGCTGATCCTTAAAGTCTTCCTGAGCCCTAGCCTGGTCCATGCCCACATCTAGAATTGGCTCAAAGGAAGAAGACAGCGAAAGGGGTGAGGGCCAGTGACAGGACTCCGACTAATGCAAGAGCCAGCTGTGGGTCAGCAGCCTGTGGCCAGGATGAGCAGGAAGTTGCTCTTCCCCATGGGATCTGCTAGAAGATCATCCCAGCTGTAGGTAGTCACTCCAGATGAGCTAGTATGGTCCCTGAGGCAGCTACATACAACGTCTCTTGTGATAACAGGTTTCAGAGATAGGGCTTAGCTAGCTGCTCAACTATGCCAGCTCTATATCCCACGATCCTGGGGAGAGGCAGCTATTCTGAGATGTACCAATAAGAAGGCAAGATACTCTAACAAGACCAAAGCCACACACTTCTGGCAACCAAGTCAGGATTCCCTGCCCCAAAACCTAGGCCTCCGGCAAGGTTCTGTGGCTACAGCCATGAGATGCCTTTCATAATACTTGGGATTAGGTTTCCATTCACACGGCACCAGGGTCACCTTGACCTTGAATTAGAAATTCTATAACATGGGCTCAGCCGGAGTGGCTCAGATGGTCGAGTGTGGTCCTGTGCACCAACAGGTTGCCAGTTGGATTCCCAGTCAGGGCACATAACCTGGGTTGTGGGTTCAATCCCAGGTTGAGGCACATATGGAAGGCAACCAATAGATGTTTCTTTCTAACATTGATATGTCTGTCTGTACTTCTCTCTCTTTCTTCCTCTCTCAAACCATGTCTTTGGGTGAGGATTAAGAAAAAAAGAAGAAGAAGAAATTCAACATTGGCCGATTCAGATCATGGCCTGAGACAGAAAAGGTTCCTGTTGGAGTAAACATTTAAAATTTTTCATCGGGGTGATACGGACAGGAAGGAAGGTGAGGCTATTGTCCAGTGGAGGAAGGGAACCCACTTTTTGGGGAAACTCTGGTCTGGGTGGAGACCTGCCCTCAAGCACAAAATATAACCAGGAATCTGAGCATTCACCCCCATTCCCCAGTGGGTACTGGCAGGAAGGAAGGGTGAATAATATTGCAATTCAAAGACTTGAAATGTTTTCTGTGTTGTTGTTTTTTTTCATTCTACTGCAGTGATTTTCAACAGGTGTGCTACAGCATGCTGATGTGCCAGAAGAATTTTTAAAGCATTGCAATACCTGACTATTTATCAGGAGCACAGACCTCTTTTCCTTTAGATTGTCAAATTAAAAAATGACAACAACCAACACAACAGTAACTGTTCGGTGTGAATGAATCAAAATTATATCTTTTTTTTTCTTTTGTCAGATTGGCAAAATATATATTTTTTGGTGTGCCGCAGAGTTTTAGTAATTAGCTTATGTGCCATGAGATGAAAGAGGTTGAAAGTCGCTGCTCTACAGAGTTGAGTAGCCCTAAAGAGAGTAATCGAAAACCAAGATCAGAAGACAGCATAGGGGCATCCGCCAAGGGGCCCGAGAAAGGACTGCAGTGGCCTGAGATGTTCTCCAAAAGGAAAAGGGCTCTAATGACTTTATCCTCACAGCCCTGTCCAGCCTGGGGATCTACCAGAACCAGGGCAGGGGCGAGCCTGCCTTGAGGGGCAACAGGACATAGAAATGCTTCCTTGCCTGCAAGACGATCACCCCCACCCCAAGCCTTTCCCTGGCAAATTCCTCCCTTATCCCATCTCCCCACCCTCTTACCTCCCATCAACTCCCCTCCCATCCTGGCAACCCCTGAAGGCTGTCAGGGAAGATCTCCAAGAATCAACCCTGCAGCCTTTTCACTAGAGTCCTGGGCACTCCCCGAGCAGTTGGCCAGAGGGTCCAGGGCCTGCCTACTTGGCGGAGCAGATGGAGAGCGTGGCACCTGCAGAGAATACCCAGAAGGCCGGGTACAGAGCTTCAGTAAAGTCCTCCTTGTACTTGTACATCACGTGGATCCTGTCGGGAGCAACAGCGAAGAAAATGACGAAGCCGTGGTCGCAGTTGAGAAGCACACCAACCCGAGTGGCCTTGGTGGTGGGCAGGATTTTCTCCACATTGTTGTGCCAGGCAGAGATCTTGGTGTTGAACCACTCCACGCACCAGGAGGCGCTGTTGCGGCCGAGCCGGCTCTCAGGGCCCTTCCGCGCCATGCTGCCATAGCAGATGCCCATCCCGCAGAAGTTGTTCTTCTGCAGCTCCACCTCCCAGTAGTGGATCCCTTTCTTGTAGCAGTGCAGGCCCAGCACCTGAGAACAGTATGTGAACCTCTGGGGATGTGGCCGGTAGGTCTGGTGTGTTTCGGCCACAGAGGCCACAGTGTAGTTCTCCGACAGAGCCACTTTGCTATAGGCAGTGTTGTAGTCCAGGATGACCTTAACGGCATCTACAAGAGCATCACCCCAAGCAATCAATTACAAGGAGCTCAGGTGCTCTCACTTTTAAACCTTTTTTCAACTGGTAGTATTTTCATTTGTTCTATCCATTCCATCCATCCATCTACCCATCTATCCATCCATTTACTATTGTATCCATCTATGCACTCACGCATCCATCTATCCGTCCCTCCTCCTTCCATGCATCCATCTATCCAACTATTCATCCATACATACATACATACATTCATCCATACATACATCCATGCATCCATTTATCCATCTGTCCATCCATCCATCAGTCCCTCCATCCTTCCATCCATCCATCCATTATTGAGGCCTAACTGAGAACACAAAGTTCCAGAGAGAGCAAGAGGTGTAAGATCCAGAGTCCTGGCTGAGGAACCGGCCTTGGGGAAGAGATCAGAGAAAGGAGAGAGAGGGTATGGAGTCAAGAGAAGATGAGGGAGGCCCCTTCTGAGCGCCTCTCTTCTCTGTGACACAGAAGCTGGGTCAAGGAGGGAGAAGTTATGGCACGAGGCAGGGAGTCAAAAGGAAAACCAGAGGAGAGAGCTGGTAGCGGGACCGGTGGGGTTTCGGCAACAGCCACTGCCCTGCAGGTGCTACTCACACGCCAGGAGCTCAGGTCTGGACTTGGCTAAGAAGTTCTCCAGCACCTTGGCCTTGAGAGACGCAGAGTTTGGCTGCCCGGTGGCGGGTTTGGCTGCAGCTGGGTGAGGAAACAGAGAGCCATTTTCAGAACAAATTCAGAACAGACCTCCCACTGCTCCTTGTCCACAATAACTCACCCTCCACGCCAGCTTGTTTTACATCCTCTAACGGCTCCAAGGACTCAAAGGTGGGAAGCTTGCTGGGTGAGACAGCAGCAGCAGCTGGGGATGAGGAAGAAGGAACATATGTTGGGGACATGACACAGAGTGACCTGATGGCCTCTACTCCCTTCTAAGTTCATTTTCAAGAGTCACATCTGCCCAGCCAGTGTGGCCCAATGGCTAAGTGTCCACCTATGAATTGCAGTTTGATTCCCAGCCAGGGCACATGACCGGATTGCAGGCTTGATCTCGAGTGGGGTGTGCAAGAGGTAACTGATTGATGATTCTCCTTCATCATTGATGTTTCTCTCTCTCCCTTCCTCTCTGAAGTCAATTAAAATATATTTTTTTTAAAAACTTAAAAAATGGTGAAGGCTTGGGGAAGGGGGAGAGGGCAATGGGAGAAGAAAAGGGATATATGTAATACTTTCAACAATAAAGGTTTATTTATTTATTTATAAAAAAGTCACTTGTATAGACGCACACCTGGACAGCCAGGGCAACACAGGGGTCCAGACAGGGCTATACTCAATTGTCCTCAACCCCCAACCTGAGAACAGTATGTGTATCTCTTTATTTATACATGTCCTCATCTCCAACCTGCTATTACAGATAGAATCCTAGCACTGAGGTCCCATCACAGAATCCTGATAAGACAGGTCAGCATTTAGCACTGCGCTCAGCCAGTCTCAAGAAACAAACAGAGCCCTAACCGGTTTGGCTCAGTGGATAGAGCGTCAGCCTGCAGACTAAAGGGTCCCAGGTTTGGTTCCGATCAAGGGCATGTACCTTGGTTGTGGGCACATCCCCAGTAAGGGGTGTGCAGAAGGCAGCTGATTGATGTTTCTCTCTCATTGATGTTTCTAACTCTATTCCTCTCCCATCCTCTCTGTAAAAAAAAAAAAAAAAAAATTTAATAAAATATATCTTTTTTAAAAAAAACTGAACCCCTTGTGTTTCAGTTTATAAAGCTTATTTTAAAAAAGAAAAGAAAGAAACAGAGCAGAAATGCATAACTTACGAACTTTCTTGGGTTTCTTTTCTTCTTCTGAAAAAATAAAAAATTCCATAATTAAAACATTGTAAAGCACAATACAATGACACTTTCAAAAGACCATACTAACATTCATTTGCATGAACGTGACCTATCCCACTAAAGCTAGGATGTTTTAACTTGACAAAGATAACCGGCAAATAACTCCATGGTGATGGTGTGGGGGAGGGAATGACGCTTAAAGAGCATAATGGAATTTTCTGAGGTAATGGAAATACTTTATCTTGATATGGGTAATAGTACCACACATGAATTCAATGGTCAACATTTATCTAACTGTACTTAAGATCTGTGCATTTTACTGGATGTAAATTGTATCTCCATAAAAGGAAAAATGCAAAAAGCAAAAATAGAGTCAGCAAAAACAATATGCTGGTCAAGTATCACAATAGTCCTTAAGAACTACCTGGAGCATGTGCCTATGGAAACTGACTTAGCGAAAACAGCGGTACTCCAAGTGTTGGCCCAACCAGCAGCAGCAGCATCACTGGAGCCCATAGGAAATGCACGTTCTCGGACCCCACTCCAGAGCTCCTGTTCCAGGCAGCAGCTCGAATATCTAAAGCTCATGGGTCAGATGGCACACACAGCCCTTTCAGCACTCAGGCTCTGCAGTGATTTATGAGGGTCTCTGCCCGTCTGCAAGGAGCAGCGACACCTATGACTGTCTGAGCCAGCCCGCCAGCCACATCTACGCTGCTGCCACAGGGACGTGGGGTTACTTACTCGAGACCTTCTTCACAGGGCGGGTGGGTGTCGAGGCATGCTCTGCAGGCTCCCCTGTGCCAACAAAGAAGGTGCTCATTTATGGGGCTCCTCCAAAACACCCCAAGAACCAGCTTTGCCACAGGCGGGCAGTAGCGGGTTTACAAAGACAGCCACCCCCACATACCATCCACTCTCGCCTCCCATCCTTTACAAGAGCTAGAAGACAGGTCATAGGAGGATCAGTTTGAAGCGTTCCCTCTTTTCTCTGGCTTAACACGTAGTTGGGGTCGAGTCTTTTTCCACCAGCAACCAACTCTGTGACCTCTGCGCCCTCTCTTGAGCTCCCACGTCCTCCAGCGCACCGCGGGAGGAGGCCCTTGCTTATAGTGATGACACAGGGGTGCCTAGAGCTCCTTCCCTCTGGGTTTCTGCCCAGCCCTCTCTCCAGAGCAGGTACCGAGGTAGCAGGGGGGATCAATTCATCCACGGATTATGCTCCTCCATGGGACCAAGACCTCCATGAGGAGGTACTAGGAGTCTTTGTGGTAAGACCCCCAACACTAAGGCCCAATGCTCAGGATCAAGGCCCCTCTTGTATCCCAAAATGATGAGGGGACCCATTCAGGGCTCTGAATCCGCATTTGGGCCTCTTGATACCCTGTAACCTAACTCAGGGTCTCTATGGGGTTCCATGGGGTGGGTAGAGGGGTGCTGATGGTTACCTGAGAGGAAGGGCTCCTCGGGCTTCCTGATGCACCGCTTCAGTTCGTTTTTGAGGTCCGTGGTGCTCTGGCAGACGCCCTTTATCAGCTCGTGATTCAGCTCCACCTTGGGGACGTAGACTGGCTTCGTTGAGATAGCCTGCAGTTTTGCTGCTTTCTGGAACAAGCCAGGGTGTCAGTGCAGGTGGCTCCAGGAAGCCAGGCCCTGTGCTCAGCCTCCAGAAACCCAGGGGGAAGTCCCATCAGCCTTCCCAGTTATAGGCCTGAGGTCGTAGGCATTAAAGTGCCACTTTTAAGACAGTGATCTGTAACTGGAAGGACCCTTAGAGGTTGCTCCCCTGATAGATGGGGAAACTGAAGTCTAGAAATGACAAGTGATCTGCCAGGAACTCTGCCAATTAGTGGTAGGGACAAAGCTGGGACCCAGGTCCCCTGACCACCATGGAAAATGCTTCCTACACTCCTCCTGCTGTGGCTGAGGCAGCACGGGAGACTCAAGACCAGCTGTGAACACAGGTTCTGGGATGGACAGGGAGGTCTCAAGGTGCAGGACTCAGCTAGGGCACATCTGATGAAAAGAAAGGGTCTTCTGGGATGTCCCAAATTTTGAGACAAGAGTCAGGTCACAGGGTATCAAGAGGCCCAAATGCGGATTCAGAGCCCTTTTCAGAGAGCTCGAGGAAGCTATTCCAACACACCGGAATGAGAAGAAACTAACACCCTCCAGTCACTCCTGTACCCTCCCCTGGACCTGAACAAGGAATGTGGGCCTAGGAGGGGTCGGAACATGTCACCCAATCAGTGGGGTCACCCACTGCATGCCAGGCATTCTGCCAGGGCTAGACATGTCAGGAAGAAAGGTGGCCATAAATGATGGGCCACACTGCATGGAGCTGACAGCCTAAACCAGTATTTGGCAAACTGCAGATTGCACCACGGTTTGCCATTCTGTAGACTAATGAGTTTGCCGACCACTTGCCTAAACAGACCGGAAAACAAGCACATCTAGCACAACAGCAAGAGCTTTGGCAGAAGTCAGGGGCATGCTCTGAACTGTCAGTAATGGAAAACAATGGGATCCAGGGAGGATGGAGGAAGCTGGTGACCCTGGGACATGATCCAGTGCCAGGAGGAATGGTGAGTGCTCTGCAGTGGTCACAGCACGAAGCATGGGCTGGGGTGGGCAGCAAGACAATAGGCTGCTGGCAAAGGCAGGGCCCGGTCATCAAAGGCCTGGGACAGAAAGTCACAGAGGGCAGAGGGCTCTATGCTTTATAAGGACACTTCCAGCCTGGCCGGCATGGCTCAGAGGTTGAGTATCAACCCATAACCAGGAAGTCACAGTTGGACTCCCAGTCAGGACATACGCCCGGCTGCAGATTCAATCCCCAGTGTAGGGTGTGCAGGAGGCAGCCAATCAGTAATTCTCTCTCATCACTGATGTTTCTATCTCTCTCTTCCTCTCCTTTCCTCTCTGAAATCAACAAAGATATATTTAAAAAAGAGACACTTCTAGAGACTGGGTGGAGGAGGGATTAGGGAAGAGAGCGAGATGCATGCAGTAGGCAATATTCTAAGATAGCCCCTAAGAGTCCCACCCCTTCCCAAGGTTACAATACAATCCTATATAATCCCCTCCCTTGAGAACAAGCAGGACAGTAAATGTGAAGAGATTTTTCAGAGGTAACTAAGATCCCAAATCTGTTGATTTTTTTTTAAAGTATGCTTTTTATTGATTTTAGAGAGTGGAAAGGAGAGGGAGAGAGAGAAACATCTATCAGCTGCCTCCTGCATGCCTCATCACCACCACCACTGTCTGGGGATCAAGCTGGCAACCCCGGCATGTACCCTGACTAGGAATCGAACTGGCAACCTTTTGGTGCGTGGGACAATGTTCAAAAAAGTAAGCCACATCAGCCAGGGCCCAAATCCATTGATTCTGAGTTCACCAAAAAGATGAGTCTACCGGATGGGCCAGACTTAATCAGGGAAAAGGCCTGAAAAGGGGGACTTGGGCTTTCCTAGAGGGAGAATTTCCCATTAGCTTTGAAGTAAGCTGCCAAGTTGGGAGAGGGCCATGTGGCAAGGAATTGCAGCAGCCTCTAGGAACTGAGAGGGCACAGCCAGCAAGAAAGCGGGGACCTTGGTCCTGCACCAAGTAAGCTCCAAAAGCAATGCAGCCGGTCAACACTCAGAATGCAGCCTGTGAGAGGCCCTCAGAAGACAACCCCCTAAGCCAGGCCAGCCTCCTGGGCCACAGAAAGTGTGACACAGTCAATGTGTGATCTAAGCCACTGTGCTTGTGGTGAGTTGTCACACAGCACCTAAAACGAATGCAGCCTGTATGTCAGGGATGCTTTCAATGTCCTCCCACAGTTCCCACTCCTTGAGGCCCCGTTGCCCCTATAACCAGCATCGTCACGCTGGGCAGGAGGAGTGTCCAACACTGTCAGGTCAAAAGCCTGAAAAGGGGGGCTCAGGCTTTCATCAAGACCCACCTCGAGAAACTCAAACTCGTCCGCCTTGGTCAGGGCAACTTCAATCTCCTCCTTTACGGTCTGGATCTCCGCTTTCTTCTTGAGGAGGATCTGGTAAATATTGTCGAACTTGCTGCCGACCCTCTTCTCCTCTTCCTTTATTTTCCGCGTGGAGCTGGCCTCGGAGGCTTCAATGAGTGCCTTCATTTCCAAGTATTCTTGTCTAAGCTGTTCTATCTTCTTCTGTGCAGTCTCCTAAGAGGCCAAGGCAAGAAGACATCCATCAGGCTGACAAAGCTAAGCCCGTGGGACCAAGCATTGGTGAGACTGGAGCACAAAGGGGCATGACCACTTTGGAGAGCAATTTAGCAATTTCTAGTGCATTCGAAGGCGCTCGGACCCTGCGACCCAACAACTGACTCAAAGAATATACTCCAGAAAAATCCCCACAATGCACACGGGAACACTCACAGGCAGCATTGTTTGAATTAGCAGAACCCTGGCAACAGGAGACTGAATATACAGGCTGCATGTACCTTGGATGGAAGATTAAATAGCAATGAGAATTAATGAACTGGGGTGATGCCTTTCATAAATTCGATAAATTTCATGAGGGAAAAACAACTTGCAGAAAAAGACACACAGTACTGATGCTTTTTACAGAAAGCTTAGATACCATCAGGATGGTAGCATTTATTGCCAAAGGGAGGCACACAAACATAAAGCAGTATAAAGAAATCCATGGAAATAAATTCAAGATAGTGGTTACTTCTGGAAGAGAGGAAGGGGGATATAAAAAGGGAGGAGCACAGCCAAAACCGGTTTGGTTCAGTGCATAGAGCGTTGGCCTGCGGACTGAAAGGTCCCAGGTTCGATTCCGGTTGGGGGCATGTACCTTGGTTGCAGGCACATCTCCAGTGTGGGGTGTGCAGGAGGCAGCTGACCGATGTCTCTCTTTCTCGTCGATGTTTCTGACTTTCTATCCCTCTCCCTTCCTCTCTGTAAAAAAATCAATAAAATATATATATTTTTTTAAAGATTTGAAAAAAAAAGGAGAGGGACGTAAGGTTAAGGCTGCATCGGTGACATTTTTCTTTCTTAAGCTGGGAAGCAGTTGGTGGGTAATTTTTCTTTTTTAAAGGGAGAGTATGAAACTGCTCTAGAACATTTCTAGAGAATATCACCCTCAGGAACTGACTACCCAATACCATAGCCACTTGCTGGGTGTGGCTACAAAGCACCTGAAATGTGCCTCGTCCCAATTCAGATGTGCTGTAAGTGTGAAATATACATTGGCTTTCAAAGACTGAGTTCAAAAAAAGGACTGCAAAATATCTCATTAATACACTTCACTGACTATGTGTTGAATTATCTTTTGGATATTCTAAGTTAAATAAAATGTATTATCGAAATTAATTTCTCAAGATGTTAAAATTAATCTGATGTTACAGATAAGCCTCACATTGTATTTCTATGGCACAGTAGTCCTCTAGCTCAGACTCAACATGGAAACAGAAATGTACACGAAATGGGCAATATACTGGGAGATTGAAATTCAGTTATTTTTTTACCCAACCCCTTACCCTGCTATCTCCAATATCATCCATCAGGCTGACAAGTGCTCATTCTCAGTAAGAGAGCACCCCTGGAGTCTCAGGTGGGCACACGGCTGCGAAGCCACAGACTACATTTCCCAGCCTCCTTGCGTTGAGGCTTGGTCATGTGATTTAGCTGCTCCTAATTCGGTGTGAGCAGAAGTGATATACGCAACACTCTTCTTACTTGTTGCCCTTCTAGCAGGCTCGAACAGAGATGGAATGGAGACTCAGCTTCCACCAAACAGATGTGGAAAACACCCTAAGGCGTTGTGACGCAATATGAAGGAAAGACCATGAGTCCAGAGACCCCTACTCGTCTGGGTGGCTTGGGTCCAGCCTTGAACTATCCCAGTGATCAAAATAAACTTCTCTTATTTAAGCCTCTGAATTCTGGGTGGTATCGTACAGCAGTTTAGCCTCTCCCACTCGCGCCACAACCCATACAGGTTCTTTCATGTGCTTCCTTTCACCTAAGCCTCGCAGCCACGTTCAGAAAGTCATGGCCCTGTTATGAAGATGGGAAAAGGAAGGCTCACAGATCTGCCAAGTGGACCAACAAATCACAGGCTACTATGTAACAGAGCTGATACTCTTACCCAGGCCTCGTCTCCTTAAACCACAGGTGCCCAATAACACTGGATGCTGCAGCTCCAGGTCAGGGTACTTAAAAATCAAATCTTCGCCCTGGCTGGTTTGGCTCAATGGATAGAGCGTCTCGGCCTGTGGACTGCAGGGTCCTGGGTTGTGGGCTTGGTCCCCAGTAGGGGGCATGCAGGAGGCAGGCAATTGGTGGTTATTTCTCCTCATTAATGTTTTTTTCTCTCTCCCTTTCCCTTCTTCTTTTAAATCCATAAAAACATATTTTTAAAAATAAGAATAAATAACTAACTAAATAAAAATCAAATCTTCTTTTGACATAAACGTGATGCAGCCTTATAAAAATTGTGGAAACTAGAAGGGGAAAAGAGTATCCCTGATTCTATCACTCCAACACTTACACAACTATCCTGTTCCTATACTTCTTACTTTAGAAAAATTCTTTACAGATGTAATTAATCTTGAGATGAGAGCTTCCTGGTTTAGCCAGGTGGGTCCTAAATCCAATGACAAATGTCCTTATTAGAGGATGAAGAGAAGTTACCAAGGGAGGAAGAGGCCATGTGAAGACAGAGGCAGAGATTAGAGTGCCTGAGCCACCAAAAGCTGAAGAGGCAAGAAAGGGCTCTTCCCAGAGCTCCAGAGGGGGTGTGACTTGCTGACTCATTGATTTGGGGCTTTCAGCCTCCAGAACTGTGAGGACACAGTTCTGTAGCTGTAAGCTACATCTGCAGCAGTTTGTGATATCAGTCCTGGAAAACAAATGCATGCCCTTCTTACAAAGAGATCAACACCAGTGGGCATACACTTTTTGTTCCCTGTTCGTCTCCCACTTAAATCATAATCCCGCCTTGGCCAGCATTGCTCAGTGGTTAGAGCATTGGCCCACACACCAAAGGGTCACGGGTTTGATTTCCAGTCAAGGGCACATACCTGGCTTGCAGGTTCCATCCCTGGCCCCGGTTGGAGCGCATTCAGGAGGCAACCAATCATGTTTCTCTCTCTCCTCTGTCTTTCTCCCTTTCCCCCCCTCCTTTCCACTCTCTCTGAAAAGCAATGGAAAAAATATTCTCTGTTGAGGATTAACAACAAATAAAATAAATCATAACCACTGTCTATATTACTAGTTTTCAACACTAATTTTTATTATTATTGTTGTTGTTGTTAATCCTTACCCTAGTATCAGTGTGAGAGAAACACATCAATTGGTTGTCCCAACCAGACCAGGGATCGAAGCAGCAACCACGTATGCGCCTTTGACCAGGAATCAAACCAACAATGCTTCAGTGTGTGGGCTGATGCTCTAACCACTTAGCACACTGGTCAGGGCTCAACACTAATTTTTATTGATTTCCCCCCAATGTTGGGCTTGTAGCTAGTCTTCTGTTTGGGTTTCTGAAGACTCTCCCCTGGACACATAGCTTCTGGCATGTTTTACAAGACTGATGTTTAACTCTGACACTGTGAATGAACCCACCAGGAGCCTCACGGAGATCACAGCTGAGCCTGTCCTGCCTGAAGGCGGAGGGAGGCCCAGGGCCAGGGTTGGTGGTGGAGTGCCTTGTCACTCACCCGCACATCCTTCTGCCTGGCTCTCACATCCTCCAGCGCTTTCACTGCACCGTTGATCTGACCGTACATGACTGTCATTTTATGCTTCAGCTTGGCCTGTGGAGAAAACAAAACAGGGTGAGAGAACACCTGAGCCCAGCCCCCACCACACCCAACACCGCACCATCCTCTGAGCCTATCCCACAGGTGGTGTTTCCACCACCCCAAGTCTTGCCTGCTTGTAGCTTTTTTAAGCATTCTCATATTTACTACCTCCCTGCATCCTTTTAGGGAGGCAGTGCTGTAAATACAGGATTTGGAGCCACACAGACCAGGGTTCCAGTCCCAGTTCCCAGCTGTCCAATTGCCTTTCACCTCAGTCTCCTTGGCCACTAACGGGATACAACTGTTCCCGCCTTGCAGGGCGAGTGGGAGTAACTGAACAACCAAGAAACAACAGAAGTCCTCAGCCCACTTAGTGAGGTATAAACTACATGTCAGCATGGATGATGATGAGCTTTTTCACCAGCGCCCATTTTTACAGGTGATGGAACTATGGCAAGGAAGACCGCAAGGCGGTCACGCTCACAAAGAGGTGACAGAACAAGCTGGGACAGTTGCTTCAGTAATGGCAGATGAGGTCATTCAAAGCAGCCCTCCCCACTGCAAGCAACCAGAAAAACAGACAGGGAAGGGTTACAGAGCCAAGATCCAGGAGAAAAAAAAAAAAAAAACAGAGATAAGCCTGGCATCTAGGGTTGTTCTCCCAGTCACCTGCCAATTCCAGAAGACAGCTGGGAGGGCCTCTGTCAGCTCAGGGAGGGAGGGAGACAAAATCAGAGTCCAGAGCTCACTTCGGAAGCCTCATAGGTGGGGACCTCCAAGGGCCACACCCTACGAATAAATAATAAACCAGCAATCAACCAGTCCATTGCCAGCTCAGTCCCTGATATTGAATTAAGATGATTCAGAATTGCTAGGCCCCTAGCCACCTGTAGAAACAAAGATAAATTACACATAAAGGAAGATAATATCATCCAAGGCCTCTTACTATTTCTATAAATTTTCATAATATCTTAGTCCCTACCTGCCTGCTCAGGTGAGAGATTGGGCATGGAAATGGGGAGGAAAACAGCCACCACCACCGTCATAATCACAGGTACTGTAGTGTTTATTATGTGCCTGCTGCAAGCCAGGCGTTGCTCTAGTGCAGTGGTCGGCAAACTCCTTAGTCAACAGAGCGGCAAACTGCGGCTCTCGAACCGCTGCTCTCGTGCTTTGCTTGTATTGAAGCTAAGGGCAAAACCGTGAAGATGCAGTTACCTGCCCTCTACAGAGGAGGCCACGGAAGCACAGAGTAATTACCTTACGTGGCTATTAACTGGTGTTAAAAGATCCCAGTGTTACAATTACAGGCATGCGTCCAAACTGAGCACACAGAATTTCTAAAGGGGAAAAAACACTTCACTTCCCCTAATTAGCCGGTTCAACATACTCTGACCCTCCCTTCCTCTTTCCTGCCTCTCCCACCCCACTAGAGATATTCGAGTTTTACCTTGACCTTGAATGAAAAAGCAGAGGCAGAGTCCAAGGCCACACTAACTCGACCCGAAAGCCCACATCACTATGATGTTTCAGACTCGACCTCTATGACAATGCCCTCTGAGCTGGCCTCGCAGAGTGGCCAAGATAAACTGGGCCAAAGGCTGAAGGCCAGGCCCCCACAGACCACGCCCCGCAGGTCTCAGAGCTGGAAGAAACCTCTAGACGCGGGGGAGATGGGCCTCCAACCATTTTGCTTCTGAGAGCCAGAGCCACTCTCAGTAGTGAACTCCCAAACTCAATATTTTGAAAGGTTTTATCCACCATTAATCAAACAGACTTAACAGTGGTGGAAAGGGGCTCCCACCGCTCCAGACAAAAGGAAAGCAGTCCAAGGGCTTTAGTAGCCACAACAATTCCCTAATTCAAGGAAGTTCTAAGGGTCCCTTCACAGCCTGGTAACTTGGTCCTCCAAGTGGGAGGTAGCAGAGTCCTGAGTCTGCCCCGCTTGAGTGATGGAGACAAGCCAGCTAGCTGCCCAAGGCTGCCGCACTGTCCTACTAGGGCTGGCTCTGCCCCCAGTAGTGAGCAGAGCAGCAGGGCTGGAAAAGGAGAGTGGTTAAAGGACTCAGCCAGGACAATGGGGAAAGGTGGGTGATGGGGACAGGCCTATTTACAAGAATTGAAAAGCAAACCGTGCCTTAACAGGTTTGGCTCAGTGGATAGAGCCTGTGAACTGTAGGGCCTGAGGTTTGATTCCGGTCAAGGGCATGTACCTTGGTTGTAGGCACATCCCCAGTAGCGGGTGTGCAGGAGGCAGCTGATCTATGTTTCTAACTCTCTATCTCTCTCCCTTCCTCTCTGTAAAAAAATATATATCTATCTATCTATATATATTAAAAAAAATAAAAGCAAACAGTGCCCTAACTGGTTTGGCTCAGTGGACAGAGCCACAGCCTTCGGACTGAAGGGTCCCTGGTTCAACTCCAGTCAAGGGCATGTGCTTGGGTTGTGGGCTTAAACCCCAGTAGGGGGTGTACAGGAGGCAGCCAATCAATGATTCTCATCATTGATGATTCTATCTCTTTCTCACTCTCCCTTCCTCTCTGAAATCAATTAAAAAAAAGAAGAAAAAAGAAAAACGTGCCCAGCTGTGTGGTTCAGCAGTTGAGCATTGACCCAGGAACCAAGAGGTCCCAGGTTGATTCCCTGTCAGGGGACTTGCCCCAATTTCGGGCTTGATCCCCAGTCAGAGGCAGCCGATCGATGATGTCCTTCTCATTGATGTTTCTCTCTATCCCTCGCTCTCCCTTCCTCTCTCTAAAAATCAATATAAATATATATTTTTTAAAAAATCAAAACGTGGCCGAAACCGGTTTGGTTCAGTGGATAGAGCGTTGGCCTGCAGACTGAGGGGTCCCGGGCTCGATTCCGGTCAGGGGCATGTACCTTGGCTGCGGGCGTGCAAGAGGCAACTGATCTATGTATCTCTCTCATCGATGTTTCTGACTCTCTGTCCCTCTTCTTTCCTCTCTGTAGGAAATCAATAAAATATATTTTTTTTTAAAAATCAAAACGTGTATGGCACACAAATCAACTGGGTACAGACTCCAGCTCTGGCTCCTGGAAACTGAGAGAGAGCGGTGGGTCGGGGGCAGGCTAAGAAGGGCCCTCCTGCCCCTATTTGCCTTCTGCCTCCAGAGATAAGAACTTCTAGAAGGGCCCTTGGGCAGGAGGAGCCCGGTTGCCCCAGACTTCAGGGGCAGGCCCAGGCACCTTCCCGAGGCACAGGTCTATCTGGGCAACCTGACACTGCTCAGCAAGCTCTCCTCCCCACTGGGTGGAGTAACAGAAATGAGCATTCACTGCAAAACACCGTTTATAGGCCGCTTCATTTAATCCTCCCGATAACCTTCCGAGATGAGTACTATCATTATCCCCTTTTACCGCTTCCCAGCTAGGAAGCCGCCAGCATCCAAACCCAGGCCTGGACATCCAGCTCTGCCTGGAGCCCTGTCAACCAGCCACTCCCACCTGGCCCACAAAGCACTTCCCACACAGCTCCTCTCTCTCTGCAGCCTCCCGGCCACCGGAATGCTACCAATCCCACTGTACAGAGAACTGCAGTGACTTGCCCTAAACCACAGCTGCTAGGGGCAGAGCAGGCTCCTAGGATGAACAGAGAAGACCCACCTGGCTGGGCCTCAGATGGTTGCACCTCAAAGGTCAACTCCCCCTGCGGGGCCTGGAGGTCTGACTTCTGAGAACCCAGCTCAGATTGGGAGGAGCAGGCCAGGTGGGGGAGGGGCTGTGGCCAGAGAAAAGCCAGGCCTGCACCCAGGGGGTGGTGCCGCTACAAACTCCCCCAAGGTTCCGTTCTGCTTTGACAACACGAAGACAGACCCTGTTCCCGGTGACAGTGCCGGGAGAATGATGAAAGGACATCAAGGCACGCTTGGGAGCTTAGACTGATATAGCAAAAGGTGGTTTGGTTTCACCTTTTCTTCCTCTGACACAGGCGGAGGTTCTGGCTCCCGAAGCCACTAAAATCATCACAAACCTGGAAAACCCCCTAGAAGTCAACCCACCTCCTCACTTTACTGAGGAGGACTCAGGCCCCGGGGCCAAATCCTGTCTGGCGGTCACACAGCCAGAATGGAAGGTACTATGTTGCAAGAGCGCTGGCGAGTCCTATCCAAGCGCTCCCCCTCGCAGAGATCCTCCCTAGTCACTGGAACTCCCCAGCTCTTCAGTGACTTGCTCTTATGACCTCAACCCTCCAGGGCAGTCCCCTGCCCTGGCCTCTGTAGACTGGGTGATGAGGCTGGCACCTGAAGAGAACCGCAAACTGTTGGTTGGTCACTTACTGTGTTACTCAGGCTAAATTAACTTTGTGGAACTCCATCTCCTCTATTGAAAAATGGAACTAATTATACCCACCTCCGGGGTTTTGCCGGGATTTAATGAGGGAACAGAGGGAACCTCCCGGGTTCATATTTGAGAGTTCGAAACCTTCTATTAACATCATCTGACAAGTACTAAGGAGGCTTAAGGCAAGCAACATCACCTGTGTCTTCTGCCCCAGATCTCGGGCTCAGCAAAGCCCGTGCCCTCACTCAGCTGATCCGGCGTGGGCGGAGATGCCCACGGAGGCGCCCTCTGCATCCCCCAGCAGACCCAAGCTGCCCCTCTGCGCCTGCGCCGCCACCCCTACCTCCAGGTCTGCGCTGGCCTGGCTCAGGGGCACAGGCGAGCAGGTCTTGTGCTCCACCAGGCAGATATGGCAGATGCACTCGCTGTGCTCGGGGCAGAAGAAGTCGCGGAGCCGGTTGTGCTGGGGGCACTTGCGCTGCGACAGGTTCTGGACCGGCGGCTGCAGCGAGTGGTCCCGGAAGGCGGGGCTGTCGAGGTGCGGCCGCAGGTGCTCCTGGCAGAAGGAGGCCATGCACACGAGGCACGTCTTGACGGCGGCCGCCTTCAGGCAGTGGTCGCAGGCCACCGGGCCGGTGGGGCTGGGGGCCGCGGCGCGCGAGGGCGGCGTCCAGCCGTCGGGCGGCTTGGCGCGGGCCAGCTCGGCCTGCGCGAACTGCTCCACCACCGTGCACAGCACCGTGTTCTTGCGGAGCTGCGGCCGCGCCGGGTACGCGGAGCGGCACTGCGGGCACTGGAACGGCGCGCCCTGCACGGTCCACGTCTCGTCCAGGCACGACCAGCAGAAGTTGTGGCCGCACGGGGTGGTGACCGGCACCTTGAAGAGCTCCAGGCAGATGGAGCACATCAGCTCTTCGGCCAGGGACAGGTCCGCCATGGCGCTCCTCGGGGCACTGGACGAGAGTCGTGCAGGGACGGGTGTGCTGCACGGTCTCCTCGAGGCAGCCCAGGAAATGAAACTGAGTGGCGGGGAGGCGGGGCCGCAGCCTTTCGAGAAGTCACGTGGGGCGCGGGGGCGGGCGCGGGGGCGGGGCCGCATTCAGGGACCGGGGTAGCGGCGGGGAGGGGGGTGGGGGGGGGGAGGAAAGGGGGAGAGCCAGGGGTCGCTGCGGACCGATGGGGAACTAGGGGAGCGCAGGGGGGGGGCACTCGGGGCTTTCGGTTATCTTTACTCCGCGGATGGAGAAACTGAGGCGTCGAGTGGAGAGCCCCCGATGGCGGGAGCCCAGCCCAGCCCTAGTCTGGCTTTTGCACGAGAGCGCTCGCCCGACTTCTTTCCTTCGAGAACCCGCGAGTGAGAGGGGGTTATCAGGACAGGACTTTAAAAAAAATGACGGTAGCCGAGACCGGTCTGGCTCAGTGGATAGAGCGGCGGCCCGCGGACTGAAGGGTCCCGGGTTTGATTCCGGTCAAGGGCGTGTATCTCAGTTGCGGGCGCGCCCCCGGTGGGGGGTGTGCAGGAGGCAGCTGATGGATGATGTCTCTCTATCTATCTCTCCCCCTTCCTCTCTGTAAAGAAAAAATCAATAAAAGAAATAAAAATAAGTAACAGTAGGATCAGTTAAATGACTGCCCCTTTTCCTTTTTTTTTTTTTTTAAATCCGTTCTTCCTCTTCCCTGGTCCTGCGCTTCGCATTTCCTCATTGGATCTCTGAGGGCTGGAGCCCATAGTCACACACTCATGTTTAAACTGGGTGATTTCTTTCCATACCACCGCGATCTAACATGAATTTTTTTTTTAATAACCAGTGCAACTTTACTAGGGTTTGGAGATATCCCAGTTTAACAAAGGTTTTCCCCTCACATATACTCAGACAACAATAATGTTGGAGCTTAAACATTTTTTTTTCCAAATTGCTTAGATTTATTTCCATTCTTCTAGCTCCGTTTTTCCCCCTCTGGCCAGGGAGTAGGAAAAGTGGGTGTATAGGAGGGAAGAAGTGCTCCAGAGAGGGAATGGGGGGCAAAGAGATAGACCGTGTTTAAAGAGGAATTAGCTGGGATTTGCATTGGGGACAGGGTAAGCAGCAAAAATAAGGAAAAGGTCAATGTCATAGACAACTGCTAAAATAATAGATACCATTTTATGGGGCACATACTGTGTGGTAGAAAAGTCACATATGTTAGTTTCTAAAATCCTTATAATCTCTTCTAGACTTTCTAAACCCTGTAAGACAGAAGTCCTTGTATCCGTTGGACACGTGAGGGTCAGGAATTTTATATAAAATAGGACTGGGATTCTAGCTCAGGATTGCTTATTCAGCATTCTAATTCCTAGTTCCCCTGCATGCGTTCCTCCAGGCCCCTGGAGCCCACTTGTTCTCTTTTCACATTATACTGCTGTTTGCATAGGGAGGAGGAAGACAGAAGATGAGGTGTGTAGGAAATTAAGATTTATGTACATGGCATCTCATTTAATTCTCACCGATATTTGAGGTAGGTATAATTAATACAGATGGGAAAAAAAAAACTGAGGCTTAGGGACACTAAATAACTTACCTGAGATCATGGATATTGGCATCCAGACTATCTGATTCCAGAAGGCAAGCATTTTCTACTATGAAATGCTATCTCTCAAGGGGCGGGATGGAGCAGTTTCCAGGAAATAAACAACATAAAATCCCTATGACCTAGCTCTCATGGGTGAGGCAGCCTGCTGACTCATGCCAGAATGTTTGTGGGAAGAAGAAACTCCACTTGGATATCTCTTGTCCATCAGTTTTTAGCCTGTCCTTCCTGACGGCCTGCTCCACCAGCCCCCACAGCCATGTCTTGAAAGCAGCTTTCAATGCTTGAGCTTTCTCTGTTCTTCTGAAAGGGCATCGTGAAGTCTTCAAAGTCTACCTCTAATAAGCCTCCCCCTTCCGGCAGCTCCCTCTTCCTGCTTACTTCTGCCATTGTGGCTTCCAGACCCCAGATCTTACATAAACAACCACATCTCGAGCAGCTGGAATTTAGCCCAATATCAATTATTTGACAGTATCCAGTCTACAGATATCAATGGCTCTACTTAAAGAAGCTGAGTCGTTGATTTGAAACTGCATCCATCATGGCTCCAGATTTAACAAGACATTCAACAATATTTGAAGTAGGTATAATTATCTCAATACAGATGAGAAAACTGAGGCTTAGGGATACTAAATCGTCACTGGAGGATATGTTCTGGTTGGGCTTTGTTTTTTTGTTTTTTGTGGGTTTTTTTTTTTTTTTTTTTTGAGAGAGAAACAGAAAGACACATCCATCAGTTGCCTCCCTTACTTGTCCTCACCTGGGACCTTATCTGCAACCTAGGTATGTGCCCTAACCAGAAATGGAACTCACAACCTCTTAATGTACGGGATGACACTCCAACTAACCAGGCCACCCAGCCAAGGCACTCAGCAATATCTTGTTGGCCTGCATAGCATGCAACACGAAGCGGAGTCCACAGAATATTATCTGTTGCATTAACTTTAGCCCTACTAGATAAGAGAGATGCACAAGCTAAAAATATGGATTATTCCAAGCACTGGAGGCTAAAAATGCTAAGACTTCATAGAGTTTTATCAACTTGTTCAACTATAAACCAAGGAAGCTCTGAGTAAAGTTAAACTCTGTCATAATTTTTCTTAACAAGTGCTCTGCATTACCTGACAGTCTTAATTTGTGTACACATCCACATTTTGTTTAATTTTAAAAAGCACTTAAGAACCCAGGGGTTATAATTTTGCAAAAAAAGTTAAAATCAAGGAAAATTATAAAGTTAAAAACTGATGAAATGTAAGTTATGTTATTCCATTTGGTCTCTATTTATGCATGTTTTAATTTTTTAAATATATTTTCTTTACTAAAATTCTAAGCATTATAATGTATTGTTTAAAAAATGGCCCTGGCCAGTTTTTCTCAGTGGTTAGAGCATCGGCCTATGGACTGAAGGGTCGCAAGTTCGATTCCGGTCAAGCGCATGTACCTCAATTGCAGGTTTGATACCCAGCCCAGGTCAAGGCGGCTGGGAGAAGCAACCAAGTGATGTGTCTCTCTCACATTGATGTTTCTCTCTCTTTGTCTCTCCCCTTCCCCTCCACTCTCTAAAAATCAATGGGAGGATAATATCATGTAAGGAAAAGTATCCGGTAAGTAAATTACATCTAGAAAATTTTTACTTTAGAAAATTAATTTCATTTGTAATGCTAACAGCAAGACACCCATGAAAAGAACACATGGTGTCAAAATAAGCCAAAGGAAAATCGTTGGGCAAAAATAGAAAGGACCCCAAGTCAATTCTATAGAAAAGATTCCTTTATTAACTTTTGGTCGAGAATATGTTTCTATACTTTCAGAAAACAACTCCAAGACCAAGTGGACTCCTGCAACAGAAAGGAACTGACAGGTCTGCTCCAACCACGAGGACAAGAGGAGAAACGGTCCAGAGATGGAAGATGCTGAGGACGCCTTGCCATGGGAGCAGCCAGCAGCTGTGTGTCGCTACAGGATGCCAAGGACCAAACCAAAGAGGATTGGACCTACATTGCCACCATTTGTCCACCATCCAGATACCATTGCTGACGTGTACACATAAGGAACTGTTTGACATTGAAACTAGGACTCAGAACTATTGGACACTGAAACTGGGACTCAAACATTTTTTGTTCTTATAGGTTTATTTCTAGCCTGCAGAGAGGCAAGATGTTTTTAAAGAAAAGAATCAGAGGGAAAAAACAAACAGATTCAGAGGCAAAGAAGCAGTGAACAGACTACAGCGGGAAGGCAGGGAAGGTTGGGGGGGAGGGGCTGTAAGAGATCAATCGAAGGATTTGTATGCATGTATATAAGCATAACCAATGGATACAAGACACTGGGGGGTGGGGTGGGGGTGGGGGAAACCGGTGAAAGCATGTACTGGGGGTAGGGAAGGCCGGGGGGAGGTTATTAGGGGGGAAAAAGGAGACATATGTACTACTATTTGTAATAAACAATGAAAATAAATAAATAAATAAAAATAAAAATCAATGGGAAAAATATCCTTGGGTGAGAATTAACAACAAAAGGAATGTTTGTGAATTTTTGTTTCCCAGATGTTTAGAAGGGCTGATTAGACAGTAAAATTTACCGGGAGGGGCATATTTTACGTTTTTCAAATTCCATGCAGTAGATATTTACTAAGACCTATTGGCTAAATTCATCCCACTGTGGTTAAAGCATATGTTTTGTATTATTCAATATTTTAAAATTTATAAAGACTTGTTTTGCCGAAACCGGTTTGGCTCAGTGGATAGAGCGTCGGCCTGTGGACTGAAAGGTCCCAGGTTCGATTCTGGTCAAGAGCATATATCTTGGTTTTGGTCACATCCCCAGTAAAAGGTGTGCAGGAGGCAGCTGATCCATGTCTCTCTCTCATCGATGTTTCTAACTCTCTCTGTCTCTCCCTCTCTGTAAAAAAAATCAATAAAATATATTAAAAACAAAAACAAAAACAAATTTGTTTTATTACCTGAATGTGGTCTATCTTGTTATTGACTACTGCTTGCAGGACATCTCTTTTTCCATCCTTTTATTTTCTCAAGATATTTTGTGTGTGTGAGAGAGAGAAAGGGAGAGAGAGAATAAAACATGGATCAGCTGCCTCCTGCACGCTTCCTACTGGATCGAATCCTCAATCTGGGAATGTGCCTGACCAGAATCAAAGTGGCAAACTTTTGGTGTGTGGGACCAGGCTCAACAAACTGAGCCACACCAGCCAGGACTCCATCCTTTTATTTCCAACTTATTTGTGTCTTTGCATCTAAAGTGTGGCTCTTACAGACAGCATATAGTCAGATCATGTTTTTAATGCATTCTACCAATTTCTGCCTTTTAACTGGAACGTTTACATTAAATTACTAATAAGGAAGGTTTTACATCTGCCATTTGCTATATATTTTTGCCTTATATTTTTTCTGTTCTTCTCTCTCCATTATTGCTTTCTCACTATTTTTATTCCTTTATTTCTTCAAATATTCTTTCTCCTGTAAGAACTTTGTGACGTTAGTATACTTGTTGTTCGGTCTTTGAGGCTCTGTTCATTTTTCTTTATTTTTTAATTTTTCTTTATTTTTTCCCTCCTGTTTTACAGACTGGGTCATCTCAATTGACCTCTGGCCAGATATATTCTTCTGCCTGCTCAAATCTGCTGCTGAGTTCCTCTCATGAATGATTTGTTTTGGTTACTGTACACTTCAACTTCAGAATTTATATTTGGCTCTTAAAAAAACTATTTCTATCTTTGTATTCTCTTTTTAGAGGACATCATTTTCATACTTTCCTTAGACATAGTTTCCTAAGATTATTGAACATTTTAAAATAGCTGATTTAACGTTTTTGTCTACTTAAGTCCAATACCTGTACTTCCTCAGGGACAATTTCTGTTGATTTTTTTCTCATATGTGTCATTCTTTTTTCTGTATGTATATCATAATTTTTTGTTCAAAACCTGATATTTAAAATACCACAATGTGGCCCAGCTGATGTGGCTCAGTGGTTGAGCATCGACCTATGAACCAGAAGGTCACCATTTGATTCCTGGGCAGGGTACATGCCCGGGTTTTGGGCTCAATCCCCAGTAGGAGATGTGCAGGAAGCAGCTGATCAATGTTTCTCTCTCATTGATGTTTCTAACTCTCTACCCCTCTCTCTTCCTTTCTGTAAAAAACCAATAAAATATATTTTAAAAATAAAATAGTATCATGTGGCACCAAGGACACCAGATTCCCCCATCCCTAGGATTTCTTGTTGTGGCTGTTTATTTTTATTTGTTTAGAGACTTTTCTGACTTAATTACCCTAAGTGAGTTGTTAATGACCAAATAGAGATTTCCTTCAATGCCTAGAAACCGAAGTTTCCCAGTGTTTTCTAAGGTCTTGGAGTTTTGTTTGCAGACTATTGGTTTTCAATACTACCATAGAGCTGGGATTGGAATAATGAAATACATAGAGCAAGTTAAAACACCAGTTTGCTGTTCTTACAAAAATTCAGCCACTTTTCTTGAATTAGCATTCCCTGATTTGTTGTAAGGTCTTTGCTAATTTTCACAGTTACAAAAAGGTTGATCCTAACAATTTTTGTTAGTTTTCTTTAATAGAGGCAAAATTTTCAGAGGTCCTTAACTCTACCATTTTTGCTGTCTTTTTTTTTTTTTTTTACCCAGGATAACCTTTTATCATATTATTAAATTTGTAAAAATAACCAAAAAGACATTAATAAAATTCCTGGTGGAAACTTAAGAATTCATCAACCTGAAATCTTTTTCTTCCTGTAATCATTTTTTTAAAATTTGCTTTTAAATTATAGTTGACATAGAATATTAGTCTTAGGTATATAGCATAGTGATTAGACATTTATGTACCTTATGAAATGATTGGCATAATATAGTAACCATCTGTCACCTCAGTTATTACAATATTATTGACCATATTTCCTTCTTACATTGCATCCCTACGACTCATTTTATAATTGGCCGTTTGAACCTCTTAATTTTCTTCACTTTTTCATCCATCTCACTACCTCTGCCCATCTGTCAACTATTAGTTTGTTTGCTGTATATATGAATGTTTGTTGTTTTGTTTGCTCATTTTTTAAATTTCAACATATTAATCTTTCAATATCAGTAAAATCTGTAGCAATAACACCTTTAAATTCCTAATATATTTTTCCTGATTTATCTACCTAATAATTTTTTTTTCTTCAAAGAACCAGCTTTTGTCTTTAATTTTCTCTGTCATTTGTCTTTTTTGTTGTTGTTGTTGATTTCTTCTATTACCTATTATTTTCTTCCATTTACTTTTGGTTTAATTTCCACTCTTCTTTTTCAAGCTTATTGTTGGAATATTAGATCATTACTATTAAACTTTGTTCTTTTCTAATATAGGTATTTAAAACTAAGTTTTCATTCCTATGTTCCTCTCTTTTAATCAAATATACTATACATTTCATTTTTATTTTCACTTATTGGCCTTTTATCTATACTTTTTAAAAACATATTTTTATTGCCCTGGCCAGTTTGGATCAGTGGATAAAGCATCAGTCTGTGGACCAAGGTCCTGGGTTCGATTCTAGTCAAGGGCAGGTACCTTAGTTGCAGGTTTCTTCTTGGCCCCAGCCCTGGTCGGGGTTCGTGAAGGAGGCAACCAATTAATGTATTTCTCTCACATCAATGTTTCTCTCTGTGTTTCCCTCTCTCTTCCACTCTTCCAAAAATCAATGGAAAAATATCTTCAGGTGAGGATTAACAACAAAAAATAAATAAATAATATATATGTATAATTATTTACATACATAATTAAGTAATTATATATGTAAATAATACACACACAGACACACACACACATTTATTTCAGAGAAGGAGGGAGTGGGAGATAGAAACATCAATGATGAGAGTCATTGATCCACTACCTCCCTGTATGCCCCCTACTGGGGACTGAGCCTGCAACCCAGGCATGTGCCCTATTCGGGAATGGAACCATGACCTCCTGGGTCACAGGTTGATGCTCAATATTAAGCCATTGCTGGCCGGGCCACGTATGCTTCTTATTATATCTCTAGTGGTTCTAGGGATTACAATACACATCCTAAGCTTATCACAGTCTATTTAGAATTAATATTGCATTCATGATTCATATGAGAATCTTATTACATTAAAATCTTATTACCATCTCATTTGCTATTGTTTTCATATATTTTACATATACATACATAAAAAACCCCATACTGTTATGAAAATCACTAAACAAGGAAGTTAGCAGACTGAGGTGGTTCTTCCATGAGCAAGCCAAAATCTAAGGCAGAGTCATTTCCTATAAACACCTCAAGGTTAGGAAATCAAAACTAAAGAACAAACAGCACTTAGCTTTCCTAACTAGGAAAAGTGCTTACACTACAGCCAATTAGAGAATAAAATACTTTCTTTAAAAAAATTTTATCTTTATTGTTGAAAATATTACAGACATCCCTTTTGTTCCCCCATTGACCCTCTCCACCCTGCACCTGGCCCCAGTAATAAAAGACTTTCCTCTCACTCTTGCTAATAGAGCCCCCTTATCCACTTATGATTTTGCACTGGCTGATTTGAATCAGTTTGCTTACATAAACTCTTCAAAAATGTATATGCCTTAGTTTACCTTTTAAGAGTATTACTATATATATTTACTTTAAAATTACCTCAAAGAAAATATAGTTGTATATAAAAAGAGATATGTTCTCCAGTATTCTTCCTTCCTTCCTATGGATAGAAGTTTACTTTAGCATATTCTGTAGTGCAGGCCTTCAGACAATGAATTATTTCAGCTTTTCTCTCAAAATGTCTTTATTTTGTCATTTCAAAGAATCTAAAATTCTAGATGAACTTCCTTTCAACATTTTACTCATTTAAAATAAAGTGATTTGAGAGAGACAGACATTGATTTGTTGTTCTATTTATTTAAGCATTCATTGGTTGGTTCTTATAGGTGCTCTGACCAGGGACTGAACCCACGACCTTGGCTCATCAGGACAACAGTCTGACAACCAATTAAGCTACCTGGCCAGGGTATGTTTTGTTTTTAAATCAGACATTACCTTATAGTCACATTTCATGTAGTAAAACCCTACCCAAACTCTATAAATCAGCGGTCACCAACTGGTAGTCCTCGAGCCACTAGTAGTCCGTGAGGTCCAAAAGGCTAGCAACCGCAGCTATAAATGGTGCCCCCAAATCCAGGCATTTAACATGTGGGCTTGCATCACTGCAAAGTTAACCAAGTGTCTGTGAGAGTGTTCTGCAGAGGACAAGGCCAATCACCAATCCCATTACATCCCAAATGCTTTTCTCTGGGATGCCATTGTATTTATTTTCCTATACTCCCTTATCAGTTCATTTTGGAATGATTTTTCTCTCCTGTTAATTGAAAAACAAAAAGTCTGAATGACTATCTTAATATAACCTCATTCAAAGTGGGAGTCATGGCCAGAGTCCCGGGGTAAAAAGTATACTAAACCTTCAAGCTTTCTAGAATAAAAGCATGACTGATGAAAATTAGCAGCTGACTTGCTCCTACATAAAGATACAATTAAAGAAAGTCTACAAAGGGAGGGGGTGGCGGGGAGAAGTGTCAATGAGGGGAAAAGGGAGGCATATGTAATACTATATGTAATACTTTAAACAATAAAGAACTTAAACAATAAAATTAAAAAAGAAAATCTAAACATAGAAGTTCTAATATGAAATATGACATTAGTAATTTCTAACAGATGAAAATAAATTAAGAGGATGCAAGTTCTGCCGAAAATTTGAAGCTGGATGTTGGGCAAGTCACATAATTGGAACATAAATAAATGATAATGTCTCATCAGGCACTACTTATCAGGTCCTGTGCTAAATGCTTCACATGCATTATTATCAAATATATTGTTATTGAATGCAGAGAGGGAGGAAGGAGAAGAGAGAAAAACATCAATGATGAGATAGAATCATCAATTGGCTGTCTCCTGTACACCCCACACTGGGGATCAAGCCTGCAACCAGGGCATTTGTTCATGTACCTTTTGGCGTTTACTAGTAATCTTGTTTCCCAAGCTCTGGAAAGTATGCTACATAAGAACCCCAGTGCCAAGATCCCATCATTCTGGAGTAACACTTAACACAAATCAGTAACCATATTTTGATGGACATCAATGACATGGATATTAAAATTGGACAGCGGCTTCGCTGGTCCAATAGCTCCCCGATATAACAGACTCTGTTTGACCAAACTTTGCAACATTGGACTCCTAACTCAAGGCAAATCTTGTTCTGTAAAACTTTAACCTCTTGCATTGTCATAAAAAACAAACAAACTGAGATTTGCAATACTCAACTAAATGTGATGACTCACCATGGACATTTAGTTCAATATGGTTTTATTTAAAAATCTGCAAAGCTGAAGGAGGGATCTGATCTTTTATTAAAAGAAAGCAATTTTCACAGTATATATTTAGTCATTTTAGCTTTGTGTGGAACAGCAATAGGAAAGGAAGTTCTGTTCAAGATCCTCACTCCAGCACACTCAGCCAGGTGCCGGGATCTTGCAGCAAGTAACACATTCGTGGTCTGAACCCATGGTAAATCCTCTCACCCAGCTGAAACAGTTCTGCCCCAGGCAAACACAGCAGGTCTTATTTTCCTGCTCTACATGGGGCTCTAAGAATCCTCCACTTTAAAGTTGAGAAAAATGTGAAAGGATTTCTTAACTCACGGCCTGCAACAAACCCAACTACTTGTTAATTCTTGACAATTACAGGATAAAATACTTGAAATTTGTAAGAGGTTCCACATTTAATAGAACTCAAATGTAAAAAATTAGGTCAAGTAACATGCTTTCATGTTTTAAAATGTTACTTAATAAAACTTACTGAGACAAGATGTGCAGCACTTTCTTATACTTGATATTATAAACTGCTTTTGACATGGCTACTTGATGGTCAAAAAATAAAATAAAAAAGAGAAGAAACAATACATACTGGTATGTAATAATGCCTATAGGGAATGTCATTTTTAAAAATTTTGTTACTAAAATTAAACCTGAAGAAAAAAAAAGACTAGAAAGAAACACACACATGTTATTTTCAATGATGAGGTAGATATTCTGTCCTATGCAGTAAAGCGAAGATAGAAAACTGCAACAACTTTCAAATCTTTTTTTTTTTAAATTCAGGTGATAGTCACTTTCACAAACAAGGCATTTATACACTACAAGGTGGAGAGGTCATAGTCAGGCAAGCTCTGTGCTTGATGTGTTGTTACTCGAAGATTCAACTATCAGTCTTGGATCAATCAACTGTCTCCAAAAAACAGTGATCTGAAGAAAAATACAAAATATTCAGTTTAGAGATTTTATTATGAGATCATATACATTCTAGTCAGTTAAAAACAAAAGTCAAGTAAATTTCCATTTGTGCAGAATGGTTGAAGTCCTGGAATAATTTGAGTCCCAATAAACTGAGATTAATTAGTGCATAAAAACTTGTTTACCTCAAAAGCAGCTACATTTTACATTAAGCATATTTCATCCTTCTTTGATTTAGAGCAGGGGATGTGGGGGATGGCACGGGGTAGCTGGTTCCAAAGGGTCACAAGGATTTGCCTAACAAGCTTCTATGGACAGGCGGCCACAGACCTCTTGGGAAGCAGATGTGGCCCAAAAGGGTTATCAATAGACTGCTGATGCTGTTTTGTGCAACTTTGCAGTTCTGCTATGCTGCCAAAAACAGGATGTATTTCATTTTACTAAGAAAGCAAATTCGAGCACTTGGCCATGTAGATGAATGATGAGAGCCATCTAATGTCCAAAAAAGGTAATTACAGGTTTTGCTTTAGACCTCTGAAAAGGCATGGAGAAGCAAGGCTCTAAAGGCGTAACTTTCCAATAGTTTCCAAGAATACATTTCAACCCCAAAAATGGGGCTGAGTATACGTATTACAAAAGAAAAGTACAGAATACCGATTGGGCCAAATCTGATGATCATACCAAAGACACATTAAATGTGTTTTTGGAATAAATCTCTAAGAGTATTATCTATCTTAGAGACAAATCAAAGTGTAAAGTCTTGCTAGTGTTTCCACATATCAAATAAATTATGAGTTTACAATACTGAAACTTATAAGGCAATATCTGTAACATCCTATCTGGTAAAGAGGGAATATGCTAATTGACCATCATGCCCTCACAAAGATGGTGGCATCCACAGCCCATAAGGAGGGAATAAGCTAATTGACTGCCATGTCCTCAAAGATGGCAGCGCCCAGTCACCTCAGCCCCGCCAGGGTGGCAGGTGCGCAGCACAGACAGGCCTGCCCCCAGGCAGGTCTGGTAGCTCTGCACACTGGCTTCCAGAGTCCCCCAGTTCCCTCTGGCCCCCTGTCGCCCAGGGCTGGCACAAGGCACAGCAAGCCTCGGATAATGGCTGCCCAGCAGCCCAGGGCTGTCTGAAGCTTAGGTAACCAGGGCAGCCAAGGTTTGCACTGCCAGCAGAGGCAGCAGCGGAGGTGTGATGGGGGCATTGCCTTCTGATTGCCGGGTCACTTCCCGCCCAAGGGCTCCCAGACTGTGAGAGGAGGGCTGAGGGACCTCCACCCAGTGCATGAATTTTCATCCACTAGGCCTCTAGTTTCTAACATAAACACCTTATATGTAAACTAGAGGCCCAATGCACAAAATTCATGCACAGAGGGGTGTTCCTCAGCCTGGCCTGTACCCTCTCCAATCTGGGACCCTTCGGGGAATGTCTAACTGCCAGCTTGAGCCCAACCCCAGGCCTTGTGGGATTGTGCCTAAACTGGCAGTCAGACATCCCTCTTGCAATTTGGGACGACTGACTCCTAACCACTCGCCTGCCTGCCTGCCTGATCACCCCTAATCCCTGTGCCTGTTAGCCTGATCGCCCCTACCTTGCCCCCCCCATCTGCCTGATCACCCCTAAATGCCTCTGCCTTTCTGCCTGATCACCCCTAATTGTCCTCCTCTGCCGACCTGATCTCGCCCCCAACTGCCCTCCCCTGCAGGCCTGATCTCTCTCCCAAATGCCTTCCCCTGCTGGCCAGATCTTGCCAACTGCCTTCCTATGCCAGCCTGATCGCTCCTAACTGCCTCTGCCTCAGTCCTCACCACCATGGCTTTGTCTGGAAGGAAGTCAGATGTCTGGAAGATGGCCAGTTGACTCGGTCTAATTAGCATATTACCCTTTTATTAGTATAGATTATATAGGATAGGATTGCTTAAATGGGGGGGTGGGAACATTTTTTAGCAGGAGGAGATACTCTTGCAAACAAAAACACATAATCCCTATATCTGAATTGATAGCATGTCATATGCACTATACTGCCAAACTGGTCATTAAAAATTGAATCATTTTCTTACACCTTACACCAAACAGCTTTGCCCTTAAAACCCCTCCTCAGACCCCACCTTAGGTTCTGCCTTTGAAGTTCATCCAGATTTGGTTGATTGGTAGGTTTTTATGTCAGTCAGGGTCAAAAGCTCCACCTCCAAGGCAGCCATTGACTCCTTGCAATGCACCCAGATTTGGTTCTGATTGGTTTCTATTCCAGTCAGCCTGATCATAGAGGTGGGGCTGATCAGCAGCTGCCCCAGGCTGTTGGCCAGCAGACTGAACAGCTGACCTCTGGAAGAAAGAGAGAAGCCTCATCTGCAGATATTGCTGCTGCTGATCAGCCGCACCGCTCTTTTTCTCCCAGAGGTCAGCAGTTCAGCCCATTTGGCTGCTGTGCGTGCAGCCTGGTGTTCAGTCAAGCCTCTGGTCATTGTGAATATTACGCCTTTGTCTGTCTGTCTCTCTCTCTCTCTATACACACACACACACACACACACACACACACACACACACACACATAAATAATTATATTTCCTTTAATGCTCGCAAAGCCTTATGAACTACCCATTGCCAGCAACTAGTTTGGCTGCCTAAAATGGTCTAAAACATATACTTTCTAAAATGGCAATTTAAAGTTTAAACAAAGTCAAAAGACAGAACCATCATTTTATGTCATTCTTCCAAATCAAACTTGCTGTTTTAAGTCAAAATTGTAGCAATGTCTGAGCAGTGACTACAAGGAGTCATGGAGATTTCCAGAGGGGACTGTTAGTGTTCTTGATCTGTGTGCCAGTTATGTGAGTATGTTCATGTGTGAAAATTGTTACAGCTATACTTATATGCACTTTTCTGAATCTACATGTCAATAAGAGACTTTTATGATATGCTAGTCTTTTGTACTGAAATCCTTATATAACCTTATATACTATTAGAGGCCCGGTGCATAAATTTGTGCTTGGGTGGGGTCCCTCCGCCTTGCCAGTGATCAAGGATTACTGTGGGGAGGGGCTGACTGGTAGTGGGGAGAAACCACAGGAGGCTGGCAGGCTGGGGGAAGGGGCCATGGGAGGTTGGCTGCGGGAGGGCCCTGATTACCAGGGGGCAGCTCCTGTGTTGAGCGTCTGTCCTCTGGTGGTCAGTGCATGTCATAGAGCTTGGTCAACCAGTCATTCCAGTCATTCAGTTGCTTAGGCTTTTATATAGTATATTAGAGGCCCACTGCAGGAAGATTCCTGCAAGAATAGGGCTTCCTGCATCTCTGCTGCCCGCCCTGCTTCCCTCCCTTCTCTGCCACCCCACTTGCTTGCTTCTCCACAGATTCCCTCCCTTCTGCAGCGCTTGGGATGTTTCTATGCTATCTTCAGTCTTCACTCTGCACTGGGATATGCAAATTAACCACCATCTTGGTTTGGTTAATTTGCATACTCACCCCTGATTGGTTTTTGGGTGTGGCAGCTTGTGGGCATAGTGGAGGTATGGTCAATTTGCATGTTTCCCTTTTATTAGATAGGATAGATGACTATGCAAATCTAGACTCTGTGCATCTTGTCATAAAGGCTCTTTAAGGTCCAAGATGATGCCCTAACTGGACACTTGGCATTAATATGCCACCTTATATGCAGGACAGACATCCTCAAGACCCATATCCTTTATGATTTTAGTTTTTTAATTTTTAAAAATGTTTTTATTGATTTCAGAGAGAGGGAGGGAGAGGGAGATAGAAACATTAATTATGAGAATCATCAATTGGCTGCCTTCTGCACATCCCACAATGGGGATCAAGCCTGCAACCCAGGCATCTGTCCTGATTGGGAATCAAATTCTGACCTCCTGGTCCATGCTCAACTGCTGAGAAACATTAGATGGGCTCCTTCATAATTTTAATATAGGCAGTTCAGCAAGCTGCAAAGTCTTCCAGACGCACCAGTAATCAGTTGAGAGAGAATGGATGACTTGGCAATCCCAAGAAGCAAAGCACACCTACCTTTCTCTCCTGAGTCACAGCGTACTCCACGACTTCAGATCCATTTTCATTGTGGTAAACTAAATCAAATTTCCCAGGTTCTTTCATGGATGAAACTAGATGTTAGGGAGGAGAGACAATAAGTGACTCCCCAGTAGTGGAAATATTCTTCTACAGGCAATTTACATCATTAGAAAAACCATCACAAACAAACTGCATTGATGTAGAGGCTGGATACGCACATGTGAGCATGGAGTGCTCCGTGACAGAAGACCCTGAGAAAACCCCGCACCAGCAGATGGGAGCGTTTTGGCCTTTCAGGGAGGATATTTCCTTCATCAAAAAGAAACGAGCTTGATACACTATCACTAGTACTCACAGAAAAGAAGAAAGTACAACCACAGATAATCCCCAAAAGTAACTGATATGTTTCAACAAGGTAAGGAAATCTGAATTCTGCAAAATACTTCTATCTTGCTATGTCCTCAGAAATTACACATGCTTGCTACTTAGTAATACAGCAGTCCTCTTTGCATGGTAGTATGGGACCCTAAAAATGACTGTGTAGGCTGAAATCACACAAAACAATAAAGTAATCCATGGGGAAAATTACCGTATGATTGTTCCACAATCTTTAAAAAATTGTCAAAACATTAAAATCTTTACTATAGAGAGAGAACCAAGATGGCGGCATAGGTAAACACCTACACTTCTGCCTTGCACAACAATTTCAAAACTACACCTAAAAGACAGAACGGACATCATCCAGAACCACAGGAAAGCTGGCTGAGTGGAAATTCTACAACTAAAAGGAGAGGGACTCACAGAGACCCAGAGGAGCTGTAAAAAGCTGAGGTACAGAGACAGGCATGTGGAGAGAGCGGGTGCCGGAGTATCTGGCTGGCTTTCTCTGGCGAGAGACTCCCAACGGCATTGAACCCCTTATCCTACGACACTAAACCCCAGGTCCAGCCGACTCATACAGGGGGAGTTTGGACTATGAAAAGGGAGAAGTGCACGGAAATTGGGGGAATTGCAGGAGGGCAGAAGTTGGGCAGCAAGCACAGCACTGCGCACAGAAGACTGACTGCTGATTGTGCCGCTGGCTTTCACAAGAGGGCGGGAGACAAAGCATCCCAACTGCGTCACTTCTAACTCCACTAAACCCCAGATATGGTCCAGGAGTGCAGGGGAGCTGGAAAGGCAGCAGTCTAGAGGCACTGAGAGAGAGAGAGAGAGAGAGAGAGAGAGAGAGAGAATGCACGCGCACACACACAGGGACTGCTCCAGCGATTACCCAGTCACATGAGACTGGGGGGGGGGCGTGGAGGGCTGGGCTGACGGGAAGGCAAGGCGGTCCCTTAACCCCTGAGACTCCACCCATCCCAAGCTCAACAGAGAGGCTTTTGCAATTTTGCAAGTCTGGTATCATAAGGCTGAATCCAACACAGAAGTCTCCCGGCTTAGTTAAAATGCCGAAACTGGTTTGGCTCAGTGGATAGAGCATTGGCCTGTGGACTGAAAGGTCCCGGGTTCAATTCCGGTCAGGGCATGTATCTCAGTTGTGGGCACATCCCTGGTAGGGGGTGTACAGGAGGCGGCTGATCGATGTCTCTCTCATGGATGTTTCTAATTGTCTATCTCTCTCCCTTCCTCTCTGTAAAAAAATCAATAAAAATATTTTTTAAAAATGCCAGAACAAGGGAAGAGATCACAAACAAAAGAAATGAAGGAAAACAAACGACTGGATATAGAGTTCAAAACCACGCTTATAAGGTTTTTCAAGAATATCCTAGAAAAGTTGGATAAAGTTAGCGAGACCCAAGAGGAGATGAAAAAGAACCAACTAGAGATGGAAAAGGACCAACTAGAAATTAAACATACACTGACTGAAATAAAAAATATTATACAGAGACCTAACAGCAGAGTAGAGAAAGGCAAGAATCAAGTCAAAAATTTGAAATATAAAGAAGCAGAAAACACTCAACTGGAAAAGCAAGAAGAAAAAAGAATCCAAAAATGTGAAGATAATGTAAGGAGCCTCTGGGACAGTTTCAAGCATACCAACATCAGAATTGTGGGGGTGCCAGAAGAAGAGAGAGAGCAAGATACTGAAAACCTATTTAAAGAAATAATGACTGAAAACTTCCCACATCTGGTAAAAGAAATAGACTTACAAGTCCAGGAAGCACACAGAACCCCATATAAAAGGAATCCAAGGAGGACTACACCAAGACACCTCATAATTAAAATACCAACAGCAAAAGACAAAGAGAGAATATTAAAAGCAGCAAGAGAAAAAACAGTTCATTACTTACAAGGGAGCACCCATAAGACTGTCAGCTGATTTCTCAACAGAAACGATGCAGGCCAGATGGGAATGGCAAGAAATATTCAACATGATGAATAGCAAGAACCTATAACCAAGAATACTCTATCCAGCAAAGCTGTCATTCAGAATTGAAGGGCAGATAAAGAGCTTCACAGATAAGAAAAAGCTAAAGGAGTTCATCAACACCAAACTAGTATTATATGAAATGCTGAAAGGTACTCTTTTAGAAGAGAAAGAAGAAAAAGGTAAAAAATAAAAAATTATGAACAACAAATACATATCTATCAACAAGGGAATCTAAAAATTAAATGAATTAAAAATTTGATCAACAGAATAAACTGGTGAATATAATAGAATCAGGAGCATAGAAAGAGAGTGGACTGATAATTCTCAGGGGAAAAGGGGTGAGGGGTGTACAGGGAGAGACTGGACAAAAATCATACACCTATGGATGAGGTCAACGGGAGGGAGGTAAGGGTAAAGGGAGGGTTGGGAGCCGGGTGGAGGGGAGCTATGGAGGGGAAAAAAGAGAAACAAATGTAATAATCTGAATAATAGATGTAATTAAAATAAATAAATAGATAGATAGATAGATAGATAGATAGAGGAAAAATGGCGGCGGAGTAGACAAACGTGTCTGGAGCTTTGTTGCTGGGCAGCAGGAGAGAGAGCAGCTGAGAGTCGCACTGGGAGTGTTTGTTGGCAAGTTAAGAGTCAGTTATCCTCCAGGAGAAGGTGGGGGTCTGCTGGACGGGGCTCTCCTGGCCAGGCAGCCCCACTGCCACGGGGTTTTGTCGGCCAGAGCCACCAGCTCGAACGCGGAGACCGCGCCATCTTGCAGAGGGAAGTGGATGTCTGCAGCGGTCTGAAAGCTGCCTCTGAAGCACCCACCAAACAGCAGGGGACCCAGAACACCGCTCTACAAACGGCGCAGACACAGAGGAGATCCACACGGTACACAGAAAGGTCAGATTTCGCCTGGGATAAGGTGAGGTCTCCTGTCCCGCAGAACAGAGAAGCACACACTGTGGGAGCCGGGCTGTGGGAAAGCTGCTTCTGGAGAGGTCCGCAGATGTGGGGCAGGGCGTGATCCCTAGGTGTGGAGGCAAACTCTCGGAGCTGTTGACAGAGGGGAGCTCTGGAAAGCGACTCGTTTTGATCTGAGGCAGAGGGACAGCCTGGGAGTTATTACAGTATCCCGGCTGCAAAATCCCCACAAACCGGTTTTGAGAACCACAGAGTAGCAGGATCTCAGCACAACCTAGAGAGGTCCTGCGCTTAGTCTCAGAGGTCAATTCCGAAACACTGCCACCCAGTGGATGACGCACAAATTGACTCTCGCATAACCACAAAAGAATAAAGAGATTAAAACACAACTCAGCAGTGGAACACAGGGAACTGCAATACCCTCCCGACTGGGAAACAGAAGTGCCAAGCAGAACAATAGTGGAAATGAATGACCATTCTATTTTTTTCTTTTTCTTTTGTTTAAATTTTTTATTTTATTTTATATTTTTTCATTTTTGCATATTTTAATTAAAAAGCTATTTTTTTCTTTCCTCCTCAATTGATTTTACCTTTTTAATTATTACATTTTTGTTTTCAACTAGTATTATTATGACTATTATTTTACCTTTTTGGAAAAAAACAAGTGTCTTTTTGTTTTCCCTTTATTTTACTTTGGGATTAGAGTTCTATATTCTATTTTCATCTTTCCTTTAGCATAATTTTACTCTATCTCAACTCTACCTTTATGCCAACACTTTCCTCCTAACTTTCCCCATTTTGTTGTCTTGTTTTCTCTTTCCCTTTTCCAACTTTAGATTCTCCCAATTCTTTCTCTTTACCTGGTTAAAATTTCACCCCACTTATATATCTAATTTCAAATCCCCTACTCCAACTCCATACAAACCTCTCTCTTCTTCTCTTCGCTATCCAAAAAGTTGTTTTTCTCTATGTCCTTTTGTTACTGTTTGCCTGAATGGTGATTATATCGATTTTTTGTACTTTTTTGGTGAGATTGTTTTAGCTTATTCTACTTGTTTTATTTTGCTTTTTGTTTGCTTTGTTTTGGTTTGTTTTTTACCTCTCTTTTCCTTCACCTCCCTCGATACCAGTTGTTATTTATAGTTTGTATTAATCTCCAGGTACTAGTTGCTAGCATTTGTTGGGATTAGTGACTGGTCTATTGGTTTTTTCTCCTGGCATCTATATTTTGTTCCCCTTTTCTCTCTTATCCTCTTTCATTTCTCTCTGACTTTTTTCTCTTTTTCTTTACTTCTTCTCCTTTTTATTTTTTTATTTTATTTTATTTCTTTTGTGTTTTTTGTTCATTTATTTATTTATTTATTTTTCTTCCTCTCCCAATTTGATTTTGGCATTTCTTTCTTTTCTTTTTTCCTCATTTTCCTCTTCTTCTTTCTCTACTTACCCCTAATTTGTCTTTCATTAGTGGTCACCTTATTTGTGATTATTAACATCCTGAATACATTTCTATTCAGTGCCTTGTGTATTATACCTGGTCGTGTTGTAGTTTGTGCCTTTCAATCAACATAGGAGAGAGAACTACATAACCAGACACCCGGAGAAGAAAGACCATGGGCAGAAAAAGAAACAGCCCACATAAGACAGAAAGGCAGGTTTCACCAGAAAAGGAAGTAAATAAAATAGAAGCAGAAATAAGCCTGCCAGAGAAAGAGTTCAGAGAAATAATCATAAGGTGGATGAAAAGAATGGAAGACTAAATCGACAATATGAGTAACAGCCAAGAGGAAATGAAGAAGACCCAAGAGGAAATGAAGAAGACCCAAGAGGAAATGCAGAAGCAGCAAGAAGAAATGCAGAAGAACCTAAAAGAAATTCAGAATAATCAAGAAGAAATGAAAAATGACATCACTGCTATAAAGAACTCAATAGAAAGCATCAAAAGTAGACTAGAAGAAGCAGAGGACCGCATCAGTGAGCTAGAAGACATGGTAGGAAAAAATACCCCAAGTACAGCAGCTTCTAGAAAAAACAGTTAAAAAGCAAGAGGAGAGCCTAAGGAAACTTTGGAATAACATGAAACAAAACAACATCCGCATAATTGGAGTTCCAGAAAGAGTGGAAACTGAGCAAGGATTAAAAATAAATAAATAAATAAATAAATAAATAAATAAAATCTTTACTATATTAGGAAATGAAAAGAAGTAATACTAGTATTTATGTAGCATATTGTAATTTAAAACATTAGAAACACTGAGAACTAAAGTGCACGGCTTCTTTGTAATACTCTTATCAAGGGTAGTTTGAAGAGTACTTACCTTCTTGTCAGGCAACAATGATAGAATCTTTTCTATTACTTACAGAACTGTCATACTCACTTCTAAGTTTGGACCAGCTTTCAATACTTTATTTCTTGAGCTTTTAATGTCATGAAATAGCCCTGAGAGTTTGGGAAATTTTTGGTCGATACCACTTCTGGGACACCTTCATCTCTTTCATCATCAATACCCTCCTCATTTAAGTCAAGAAGTTCATATAAACCACAGTATCACTATTCCTATGGTTAGCTGTTTCTTCTATAATCTCACTTACACTTCTTTGGATGTCACTGTTTGCTTCTTTGTTGTGCTTTCATCTTTGTTGACCAACTCCCTATTTCAACTACCCATTTTGTAAGCGTCATGTGGATTTATCATTGAGGGACAAGGGAGCAGCAAAGGTACACACCTTGCTGTGTGTATGGGAAATGAGTAACAGAAGCACAGTGACTGATCATCAAGACTGAAAGAAGTGGTTGGTCACCGATCATAAGGGGCATCTGATATTATGCAGTGACCTGTGGACTAAAGAGCTGGCAGCACCTTATACAATTACTCTCATTAATATACTCAGTGTCACTGAGGAATTGTTGGTAGTAACTAAACCAGGGTAATTGAAGTGCATAGATATCAGAACTATGCAAAGCAAGGACTACCAGTATTTCTATTAGAAAAACAGATAAAGCCATTCCTTGTTGCCCAGAAGAAAAGTTCTACTTTGATGTCATCACTGTCAATCACCTGGTAAGTAGTGATGCCCATGGAATTTGACCACCATTCCTAAGAAGGGGGATTTCTTCAAATGAAACCTTATCAGAATGAAGCTAGGAAACCAGTGAATGTTACATCTAATCATTTCCTTTTTTAAAAAAATATATATTTTACTGATTTTTTACAGAGAGGAAGGGAGAGGGATAGAGAGTTAAAAACATCGATGAGAGAGAAACATCCATCAGCTGCCTCCCGCACACCCCCTACTGGGGATGTGCCCACAACCAAGGTACATGCCCCGACTGGAATCGAACCCAGGATTCCTCAGTCCGCAGGCCGACGCTCTATCCATTGAGCCAAACCGGTTTCAGCAAATATTTTACTTTATTTTGATTTAACAACACAAATGTATTCATTTTCCAATCTTCTGAAACAGAGCTGAACAGATCTTATGAGCCCACCAACTAGAAATGTCTTTCTTTTAAAAATCGTATCATTAACGTATGCTTGCAATTTGCATAATTTTCAGTTTTGAGGTTTTTTTTTAAAGTGCTGTTAGAATGCAAAAACTAGCAAGGCAATTTAAGTGCAAAAGCTTCCCAGATTTTTACCTAATTCCTCTCAATCTCTTACATAGCTGACCCAACCACACAAAACTTAATGGCAAATTTTTTAGCAACACTTCTGCATCAGCATTCAACCTAGGTTTTAAAAAAAGAACTTTTTCTGAAGTCAATTTTCATCAGTTTATGTAATTTTTATGAAATTACGTAATTTTAGTAATAAGAACAACTTGCCTAAAAGCTTTGGGGAAAAAATCCAATAACTCTTTATAGACATTCTACTCCACCAGTGGGGCTCAGGCCCGGGCTGTTCTGTGCTGACAGAGGTGGTGGAGACCGCCAGTTGGTCATGGGGGCAATGAAAGACAGCAGCTCCCGTGCGCACAGCTACTTAGAAACCAATGAGATGTGAAAAGCCTACATTTTCAAATTCTTTTCTAGAAGACTCACCAGATCTGGACGAAAGGATTTCTATATCTACTTGCTGGGTCTCTGGATTGTGGCTCAATATTTTTCCTTCCTTTCAAAAATAAAAGTTGAAGTAAAAAATCAACACACAAAACATTATGAATATATTAGAACCACTGAATTGTGCACTTTAAAATGGTTTAAACCAGCGGTCGCAGAGCTTTTAGACCTCACAAACCACCAGTGGTCCGTGGACCACTGGTTGCCAACTGCTGGTTTAAACTGTGGATTTTTATGTTATGTGAATTTTTTTTAAACATATTTTATTGATTTTTTACAAAGAGGAAGGGAGACGGATAGAGTTAGAAACATCCATGAGAGAGAGACATCGATCAGCTCCCTCCTGCACGCCCCTTACTGGGGATGTGCCCACAACCAAGATACATGCCCTTGACTGGAATCGAACCTGGGACCTTTCAGTCTGCAGGCTGACACTCTATCCACTGAGTCAAACCAGTTTCAGCTTAAATTGTTTTTTTTTGTGTGTGTGTGTGGGGGGGTTTATTGATTTTTTTAGAGAGGAAGGGAGAGGGATAGAGAGTTAGAAACATCGATCAGCTGAGTCCCGCACACCCGCTACTGGGGATGTGCCTGCAACCAAGGTACATGCCCTTGACTGGAATTGAACCTGGAACCCTTCAGTCCGTAGGCCAACGCCCTATCCACTGAGCCAAACTGTTTTCAGTATGTTATGTGAATTTTATCTCAGTAAATAATTTTTGTTAAATCAGCATGTAGGGGAAATGATCCCACACACCAAACCACTGTTTTCCCTAATCTTAATCACCATAGGGTCAGGTACCACACGAGGAACAGCCCTACAGACTAAAGCCTGCTCATTACTGAAATGAGCCAATCCTAGATTGTTTCCTGCACCCTGCCTTGTCTATTCCCAGGAGACCCCAGTAAGGCTCTGGCCTAGGCTTTCTCCTCACTCCTGCTTCTGCCTCCTGATCACATCCAGGTGCTTTCCTCTGTTCATTGCAGATGTGGCATTGCCCCTCCTCTTGGGAAATGTAAGTAATAAATTCCTCTTTCATTAGCATTGGCTTCTCTGGGTCTCACTCAGCCATCTTCATAAATTCAAACTCCATGGGGTACAAATGCGGAGGGAGATTTGAGTTTTGAAGCCAAGCTTAATAAATAAGCCGTCAATCTGCCCTGGTTGGTTTGGCAAGGTGGCTGGAGCATCAGCTGGCAAACTGAAGGGTCTTGGGTTCAATTCCCAGTCAAGGGCAGTACCTTGGTTACAGTTCCATCCCCAGCTGGTCAGGAAACTGCAGGAAGTAACCAGTTGATGTGTCTCTCTCATACTGAAGTTTCTTTCTCTCTCCTTCCCTGATCCCTTTTACTTTCTCTCTCAAAAATATCCTACAGTGAAGATTAAAAATATATATATAAAATAAAGCCGGTGATCAAGCAGGTAACAGAACTTGTGGTAAAAGCAAAAAAGTGGGACTAATTTTCTCTCTCAAAATGATTTTGAAAGCAATTTCAAAAAAGTTCTAAAACTACTAGGAAAAAAAGTTAAGTAAATAGCTTTCTACAGTAATAACTATGATGACTAACATCCACTAAATGTGAATTTTAATACCCTCTAAAATCACAGTTTGTAGAGTTATGAAATGTATTTTTTTAAATATATATTTTATTGATTTTTACAGAGAGGAAGGGAGAGGGAGTTAGAAACATCGATGAGAGAGAGACATCGATCAGCTGCCTCCTGCACGCCCCACACTGGGGATGTGCCCACAACCAAGGTACATGCCCCTGACCGGAATCAAACCTGGGACCTTTCAGTCCACAGGCCGATGCTCTATCCACTGAGCCAAACCAGTTTTGGCTATGAAATGTATTGATTCTATATTTATTCCCATTTCCTCATATATTACATAATTAAATTAGTTATTTATGTAGGGTGACAAAACATTTTGATTTGCCCAAGACAGGTCTCTTTACATTTCCTTCCAATAATTCACAAATATGTAAAGTATATTCCTATGATGAAAACAATCCAATTTTCTGGCTGAGAGCTATTTATTATTTTCTTTCAACGTTTAGGATATGGGAGAAGAGTATACAAATAAGTCTGTGTGTCTAAGTTAATTTTTAAAAATGAATACAAAAATTAAATTCATTATTCTCATTCGATATTCTTCCCAAGTGTAAGGAAAACAACACTAGGAGACTTCACAGTGATGTTATTAAAAAGTATACAGTTCAGTAATGTTTTTATTTTTTACTTTACAGCATCGTTTACCCAAAATAATCTGCAAAATAATCCGCATTATTCATATTGGCAATCTATAATAATAAAAGCATAATATACTAATTAGACCAGACAGCTGACCGACTTTCTGGATGTCATTCCGGACATCTTTTCGGACGAAGCTGCTACAGCGGAGGCCGAGGCACAGACAGTTAGGGGCAATCAGGCAGGCAGGCAGAGGCAGTTAGGGGCGATCAGGTATTCAGGCGAGCAGTTAGGGGCAATCAGGCAGGCAGGTGAGCAGTTAGGGGCGATCAGGTAGGCAGGCAAGTGGTTAGAGGTGATCAGACACGCAGGCATAGTGGTTGGGGTAATCAGGCAGGCAGGTAGGTGAGCAATCCCAGATTGCAGGGATCGGGCCTAAACTGGCGAAGGATATCCTCCAAGGGGTCTCGGGTTGCGAGAGGGTGCAGGCCTGGTTGAGGGACCTCCCTTCTGTGTACAAATTTTGTGCATAGGGCCTCTAGTATTAAATATGCCTTTGGCTTCTTTAAAATACTGACAATTATTTTATATAATAAAAGCCTAATAAGTTAAATGTCTGGTCATCTGTTCAACCATTCAAAGTGTAATATACTAATGATATGCTATGGCTGCTCAATCACTTGCTATGATGTGCACTTACCACCAGGGAGCAGTCAACCAGCCAACCAGTCGCTATGATGTGCACTGACTACCAGGGGCAGACACTCTGACTGGTAGGTTAGCTTACTGCTGGGGTCTGGCCAATCGGGACTGAGTGAGATGGGTCAGACATGCCTGGAACCCTCTTGCAGTCCCCTCCTCTTCTCCTCCACCACCCTCCCCCGCTGGCCAACCTCCTGCATCCCTCCCTGGCCCCGATCGTGCGGTGGGCTCCCTTGGCCTGGCCTGTTCCCTCTCGCAATCTGGGACTCTTCGGGCAATGTCTGAGAGCCAGTTTTGGCCCAATCCCACAGGCCAGGCTGAGGGACCCCACTGTTGCACCAATTCATGCACTTGGCCTCTAGTTTTTAAATAAAAAGTCTTACCTTGTAGTCAGAGACATCAGGAGAATAATCAGGTGTTAATTCCAAAAGCTTAAAAAAAGAAAAGAAAAAGACCATAAATACATAAGTCCCATGGTCTCTATCTCTGAGAAAACACACAGAGCCTGACCACAAATCAGTAGCAAAACAGAGGTTCCAGTGGTTTGGGGAGAGGGGTGATATGTATGGCTTTCTTTTATTGAGCACTTCCTATATTCTAGACACTAGATTAAGCCATTTTTATTCATTTAGAAAACAACTGCTGGCACCTATTACACACTAGGCATGAGAACACAAAAGATATGATCTGGGCGGGAAGGCTGTATGTGTATGTGTGTATACATATTTATATATACATATTTATACATACATATGTGTATGTATATAAATGTGTGTGTTTATTTATATATATATACTCTAATGAGTAATTTTCTTGGAGGGAAAGTAATCTTCTTATTGTAATTGTTGTTTTAAAACATACCTTAAATGCAATCTTTTCTCCAACTTGGGGGGCAGCTGCTAACAGTGGTAACAGACTGTAGTCCTTGTGTGTCTGTACTGGATTCTGAAAAACAGTACTTATCAGTTATATGACTGTTACTGGTGAGAAAATGTGAACCCATGACATCAACTCCAGACACGCTCTGTGGGAAAAGGGGAAGTGGTAAATTCACAATAAAAACTACTTGCCTGGATAATAGTAGATGAGTTTGTTACTGTTTCATTTAAATGCTGCTGCTTCTCATATTCAGCGTCTTTATTTAAAACAAGGGGAACAGCAAGTCCTCGTCCTCGACCTCTCCCCCGCATGCCCCGACCCCTAACTCCCTTCCAAGAAAGAAGGTCCTCTCCTCTACCCCAACCTCTTCCCAAACTGCTAGGAAAAGTCACGCTGGGAAGACCAGGAGGCGTCTGTCTGCCACCATTTGAGTCAGAGTTCTTCCATCCAGTAGCATTTAGAGTGTGTGCTGAAGGCCCCAGACCTGGACGACCTCTGCCTGCAAACAGGCCTCCTGGCTTTAAGAGCCCCGCAGTCTTCTCCAGGGAACTCTTTGACGCCTCGCTTTGGTCATCTGAATCTGAACTTGAGTCTAAACTAGAGTCTGAGGTTCTGGCTATCTTGTCCTCAATTGGGGCAGTGTTAAAGGCAATTGTTGTAGCTACTTTGTTTGCAGTTGTGTTTTTTATAGAAGGCCCTTCCTTTGATAATGCAGTTGATACTTTCTCTGAGGACTTTCTGACCTCCAAGATGACATTGCTCAAACATTCACTGGCTGAATCATGGCAAGACTCAGACTCTGAAGAGAAACTGGGACTATCTTTTGTGTGCACGTCGACGCCACCTTTCCTCTTGGCTTTAACAAGGCTGTTTCGAGCAGGAGAACCTTTTGGAGGACTACTCTTCTGGACAGTCCACTCTTTCACTGTCTGTGCTTTAGAAGACTTGGGATTCTTCGTCTGTTTTCTATATACACGTTTCTCCTTCTTCTTTGGTGATTTTCTCTTGGTCTCTTTGTCATCCTCATCTACTACATCACGTGTGGCTTTGTGTTTCCTTTTGTTTTTTCCCCTCCCATTCTGATCTGTGACAGCTTTTGGTTCTGAATCCAAAGTGTTCTCGTTGTTGTTCTCTCGCCTCTTCCAATGCTTCTTTGAATTTCTATAATCAGTTTCTTCATCCTCCTCCAACTTAAATGACCGCTTCTTTGCTTTTCTAGGTAAGAAATGAGTACTATCACCATTACTGACTATTACAGGATTCTCAGCGACTTCTCTCTCTTCTAATTTAACTCTATCAAAAGAACAAGAGAGAAAACTAGTGAGTAACTATATCTCTAGGACATTGTTATATATATTGAGATGACTGTAAACTGTCACTGCCGTCAGTCAATAAAAAATCATCAAATCGCTGAAGGACAAAGATTCTTTTTGACAAAATGGTTTACATGCATCATTTATGGTCAACTTTCAAAAGACTTCTTTTATTTGACTATTTACTGTGTCCCAAACATTTTCTATACATTTTTTCTAACACCACCATGAAGTAGATTTCTTTGATTTTCAAACAAATCACAAAACGACAGTTCAGACAAGTAACTTGCCCAAGAACCAAAGCTAATAAGCAACAGAAATGGTATTCAAACCTTGGTTTGTCTAACTTAGCAATTTTTCCACTCTATTATATTGCCAACCCCAAACAGCGATAATCCCAAGTGTCCAATTTTGTTTTTAAATGTAGCTGCTTTAAAAAAAAATCAGATATTATTTTTATTTTATTTAAATTTAGGAAAATACTGAACAATTTGTTTTCTGGGCTAGTGACAGTCATCATAAAATTCTGTGACATTTTGTGATTATTAATTGTATGTATCAACTTGACTGGGCCATGGGGTGCCCAGATATGTGGTTCAACAACGTTCTGGGTGTATCTGTGAAGGTGTTTCTGGATGAGATTAACATTTGAATCAGGAGACTGGGTAAAGCAAATTGCCTTTTCCAAAATGAGTGAGCTTCACCCAATCCATTGAAGGTCTGAATAAAATAAGAGGCTGAGCAAGGGAGAATTTGTTCCCTCTCCCTAAGCATCTTTGAGCTGGAACATGGGTCTTCTCCTGCCTTAGGACTTGAATTAGGACTAGAAATTAACTCTCCTGGCTCTCAAGCTTTTGAACTTGAAGTAGAACTATTATCATTAGTTTTCCTAGGTCTCCAGCTTGCTGACTTCAGATCTTGGGACTGCTAAGCCTCCATAATCTCATGAGCCAATTCCTTATACTAAGTCTCATATTTATATCTATATTTATAGCTATATTTATATCTATATCTATATCTATGTATCCATGTCTGTATCATCTCCTATTGTTTCTGTTTCTCTGGAGAACCTATATACACATTTCATCTAAAATTATTTCATACTAGAGGCCCAATGCACGAAGATTCGTGCAAGAATGGGCCTTCTGCCGAGACCGGTTTGGCTCAGTGGCTAGAATGTCGGCCTGTGGACTGAAAGGTCCCAGGTTCGATTCTGGTCAGGGGACTGTACCTTGCTTGCGGGCACGTCTCCAGTGTGGGGCATGCAGGGGGCAGCTGATCGATGTCTCTCTCTCTCATTGATGTTCTGACTTTCTATGCCTCTCCCTTCCTCTCTGTAAAAAATCAATAAAATATATTAAAAAAAAAAAAAAAAAAAGAATGGGCCTTCCTTCCCCTGGCTGCCTTTGGTCACACCCAGAGCCACCTTTCCACCTTCCCATAATGCCCAGAGGCCTGGAACAGCTGGGGTAGTTTGGAATGCCTAAGTCATTACCATGGCAACAACACAAGTGCCCCACCCCATGGGGCCTGTCTATGCAAATGAACTCACCATCTCTGTTGGGTTGATTTGCATACTCACTCCTGATTAGCTATGGGCGTCATGAAGGTACAGTCAATTTGCATCTTTCTCTTTTATTAGTGTAGACAGGAAAGGAATTCTATTCCTCCATTAACTGGAAACAGCTAATTCTAATATATGCGCCTAATGATGAAAAGCTGAGTGTCCCCAATGTCAAGGACATAGTGGGTACTCAAAAACGCCTGCTAAAAACACACATACTTTTAATACATTTACATCTAGCTATATATTTCATCAAGTATTTATTCTTTTTTTAAAAATATATTTTATTGATTTTTTACAGAGAGGAAGGGAGAGAGATAGAAAGTCAGAAACATCGATGAGAAAGAGAGATCGATCAGCCGCCTCCTGCACGCCCCACAGTGGAGATATGCCCGCAAGCAAGGCATATGCCCCCGATCGGAATCGAACCTGGGACCTTTCAGTCCACAGGCCGATGCTCTATCCACTGAGCCAAACCGGTCTCGGCTATTCTTTTTTTTTAGTAACCAGGGAAAGATGGTAACAATCATATTTGAACATAAAGTACATTTGGTGAATAAGATGATATATTATAAATGCTCTTTAATTTTTTTTTTAAGATCTAGTAATCCTGAGGATTTATCATTCAATGAGGTAATTGAAAAAAATCCTTAATTTCCTCAGGATAACCAAATACACAGACACATACAAGTCAAGGTAAAATAAAAGCTACTGATATCAGGAAAAGAATAAATAAATAAATAAAACTATGAAATGACAGGGATTTAAATTACAGAAACCCTTTACCCTCTGTTCCCAGCTATGGATATCAGCATGAAGCAGCAAGGAAGTCTTCCTCAATCTGGCAAAAGCTAGCTTGGTATCCTGTGACTTTAAAAAACTATTGGGGAACTTCTGGTATATCAGACTGTTCCTTGTTATTCTCGATCAATTTGTTTTGATGCAGGTTTCAATTCTGGGACAACCAACTAGAACCAAACTTTCCAACAACTTTGAAAATGGCTGCAAGATTTTCTGTGCTGGTGATTATTAAAATCACTGGAACACAGCAGGCGCTGCATCTAGTATATGCCTTTCAGAGAAGCTTGCAACTTTCTGGTGCTGTCAAAAGCAGCCCTTGGCATCATCTCGCCTGCTCTAAAGACAATGAATCTGCACACATGTGGCATAAAGGTAAAACCTACGATCGCTGTAGCTTCGCTACCTGCTATTCCTGACAAGAATGATTTCAGTAAAGGGCATGATAAAACTGAGAAACATAATGCTACCCAGAGAATAAGAAGTTGTTCATTTGGGTCTGTCACCATTCCTTTCAGGGTGCAGACTTTCCCTGGCAATGTCCTTCGTTTCTCCACCTGGATCAGACAACAAATGTAGCTGTCCTTTTACAAAGAGAAGTGAATTAACTGTGTAGTTAGCAATGGAAGGGATTTGAGTACAAGAAATTTTTAAAAGACCCTCCACTGTTCATTCAAGCTCTTTGCAGGGCAAACTGGGTAGTATTATCAAAATGCAAGGTATTCCCTTTAAATCTGCAATTTCATTTCTAGGATTCTATCATAAGAAAATATAGCCCAGCCTTTGTGATTAAGTTGGTTAAATGTTGTCCCATGCACCAAGAGATGGCTGATTCAATTCCTAAGCAGGGCACATGCCCAGGTTGCAGGTTCAGTCCCCAATAGGAGACTTGCAGGAGGCAGCTGATCCATGTTTCTCTCATCATCAATGTTTCTATCCCTCTCTCCCTTTCATTCCTCTCCCTGAAATAAAAACATTTAATATATATCTATATGTACATGTATACATATATATATATATTTTATATAAACTTATGTATCTATGAAATATAACACCCCTATTCACTCCCTGCCACGGCCAAAGTGACTCTCTGGGTCCAAATCCTTCTGTCACATTAAATTTTAAAATATCACCTCAACCTTTTTCATTGGTAAAAATGGAGATAGTGATAATAATTATAGTACTCAAGGAGATATTATATATATATATCTAGAGCAGTGCTGGGCTCAGTATTTGCTCTTTTATTAATATAAAGAATGTTTTAGCCCTCTGAAAACAGGAGTTGGTGGGTTTTTAATGTCATGTCCTATAAAATGGAGGTGAAATTCAACAAGGAGGGTAAAAGGATAGACCTGCACCCTCTTTGGGTCTGATCTGTTCCCCGAAACCTCCTTCCTGTCTGGCTGCTGCTTGTAGTGGCCTGCATATCACTGCCAGAGAGCTAACACTGTTTGACCAAGGGCACACAGTGAAGGAGCTGGAGAGCTAAGATTCAAATGCAGGCGTCTGAATCTAGTCCCCGAGTTCTTTATCACTCTGCTCTCTTACGTTCACACAATATTTAACAAAAGCAACTCATGTATTATTGGCATAAATACAGACCTGTACAACTTTTCTAGAGGCCAATTTGACCAAAGAGGACCTCTTCCAGAAATGTATCCTACTGAATTATTGCCCAAGTACACCAAGACACACAAGAAAATTCACAACAGTATATAACAGTGAAAAACAGAAAACTACTATGGTCTGAATATCTGTGTCCCCCAAAATTCATATATTGAAATCCTAACCCCTGATATGATGACATTAGCAGGTGGGGCTTTATGGAGATGCTTGGGGTATGAGGATGGAGCCCTCATGAATAAGATTAGTGCCCTTAAAAAGAAGAGCCTACAAAGACCCCTTGTCCACTTCCACCAAATGAGGACACTGGGAGAAGGTGTCATCTATGAACCAGAAAGCAAGCCTTCACCAGGCATCAAATCGGTTGGCACCTTGATCTTGGACTTCTGGCCTCTAAATTGAAGAAATAGATTTCTGTTTATAAGCTACCCAGATTATGGCATTTTTGTTATAGCAGTCTAAAATAATATAACAACCTAAAATGTCCATTAGTAAGGGCTGGTTTGCTAAATTGATATGGTCACACAAAGGAACACTAGGTGGCATTTAAAAAGAATGATGTGTAGACTCTGGCCAGGTGGCTCAGTAACCGGTCATCCCAATATGCCCGGGTTGCAATTTGATCCCTGGTCAGGGCACAGATAAGACTCAGCCAATGAATACATAAATAAGTGGAACAACAAATCGATCTCTTTCTCTTCCTCACTCTTCTCTCTCCCTCAAAATAATTTTTTTTTTTTTTAAGAAAAGAGACCTGTCTGTACACAGAGAAGGTATGTGAAAACACAAGAGAGACATCTACAAGCCAAGGAGCAGGGCCACAGGAAAAAATCTTAACAGGAGAGGATGCAGTCCTCACAATTCTAATACCATTTAAATAATCCCTGAAGGTGTAAAGAAAATGGAAATCTATTCCACAGTGAATAAAAAGGAAAAAGAGCTCTTTTAAAATTTGGACTATTTCAAATTGTCAATAGAAAGAGAGAGCTAAACAGCCCGGGGTGGGGGGCTCAGTGGTTGAGCAGCGACCCATGAACCTGGAGGTCAGGTCTGATTCCGAGTCAGGACACATGCACAGGTTGCAGGCTTCCTCCCCAATAGGGGACATGCAGGAGGCAGCCCATAGGTGATGTTTCTCTCTCATCCTCCCTTCCTCCCTCTCTCTCTCTTTCTTTCTCTCTCTCTCTCTCCCCCCCTCCTCTCTCAAAAGGAATGAAAAAGATAGATATTTCTAAAGAAAGAAGCCCTGAACAAATTAGTCCAAGGTAGGAATCCGAATCGAAATGACGATGTCTTACCATTTTGAGACAAATCAACCACACGCGGGCGGCTCACATCCCAATTGCTCCTCCATACTCAGTATCTTCTTTTTTTTTTTAATTTCCAAAGGCATACTTAAAACGTTTGTTTTCCAATTCACAACCCAGAAGGTCCACACCCCTAGGTCAGTGAGCCACAACACGCCCCGTGAGACCCGGAATGGCACCGTCAGGAGTCTGGGGAGCCATCGCCGGGGCACTGCATCTGCACAGGCTGCACGCCGGGAAGAGAACGCGGCCGTCACTCCGTCTGCTTGGCTCTCGCCCCGGAGCCGCCAGCGGATGGCCGGCCTCGGGCACATCTGCGCCCAGGGCACGTAACGCGGCGCCCGGTTGGATCAAAGAGCGCCAGGGAGAGCGCGGAGGAAAGGAACTCGGGCTCTGCCCAAAGGCGACACGAGGGCTCTCCCCAGCCCGCTCCACTAACCACCCGCCTCCGACGCATCGGGAAGGATGCCCGTTACAGTGGCATCCCTGACCCTCCTCCCCGACTAATCAGGATCGCTGCGGGTCCTGAGTGCGCAATGTCAGGGTCTCACCCCATTCCCATGCCCACCCCCGACCCCGACCCCCACCCACGCGCGGTCTCCGGAAGCCAGCGGCACCGCTGGGCCAGCGCACGCGCGTCCCTGGCCCGCCGCGCACCCGCCGCCGCCCGGCGCGCACCTCAGGCAATCGTTGTCTCGGACCAGGCGCGCGCTCTCGCCGTGGGGCAGGAGCCCCCCCTCCAAGTAGAGGCTGAGGAGGGCCCTGGAACTGAAGCCGAAGCGCTGGCGGATGAGACTAATGAGATCCGTGACTACCCGGCATCTGTTCAAGTCGACCAGAAGCCAGAAGTCCATGCAGTGCGGGGTGGCTGGCGGCGGGTAATCAAATCGAAGCCGTAGCCTAACAGTCTCGGAGGCTGCCATCTTGCTCGGTGCTCTACGGAAGCCGAGACACGCCACAGCGCTCCCGGGAAGCGTGCCCGGGCGGCCCGCCCCCTGGAGCCGCTCGCCCTGCGCCACCTATGGGTGGCAAGTGGCTAGTACAGCCTTCGTGAATGGCAACGCCCGGCGAGGTTGATTGAATTCAGTTCAGTCGAGGCTAAGAAGACCCATACATAAAATTCCCTTATCCTTCCCTACGGAGTGCTATGTGGAGTGCGAATGTAAGCAACTCTCCGTGTAAATTCTCTGATAAAGCAATTCTCAGCAGTTGTCTTCTAAGATAATTAGCTAGTCTACGCAAAGATTTTTTTTAAACTCCCAAATGCATTTAGTTGACAAACTTCATCATAGATGTCATAAAGATGTCGTTCCTAATGTATTGTAGATATTAACATTAAAAAATTAATTACTCTCTTAAAAGTGGAGTTTAAAGACCTTAGTTTAATTCCTACTACCATCCACATTAAATATGAAAATAAACCCTCTTATTAACCTGTAGTCAGAAATTTTACATCATTAGAATCCATTCCCTTCTCCTACATATTAATTCCTTTAGTCTTCATTACAAAGATATGAATTATTATTATTATTATTATTATTTCCATTTTGAAGATTAAAAGTTCAGAAAACTTAAGTACCTTCCCCCAGGTCTTTGGACTACTAAAGGGCCACCTATGTTAAGATGGTTACCTATTTCTTTTCTCTGGCCCAAATCTCAGTGCTCTTTCCCTTCACTGGCAGGACTCTGCCATTTCACAGAGCTTCAGATAATAACATCTGTTCATTTATGAGAGGCAGAGAGGAAGGACAAGGAGGGGGACAGGACAGAGAGAGGCCTTGTCGCATGTACTTTATTTTTCTGTTTTGTGTTTTACATCGTGCACTTTAGAACCAGTACTTAGAAGTATAACCTGACCATCCTACAGCCCCTGCATATTGTTTCCTAGCTCAGTGGATGAGTTATTCAGTACACCCTTTAGCCACACACACACACACACACACACACACACACACACACACAGGAAAACATCTCCAACACTCTCTCTTTTCTCCTTCCCAAACCCCCAAAACCCTCTTTAAAATGATGGCGGTGAAGGAGAGCAGAACACAGGGGGAACAGCAACAGTGGAGTCCAGCTGGGCTCCTGCAGCAGATCCTCAGCCCGAAGCTCCTGCTCCAGGGGCAAAGGAACACTGTGCCCCAACTCTCCTTTCTGCTCCTTCCCCGGAGATGTGCTATGGTGTGGTACCATGGCACTGGTGTCCCCTCTCTTCTTCCATGTCCCCGATGGATTACTGGTCCTCTTCACCCCTGGGCATCGAAAATATGGTAGGTTCATGTCTGCAAGCACCCTGTTGATGAGCATTGTGGGACCAATTGCTGCTGGATTCTTGACAAGTGCAGTAATTGCTGGAGCGAACCAAGCTATGGGAAAGGAAAGATACCCTTTGAAGCCCTCGTCTTGGGCATTTGGACACACGTTTTGTGTAGTGGTGGCCTCCCTTTTACGGGTTTTAGCTACTCTATAGCATATACCCTTATGCTATGATGTCAAACCTTCGTTTTATAGAATTCTCAAAAAGGATACAATATGGAATGCAATGTTTTCTGAGTTCTTCAAATGGAAGCAACTGGGATGATAAAGTATATGAAGAACAGCACCCAGCCCTTTCTTCAATTTGAAGCTCCAGAAATCAAAGATCTTTTTGGATTCCTATTGTTCTCAATCAAAACAGATCAAGTGTTGTTTTATTTTGAAATTTAATGTAAGCAGTTTTACATGTGCATTTTTACCCAAAGCCACGTCAACAGTGCTTCTGGGTTAGCAGAATATACTGCACTAAATCGTATTTGTTCTAAAATAAATAAGTAAATTAATTCATTAATTAATTAACTGTTGAGAAGATGATGTTAACAACACAGAATAATGCTGATGACAAATTATCAAGAGAAAATAAACAACTTTTTATCATTTTATTTTTTTAAATATATTTTATTGATTTTTTTACAGAAGGGATGGGAGAGGGATAGAGAGTTAGAAACATCTATCAGCTGCCTGCTGAGCACACCCCTTATTGGGGGATGTGCCCCTGACCGGAATCAAACCTGAGACCTTTCAGTCTGCAAGCCAACGCTGTACTTTAGAAGGTGGCATAAAAGACTAGAGAAAAAAAATATCCCGGATGTCAACAATGGTTATGTAGGATCTAACATTTTTTTCTTCAACTTTCCAAAATGTCCATAATATACATAACTTCCTAAGAAAAATGATTTTTTTAAATCCCTGAAAATGGAACCCCACAGTTTTCAAGGACCAAGCTGGTCGAAGCTTCATCTGATTTGGGGCAGACGCAGCAGTTTTTGGAATGCCAGGACTTTTGTTGGGGAAATAAGAGACGGGCAGGCCGGGGAAGGACGGTCTTCGTGGGTATTTTTCTGTAGCGTCTCGGTTCTGCCGCACAGCTGCAGTCCAATGCATCAAACGCCTCTTCCTCTCCGCTCCGTCCGCCCAAACGGCAAAGAACCACGTGGAGGGGCAGGCAGAACACGCCACCCACAACCGTGCCAGGGCTCGTCCTGTCCGGCAGGGGGCGCCCCGGACACTGCCAGTCGCCTCGCCGCTCAGGCCCCGCCCCAGACCGCCACGGTCCCGCCCCCACCCAGGCCCCGCCCCTCCCCCGCCCAGGCCAGGTTCCGCCTGCCGCCGTCACGTGGCGGGGCACCGGGTCCAGCCTATTGCTGATGCCGCCGCGCGGTATTCGTCATGGAGCTGGCACCGCGGGTCTGTCTCCTGTCCCTGCCACTGCTGCTGCTGCTGCTGGGCCTGAGTACTGGTAGGTGCAGGCAAAAGATGTGTCAGTGACGGTGCCTTCTCTCGCTCCGGGGATGAGAGTCTGCTAGCACGTTAGTGCCTTTCAGAGCGAGTCGCTTTTCCCCCGGGCTTTTGGACCTCTCTCGGCTTTCTGTTGGTTTGTTTTCTAATGGAAAGTACTTTTCTGTCCCCCCTGTTTTGTTTTTTTTTCTTTTTGGCTCTGGGTGGTCTGATACTCCCTTCTTCCCCAGGTAGAAGCAGTTGTGGAAAATGTGTGATTTGGAGAAACTGCTGACCAGTGAGGTTTCCACGGTCTTAACGCCACCCTCCTCCTCCTGCCGCCCCCGGCTGTTCAAAAGACTGAAAAATCCTACCCCGAATGGGCCGTTTCATGGAGAGAAGGCCTTTCCCCCCTTTACTTGATCAGAACGGACAAAATAATGTCTCCCCTCATCAAGGTTCTTTTTGGCAAAAACGGATTCGTGTTTAAAGGGTGACCTGCAAATAGATTTTCAGTCTTTTCCCCCACCCCACCCCCAGCAAAATGTTTCCTAGTCTGAATCAACAGAATTCTACTGGCCATAAACTTGCCTTGTGACCTTAGGCAAGTTGCTTAACAGCTGGTTTTTCTTTTTTTTGTAAGATGGGGATCATAAGCCCTTCAGTTTGTGTCTGGGAAATGTTAAGTATGTTGCTCCCCAAATTTTAACAGGGGTCACTCCCAGGTTAGAGAGGAGTGTCAGGGCATAGGTCAAAAGGGCCATTTTCAAAGAGACCGCATTCTTATGTTATTTGTACATAGACTCTTATAGCCATATCTGTAATATCCTAGCAGTTCTGTATTTCTCCTCAAGACACTTTTTGGTTTTCTTTTTTTAAAACATATTTTATTGTTTTTTTTAAAGAGAGGAAGGGAGAGGGATAGAGAGTTAGAAACATCGATGAGAGAGATATCAATCAGCTGCCTCCTGCACGCCCCATATAGGGTATGTGCCCGCAACCAGGATACATGCCCCCGACCGGAATCAAACCTGGGACCTTTCAGTCCGTAGGCCAACGCTCTCTCCACTGAGCCAAACCGGTTTCGGCCACTTTTTGGTTTTCTTAATCTCTAGCCTTACAAGCAGCATTGTCTCCTATCTACTTCCTTCTCAAGGCCAGTTTTTTGTTCTTTTACTTGCTGCAGAGGCTTGAAATTTAAGCTAGGAAGAAGTAAAAGATAGAAAATTCCAGTCACCAAAGGTAATCCCAAAGTCAGCCTTTTCCTCCTTATTGATGCATTCATTGGTTGATTTCGTGTATGTGCCCCAACCGGGGGAATGGAACCTGTCACATGGACGCATTGGGATGACACCAATTTAATTATCTAACCAACTGAATCACCTGGCCAGGAATTGGCTTTTTTTTTCATAACTGAAGTTTTTTTTTCTCTGATTTTCATAATATATTGAAGTGAGTATGTTGTCTAAAATATAAACCAAGTCATCTCTAGTCTGGCATGGCCACCTTTACTGGACTTAGAATTTATTCAGACGTTAGACATCCTTCAGAAAAAATCAAACTGTGCTTCTGTTTCAGGAGCCATTGTCGACCTGCCCCCAGATGAAGGCAAAGAAGTATGGGATTATGTGACTGTCCGGAAGGATGCCCACATGTTCTGGTGGCTCTATTATGCCACCAACCCCTGTAAGAACTTCACAGAACTGCCCCTGGTTATGTGGCTTCAGGTAAAAGTGGCTTCGCTGCTTGGCCAGGTTTGAGGCCAAGTTTCTCCCACTTAACATGTGGTTTGCTCTTAAGGGCTCACAGCTCAGCCAGTGATCAAGGACTGATCCAGCAGCCAGCCAGGGGTCTCCTTGGCTCGGGGGCTGGGCACCCTTCTGAAGTTGGCAAAGGCAGTGGTGTTCCAAGGAGGGCAAATCAGAGAGTGAGGGGTGCCATTACGAAGCTTCTGAAGACAAATTTGTTTATATGCTGATAGAAAGTGTTTTGAACAGTTCCAAAGCAAAGACTGGGGTACCCTGACAGGCTCCTCCCACCCCTGTTTCCCAATCCTTTCCCAGACCCTAACTTCTTGCCCCCAGAAAAACGGGTCTTTTGAAAGCACTCGGCCTCTTGGACCTTCTATTTAAACGTCAGGCCTTTTCTTTCTCCCTAGATGTGTCTGCATTCTGATCCTGAGCTTTGCTTGCAGGGTGGAAGGCATGGCACTGGTTCAGAGGCATTTGGGGGCAGGCAGAGGATTCTTCCTTGCATTCCCAAAACATCTGTCCAGAGGTGGTCCGCACCCACCTGGAAGACCCATCTCCAGGGTGGCATTGAGGAACATGGTCTTGCTCAGGCTCTGGAAATTGTAGGCCTGGCCCAGCTGGGGCTCCAGGTTGCTCACCCCGAAATAGGGCACCCTGGTACTCACTTGTGTAGGACGCAAAGGTCACTTCTTGCAAAAACGTCAGTAATCGTAAGCAGCCTCCCAGTGCCCCTGGTCCATTGTTGGCCTGGTGAGATAGAGCAAAGATGAGCGGTTTGCCAGGGGGGCCCTTCTCTCAGGATTTACCAAAGCAGCTCCTTTGATGAGCTGGAGACGAGGCTCAGCCAAGGATACAGATACGAAAATGCCACAGAAGCACCCATACGTGTAGCCTGGGAACTTCTGGCCACCCCGGGTGGCAGGTTGTTGGGGAGAGCCCTGCAGTGGACAAGCCCAGGACTGCCATTCATGGGACCTGGGTACCCGATGCCTTCCTGCCACTTAGAGCTATGGCAAGACACTTCCCTTTTCTGGGCTTTGCTGTCTAATCCAGGGAATTTTGTAACAACTTTTCATTAATTAACAGAACTTCCCCATCCCGGAGTGAAAGCTTACATGGGAGCAAAAGCGGAAGTGCTGAGGCTGGGGTGGAACCAGGGCTGAGTCCCACCCA